>JAOXNO010000001.1:28092777-28100277 GCA_028565335.1 Limnodromus scolopaceus
ATTGACCACTCTTCTTTCAAACCAATTTGAGGCCAGTAGTGCAGCTCACCACTTCAGATATCTCTAGTTCCAAAGGGAACTTTAAACTGTGGTTTCATTTTAAATCGCTCATCTAAGATTCTGTATTAATTGCCCACCATCAAACGCAATTAGCAATTCTTTCATGTGTGGTTTATGTAATGTAATACTTCAATTACATTATTCATTCAGGTTCTGTTTTGGATTATAGGCTGAAAATTCTTTATTAGTGTAGATGTAACCATGCTGCTGGAGTTTTAAAAAATTTACTGATTGAATAATTAATTGGAAAAGAACAAGCTGCAGATTCCTGATGGATTTATGAGACAATTATTCTGTCTTGTGATTATCTACATTATACTATAGGAAGGAATGAGAAAAATAATCTTATTGAAATGAGACAGTCGCTTAAAACTGTAAAGAAACAATATTCTAAAAATTTTGATAGACTACAGATCATCTGGGGTTAAAATAATTAAATAGTATAAATGTGTTCTGAAAACCTTTTCCCACACAGTTCAGCAGCATTTGGAACCTAACCTGAATATCTTGGGAAGCCTGTGTGACAGAAAAACTTCACAATGCATACAAATGGAAAAAGCACTCAGATTGCTTTATTAATATATATGCCACATATACTAAAGTTTCCAAATGTCTCTACCTAGTATACAATGTAAAATAAAAATTAGAATTTAGTTAGGCTAATGAAAGCAAAAATAATGCATCTAAATTTTCCCTCACAAAGGTAGGGGTTAAGGAAACGCTAACACTTTCTTCATTCATCATCAGGTTATAAAGTGTGCCCTCAAACAAAGATTTTCTTTGAAGTATGTGGAGCTGAAAACACAAGAGACGGAGTATGCTGTCCTTCTACGTAGACATTAACTGGGCGTGATATGCAAGTATGCTCTTTAAAACAGATTATGTTCCTTCTGCCTACATTTCCTGACTTTGATAGACACAGATTTTCATCGATACCCCAGCATTTCATCTTCAAGTACTGGTATATCCTTTTCATATTGTACGTACAAAGGTTACCGTCACGGTTAACGTTAATGAACAGTTAACATATCACATAGCTTCCATTATAAGTGCAGCGTATTTAAGTGTAGTATATTATAAGTACTACGATGCCTGACACCCTGGCAGCACAAAACTGGACCAGCATCAGGCAGTACTTTTGCTCATGTGAAGCCAGGTTCAGTTTAATGGAGTCTGGATCTGACTCCGGAGTGGCTGGGAGCAACAGTAACTTTTCAGTGCCCTTATCAACCCCAGCAACATCCCAGTGGATGCATAACACTGCAGTCTTGACAGAAATTGAGCAAAACCCCCATGTTCACAGTTGTTTAAATTTGCTGCATAAAATAGCATTTTTGTTCATTTAAGAATAACAAATTGTTTATTTGTGTATCTCAGAAGTAATTTAAGAAATTTCCTAAATACCTATATTCTTTTTGCTTTCTGCAAAAAGAGACTGCTGCCTCAGAGTCCACTGAACTTCAAATCTTTAAAAGTGGGTTTCCTTTTAATATCTGTAAATCTATCACAAAAAGATATTCTCTCTAGTTTCAGTCTCAAGGCAATGATTTGGACACTTATAGGTGTACTTTGTTTAGTGTCACCTATGGTGTAGATTGGATAGATTTTGTAAAAGATAGCATTACTTCTAAAGAAACATACAATTTGACAAGCTATTGCATTTTACCTTCATTTTATTGCCATATTTTTCATCACACTCATTGTTTTCCACCTCTCACTAAATTGTTCATTTTCTTAGTCTGCTACATTTGTAGACCTATTTACTGTTTATAAAGCAATATGCACTTACAGGTTTTGGAGATGGCTTGGGCTCCGAGGGTCGCATGTGCAAGTGGGTCATCATTGCTTGAAGACGTTCGCGTTCTTTAGAAAGCTGTTAAGAAAGAGTGAGATCAGAAGCATTTTAGAAATGACTGATACAGCTATTTTACTGCAGTGATACATCTTATCATCGAGCTTGTCTCAGTGTAATGATTCCTGCATATAAAAGTCTATGTCAGTAGAAACTTATCTGAGAGGAAATGCAACTTTGGGCATGGAAAGAAAGGAGTAAAAAAACCCAAAAAACTTTTATAGACTTTCATATGTTAAAAGGTCAGAGAAAACAAATAACACTTCATCTTTTTGTCAATAAGAGAATTGAGGTCACAGTTGCCTCGACAGTAACAAGTTACTAAGACCATAAATTAGAAGGCCCATAGTGTCTCTTTAAAGTCCTGTGGACACTGTTAGCAATGGACTAGTGCCAACAGCTGTGAAGGGGTGAAGGGTCCTCAAAGCACAGTGCCTGCCAGGATTGTCTACACACTTCATCCTTTCCCACTGAGGTCCAGTTAGTGCCCCCTGCAATCTGCCATCATCAATCTAATTCAATAGAGTGACAGAGCCCAGGCAGTGTGAAACGCTGAACTCTGCCACCGAGTCGGCATCGACACTGCACTAGGTCTCATTACGACTGATGGACCTTACTTCGCTAGCAGTCAGACAAAGCAAAAAATGGCATAATTGGTCACACTGCAAGCTAAATCTTCACTTGGGCTGTTACATTACAGCCTAGCCTTTGTAAATGGTAAACAGTTCTTGAGAAGCCCTTAAACTGCCTTTAGAAAACATCACATTACCAAAACCTGTACTGTTTCCTAACTGATACCATTTTTTGGTCATATGCTATGTAAATATTTTTCGTTTCAGACTCAAAAAAAACCTATCAAATTGAAAAAAAAAATAAAAGAAAGAGGAGGAAGTGTTTGAAATAGGTAACTTGTTGACAAAAATATCAGAACATAAAAAAGGAAAATGTATCTTACAACATGAGAAGAATACTTTTTTTTCAAAAGCTAGGTTGCAAGAAGAAATGCTCGAAATTGTATTCTAGTGATATGGCTTTGGATGTCTACAATTTATTAATTGCAACAAGAATCACTTGGTGTTTAACGCTGTCATTTTCCAGAGAGTTCTGTAATACTTTCTTGCATGAATTCAGCTCAAGAGTTGTACCTATAGACTGAGATTGGACAAAGGAAACTCGTACGTGACCTTAAGAAGAGGAAACTACATGTATTACTGAAGATAATTTGGGTACTTTGGATATGATTTGGTCAGCGCATCTTTCATTAATGAACACTTGAGGCAGGGGGTGGGAGAAAGGTTTCTTCTTAGGCTTCATATTATGCGTGTGACACTTTAGAGACATGCTATTTGCCATGACGTAAATTCCTAACAAGCAAATTAAGCTAACACTATCCTGTAAATCTTATAAAAGAAACTGCAGCTTTGCCTGGGTTTATAAAGCTTTCATTTGAAGATAAATGACAATAAATGACATTATTGTACCCTCCTTTCATTGCTTTGGGTTTCCAGTATTAAAATACAAAAGGCCCAAACAGTTTGCCTTGGCTGAAAGAAGAACAAGTATTCTTACGCGCATGAGAGCAGCAAGACAATATGCTAAAAGGTGAGAAAGCTGAAGGGTGTTTATCCTTCTTTCTCTGCACATGGCAACAAATGGGGAAAAAAAACTCAGTCCCTTGCTGTACCCCTTGGGCTCCTCTGCATCTTCTTAAGAGGAGACAAGACTTCTGAGAAATGCCCTCGTATGAGTCCTGTACAGGACTGCATGGTGTAAGAATCCCACATGGTCTTTCTGGGCTACCAAGGTTTGTGCCCAGCCTCAGTAGCCTGGCAAGTGTGGTCTCAATACTGGGAGACCCCACAGGTACTGGGCACTTCTGCCATAGGCTGGAGGGAGCATTCACATACATGCAGTGACCCCTAACGGTTATAGCCTGAACAGGGCACCCGAGTGCCACTGTCCCAGCCGTGGGACTCCCTGGGGACCTCCCTGAGTGGGTCTGACATTACACCTTCTGCTTGCAGAAAAATGCCCACCATCAGGCTGGGAGTCATTTCGGGTGGAGATACGCTCTGCTACTTCTTTGTCTTGCAGTAGAGCATAGACAAGCATCGGGTCAGAAGGGGAAGAAGGAAGAGAGGTCTTGACCCAGCATTTCAAAAACTGAAGAACGGCTTGGATCCAGTCTCTGCTCCAGGGACTGCATTTTTCATTTGTGATGAATGGCATTAGGGTCTTAGTTCAAGCAAAATACTGTAGACAATGCTGATGTTAGATAATTAGTGCATAATTTATAATGTGAAAAATCTTTAAGTAAAAAACTCCACTTGTTCATGAATATCAACACATTTCATGCAAGAAACATATGGCTTTAAGCTAGAGTCACTAAAGCAAGTGTTTTCAATTTAGTTTTGGTTAATGGTAAATAAGTAATAGGATAATACATCCATGTAACAAACCTGTATTTCTAACTGCTGAACCACTTGCATTTGCACCCGACACTGAGCAGTGCTTCTGTCATCCAATGCATGTTCATTGTTAAGGTGCCTAGAGAAGAAAGAGAACACTAGTAAGACAGTGTTAATATAAGGAAAATTTCTTTATTAATCCATTTTTCTCTCCTGTGCATATGGCTTACATTAGTTTCAACAGGAATTATGCAAAAAGACCTAGTCAGAGTATGCCTTAGATACAACAATACAAAATAAAAAACATGGTTATTTAATTTGGTTCTACAAACTCTCTGTGTTGAGTGCCAGGTACCCAGTTCCTATCTCCCAGGTCACATATGTCACCTAAAGGCTGATGTAACTGGTTATCAAGATTTGGTAGAGTGACAGATTTCCACTCCCTGTTGCTGGTGCAGATGAACATAGAATCACTTTACAAATGATTCTCCAAAAGATGTAATTGCTTTTAGAATCCTTGAACTACTGTGAATTAACGTAGATTTTAAGATTTCTCTATCTGCTCTGCTTTAACTGTTAAGCAAAAACAACAACAGAATATCCATTCCCTCTTCCCCAAAACAGAGCTGTAGGGGAACATCACTGATTTTCCCTGCGGCTTCCAGGAGTTGCCTCTGAAGATGAAGGCAGTGGTCAGGTTTCCCAGTGCGAGGAAGAGCATGCAAGACAAAGGCAGGAGAAGGAACAGCTACACACCTCACACACACAGCAAGCCTCCTGGGAGGGATTCAGGCAACGCATGCCAGACAAGCAAAACCGAACCACACTCTGCAATGGGGAGAGCAGACCTTGGTGAGTGGCTGTCTGTAACTAAAGTACAGTCCAGACCCAAGTGGCTATCCCCTGTACGAGTACAACTTTACAAAGCTCATTTAATACTGTTTTTTGAAGGACAGTGCTTTCAGTATATTCTCTCCCTTTTCCAGGATCAATGAAGTCCCTATCGGAGCTTTAATAGTGGTTTTGTTGTTCCACTGAGAAGAAAACACAAGGATCAGGCTAAAGAAGAAATGGGAACAAAGGAGTTTTGCCTTTAAATGTGGATTTACTGGCTATTTCCACTGTAGGCACAAGGGGTAAGCTTTGCAGGGACTACAGTCACAGATGGTCTCATAGATAGAGGAACTAAATTATCTATGCCATGGAGGAAATGTACCTTCTCCTTTTTCTTTTTTTAGCAGACTTAATCAGAGAATTATTTAGTTATTTGATTGGTAATCTATGGGAAAAATATGTTCGTCAGAAAAAGTGGAAAAAAAGAGGGGACTCCATCTCACGTACTAAAATTTGTCTCTATTTAAATCATGACTTCACAGTTTTAGGACCCAATGATGGGGTTTGCAGGTGAGCAAAATGCAACAGGTCCTGATATCCTTGCAACATACATGGCTAGGGAAGAGATATAAGTAATTATGAAAAATTTTGTTGATTCTTTTATTATAAAAAAAAAAGTATCCATGTAACTTGCTTGGTAGTTTATGCTAAGTTCAAGCACCACCAAGGACACTACATTTCCTTTAGCTGAGTCATAAAACCTACAATTTATTTATTTTCAAGGAACTGACTTCATTCCCCCATGATGCAAAATGCATGATCATTTTAAAAACTAGGTAATTGCTCAGAACGTACCATTCACTTATTTTCTGAAATTTTGATTCAAAAGTATTTTCCTCACTTAATTACACAGGCATGATAGCGTGTGGTCTGTTAATGTAATGGTTTAATGTTCTAAGTTAATTGGGTACAAAATTGCTAGAAAAAGGACTGGAGACAGATTTTACCTCTGCGTCATCACCACTATCACCAGCACACACCAGTGTGTTTCCACATGCATGTATGCTCCCTTATGTATGCACGAGTGTATACGTAGAACCCATGACAGTAAGCAATGGCATAGGTATAAAAGATCTCCTGGCCTGAGTTTGAGGTTACTGCCTAGTCATGATTATTTATTAGTTATTACAACACCATATGTTTGCATACCACCTTACAAAATAGATACAGACACAGCCCTTGCCCTGAGGAACTTTAAATGTAATGGCAGTATGCAGTGTGGGAGAAGAAAGTCCGGTGTAATGTAATTTCAATATGATTACATGGTAACTTGGGAGGCTGTTGCATGGTAACTGGGGAGGCTGTTGCATGTTTCTTGAAAGTTAACACAGTAATCTTTGGAAACTCATGAGATATACACATCTCTTATGCCACACTCACGTCATGTGGCTACTTGCATTTTGGAGAAAAGCTGTTTTATGGAAACATTAAGAGTGTAAAAATTGTTTTAAGAATTATTTTTTCTGATCTTTTATTGCCTGTGAAGTAGGCTCGCTTTATTTATCATGCATGTACAAGCAATGTAGTGAAAGAAAAACTAGGTCTAATGCATTTTTAAAAACCTCTAAAATAACTTTTCTCTCTATAAAGTTGCTGCAGTTTTAGGGTCCGATATACTGCAATCTGCCAAGACAGACATACATTCTTTCCTCCAGAAGGCTGGGAATCATTCCAAAGGGGATTTTTTTGTTTCTTGTCATGCCTTTTAAGTTATCTACAAGTTGTGCTGGTCAATTTTCATACTTCATCGGCATATTCGTAATCTTTTATCTTGTCTGTATCCTTTACTAATCCCATGTTAACTTGATTTACAATTGAGACAAAACAGATTTTTTTTTTTAAGGGGAGAAAATATCTTAGAAGACTGGAAAGTCTTCCTGAAGAGCCGAGTTACTGGTTTGAAAGTGTAAAGTAGACTGTGCAATACACATGCAGCTTATTTCATTATTTTGCTGTTTATTCAGTTGTTGAAAGAAACAGGATTTTCTCCTGATTATATTTGCAACATATTAGGAAGTCAGGAGGCAAATTATGAACTACACATAGCATTATAAAGCAGACTGAAATGAATGTATTATTGATAACTGAACAATATAAACAGCATGTTCTAAAAGAGGTAGATAGGCGATGATATATTCTAGGAACATGCTGGCATAAATACTGAAGTGGGTCAAAATGTACCATTTTTTTTTTGCAAGCAGATTTGGATTCTGCAAAGCAAAAGATAATACACCATTAGAGGAAAGAAGAGAGATAGTTTCAACAAAAATTCTAGTGGACATTTAC
>JAOXNO010000001.1:28102777-28112777 GCA_028565335.1 Limnodromus scolopaceus
ACAGGAGTTTAAATACAAAATGTTAGCTGTCACTATTCATTTAGCTGATTGTGTCAGATGCCTTAGTTTTGAGAGATGGTGGCACTGTCACCAAAAGAAACAACATTCTGACAAGTTCAAAGAAGATTCTTGAGGTCATAATTTTACAGTCACACCACCTAGTCAAAGGCACACAAAAAATGGACAATGCACACTAAATAAGAAAGAACATAATGCTGTATTTCACTTTGCAGCTGAACGAGGGGAAAAAAATCCGCAGCAAGTTTTATACAGCACTAATTCTATTTCTTTTAATTCTTTTTAATTTCTTTTTATGGTTTTGCTTTTGTCATCCTGACTGTGAGGATTGGTCACTATTCTTTGTAGACTTTTAAACGTGCTCTCTTGCCCCAGAAATAAACACGATTTGTTGGAAAGCTGGCCTATCTTCTGTAGTGTGATTTTTTTTTCCCCTTCTCTCTGTAGATGAAAACATTACCTGTCTTTGTACTGTAGCTTGTGTTATGTTTGCTGCTGTCTGCTGTATGCAGGTTAAAGAACACTTCTCAGCTGGCTGGAATGTTTTATCGTAAGCCTTTTGGTTTAAGCTGTAAAAGTCAAACCCTTCCTACCCAAACTGACTTAGGAACAACGGAATGATAATTAATTCTGCAGACAAAATACAACGAAGTTTTGTCATATGTTATTGCACTCTGGCATTTAAAAACAAATCACAAAAAACTACTTTTAAATGCTTTTAGTGATCTACTGGATTCCTCACTTAGAGACCAGCAAAATGGTTGGTTTCTGTCAGCACCTGTTTCACACCAAAATTCTGGATTTTCATAAACATTTTTGGCACTCTTTTAATTGTTTTAGCACCTGGAATTTTTTTTAAATCTTGTTATCTTCTTTCTAGTTATGTCACAACTTTTTCTGATCTGTCTTTCCATTTTGAAGTTTTTTTTAAGCCAAAAGCCGTTATTTTTACCGTACAGTCAAAACTGATCTTGCGTGCATGAGCAGCTATAATCTAACACCATTTTGTCAAGATAGAAAATTGCTCCATAAAATATAAACTGTGGGTTTGCGTCTGGAGTGGAAGAATATAAAAGAAAAGACACAGGATTAGGTTTTCAGATATATACAGAGATGTATTATGGAGAAGATTGGCTACACTTTCTTGAAATCAATGCATATGTTTCCAAATATGACAGCAAAGTGTAACTTCTTTAGCTATTCAGAATTTCTCAAAAGAATTCTAGATAATCGGATCTAGATAAAAGGGTCCTCAAATTATCTTAAAAATAAAAATCTTTCAAACTGGATAAACAAAAATGAAGGTGAAAATAGCTTTTGTGGCTATAGTCATTTATTGCAAGTTATTCGTCACTTCACCCTAAATCCTTTCCATTATTAGGAAAGTGAAGCAAAGCCACTGTTTTCTGTCTTAATCCTCCTTCTCAGATGCTCTGCACAGTATATTTTTTTTAAATCAAGCTGCTAGGTAAACCATTTTCTGAGCATCAGAAGTTGGAGCTCGCTTCGTAAACCAGGCACTCTTCAAAGTTGTCATAAGCATATTATAGAAATACACACTACTAGACTGGGGTAGTGTACCTTATTAATATTTCATTTTGGTACAATATACTTGCATTAACTCTCTTAACACAAGTATCATATTGTTTCAAGTCAGAGAACCTAAACCATCGTAACAAAGATTAGACTAAGAGCAAAGCCTTGAAAACTACAGACATTAGTCCTGTCATCCCCTATAAAGTTAATGGTTTGGAAAAATGGTCAATCTTTGGACTAAAAGTTGATATTTAATTGAAAGAAAATGTTTTTTAATTGTAATGGGGATTTTGCATTAGTGTGAACATGAAAAGGTACTAAAGAATCTAATGCAAGGTTATGTATTGATTTCCATCTTTATGCTAGTGTAAAATGAAGGAATATTTCTATTTCATAAAAAACCTCACCTATTCAGCACTGTGACTTATTTGTTTTAAGGGCATGGAGACAGAATTGAATGAAAAGAAGAAATAATAAAATATTCTCAAACATTTTTTTGCTGGTGCATAGGACAAAAGCCATGACTCTGCTGTAAACCCTGACTGACTTTGCACCAGAATTATCAAGATGTTATATGTCGCTTTTACATTTTGCAGGGTTACTTAGTTCAGAAAAGCAAAAGCATCTGTAAACCTAGTACTACACCGCCTTAATCAAAATGGTTTTAGTGATCATGGATTATAATGAGAGACCTGACATAATGGATGTGCAAAGTCTGCCCACAGAATTAGCATCACTATAGCCTAGAACGACGGATGTATTTAGAAAATGGAGTTTTTCTTGAAAAGGAGAATGCTTGAGTTAAATGAAATTAAATTCTTAGTATTAATAATACTTAGAACACTACGTTGTATTTGGGAGATTTCATTTTCCTTTTAATACAAACTTATGTAAATCGGGTTCTTTTAAATCCTATACAGTTTTCTCCAATACTAAGCTATTATTTTGACATTCCACTTAATGCACTTGTAAACAAAAATTTATCACGAGTGATACTTACCTAAGATTTGCAAGTTAGTATAAGTTACTTCATTTAAAACGGAAAGACAGCATGAAAGATGGAAAAAGCATTGCAAATACTTTATGGAAAGTACTGCCATAATTCTATTATAAAAGTTATTGCGATACTGAGTACCTATGGTCTGTTGTTAAGGTGCTTCTGTTATATACCCTGTAGTCTACCATTTGTAAACACATCTTTTTGATGTTTCTGCCAACATCCTGGCAACAAAGCAGTGCAATTTCAAATGAGCTAATTAACTTAATTGTTGATGAAGCATGAAACAGTTCATTCACCCTGTTAGCTGCACCATGACAACATAAGAGTCTCAGCCCCTGAAGTTACTCATCTATATAAGCCTATCTGTAGCTTTCCATTAAGATCTATTGCATGCCAAAATGAGTACGGCTCTTCTGACAAAGACCAGCCCATAATGTACATAGGTAGGAAATCAGTGCTGTTGTTGAAATTTCAAATGAACACGGAATACTAGTAGCTACTTTAAAAAAAAAATATGCGGACACCAATTGTAGTTTGAAGCTGCAGATGAAAAGCAAAAGCTGTGTCACTTATTTTCTAAATGTCCTCATTTCAACAATAGCTGGCAAAACCAAATACTAGAATAGAAAACTTTTGACATCACTGTTCAGTTCTGAAAGGTGCAAACCCACCTGTTTGCAGTGGGTTTTTTTTCTGTGTATCCTCTGCACATACAAGAGTAAAAGCTAAAATAAATTAGCAAGTGAAATTGAAATGGTCACGCTTAGTCCTTTGTGCTTTTTTATTTATACTATACACATTAATTCCCACTATACACAAACTGTCAGAATTTAAAATGTGCTTTTTCATACCTCTACTATCCAATATACAATCTAAAGCATCTCTTCAAATTTTCTGAGGCTCCATTTCAGTAAAGGATAATAAGAGGATTAAACACTGTGCTATTGAAAGGCCTGCAGAAGTGTTCGACATGAAAGAAAGGATAACAATTTGACCCTCTGCAGATAGCCTCGATTATCCAGTTGCTTGGAATACACAAAAAAAATCTCTGACATGATGTACAGTAAAACTTTGTTTGCCATCTTTCTCTTTCTCTCACCTTAAACAGCCCTGTATCAACAAATAAAAATCTACCTACTTTAAAAATTGTCCAAAATCTTCACAAACGCTTTCACAGCCAGGCCATTTGCAAACTCCATGACCATAGAGAGTATGGGAGGCCCCAGTCTCCTCATGTGACGAGCTGCAGCAAAAGAATAAGGCATCAGATTCATCTCAAAAGCCATAATCGTTGGAGGCTGCTAGCGCCTGTCAGGTTACGATCAGTGACAAACAGGTCAAAACAGGTCAATTTAGCTCAGAGCAGTCAGAAAAATTTAATCGTTCTATTGAATAGTTCAACTGCCAAGGCTAGATGATGTTCCAATTAGAGAAGAAATAGAGCCAAAGATGACTGTTAATAAAGGATGAAAAAATAAGATGACTGTATAATACCATATGCTAATTCTGCCATATGACCTTGGTGTAACATTTACCTATAAATAAAAAATATACTCAGAAGTGATCAATTCTGAGAAGAAATATTGAAGACGGGCAGTCAGAGTTTATGAATATTGTGAATGTTACTACAAAATATTTGGATTTTCTGCTTAAATGTATATAAAAATAAAGTTGCTTCCATTAAGAAATATTTTTTTGTTCACAGGTGTGAACGTTAGCTACTTGGCTTCATAAAAAACCTCAGCTCTATTCTGGTGGTTTTTGGGTTTTTTTTTGGAACCTCCACAATGGTTACAGTTATCAAAGAAATGTACAGTTATCCTGGAAAATCCTAGAAATTCAGGGGACTGTCCCATGGAGGTAGGTGTCAGCTATACATCCTGAAGCAAAGAACCATTTTCTGAGACATAAATACAAAAGTAATAATAACTAGAAGTACTACTATAAAGACATTCACAGAAGTATAATTTTTTGAATAATACAAAATAAAGATAGAAAAATGTTCTCACAGTCACATGAGGACCAGAGACACTTAATTTATAGTCTCCTATTATAAATATTAAAATAATTAAATGGAACATTTAATATATATGTACATATATATGTAAGGGCCTGACTGCCAGATGTGTTAATTCAAATATGAATAAAACTACGCACTCACAAAAATGCCCACAATTCTGCATTTACACCTCTAAACCAGCGCACAAACACCTCTATTCAGGGATTTCCATGTTTTACCAAAACTGACATAAAATCATGTGTTATAAAACTGCAGGCAGGTAATTGTCATCACATCTGCAAAATTAGACATCGTTATTGAAAAAGATGCCCCACTGATAAACAATTCTGAAAAATCAGGTCTCCGCGATCTCTTAAGTAACCTGCATTAAGTGTTATTTTGTGATTGGAAATATGTGACTTATGATGTTAAACAACAACTTTACATCAAAAGATAAGCACAGTGGAAATCTTGTGAGAATTACCTGTCTCGCCTTGCATTTAGAACTGAAGACTGTCCATTCACTATGGAATGATGAGTTATTGGTGGTGATGCTTTGGAAGTGGTGGAGGAGGTAGTAGAGGAGGAATTGTTAGTAGTGAGGTCTAGCCCTCCATGTTTAATGCCATTGTCTTCCATACTGTGAACTCCAGTCACTTCTTTCCATAACTGCTGAATCTCAGCAGGACTTAAGCCAGCTATAAAATGAAAGAGAGCCCCACTAATATAACAAAATAAAGAGTTTCATATAATGAGCTCAGCGTTATTAATGGATTAATGCCAACAACAAAGCTGATGCTGTTTTTCCAGCACAATCAATGTGTAGTAAAACATAAATTCATTTTTCTTTTGTCAGAATCCAGGTAATCTGTCTTCTCTTGTGTTATAAACAGTCAATTAGAAATCACCAATTTTAATAATATTATACTCCTTATGAAAACATTGCTTAAGGGTCAGTGAGTGAAAGCTACAAAGAACTTGCAAGGACTTCTTGAAAAGAAAAAAAGCCCAACCTTAAATATACTTCTGGATAAGATTTTTGTTGTCTGCTTAATCAATTTCTTGACATGGAAACATAACTCAATGCATCCACAGTTAACTCAGGTTTTATAATTCCTCTTAACCAAACGCATAATGGAAAACAGAAAAACATATTATATTAAGGATACAAACACTGATATTCTCTTTAAACACTTAACAAGAGCAGGGAGCTGGGGAAGAAGACTGGAGGGAGAAAAATCAGAAGACAAAAATGAGATCAATGAGATCGTAAGAGGTTTAACATTTGAGTAGAATGCATCTGACTTTAATTAATGACACCCACATATTCATTAGCCCTGTGTAATATTTACAAAAATTGTTCTGTTAAAAAATGTGTCCTAAGAGGCAAAACCAAAGCAACTATTTGGAAGAACAAAACCACTACAGTGCAGAGCTAGATACTGGTGATCGCTTAAGCTCTTCGGCACCATTCAGAGGCACCAGACAAATAGAAAACCAACAAAACTGGCCCATTCACAACTCCCTTTGCACAGATGAAATTACACGTAGCATAGCCCATCAAATTCCTCCACTATTTTTCTGTCCAGTCCTACTGTGGAAAACAAATTGAAGAGTTTGGCTAGGAGAAGGAGACTGTCTCACTGGCCTCCTGGGGTGACGGGCAGCTGTATAAAATTTGAAGAGCTTCTCAAACTTCTCTGCTATATGCACAGTACTATTCTGGAGTCCAGCCACCAGATCTTTGCAGATAAAGCTCAAATTTGCTCTCTGCTCTACTTTTAGCCTGGAAACTCGTAGTTTCCAGGATTTATCCTCGGCAACAAAAAGCAATGCCTTGTAGAATGTATTTATATATCTGTGTTAGGGTTGTCTGGCTCAGTTGAGCACTTTGCACAAAGTAATGGAAACTTCCCTTACAATATGCTTTTGCCTGAAGTAGAGACTCTCAAAACACAGGCAAGAGAAGAGCCATGACCATTCTCTTATTGTGCCACTGAACATGCAGATAAATTCAGATTTTGAAAGATGAAGAGTTCATCAGAAATGTATATATGTTCTGTCACTGCCAGTCTTCTAAAGGTTGACCTCCCTCTTTTGAAGAACACTAAATTAAATGTAGAAATGAATGAGAAGCCCAGAGTGGTTCTTGTGAAAGATCTGGTTTCATGGCCAGTTTTTTTGGCCTGACATGGTTTGGGCCAGAGGGATCTTAAAATGTAATTCTGACTTCTGTATCTTGTGTCAATAAATTAGGCCAGGCATGCTCATGGTATCTAGACCTGCTGGAATGTAAAACTTTCAAAATGCTGATGTTGTCTGAATTAAAATTTTGGTCTTTTCATTTTACGAAAGAGCTCAAATTTATTGTCCTCCAGAAAAGGATTAAAATGTATCTATGAGTTCAAACTTTTCATTGAGGATAGCTTTGTTTGGTAAAAAGTTATATTAGAAAGACGTAAAGATTGTTTTTCCCTGTTTGGCAAACCTTTTTATAAGATAATGTTTTATTTTGAAGACACAGGAACTCAAACTACTAAAAGAGATTCAACAACAAATTATAAAAAAGCACAGTAAGTTCGTTAGTACTTCTCAATAGGCATCTCACCATGAAGTATACAAAGCTATTAAAGAATAGACTAGTAGTCATTTACAGAAATAATAATTTCTGGAGTTAGTGTGGAAACAAATTGGTTGGAAGGTATTATTTTTTTATTATTTTTTTTAAATTATGAAAATTATTTAATTATGAAATAAAAGTCATTTTTAGACTACTATTTTCTGTCCTGCTTCTCTACCTTAGCTACCAACACCCATTGGCAAACTCATTTAATGACAAAGTAAGTGAAAAAGAGTTGATTGGAATGTATGTCTTAAAAATGGAGTTCATATCATATTTGTAAAGCAAAAAGCTAGATTTTAAGGAAGCAAGAAAAGAAGCCAGGCTCTAATTTACTGCATTAGACAGATGGGTAACGGGAGTGATGGTAATACTAGTTGTAATTGTTTAATGAAGGTAAGTAATTACCAGCATGTTCATGAGGTATGTTCCAGCAACACTGTAAATAACCCATTTTAGCGTGGTAAATAATAGTTACCCGCAAATGTAATCAGAAATCAAAATGAAAAGTAATGTATTCATTTAGGTGGTATGATATACAGCATACATTATTTACTTCAAAGTCTTCCCTTCCTCCTGCTGTTGAACAAAATAAACTAATTTTGCATTGAAAAAAGTAAAAACCAAGGATAAACCCATCTGTTTGAATAATCAGAGGGCAAACGTATCTTCGTGTCTTGCAGGGAGAAAAACTTCATCAGAGATCATAAAACTTTGGGCCCTGGGGGAGCTGGATAAGAGCCACCCCAGAAGCTGGGTGAAGGAAAGAGGGCTGGGAGCAGCTGGAGCAATGACCGTTCCCATGGGCAGGGGTCTCCTGCCCCTCACGGCAACTGCTGGGCAGCCCCCTCCTCTGTGGGAAGCCTCAGATGGAGCTGTGTCTCCAGGCTGCCTAGCTCACCTAGAGTTTTTTTTTTTTTAAATCAAAAAGAAATTTCTCTCTGGGCTCAGGCTGGTTAATTTTATCACTTCTTCAGAGCACTCTGAAAGGCTGCCTTTTAGGATAAAAGGATTAAGGGCAGACACTTAAAAAGTATAAAGTTAATAAGCGGATTTGTAATTAATTGTAAATTATGGCAATTTTGTAGTTTCTGTGTCTAAAAAAGTCCAACTCCCATTTTACAAGAGACCCGTAAAATGGCTGACAGATATTTTAGTCTGGATGTAAAA
Organism: Limnodromus scolopaceus; assembly: GCA_028565335.1. NCBI lineage: Eukaryota > Metazoa > Chordata > Aves > Charadriiformes > Scolopacidae > Limnodromus > Limnodromus scolopaceus. The sequence continues at coordinate 28,111,121 of JAOXNO010000001.1, forward strand.
GCAGGGTAAGTTTTAACATTTCATAGGTTGTGATAACCCTCAAAATACCCTCTCCACACTACATTAAAGGAGAAAGGATCAGGAAGAGGATCCAGAGTGGGATAAAAATTAGGAACTGTAAAGAAAAGGGCAGATACTGGTTTGCTATGCAGTTTACTAGCACCAAGAATTTTGGGATTTTGAGGTTAGCTTTATAATTCTTTTCACCACTGTCTATTCTATATTTGTGTTTCAATAAATACTTAATAAAGCTACCACTTATAAAACCCATCCATGCATCTTTTTTTTGAATTTCCTACATGGCCTGATGAAAACTTAGGGGTTTGGGTTTGTTGGTTGGTTGGGTTTGGTTTTTTTAATTGTTGTTGTCTTTTACAGTCCGTTGTCTTTATCTAGCATCAATGCAGCATTACATAGAAGTAACTCACAGTGAGCCACTAGGTTTGGATATGGCATAGTGAAGATCTTGACACAAAATAAATGCTAAAACACCTCTTGTATCTTATTTGCTATACCTGTCACCAAGGACTTGTGGTAAACATTCCTGTTTTTTAAAGGCAGAAGCTATACTTGGAGAAAGTACTGTTTATATACACAAGCCTCACAGCTGCACTTGGAAGTTAGGTCTTTTCCTACTAAAAATGCAAAACCCATGCTCTCTCTGTCACTAATAATTTGTGGTTTAAAGGACTCTTTATGACCAATAACTTATGAACATGAATCCCCCTGTGATTCTCTCATTGTTCTAGTCATCCATGTAACTCGGCAATCTAAATAGATGCATATAAAAATATCTGTGTTATACATACGTAAATCTTTCTGTGTAACCATATTATACATCTTGCAGCACAGTGGAAGGAGAAAAACCTCCTTTCACCACATCCAGTGTGTATTACCTTAAAATCTGAATGTTTAATTAATACTGCCACAGAAAATGTCAGTCATAAAATTTGCTAAATTTTATAAAACAGAGGAAGTTTGATTCTCTTACTTTTATGCAAACTCCAATGCAAGGACATCTATGTTAAATCTAGTAAGTACTACTTGGATTTGTAAATATTGGATATATTTGCATGTATTTAGATGTGTAAATTTAAGATTTACGAGAAAGCCAGATCTGGAGCCTGTTAACCTTAACATTATTGTGAACCGGACTGGACTTCCTATGAAAGACACAATGTGCTGTAAGAAGCCCACAGAAAGAACTCTGAGCCTGTCACAACTCTGCATTTAGTTCTCTCTTTGTGTTAGCACCTTGCTGGAAAGACTGTCCTTCTCACCCTCCTCACTAACTTCATCTTGTCTGACACAGAGTGAATGGCCTTCCTGGAGATGCAGAGAGGTTTTCCAGGAGAGGCTGTCTTGTGTTCTTAAGTTTGCACATCACATAGGGCTATGAAATTGAGGTCCTATAAATTTACCTGTGTATCTAAAGGAATCCTACATACATAGTAGATACTAGAATGACTAATTAAATACTTGATTGGAATTAATTCTAGTGAAAAAATATCAAGGCAGAAGCAAACAAGAAATCAATTTACTTTAAAAAGAGTAATCCAGTTATATTTTAACTGTATTTATTTTACTTCTTTGGAATCAAACATTTTTGTCATGACTTCAGTTATGCGTAAGTCTTTTACTCAAAAAGAAAGTTCTT
>JAOXNO010000001.1:28117777-28120277 GCA_028565335.1 Limnodromus scolopaceus
CCAGAGGCATCAGATTCGATCAGACTCAAGCTTTATGTTTCGCATCTCTTATATATTCCTGCAAGAAATTTAAGCATTGGCTAGTACAAATGTGTATTTAAAAATAAATGATCACATGGCAGGGCTCTCAACACTTCATAATCAATCATCTTATCAAGTGTCATAATGTTACGAATAGAAAAATCTATTGAGATAGTTTCAAAAGATATGATTAAAACAGACAGTAAAATAAGTAACTTAAAGCAGTAAATGTTTTACACAATAAAGACACTTAGCCTAGAAAAATATTTGTGTAATACAGCACTTCGGTATAAGAAAACCTTTCTTGCTCAGTTAGTCTTTTAAGGAAGTCTGATTTATACAGGAAAAAAAATGCCACAGACATATTGGAGCACAGAGCAAGGGCTGCCACCTCAGTCACCCAGACTCTGCAGAGAGAACTGTGCTCTCAGTCGCTCCTAACTGAAAACTGGAAGTTGAGAAGCCTTGTCATAAGATTATTACTTTGTCCACTAACATTTAGGAATGCATTTTTGTGTAGGTGCTCTTTTGGACAAGTTTATTGTCCGTTCATTATATACTGAGATGAAGCCTGTACATATGTATAAACATCCACCTACACACATGGTCTCAGGAATATATTTATGCGTGGGAAAGACACAGCAAGTATATGTGATTCTGTATGTAAGAGAGAAAAATCTCATGGAAGAGCCCGGGTATGTGCCGAGCCACTGCCACAGACAAGCGGTGTGCAACCATTGCTGGGGCTAAGCAGGACACACTCAAAGAGCTGTCGGCAGGCCAAGTTTTCCACCCATGAAAAAGCAGCCACTCGCTTGTCTAGCAAAATTAAAATGTTTTTTCTGTATATAATAGCAAACTGGCATATGAATATGGTTCTGTGAGATGTTTGTAGGACATTCCAGTCTTCTGTAAATCAGCAAAAATAATATTATTATTAATAAAATAAATCATGAACAAATCTTAAAAGGAAAAACTTTTCTAGTGTTTCTATTACTTGAGTCTATCCTGAAAGACTTTGTATAAACGTAACACTTAGAGGAAAAAAAGAAACACAAGTCTGCTGAAGTTTACTTTTAGAAGAAATTGCTTCATCTAATATTACACAGGATACCACTTTTCACACAATTCATCACAGCATAATTATGGTCTTAAAATATTGACTAATTAAGAGTCTGAAAGTAAAAGTGCCAGCCGTTACTAAAAAGTCTGATGTTCTATTGCAAACAACAAACAAATTTTAAGAATGAAAATTCCAAAGGTCTTAGTCTAAACTACAACTGGAAAAGACAAACCAGACTTCCACTCAGAGTCAGACGCTTGTGGGTGGGAACTTAATCTCAGCTATCACTGGACTCCTACAGTCAACAAAATAAGGAAACCCCAAGGAAAGTTCATCTGATCTAGTTTAGGCACCTATTTTAGCATGAGATTAATCCCTCTCTGAATGTGCCCATCACTCTCCTTTGAGTGTAGACTCACTTTGAGTAGACACCTGACTTTCAGATGGTTAGTTCTGGTTGTTACCGCTTGTGACACCAGGTTTTTTAATATTGGAAACACTATATCTCTATGCAATAATGTTTTATTCTAAATCTACCTGGTCCTAAGGGCAGGACAAACAAGCTTTTACAACTTTGGGGTGCATGAGCAAAGGGTAAAATTCAGTGACTGGAGTCAGTGTTCCGTTTCCTCTGAAGTCAGTAAGAATTTCCTCTGTTTATGTGAGAACTGAACTTGCTTTCTTGTAGCAATTTTGCCTCAGTGATGCTATTCAAATACCACGTCACACAGAAATGAGAAGGCAGAGAGGAAGACGGACACCTTCTCAATTAAACCATTCCCTTTAACCTTTATACCTTGCAAGAGTTTTCCTAACACTTATATGCTTACTACTATAATATATAGCGAATGGTGAAGGTGTTGCACACTTGCTACTCCACATCTCCCCTTACCTTTACATCCCCTCTATCTTCTCTGGATTCTATATTTTCAAACACACAAGTGAAAATTCTGATCTAAACAGAATGAAACTCAACTCAACTCTGTAAGTGGCACTGCTTTATTCGTGCTCTGTGCTGAAGACTCCAGCTAGTAAGATGTGCAGTAAGACTCGTGCTGCCACATTCAGTCTGAAACACAGATTCCCCTTCACCAGGCACATTTCTGCCACCTTTTGCAGTATCTTCTCTGAATCACCCTGACTAGGTACTTGCTCTTTGGAGACACAGCTGCTTTGCCGTCCACTCTAAGAGCTTTTTTCTCCAAATTTGTTTTTCCCGTCTTTTTCAAAGGTCTGTACAAACTGAAGTAGAGAACTTAATTTTTCAGGATGATGGACAAAAGCATGAAAAATACTGGCAGTCAAGACCATTAGTAAAAATACATATTTATGTAGATAATATTGCCTTTAAGAGAATTACATGTGGAATCCATATGTGTGTATCATACCTGATATATATATCTTCTTTCCCATAGA
>JAOXNO010000001.1:28125277-28135652 GCA_028565335.1 Limnodromus scolopaceus
GGGGCAGGGGGGGGGGACGGGACTAGATGATTTCCAGAGGTCCCTTCCTTCCATACCATTCTGTGATTCTGTGTATTGATTATATACATCAGGATCACAGGAACACACATGTAACTTGTTAATGGGGAGATGGGCACATACCAGCTAAACCTTGGTGCAGGAAGGACCAGAAAGGTCTCCAGAAGAGACTCCAGAAAGAGAGTCCAGTCTCTTTCAGAACTCCAGAAAGGAATTTGTTCCTAACTTTTGGGTCCCTGCTGGCCTCCGAAGGGAGCAGGTGGGGAGGTGGAGGGGCAGAAGCGAGCTGCCCACAGGCAGTGCTGCCTCTTAGGGAGCACAGGAGAAAGCCCAACTCCTTTCAGGGCAGCATGGTAAGTCTGGTGGGTTTTCTAGCACCACTTGGTAAAGTGCCTCGTTGGGGGAAGATGGGGCAGTAATACCGCAGATAGGCGAAATAATCTTCCGCCGCTCCCCCAGATCCTCGCTACAGAGAGAATTTGCCCAAATGTGACCTCCTTCATAGCATTGCTTTTGTTTTAGTGGTTGCAGACCGAACCTATCTTATTATGGCTGCCTTCCAACATCATCTACGGAAGAAGGAAGCCTTTGCCTTCCACCAGATATCAGCCCTCTGCATGGGTTAGCTAAATTTGGACTCTAGTTAGCATTCAGTAACTGCAACATATTTTTATAGATAAATGTTCCCTCAGTATCTCTGAATATTGATTTAAGATGCAGTAGGGAACGATGGTTATCTCAAACCACATTTTTAAACATATTATATTCAGGAAAGGGAATTTCATGCATGACCATCTGAAGCACAACATATTCCACACCATTTAGAACTATCTCAGGTTCTCTTTTCATATTAATCATTTCTACTTAATTTAAAATTTACCAGACACCTCACCACTGAGAAATATTCCAGTTTAAATATTTGACTTGAGTTGCTCATCTTTTGTTTAATGACCAACTTTTTATATGGATATAAAACAGTGTTTAAAATGTAGTTTTGTTCCCTCTTTCTGAATAGACTTCCACTATTACTTTTTACCAACTAGTTTCATTGAAAGGTTTCCAGCGTTACAGGTAATGTAAAGTCCATTAGGTCAGGCTCTTCATAGCATGACATGCAGTAAATTACAAGTGCTTCAAGCAGCTCAGTGAATTACAGTTCATCACTTTGAAAGGTTCCCACTACAAGACTACAGATATCAGATCTGGCAGTTAGGATCCAATTAACACTTTGGTCAGAATAATCAGATTGCATGTGTAAGACTTGTATAATTCGTTTATTGCTTCCATGCATCTTCTGTCTGTAGGTAAATTTGTTGCTGTTATTTCAAAGCTTGGAATCAGTATTTCACTTGCCTTTAGGTTATATTTCAAGTTCTTTTGCAGTGCAGTGATGAACTCTCCCTGTTCCAGCAATTTAGATCACTTGTCCTGTAGATATTGCTGCTTGAGAAATGGTTTGTTTCTGGTGGGTTTGTTTTGTATTCTTACCATGTCATTATATGTCTAGAAAAAAATTGCTAGCAATTTTTACTAAGCGCATTTTATTTAGTGTAACAGAGACAGTTTTCTCCAACGTGATCATTGTGAATCTCAGAGAACACCCAGATACACTGTAAATGACATATGCATTGACATTTACATGTGTACTGTCATGCAAAACCATTTCCTGCTACACTGGATATAATACTATAACTGAATGAAAAAACATTCTGATTTTCTGCTATCATTTTTCAAGCCATGGTCAGTGTACATAAAGGTTCTTCAGGATAAACCCCATCGGTGCAGAGTAATGGATTTAAAATTCTGTGTTCTTACCCTACCTTTACAGCAAATTGCACTTTCAAGTCTTTTGCAGGCAGTGAGATTCCTTGGAAAGAACTCAACTTGCCCAAGGTCTCCCACTTTTTCCATGGGAGAGCTGTAATGAACAGATGTACAAATGCTGGAAGTTTGAAATGCAGAAACCTGCAAACTGGATAAGCAAAAAGATCAAAGGCTCCTACCACCCCTCTATGTTGTATTTCCTATCTCAAAACATGCTAGTTGTATTCAAGATATTCTTTTTCCCCTCCGACAGCCCTGCCCTTACAAAAGTCGGATATATAAAGGGTTATATCTGATTCATGTATACAACAATGTATACTTAAGCTCTTCACCGATATAAGCATTTCAAATACCACAGCGAAAAGAATTAAAACAGAGAGGAAAACTTATTTTCCAGTTTGAAGGTGCTTCAAGAACAAACGTTATCTAAAGCGTTACAGATTTGAGATGTGAGTAATGGGATATGAAGCTCTAGTGCAACGATACAAATTTGCCCCAAGTCAATGACACCCAGGAATTATTGCCAGCTGAAACTATTTGATGGCCAATAATATTCCAAGTTTCAGTCCAGCTTCTAATGAGCTACAGTATGATGGTAAAAAATTACCATCATAATGAACTACAAGACCTACATAAAGTTCGAGGATTGTATGGGTTCCAGACTAAACTAGTTTTCTGAAAGTATTGTAGTATTTGTGTATCAGAAAACCAGATCCATCTGCTCTGTTTCCCTCTTACAAGACAATGCCAGCAAGTACGCAGACTGCCTGCAGCCAGGCAAATCATAGCTTGTAACTTTAACAGTTTAAATTAGGAGGAGTGTCTATATACTATTTATGCAGTTAAGAGAAAAAGAGAGAAGCTCCTTTAGACAGCAATTCAGACAGAATAAATTGAGCTCTGTTCTGAATTTTGAATTGTTCTGTGAGAGCTTCCTCTCCATGAATCACACGAGGAACCTCCCGATGTAGGTATGTAACAGCGTTCCGTGATGAGAATACTTCATTTCCTTTCTGCCATGGAACAAAACATTGGTGTTCGACTGAGCCCCACAGAAGTGAAAAAGCAGAGAACTACCCATGCGTAGCCATTCAAACCCACCAAAATCATTATTAAAGTGGAAGTGCATGAGACATCCTACATGCTTTCAAACCAGAATTGTATTACATAGAGACAATTCTTAGTATATACGTAAATAGGTATCAGGTAAAACGTTTTATTAATCTTATGTAACTGTTTGAGAAAATCAATATGCTGTGCTAAATGATGGGATTATTTTATTGTTGCTGTGTTTTAATTCTCAATACACACAAGACAGCCTTAGAAAATCTCTGCAGAACTGCTGACTTTGGCTGACTTAAGTTTCTATTGGTTTAAAAAAAACAACAAAACAAGCCAACAATAACACGTTGTATTTTAAAGCGATTTAATTCGATACTCTGCATTTCCAACAAAATTTACCCAAACCAGTTGAAATACTCCTTCCCCACAAGCCCAAATCAAACCCCATCCCAAGATACCTCAATAACCACCACCGTAAAATTTTCTACATTTGCATTTTCATTATCCTGTAAAATGTTCAACAAGCTGAAGGCTCTCATATGTATTCCTAGGTCTTCAAGAAGTGGATAATTGCTCTGACCCACCCTAAGAGTTTCTGCTTTACGGGGAAGTAAAGACTAACTAAGAAAGATATCTTTCCTAGCTCAGCAGAGCAACTCTTCTGTTGCCTTTTTCCAGATAAAAGCAGAAGAGTGTGAAACAATTCTTGTAAATACAAAATAGAGGTAACTCCACTTTCCCAAAGAAAAGTCTTCAAATAGTAAAGACAAAAAGAGAAAAAATCAGAAAATAATTCATCCCAATTAAATCTTGAATATTGGAAATCTTGACTTTGAACATGCTTGTCTCTTTTCACCAACTAGCCACGGAACCTCAGGTGACTGAAATGAAGTATTTCAATTGGTGTCAAAAATGGGAGAATGAATCAGGATCTATTTTGTAATTATGCAAATTGTGATTATTTTAACATGCATGATCAGCATCTATGAAGCATGATTTTCAAAGCTAGACATTCCCTAAAATGGAGTCCTATTTAAGCATGTATTTATAAGCACCAGACTTTAAAATCTGTGTAGGTTGATGGTTTGCTGTGCACCGAGGCACTCAGGCATCCAAGTTCCCTGCAGTCCTCAGGACAAGGACAGATGCAGTAACCTTCCTGACCTCGAGTTTTTTGCATATGCAGGATTTGAATATTGACAATCTGATTACATGCATATAGTCTGATACATCCTGGGCAGATTCTTCTCTTGTTTACATCCGTGTAAACACAGTGTACTAAAAGGCCATTGAAGTCAACAATAAAATCCCAGTGGAAATTGATATAAATAAAGAAAAAGTCTGGCTCAATGTTACTGTTGCAGCTGCGCTTTTATAAGCGTTATATATATTATAAGGCAGCACGGTGCAGAATGCAGCTTCCCCTGGAGGACTGCTGAGATCTTACCTTTTCACTGGGCTAAAAGATGTAGAAAAGTGTGCAATTTTCGCTTGTATGATGCTTAGAAAAACTGGCTCATTGACAACAGGAGGAGCTGGGGCTTTTTCCAGCTGCTGTTTATGCCCATGTAAAGTCTGGACACATTGTTATATGTCTAAATTTGCACTTTAGTTTGCTTATATGTTATGTGGCTAATCATGGGATCAATTAGATATTAAGAAAATACTTATTAAAATTTAATATTTAAAAATAATTTTTTCCTAGTCTTGAGGTTTACTGGGGTTTTTGTTGCTTTTTTTTTTCACTCCTCAAGCAACAACACACAGCTGTCACCAATAGCAAAATACAGATAACTTTGTATGGGACCAAATGGCAGTCCACAATTTTTATCTCCACATAAACATACTCTAGGCATAAACTGTGGCCAGTGTGTGGGAGACAGAGCTAATCTTCCTTGTAACCCTTGCACATAAAACAAGAGCACCAGGTAAGGACGAATTCAGACAGAAGGTAAGGGACTCAGCTGACAATGATTTGGGTATCACTGCCAGCTTGCCCAGGACCCACCAGGACCCACATAACATATCCAAGATTTTCATTCCAAATCCTGGCCTCTCTCCTTCGAATCTTGGCAACCATAGCAAAGGCATATGCTGCAGTTGCAGAAAATTGAAAATAGATTATCCAAACGTATCAGTAGCATATCTTATGGATGCTATTGAGGTAGACATAAAAGAAGCATTTTTTGATCTCAGCCAAAGTAGCCTTTAATAGTAAAGTTCCCTCTTGACCCTGCCAACACTGATAAGTATTCCATAGCTTTGCATACATTCATCAGGAATGCATGGGTATGAACTGATGTTACTCACTCCTGCCTCAGGATGAAATGGATGAACCCCAGTTAAATGTAAGCGATAAAGATTGTCATTTGGCCCACAGAGGAGCTGACATGCAGACACTTCTCAAGCTTTCAAGGAGGAGTGCTGTGATTAGTCCAATCTGCCTATTTTCCTATCAGGCAGTTGATCAAATCCCTTACCTGTCTGCAACATGACTTTTAGGCTCTTTTGTACAGTTTGTGATAAGAGGGGGCCATACCACCAATGATGAAATGCAGGTCTGCAGCCTAATCGTCTGCTTCTTGGAGCCCCAAGAGCAGATTAAGTGAGCTGCTTTCTAGCTCTTCACTACCAGAGAATTAATCCTATTTACTGTGAGACAGTGAGGGGCGGAAAACTGGCTGTAAAGAGAATAAGGAGATGATGCAGTCACCAACTCATTTCTGACCATTATGGTTAGCGCTCCCTGTCCAGATCTGGCAACAGCCACAGATTAAAACAGTGCAAGAAAACAGTGACCAACACTGTCAACAAAACACTTCTCAGGCCAGGCAACTTCTATGAACCTGCTTGTGTAAATCTGAACTTTCTACAGCAATTTTGAAACAGCCCTTATTTAGTTAAAAGTTTAAAAACAGTGCTGCAGATTTTAGAATAATTTGTCAGCACTTTTATTGTTTTTGTGTCTTTGGGGTATATAATGAAAAGGTGGGGTTTCATGAACATGAGGAAAACAGATTAATGGATCTTTAGTGAATTAATACATGGTCTTCCTACTTCTTTTGTAAGAAACAGTCCCAGTACAAAAGCACGTACAGGATATTTTAAAAGGAAACCAAATTACTCAATGTACAACATTTGGTATAGGCTTCGGATTTGTGGTGGTTTTTCTTTAATTCCATGGATGCATTTTAAATAAATGTTCTCAAAAGATTTGAAGAAAATATGGAAAGTATATTGCCATATGAACATTAGCTACAAGGATGGTAAAATGGAGCACTAAGATGATCCTTAGGTTTTATTTGATAATAAGCAGTCATAGAACAGTTCAGATTCTACCAACATGTTTAATAATGTTACATCCACAATGTCCTACTTTCTCAACCCTGTAACATATATTTTAAAATATTGACTCCTGCTAAGGGCTGGAGTACACCCAAAGGCACTTTGCAAGGCCTCATGCCAACCACTCTAACCAGGGTCAGGAAGGCATAAAAGTACCCTGAAGTTACCCTAGTATTAATTCTTCTGGCTGAAAATTCTCAAAATTTGTAAGAACCTCAGATCTGATGTCTGTATACACATCAAATATTAGGATGAGCATAATCATGTGCTACTCCCTTGGAAAACACTTGCTTTGCATAGGCATAGGGATTTACAACTGCACGTACACCTAACTTTTGCTTTATTTTCATGTTCTCACCAACTAGAAACCACTGCAGCATTTCATGTTCTTGTGATGTGTCATATGAATGAGAGGATTTCAAATTTTCCTGTTCTATATAAAATACAGCCACGTTCACATACAAAGCAGACATTTCTGTATGCCTGGTTTTGTTTTGCCATCTCTCTTGCTGTTTGTACATACAAACAATAAATTGTATAACAAATGCAGTGTTTGAGGACTGTAGTCAGATCTGTCACATTGCACGTGCTGAATTTTCTGGTACTGTTCTTACACTATCGTCATGTGGCAGTTTTATAAGAGATGACATGGTTATTAGCTTGAGTACCTTTTAGTCTTTTCAGAAATAAATAATATAGGAAGTGAGTAACAGAACAGTAACTCAATCTTTTGGTTAACTTTAATAAGGAAATGTCATAAATGTCATCTAATAGAGAAAAATGCCTACGGAGATCAGAAGAACTGAAGAAGTAAAATGAGATCCAATGGGGAACATAAACCGTAACAGGGGAGTTTGTGACAGAAAAATCTCCCTCTCTTTGTCCCATACCAACTCCCACTTCAGAAGAATATACAAAAGTATCACATCATGAAGCAATTTATTAGATAACTGAGCCTGACAAGGACCTCTAATAATTTTATAGTATCTTACCATGAACCTGTGACTCAGGACGCATTTGTACCACATCACTTTAAGCATCTTACTGATATGCCTACTTGCCCTGGCCACTTCCTATAGACAACAGAAGACAATGTGCAAATCCAGGATTGTGTACATCTGTCTATCTTTTCAACTACAGACACAGATAAGATTGACTCTGCTTCTAACACGGGCATCTAAAGTTGAATCCTTTAAATCAGGCAAGAAGAATCTGGACTTTTTGATAGTTCATTTGAAAGGCCACAGGGGTCCTGGGTAGTAGTGGCAGGAAAAAACATCCTCTGTGTCATGTGTTACTCTCAAACAACAGAAGATTCACACCAGGAATTCCATTAATGTGGCAATATCCCAAAAAGAAATCTTGAAAATAAACTAGGATAAACATAGTTTCACCACATCTGTCAAGAAGAGATCTGAAAGCCATCCATGGCTTCAGCACCTGGTATCCTTTGAGAGTTTCTGCTAGCCTGGAGATTCCCACCGGGCTTGTAGCCGGTCTCTGCTCCCACTCTTACAGTACAGCTCAAAGCAGCGGTTTCTTCAATACGCTGCTCCTTTCCCCAAACACACTTCCATCAGCAGTCTTGGGAGACTGCCAACACACTGTATATATTTAAGTACCTTCCATTTACTGAAATGTCACCTCCTTCATTAGACACAGGTGAGTGTCTCTGTCCTTTCACTGTCTTTCTATGTCACCTGCCAATGACATTTTTTGTTCAAGACTATGGAAATACTGTATTCAGTTTTCTCAATTTCTGCTTTTACTGTAAATTAATGCCTAGGGCTAGTATTAAAATCAGAAGTGTTACCTAGAGATGAGACAAATTTACAGTTTTCTTTAGGAATCACAGAGAGCTCTCTTTGGCCATTGCTTAGCCATGCACTGCAATGGACACTACAGCTGAGATCCTCCCAACTCATCACCTTGCGAGCACATCGCCCACAGTAAGGCAACAGCTTTTCCAAACTACAAAAATTATAGACCATAAGCCTGAGTTTACAGCAAAATGCTCTGTCTCTAAATGGGAGCCAAATTTCGTGCTGGTAGAGCACACGATATTCATGAATTAACTATTAGAACACACAATTTGGAATAGGCACATACAACGGAATGACTAAAGGAGCAATAAAGATGGATATTAAGTAATACACTTATTTAGAAATAAGTTCCAAGTACAGATTCTTATTAACACTAAAAGACTAAAAACTAAAAAGGAACTAAAAAGACCCAATTTCTGTAAAAGGTTTACCAAAATAGACCTAGGAAACACACATCATTTTTAAAAAGTTTAGAACTTCCAATGCGAAAAGTATTAAAATTACTTTCTTTTATCCTTTTAATAACAATGTCTGATTTGTCAAAATAACAGTAAAAACTCTATAAATATCTGTTAAGGGATTATTCCAATAGCATGAAAAACTCTAGTGAAGAAATGACACAGAATATAGAACTGTCATCATGCATTTGCATATAAAAGGCTGTTTAAAACTGACAGGCACATAAACAGAAAATACATGCTATAAAATTAGTCATTTTTAAGCATGGATCTTTAAATAAAGCTGGCAGAGCACCTTCATTTTAGCAAACTCATTCTCAAGAGGAATCACAAAAATGGTGCAGCACCTAGCAACATATTTTCTTCAGTTTTTTATGCAGGTAATAGATTGATTATTACAATGTTTGAACATACCTTCACTAACTTACCTTAAAATATTGTTGATATTTCTTAAATAATGTATTTTTTTAAGTAAGTCACTACAAATTTATAAAATAAAAGTATTTTTTATATTTTCAAAATATTACCAGAACTGTGATGTATTAGATATTGGAAGCTGCTTGTCAGAAAAAAACATATACAGCACTCCCAGGGTTACCAAACAGAATGCATATTCTTTAAGTTCTTATGATGCACCATTTGTAGGGAAATGAAGAGCTTTAATAGGCCTACCAGGAGACAAAAAGAGTTTTGGACTCACAAGTCCTTTCAGTCAGAAATAGAAGCAGCACGCTTCAAGCCAAATGGCTTACGAAACACCCTAAATTGAAATTAATGCAAACCATATTAAATGCATATTGCTAAAAATAGCATTTCTGGCAAGCATATATGAAAAAGAAAGACAATATTTTGACACCTCTTAAACTGAAAATGTTGACGCCTTCAAAAAGACACAAATGTGGGTTTTAATACATTACATTGAAAGGCTGCTATGGTTAGGGCCATGTCCCACATCCCCTTCCCCCAGTGAGTGTGGACCTGGAGAGGGGCTGAAACCACAGTGGGGACCTGCATTCAAGTGACTGACTCGCCAGGAGTACTAGTTAAACCAGCAGGCTCCAGGAACTGACTCTTTCCTCTGCACTGCTCTGCTCCAGGTCTATACCAGCACCCTACGCACTGGGCTAGGAAGTGCCAATGGCCCCCTCGGTTCCCAGAGCAGCCTGACAGCTGGCTCTTCTCCCTGCTCTCAGGCTGACAGGGCAGGAATTCGACCCCCTCACTCCCTACACCTCAGAGAGCAACCACAGCCCTGAGATGCAGAAGGGGGTGAAATTATCTTCTCTGGTAGTTTTTAAAGTTACAAACTTTTAAGTCCTTATTTTTTAAATCTGTTGTTCAAAATTTCTTTTCATAAATGTGCCTAGCATTTAATAAAGCGGTACTTTCCAAAGCTCTCTGAACACTGTTCCACTGAAAATTAAAGATTCCTAAGAATTTGTTTTTATTTGGCTTCCTAGACACAAAATCAATTCATCACAAAGCTTTGATTCTATGAAAATTGAGTATTACTTCCAGCATAGTGTAAATTCGAAATAAGCACAGAACCTTCTGCAAGATTTGAGCCACAGACTTCTGTTAACAAGTATTTTCTGTACAAACCGGGCCCAGAGAGTGGTGGTGAATGGACTCAAGTCCAATTGGCGACCGGTCACAAGTGGTGTCCCACAGGGCTCGGTACTGGGGCCGGTTTTCTTCAACATCTTCATCAATGATCTGGACGAGGGGATCGAATGCACCCTCAGCAAATTTGCAGATGACACCAAGGTGGGTGGGAGTGTTGACCTGCTGGAGGGTAGAGAGGCTTTGCAGAGGGATCTGGACAGGCTGGATGGATGGGCTGAG
>JAOXNO010000001.1:28143144-28167501 GCA_028565335.1 Limnodromus scolopaceus
CAACCTGCTCTAGTGGGAGGTGTCCCTGCCCATGGCAGGGGGGTTGAAACTAGATGTTCTTTAAGGTCCCTTCCAACTCAAACGATTCTATGATTCTATGTTTACTTTATTTCCTGTGCAACCATAGCATGATTTATAATAAATAAGAATAATAGATGAGAACTAAAAACTACCTGGATACTGTATCATTTCATTGTATTCAAAGAAATTGTGTGTAAAATTAAAACTAAGACATCCAGACAAACTGTTAGATGCTATAGACATTTGTATAAAATTAAATCTAGGAATCATCAGAATCCTACCTAAGAAGGCAGCCAGAAAGATAACTAGAAAGATGAATAACAAGACAACAGGATTCTAACAAAAATGATCACTGGGGAAAATAATAGGTAAAATTTTCCTGAAAAAAAAAAAAAAAACACGACTGCTTCATTAATAGAAGAAAAAAACCAAAAGTTCAGATTGTGAGACTTAAAAGAATGGGAGAAGTGGTGGCTAAAACTATTTGTGACAGAATACTAAATAATTCACCTTTACCAAATCTGTTTCGGTACATAGAGGACAACTAGTCTGCAGTTTCATGAACTACTCTGAAGTTTCATGACTACTTGTAAGCCCACGTAGAAGGAATACTTGCTCATCTCGATGCCACATCATCAGAACACCATACCCAACTGAATTAGTAGTTCACGCTCATCTAATGAGAAACACTAACAGAAAAATAGCAAACTGAAATGCGATTAATTATTCTCTCCATGAGCAGAGAGACTTCCATAACAGAATTTATGCAATCTAAACAAAGTGTGTTTGACTATGTGGAATGTAGTCTAATAAGCTCAGTGTGTAAAGAGGTTACGCACTATCGACAATAAGCCTGGCTCGTTTCATAAGCAGTAATTTATTTAGAATAAAAAAAAAAATAAAGAAAAATAGAAGTCGGAATGGGGGGAAATTGCTTTACCAAATGCAAAAAGCCTATGCTGTTGACGCCTCTGTCTGACCTAGTCATGTGAGGTCATCTGTATAGTCAAAGGAAAAAAATAGGCATTTCTGTGGCACAATTCATTAAATCCTAATTAGATGTCTATATCAGATAGGATAAATCAGATAGGATAAACTAAATCAGATAGGTCTAAATCAGATAGGATAAACTGTGCTGACAATATGTTGACTAAAAGTGCCTTGACTATGAATGATGACAAAATTATCTTGAGCCTGGACTATTAAGGTGAAAAGCAGAGACAAGGTGTAACCATCAAAGCCCCCTTCCAAGAGACCAATTAAATTATCTAATGTTGACTTCCCCTTAGTATGCACCTGAAGTAGTCATTTGTATTTATGTTAAGTAGATGTAAAACCAGACTACTCTGTTTTGACTTCACACATTCTGGACTGCATCAAATAGATGCCATGTTCTAAAACTTATTCCAGGTGAACAGCAAAAGTAAAAACTCCACCCACTTCGGTTTTCATTCAGGTATAGGAAGGTAACAAAAGAAGAATACTGCTGAAATCCTCAATCATGTAATTCCATCATCAGATGTATGGACATCCCTATAATACTCTATATTTTACCTAAACCAACCAAGCAACAACCCTCAAATCCCCTTCTTTCCCTTCAGTTTTGAAGAAAAACTCTTGTTGTGGAACATAATGAATGAAAATGTTGTGATCACATACGCAATCACACAGAGAAACCAGCCAGGGAAACTTAGGTTCTAACATTCATATAAAAAAAAAACTGTTGAAAAAATCAGCATGGTGCTTCAGGAAGTCAAATGCTCGATAAGTTGACTCTGATGGCAGAAGTAGCCAAAACTAAAAATAATAAATAGTAAAAACAGGTTTTTACTGTGTAGTAGCTCAGTATAAACTTCTCCAATATTGTATATCCTTCGGCTTTACACAGCTTATAAGATTAGATGTGACAGTAGCATAGGCCTCTTTAGAGATACATATGACAAACTTAGGCAGTCAGCAAAGGAGCAATCACCATTTTGATAATCAATTTCAGAACTGAATTGAATTTCCAGAAATTATTTGAATGAAAATTAGCTCACAGCATGATGGGGGTTGGTACTTTTGGTTTGAATTAATCAGGTGGATAAAAATAAAATAATAGAAAAAGATAAACCATATTATTTTGTAAATATTTACAGATTAATTCAAATTTATCAACTACAAAAATTAATCAGAAAGTAGATTGACAGCACCTCATACAACTCGGTGATCACCACAAATCCAGGCAATGTATCAGATTTCATCAGAATAGAGGTCATGTTTTAAATGAAGGTAGAATTTGTTATGCATTATTCATCCATCTGAAAATATTACAAGGTGGGACAACTTTTTTGTAGTTTATTACCATAGCATATTACAAAATGCATTTGTAAAATAAATGTTTAACCGATGAGTCTATGACAAGTCGTTACAATGCATATTATAAGATGCAAATATTGTTAAACTACGTGTGCATGTTTAATGCATGAATTACAGTCATCAGGCATGGTATAAATTGTCATAAAATTTAACAAATGATAATAAGATATTTATAAATGGCATCTAAACATAAAGTGTGCACACAGAAGTAAATGGTACTAAAATTAATCCTCCTATGAAGGCTCTTTTTTCCCCTTGTCTTTTTACTCAGAACCAAACAAGTTACGTGATTTTTTTTTGTTTGGATCCTACTAAGAGATAAACTTTTC
This sequence comes from Limnodromus scolopaceus, assembly GCA_028565335.1. Taxonomy (NCBI): domain Eukaryota; kingdom Metazoa; phylum Chordata; class Aves; order Charadriiformes; family Scolopacidae; genus Limnodromus; species Limnodromus scolopaceus. Next base: position 28,145,853 of record JAOXNO010000001.1, read on the forward strand.
TCACTTAGCTTCCAAGCCAGCCCAAAACCTCAGTCTTCAGAAGATTTCCAGAATAAGATCACAGATAGTTCTCCATCAGGTATGTAGCACTGATTAGCTTTAACACCACCTTCAAGTTTTTTCTAATGGAAACTTAAAATGTGCCGAATAAATCTGAGTTAATACTTTTACAACTAATCACATTTTATGAGGAGGTAAACTGCTGAAACTCTGTATTATAAAGCTTTGTCTACTCATCAGAAAAAAAAAAACCTCAAACTTCAACAAAGTAGCGAAGAAACTGCCTTACATTTCTAATTTTGATTAGTGATACTCAGTTTACAGACACTGATCTTTATAAGCCTTGCATATCATATTATAGTTTTTTGTAATTCAATACCACATAGTAAAACATTGATCAGAAAAATAAAAAATATTTGGCATATGTGTAGAATATAAACCAAGAGCGGTCACCCGGATACTTCCCAGCTGATTAAAGAAACAAAATTTGTCTGCTTGAAAGAGAAATTTATATATGTTCCATCCATAAGACTTGGACTAAATGGTGAAAATAAAGAAGCATCCTCCCTTCCAAAATAATCTTACAATTGTCTAGAGAACAGACTGAGTAAGAGAGAGAGAAGGCAACTACAGGGAGATACCACAGTAACGTCTTGCAAGCTTTTGTGCAGAGATTTGCTGGTACGTGAAATCACTCATAATTATGATACAGAACTTTAATGATTTCACTGTAACTAAATAATGTTATAAATCTAGTTTAAATCTGCCAGGTTTCAGCTGCTGAAGAAGTTGATCTCCAGCTTCTGAAGCACAGTCAAAGAGCATTAGCTGGATCTGAGAAGTCTGATCCTGTGATAGGAATGTTGACATTGTTCTCTCTTAATTTTCTCTGAAGCTTAACAAGATTGAATGCCAGGAAACAGGACCTAAATACATTCAAGAAAGAAACAAAGTACTAATTCTGACAGAACAGGCATGGAAAAAAACCCCAAACTTCACACGTTTTAAGAAATAAACTTGCAAATACATAGATGAAAAATCTATTTCAAGCTTTTGAACACAAAGGGGGTTTGAGCCTCACATTGCTGGGAGAATGTGAAAAGGAAGGACCTCAAGTTTTTATGCTGTCTTATCACGTCGTCCTGCCCACCATTTTTAATGCACCTGGAGTAGACACTCACAGGATGTTAGGATCTGACTCAGTATCCCCTACTCTCATACCCCTCTGGACATAACCAACATACTTAGAAGTCTGAATTTTGAGCTGATATTGCACGAGAAGACAGGCAACAACTCAGTTGGAGGACTGCACACATTACTAGCTGCACCTTTACACAGCTTTCTCTAGACCTATTTTACAGGAAAGCACAAGGTGACCACACAAGGAACACTAAGGAACACTCTTCCCTTCTCATCTGTGCAACCACAAAACATCTTCAGTTGCAGTTTATATATTTCCATACTGAAAGCTTTAGTGAAAGCACTAAAATAAAGTCCCTGATGCAGATGTAGTCACAGCAGTCTTGTGATCCCGCTGAGAAAACACCACATTCAGCCATGAAGGGCTCCTGCTATCTGCATGCCAGCGCTGGAGTAAACAGTGCATTAAGTGCCTCTGAACTTTCTCGCCCAGGAAGGTATTCAGAGAATTTGTGGCTAATCACATTTTTTCCTTTAAAGCCTTCACATGCAAGGTCCTCCACAAATTATTTGTTTCTTCAGCTATTCCAAACATAAAGGAACATTGCAAGCTGGCAAAGCACAAGAGGCTTTGAAGTCAACCCGAAGCCATTCCTTCTTGTATGTGTATCTTGTTGCCTAAAGATGTGACCATTCGGGTAAAATGACTGAGCAATCAGTTCTTGGGTAAGAGTGACTGCCTCAAAGTTAAATTGAAGGTCAAGAGGATACTGCTTGAAAGTGTGAAAAATGCTGTGCAGGACACTCCCTCATCCTCATTCTTCCAGCAATGGCATCGCTTCCAGCTTTCTTGTGACACTGCTGTTTTACCTTATTTGTAAATGTCAGCAAGTTTCCAATCAATCCACCAGAGGTAAAAAAACCCAAAACACAACAGGTAACAAAAACAGAACACAAAACAAAATGATCAAAATGTCCTTAAGAGAGGTTGGTAAAAGATGATAAAAAGATTAATATAATAAATAAAATTAACAATAAGTAGTTTCTCTTTTTCGTATGTTGGGCTTTTTCCTTCCAAGGGTTACATGACAAATACTTAAACAACCAACATATATTCCAGCCCACTGTTTAATAAAGGAAGTGGTCTTACCAGCATCTACAGCTGTTGCGCAATTATAAATGCAGGAAATCATTAATGAGAAACATATAGTAATTTTCTACATACATTTCCATAGCTGACATTGCATCCTTCCTTGTTGAGCAGATACATATCTCTGTGGCAGTACGATTCAACAGAAACAAGGGAGCCAGCAGCCTGCTGCTTCATAGAGAAATTTTGTCAATTGGACAAATTGAAGAATATTTTCAGTCCTAAAGGACTATATATTATCTGGAATCATTCTCATATGTGTAATTACTCAACTTAAAAGCCTTTAAAACCAGCTCATCTGACAATGAGAGTATGTCTTCTTTCAAAAACTAAAACCTTGGTTTTGTTTTCTCACTTTATTGTCTTCTTTGTAATTAATTATTCACTTAAAAAAATTGTTTTTTTCCTGATACTTGACAGTTTATGCTAGACACACACATTAGGAAAAGGCCCACTACTCTAAACACAAATTGTCACCTATAGTTTCATGGTTTTGTTCTACAGTACACAAGGTGACAAAAGTCCAACTGAAAATGTACACCATCCACTACAAAGAAAGAACCCACAGTGTGCTCAGCTTGTAATTCGGTGTAGTCCAGGTTCACAGAATGATACTGGCACTCTTTGCCTGCACACTTACGAAAGAAACTTCTTTGAGTAACTAAAACAGGACTTTTGTTTAATTGTAAGTAATAAGTAAAATGGAAATCATAAGTACTATTATTCGGGGAATAACCGATATTTTGTATTGAATCTCCAGACAGGAATCCTGCCTTTGTGTGTTTGCACGCATCTGTATTTGCATCTTCTGCTACATTCTTCATTCTATTGGTAGTTTGTGAGTTTCTCACCCATAGATTTCCCAACAAACTCTATTGTATGACTAGTTACAACTTCTTCTAGCCCAAAGATCTACAGAAGGGCAAAGATATGTCCTTTAAAGTGTATCCTTGAAGACAAAAGTTGAGTGTTTAGATGATTTAAGAGATTAGTGTAGCTAAATAAATTTTCCTCTAAACAAGTGTCTCATTTAAAAAGTATGACAAAAATCAAATGCAAGGCAGTCCAGGGAAAGGAGATGGTTAGAGAAATATCAGTAAGACTTCATCTCAAGGTCTTATGAAAAAGACAATACTGCACTGAAAAAGAAGGGTTATTCATGGCAATCAAAAGGCAATTCTGTGTCTCTTTTAAAGAATAGGACAGTGCCAAGGGATTTCGAGATTGGAGTTTTAATCTTTATACTTCATGTCCCTCCTGATTGGACCATTACAGGGTTGCTATGGACTGTATCAAACAAATCTTGGCATTCATCTTTCAGGGTCCTGACCTAGCCTCTCTGCAATTAGTCTGATGAGATTTATACATTCTTTAGATAGGAACAGAAGATGTTCTGTGGAGTAGAAATCCAGTTTACGCATGAACACAGGCCACTGTGGTCCCAATGAGACTGGATACAGAGGAAAAAAAAAAACAAAACACAAACAAAGAAACAGTATTTGGAGTGTCTGTAATATAACTACTGTTAAACACAGATAAACAATAAATATTCTTCACAGGCATATAGTCCAAGCCTAGAGAGTCAGAAGTGGAAGGAGTATGACTGAAAGTCTCTTGCTTTCCTATGTTGTACAATCCAGGTAAAAGCTTTCTCATCTAGACAACTGAATAAGGATCGCATTTTTGGCAGGAACTGTGCAAAGACACCAAAGTACTTGCTACAAGAAGAAGAAACTGAGGTCATAAAAAGTAAGAGTTTTCAATGCAGTAATACAGAGACTGCAACTGATGTAGTGCTCCCAGAATACAAATAATGAAGAGGACGTGGTATATTTTGTTCCTAATGAAGTTTAGAATCATAATAGTATGTAACAGGAAAGGACTGAAAGATCAAGTATAAAGCAGAACAAAGCACTGTGCAAGTAAGTTAAATATGAAAAGCCTCCACAGACAATTCACAAGAATGTGCATATGTATACAAATATTAAAAAGATAATTCACTTATCTGTACAAAGGCAGTTCTAGTGTAGTTTAGGTAATGGATTTGGGCAAATAATCTGATACTGTGGTCTTTAGGAATGAAAGCTCCATCAGTTTTTCAAATGACAAGTTTTTTCTATCTGCTCAAGATTTAGAGACTGAAGAAATTTCACAGCCATTAAAAAATCTTTTTTTTCTCAACTAAAAAAATATTATTAGCATTATTAATATTAGAATTTCTGCTAACATTTTTTAGAAACAACTTAAATTACATTTGTAATAGAATATATTTTATATAGAAAAACAGTTACTCTCGTTTTGAAATAATAGCTTGCTGATAAAAACTATTACAATACAGCAGACTCTTACACAGAAATTCGTATGAACGGGGGTGAAACCACACTCCCCTGTGGCTTTTGAAGTACAGCTTCGCTAGGAGTTACACACAGACACAATGTATGGTCTGAAATAGCTGGACTGCGTAACAGAAGTATCTGTAGTGAGAGGGGAAAAAAAAGATCCTTCTTCAGGCTACTGAATGGCATTTTTATATTGAAATGAAACAACCCAAATTCACTGTAAAATCATGAGATCATACTTCAAAATAAAAATGGTGTTACAATATTTTTGTCAGCACACATCTTAATTTTCATAAATCTTGGGTTGTTTCCTTGTTTCCATTTTACTGTAGGCTGAAGAAAGAAGTGCCTGTTGTAAGAAGATACAACTCCCACCCTATGATTATATTTAATTTTTAACAATCAGTGGAAACAGTTACATTATCAGTGTAAGCAATTAAATTACTCCTTTAATATGTATCATATAAATCAGTACTGTCTTTCTTCTACCACCATTCACTTGCTCACCATTCTACATTCTTCTGCAGTGCCACAAAGTCATCTCTAATCTTGATAAGGCTAAATATGTTTTTTGGTCATCTTTACATTTTGACACATACGATATACTTCAGCCCATTTTCCAGCTCATTAATAAATATATTAAACAATGCTGTTTAATGTGCAGGTCAGTGGTAGACAGAAATGTTAACCTTTTGCCATGCTGAAAATTGACAATTTACTCCTACTCTGTCTTCTGTCTCTTAACTTGTTTCTAACTTACGATGGAACTTTAACTTTCACCCAGAACTATTCAGTTTTCTTAATAACCACTTGCGAAGGAGTGTCTCAAAGGCTTTTTCAATGTCCTTTTAAATCATATCTCTTGGCCTTACTTTAAAAACATATTTATTTTTGAGACCTTTACAAATATTTCTTGTAGATTGAAAATACTGGAGTCTTCTTAATAGATGCAGCAGAGATGTGTGTGCTCTGCAATTTCAGTAAACTTTGAGGCCACAGAAGAAGAGCATGATTTGTCCCCCAGAAAGGTCAGACCACCAAAAACTTCCAGCTGAATCAGTAATGCAGAAAAATTAATTATAAGGCCATATTTTATCCTGTTAGAATGAAGCACTTCAATGCACATGGTAAATCACACGGGCGATGAAAGACTCGGAAGCAGCAGCAGCCACAGTAGCATGGGAATTACTGCAACTGTACGAAGGCTCCCACGTTGCTGACCAGGACCATACCATAGGCATCGCACAGACACAGAGTGAAATGATTGTCCTATGTAAGACAAGAGATGACAGTGACAGACTGATAGGAAATACCTGTCATGATAGCAGGCAATATCTGTGCCTAAGCTCTCTATACATAAACTGGAGAAGTCTGAATGACTGACTTGGAGGAGGATAATGAGGTACCTCACAATCATTACAGACAGCACAGGAGAAAGTACAATAGGGCTTATCTGAAAATCTAAAAGTAGGAAATTAATGGCTCTTTTTTTTCCCTACTTTATGAGGAATAATGGGTATCACGAAGTCAGTCTATGAAGGATTATAAAACTGAAAACAAACTGCCTGTATTTGATGCTTTGAAAGGGAACTGGGGAAAGACGCAGAGAGAGATGTTAGGAAAATAATCTGTGCAGAACAGTAGCAACAATAAGACAAGATGACATTTGTCATGTGCTGAAAAGAGGCCACTTGTAGTAACTGAAATGTGGGGAACCTGCATGAGAGTTTCAGCTCAGCGCACAGCCTAAAAAGGTGTACCTTAGTATGGATGTGAGGAATAGGAAAGATATCCAAATTCAAGATGTTTTTTTATGCTCCAACCTTAAGACAACCAATATGCTGATACAGTTGACAGTGATGCAGAAAGGCGGTGAGAGAGGAAAGATTATTCCTGTTGGTGTTTAGACTGATGTCTAAGCACCCACAGGTTGGTAGCAGGAGAATGGGATGTGTTTTAACTGTTTGGGTTGTTTTGGTTTTTTTTAATAGAGGAAATGGTATCTGAAGTACCAATCACAAAGATGATGATTAGGTTTCTCATTTAGATTAATTGCTATAAAGATTCTCTGAAGAAAATAGCAAAGGATCTATTGGAAGGATAGAAAGAAAACCAGGAAAGTGTAGAATGGAACTGGAAGAAGAGAAGCTCCCTAGACTTATTGAGAGCAGCTTACCTACTGAGCTCGCAAACTGGCTAAGGGGATGAAGAAGTGAATTGCTGAGCAAAAGAAGTCAATGAAAGCAAGCAGCAGCTTCAAGTATCAACTTCTTATGGAATTTGCAAGCTTCTATTATGAAAACAATTTTTTTTTTATTTGATTTTTTTTTGTATCCCTTTTCATGGCAAAATTCATTTAAAGCTTTTGAAAACAAAGAAGTTCCAACAGAAGGGTATAGTTGACAAAATCTGTTGCTATTAGTGGCACTGTCAGCTCAGCCCGAGAGCTGACTGATAAAAAGCAAGAGAACTCGCTGTATCAAAGAGCCTGTCCTTGGACACTTGCTATGAAAAGTCACCTTCAGTTACAATTTATGTACAGATTATGTATGAAAGAAGACAGAGTTTTGTTCTTGCCGATTGCTCATTATGAAGTCTAAGTTTCTCAGCAGACAATAGAAGTAAGTTGCCAGTGATCCTTGAAGCTCAAGTTCCCTTTTGCAATTATAGAAGATAATTCTTTTACCAACACTGTCTACAAGAAATACCATTTAAATGTCCCCAAAACAGTTACTGATGTACGGCATTTGGATTATGGAGCTGGCAAGGCATTTGATGCAACCTGACAACCCTAACTTTTGTGTAAACATGCATTTAAATACCTATCAAACAGATTATTAGTGTTCTGCTTAGTGGTTGAGAAATACAGAAAGTGTTAAGATCCAGAAACTGTTACGATCAGGAACTTAATTACTTTGGAGAGTTCATTATTTTGGAGAATAGGGCGATGTGTATCTGGTTTTTTGCCAATGACATCTGATGACATTTAAAGTATATACAACAGCTCTAGACATCACCTACTTTATTTGCTTGGTATTTCCTAGCACTACACCAAAGCTATTCTAATGCAGCTAAAATGAAATCTGTGAACATGATAAGCAGAAACCCTGCCATATTTTGTTAGATTTCTGGTACTGTCTTTTTTATTTGTGACTGCCATATTGTTCTCAGAAATATTAAAAATTGGATAATAATGGTGGAAATGGGTCCCAAGGAACAAAGATGACCAACTGGTAGCTCAAGACTCAACCAAGTCCCTGGTAAAGTTGATGAGAGTCATAAGCATAAAGGAACAAGTTAATATAAGTTGTGTCTGTATTCAGAAGCAGTGCTAATTTCAGGGTAAGTTAGAAATAAAACCACAAATGGCTCTAAAGCATTCCAAGAATGAACAAATTCCCATTGACAAAAAAAAAAGGATCAGTACTAAACCCTTACTTCTGTGCTTTCTGTCTAAACTTAAAAAACAATATAATATTCAGGAATTAAGAAAGGTGCTGAAGATGTTAAAGAATGTATGATTTGTAAAATAACTAGGAAAAATACTAAATTCTATACAGTTTAGTACACTTTTTTTTTCTGATTAATACTGCTCATTTAATCTTACAACTTTAGCATCATGTTTTGAACTTAAATGAGAAGACCCTTGATTAGTACAAAGGTGCATAATTTATCAAAAATGAGATACAGGTTTAGGTCATTCAAGGATGTTGTTAGACATTACCTTATTGTAACAATCACCACTTATTTTGTAATTTAACCATTTTAATGTTTTAGCTGGCATTTTAAACCAGCTATTAGAAAATAACTTATGTTTACAGCCTAATATCACCAAATATAGTGGCTTTCTTAACTCTATGGGGAACACCTTCAAAACAACAAATGGAGATACGGCAATAAAACTCCCATCAAAGTCCACAAGAGGCATGTGGTTCAACACATTCTCCTATCAGCCTGCTCAACAATATTCTTTTAAGTAAACACAAAACCGAATATTAACTGAGCAAATGGTACACATTATCGTGTTTAGTCAGGTTAAACTTCATTGATTAATCTTACATTGAAACAAAGCGCTGCTCGAGCGTGAGCCGAAAAACTTAAGGAACTGTTCATACAATGTTAAAACTGCCTATGATAGAGCTATCATAGCATCTTCTGCTATGATAGTTAGCTTCTGTGTGCATATGTGTATGTGTATATATGTTATTCTGTAGTTTTAATTTAAAATTAAGTGCCTACCTATATGCTGCAAAATCAAAGATTGTTTCTTAGAGTGTAACAAGTGTGGCTATGGATTCCTGTTTATAGTTGATACTGTTAGGTGAAGAAAAAAGGTTAATTTATATAAGAATAGGCAACAGGGAGTCTACAGATATCTCCCAGATAGTCTGTAGATATCTCCTATATCAATAACATATCAAATGCTCCTCCTTAATCAACTTCTATTCATTCATTAGTTTCCACAGAGATTTAAAGGAAAAAAACCACCAACTAATGGGCCAGATATTCAGCCATATACCACAATTTGGAATGAAGAAAAAGAATTAATAAATAAGTAGTAAACCTAGTCATGATTTAGCAAAAGATATTTTCAGTTAAGGTTCTAATAATTAAAGTGATGTAGCTATATACAAAAGACCAAAACAGTAAAGATTTTTTCCTATTGGATACAGCCATAATCTTCAAATGTTATAAACTGATGAAACTCACTGCTTGCTTGATATAAATTATGTTGCTGACAATAAAGTGCATTTTGAGAGAAAAGAAATCACTTTGCCATCAAATGACAACCAATTCTATTTGCAGGAGGAAGGAGAATGCCTCTGGAAAAGCACTTCATTGAATTTTTCATTGTTGCAGTCTGTGTTGGAGCTGGCTGTTCAGGGCAACTATTTTCAAATACTACACTGATACAAAATAAAATTCTGAAAAAATCTTACGCACAGTATGATATTCTATCTTCAGTTTCATAACTGGGATATACTGTAAGCTAATGCAGAAGCAACATTTGAAATAAGAGACTAGGTCTTCCCTGTGTTTAAAAAGGCAGTATTAGAGAAAACCTGTGCTGATTTTGTCCAGTAAAAGGTTTTCTTGAGGGTCTTCTGTAAAGTATTACCTAAGTTTATGGGACAAGAATGCATATATTACAAGTTGCTGAATGGTGTCTCTCTTCATGTCATATTGCAACTCACTTTAGTTGCAGACTTCAAAGAAGCCACCCTCCTCTCTACAAGACTCAAAAACTGTTTTGAACGGGAAAAGGGCACAAGGGACTGCATATGAAGAATGTGTTCTAGACCTCAGGGACCCCAATTCCTTTGTAATTTTTAAAACCTACACTTTAAATATATGAAATGGCATCCCCTGAACTACTGCACATTTCTGCTTTGTTAACACACACTTTGAAGGAAGATAGTGTACAATTTTAATACATTTTCTGCACTGCACAGTGAGAATTTTCCTTCTATGGCAGAATTCCCCTTTCAAATAAAATTAACACCACCAAAACTCTACTTAAGAAAGGACGTCTCCAAAACTCCTGATGAAGCTGCTTATAACATTCAATTAAAATATTCATGAGACAAACATCTCTAGGCAAACCTCTTACCAAATCATAAGAAAAAAAATTAAAATAAATGTCTCCCATATTTTAAATGCTATCTTTAACCTCAGAGACATTCTTCACATGAACATCCACATTTTCTATTAAATTGCTGCTTTTAGACAGTACACTGTGTAGTATGATCCTCTTAATCCACAATTCAGGCCTGATAATCACTCTTTCCTTTGTACAATTCTAGGGATCTGCTGAAATGCTTGGCTGCCTAAACTACAGTAATTTCCTTTATGCAATTGTAAATTAAATTTTGTAGAAATGGAGAGTGATTTTTTAAAAAAAACATTTTCCTTTTAAGAAACTTAATACAGCAAAGAAAATTCAAGAGGAGGAGTCATCCACAGCTTTGTAGGAACACAGGGTGGCAGAACAAAACAGAAGAAACAATACACAGAAGAAACAGAAACAAAACACAGAAGAAACAGTAATTTAACAGTTACAACTTCAGGACTTTCCTCGCTCAAGCATCTAGTACAGTATATTTTATATAAACATAGATCTTGTGTTATTTTAATCTTGTAATACTTTTTTCTCATCTCTTTAAGGCACCAATGAAAAATATTGACTGAATCAAAAATGTTTTCACCCTGCTTACTGGTCATTTTCCCTGGAAAAGCAAAACCTGTTTACTTTATATTCTGCCAGTTCAAACTGTGCCAAAGTGACTGATCAATGCCTATAAATACTTGAAGGGTGGGTGTCAAGAGGACGGGGCTGGTCTTTTTTCAGTGGTGCCCTGTGACAGGACAAAAGGAAATGGCCACAAACTTGAATGTAAGAAGTTCCACCTAAACATGAGGAGGAACTTCTTTACTGTGACAGTGGTAGAGCACTGGAAGAGGCTGCCCATAGAGGTGGTGGAGTCCCCTCTGGAGACATTCAAAACCTGCCTGGACAAGTTCCTGTCCAATCTGCTCCAGATGGACCTGCTTTGGTAGGGGGGTTGGACTAGATGGTCTCCAGAGGACCCTTCCAACCCCATGTGATTCTGTGATTCTGTGACTAGGTGCAGTAAAATAAATAATGCATTCCCTGGAATACTACATGACCAAAACCCAAATTTGAATAACAGCAGTGACAGGAATTAAAAATAAATAAAAAAAAAAAGTAAAAAAAAAAAAAGTGTGTCCCCACTATTGTGTTTATTAGGGAGCGTTGAAAAGCTGAAAAGGATTGCAAGGCTAAGCAATAACTTAAAGAACATAGTAACTCATTTTAATTAATTGCAATATTAGACAATTAATTTATATGAAATTGCATTAAATATAGAAAAATTGCTCAAAGAAGTATCATTTTTTCACAGATGATTAATCCATAAAAGCTCTAAATCTACCAAATAAGTGGTAGCAGTCCCTCAAAGACACTACAATAAATGATTTGGATTTCCTGAAAAGTTTTCCAGCTAAAAGTTCTGCTTAAGACATTTTTTTACACAGACTCAGGCTTTGGAAATGAGTCTGGACCCAGAGGCCCAGCCACTAGATTTGCTGAGACTCAGAAGCACTAAATCAAAACCAGTGTAGACCTTGTCTTTATTACCTGGTTACTCTCAATAGTTCTGGGCAAGATCTTTGAAACAGATGATGATGATACCACCAAGGGCTGTAATTTGTGCTGCAGTTTTTCTCCAGCACAAATGAAATGAGTTCCTATTTCACACATAGAAAGAGGTTGAAGTCAGGCTTCAGACTTGCATAGATTGTGTGTTTTCACGTAGTTTCCTCAAACTCATATAGAAGACTGAAAACTCATTCTTTTATTTCTACAAATTCTTTTCGTCTTTTGTAATCTGAAATCTCCCTTGCAGATCCTAATTTAGAAAACAAAGCTGCCTAATTTCCTTTCAAATGCATGTTTACAGTTAAAAAGAGTATCATATAAAAAAAAAAAAAACCCACAACATTTATTTAGACAAGAAAAAAAAAAAGATAAATGGACCTATTCTATAATTCCACATTTTTCTGGAAGCAATGTATAAACACAAGCACTAGTTAGGTAAGTGAATACTGAGGTCAGTTATTTTCACATGGAACTTCCATTCGACTGTCAAACTGACTGGCTTCAGAGTTCTACCCTGCATTCAATCCAGCAGATTCTTTTCAATGTACTATAGGTTCTGAAGGATCAGCAGTTTGGAAAGCCCATATGGGAAAGTCACAATGCTTGAAGCACCCCTTTTCTACTTCAATGTAAAATTAAATAAAATAAAAAAAAGTTAAAAAGTTCAGCCATTATTTTCATTTGAACATGTCAAAGTGGTTGTTTAGAAGTAAGCTTGTAAAATGACTGTTTAAAGCATCCATGTGCCAATGTAAGCACCCCAGCAAAGTAATCTGAAAGAAAGACAAATACTTGATTTAGTGTGAAGATTTCTGTAACTAACTAACTAAATAAATAAAAATCTTCGGGGATTCAATTATGATCCCACAGATCTAACCATATACTTCATGCAAAGTTTATTTGGTGCCAATATACTCTTGTACAAAGCTGTATTGTATTCAAGTATTGTGCAAAAGGTAATTAATTTGCACTCAAATCACTTCCATGCATGAAGTGTTGGCATTTCCATTTTACAGATGGGAAAACGGAACTACAGAGATTATAGACGGCTTGCTCAAAATTATTTGTCATATTAGCAGCATTGGACAGCAAAATTCAGAAGATAAATCCACTTAGAGAATATCCAAGTCTGTGAGTGCTGAGCCATTGAGCTCTAGAGAAGCAAAATGAAAAATAAGATGTTCTTTATTTGACAAAACCTTCCAGGACATACTTGAGTCCCTTTTGCATCAATAATGGCAATATCCATACACTTAAAATTAAGTATATCTCAAGAGTTTGTTATATCAATGCTACACAGATGCTGTTAGAGAATCAGATTCTGAGTATACATCACACCATCCTGCTGTTCCAATGCAAAATTGAAACACAAAACTCATACACAGAGATTTAAATAATATTATTACAGACTGGAACCAGTAGGCTCAACTATCACTATCGCAGATTAATGACAAAAAATAGTTTACTTTTATTTTTGTTTTTAAATACGTTGTATGCTATATATTAAGAAAATACTGTCTGTGGATAAATAGACACAAATTACAGTGCCTACATTGGAAAAAATAAGCATCCTCAATTTCACTGAAATCTAAAGGAGCTGAAGGAACTTTTCTCTGTATTAGATCACGCCCTCTAGAAGTATGGGAAGCAGCATTTCCCTCGCTTTCTGCATGCATGGTGGAAAAGAAAATTCCAAAAGCAAAATGAGACATAAGAAATTCTCAGCACATTTATGAAGGGAAGGTATCTGTAATCTGGTCCTACTTGTGTATAATTCTTTCCAAGACTGCAATATAACTGTACTGGTTTTTACAATACTGGTAGCCAAGATAAAATGATTACATCCAGATTGGTACAATACCCACAAGGTAAGGATGAGGATCAAAGACTGCTTATCTGAGATTAAGTGCCTCATGGGTTCTTGCCTTTTCCTAGGTTTGGGTGTGAACGTAAGAGAGGGTAGTAAAATGGTAAAAATACCTTCTAACCCCAACATATTCAAATAAAAATAATCTGTTCTAACTGAAATTTCATCTTGAAAACCAGCAAACAGATTTCCATCTAAATTATTTTGTCAACAGCATGGTGGTATCCTTGCTAACCTTATTTGGCACCAGTGAATAATTAGATACACAGGGGTGTGACTCCAATTGAAGGTGTTGGCATTGTAGCACTCTGTGAAAATATTAACTATGAGGTTAACTCCAATTTTCTCTTCTTTAATTAAATGCACATGGTACTAATGAGGTAACCTACTGTTCCTTGATAGCACTAATTAGCTAAGAGGAGAGTACACTCTCACACTGCAATTTAAACCTAAAAATAAGGTTGAAATATGCTAATTGCAGGCAATTTAAAACAGTACAAGTTGTAGAACTAGTCATAATAAGGGAACTGACTGCTTTACAGCTCTGCAGCTGTAACTTTGGTTAAAATCAAAACACGCCACACGATTTTAGAATGATTTGGCAAAGTATCCAGCAGCCTCCTCAAAAATTGTTACTTAATTCACAGCATACAACAAAAATGAAAAAAAGAAGGAAAAAAATCTTAGTTGTTCATCTAGGAAGACATAAACAATCCCTGATAAATAAGAACAAAATCTGATGTTTCTTTCTCCAAAGTCTATGCAGAAAAATATCTTTTGTTTAAACTAGTTTGAAGCTCAGAATTTTCCTAAACACATAAGAGTCTCGTTTGTAAAGGTGTTGAGCAGCTGCAGCTTACACTGACGTCAATGGAGTCCTGGGTGCTCAACTCAACTGAAAGTCTGTCCCTAAAATTAGAGTTTTGAATGGATAAAAAAAGGAATAAAGAAACATGCTTTCTTTCCAGAAAGTACATTTTAAAGAACAAATCCGTGATTCTACGTACAGCTTTGAAGTTCCCAAAATAGCAACATTTTGTACTGTAACGTCAAGCATATTCTTTACAAGGTAACACAATAGATGGTTCAGCTTAGCCAGTGAATTGTAGGCAACGTTGCACAGCACATTGATTTGTAATAAGAATTTCAAATTTTTTGATTTAGAACTCCTATTGTTCAGCAGAGAAGAGAAGATGGACAACAAATAGCTTGCTATACAAGCTATTTTGCTGACTAATGCTTGGGGTGACAGTGGTGTGAAACAGAGATTTGGAAGAGAGAGATTGCTTTTTTATTTTTTGTTTCTCCTTTCCTGAAAGAGAGCAGCCATGCAAATACCTCTATCACAAGAAGATAAAAGGATTACAAGATCCCTTAATAAGTGATCCCTTAATAAGACACAAAGTGGAGAACTTGACTCAATATAGACACAGGAAAAACCTTGAATTGAATGAAAACGGCATCTTCCAACTAACCAAAATCATTAATTTTATTTTCTGAATTGCTAAAGAAAATAAACACTAAGGGAAGTGACAACACCTATATTGTCATTCCAGAAAGAAATAAATTCTGTTCATATGTATCTGTACATATGAATGCATGCTGCACCTCTTATAATCAGCAGACTTCCATATGGCATAATGAATGAAAAATAAAAAGTATATAGTAAGTTGTCTGAATTTACACTACATCTTTTGTTCTAGTTTTAATCAATTATATATGCCTACAGTTCATTTTTCAGGCATTAAAAATTTAATTCCCCTTTAGGATAGTTAGATCAATGCTGTCATGGGGTCTAGTTCTGTAATTCAAGGCAATAAACCTGTTCTGCAGAAAGGTCCACGATATGTCCATTTCACATTTCCTAGGACACTATTACAACCGACTTTCATCAAAGGCCACAACTATGATACGCCACAAGAAGAGTGCATGAGTAATCAAAAGAGTTACCACTGTCTCTTTTGCTACGTTATTCTCAGCAATATCAGAGAACCTGTTTAGTAGTAGTTATAAGTTACATCAGTAGATGGACTATTTTCTACTGCAGAGGAAAACACAAGATCCCAAAGCACCCTTGCCAGTCAAACCAGGGCACCAGATTCTTCCTGACTCCAACTCGGTGACTGATTTAATTCAACATGTGTGAGCAAGACTAACTAAATGTTAATAGAGACATTGATGCAACTACCAGTATCTGTGCACCTCAACTTATGCCCTGTCTCTAGCCAATGCCAATCTCAAAAAGCAAAACCTCCTCCACTCCTCAAACCAGAATTTCTATCCAAGAGAAAATGTATACCATGGTCTGTACATGTAAATAGCAGCTGTCCTGACTTTGGGACTACTATGGTATAAATGACATGCAAGCATGTTCAGATTCAGTCCTATTTACTTACACGACTTTCTGCCTGTCCCAGGAAAGCGCTGGCACTCCACATACAAATACTGCCTTAAATGGGTATATAGTGAAGACAATAAGCATTGCTGAAGTAGTTGGGTATGGGTTTTTTAAAAATAATTACTTAAAATTTAAAAAATCCTTATATTTGGAACCAATATACTTAACATCGTGTTTACATCTGGCTTATAGAGAGGAACAGGGGCAGAAATATGCAAGAATTCAGCTGGTCCTACTTCAACGACTGAATGAGCCCCTCCTATAATAGCAGAAGTGAGGTTGGTTATTCAGGATTACTCCCAGGAGGTCAGGTAACAAACTTAGAGTTCAAAGACATGCGTATGGCTGTAATCCATCTACCGCTGGAACATCTTGTGGAAGAAGACCAAGGCATTGGAGCAGAAACATTCTCTTATTCCATGAATTACTCAGAAAGGATTATTAGAAAATCATCTATTCAAATTCCTTAATTATTTTCCAAAGCTTGTGGTCAGAAGAGCCATGTATTTAACAAAATAATGTAAAAGTAATTACTAGTCCCAAATAATAAAAAAAAAAAAAAATAAGCAATAACTGCAAGTAAATGTCAATTACACAGTACAAAAAGTGTTAAAAAGGGATCAGTGGTAAGTGCGACTGGAAGGCATTTTTTTGTCTTTTTATTTGCTCTTATTTGCTATTTTTCAGGCTTTTTTTTCTAACCTCAAAAGACTTCCCATAGAGGTCTGTGAGAAATTCAATAGAGCCAAAATAGCTTGGGCCAGGTTCCTAGCTGTTTTAAAGTGGTGTTGGTAAAGGTGATGGAATCATACAGTTCTCCAATAAATGCACCTTCTTTGTGCAACAATGTCCATGTTGCATCTAATTTATTTCTAAATAAACCACAGTGCATTCTAAATGACACTGGAGGTACCTTTATAGTTCTGATTGACATTTTTGCATGCAAACATCTCCAGTGACAACTAGCCAAGTGGAAGTAAAGATTTTTCTAAATGCAAAGATAATTAACCCCACAATAACATCCTACTGAAATGATGCATATAATTCAAATTGATTAGAAAAAGAGACTGCCGTGTTATCTAGTTGATGGTTGTACTGTAAACCCTACAGAAAAGCTTGACCATCTTTAGCTTACATCATGAAGTGTCTGCTAGCCTTTCCTTTTGTAAATAGAGTTTTTATTCCATTAAGAGTGTGCTAATAAGTGAATGAAAGATTGTATAGGTAGCTGATAGGCTGTAAAGCAAACACTTACCAGTAAAGATAAGCACCATGGCAATCAATACAATCTTAAATAATTTGCTATAGGATGAAACTACATCTTAAAAATAAAGTTGTTCCCTTTCTGTTCCTTCTCCAAGGGTGATTTAGAGAATAACAGCTGTAATGAATTAATAGCTGTCTTCTTTATACCTTTTGCTCACACCTTTCAGGTCGTTCTCGTGGAGTTACCAGTTGAGTTTTGAAGATAAAGAAGAGGAAGAAATTTGATGTCGTTGGATGCTACACTGAACCCAATAACTATAGTTTTTACTTTTTTCCTGGAACATATCCAAAAGATATGGTTTTTTTTTTGTTCTTGAAAACAGGATTTTCTTTTTGTTCTTGAAAATAAATAGTACAGCCCAACAGTGCCATGGCCATAGGAAGCAGAGAAGCAGAAAAACCTTGTTCTAATCTTGTTTGCCCTGTAGCCAGCTCTTGGCAGCCGGTGCCCTCAGCTTCTGCTTCCTGAGGAGCAGGGATTTTCTCAGCAGTTTTGGCCCCGATTCCCAGCACAAAGCATCCCACACAGTGCATAAAGCTCAATTTCAAATATTCAACCTACCTCATCAACATTATACAATTGGCGTGTGTACGCATACTTATGTATCTATATATAAAACCCCTAGTACCTAGTATTTTCTTTTAACAGATTTTAAATTATCAAGGTCATGTGCAAAAGACATAAGAAAAGACATTAAAACATAGAATCACAGTGCTCTGTGATTTTTTATACTGCGCAACTTTCGATAACTAGGTCCATATTAATAAATAACTCTTAGAATAGAAGAAAATAAAAAGTTCCCATTATTTTTTAATTTTGGACATCCTTTGATACCAAATCTCTCTGATCTAAAAATATCAAAAACCTCAGCCAATCATTAATAAATCTATGCATACTAGCAACATGAGGTAAATAATGTTTAAAAATATATATTTAACTCAGATACCCAGTTTATGGTTGTTTAAATAGAATATGTCTTAGAAAGTAAAAAATCAATTTTAAACAAATATATTTTCCCTCCAATGTGTACTTCTTCAAGATTTACAGCAAACGAGGCATAAAGCCTACGAAGGTTTGAAAATATACAGTAAATGGTTGAAGGAAATCAAAAGTTGTCCTACTAATGGGTTACATGAGCTCAAAAAGAAAAATGAAAGAATTATGAGTTCATCAGTCCAAAGAACTAGATTTTAAAGCTGCATCATAGCTATATTTTTTCTAGAGAAGACAAAACAGATTATAATATGTTTATACAATATATATAAAATAAATTGGTGCACAAGAAAATGTCAGATTTTAGAAATGTTTCACCATATGCTAGAAATTTCTCATTTATAAGCTCATTATCCAATAGTAGCTCTCAAGAATAAAGCTAATTTACATGTAAAATAAGAGTATGGTCTACTCTTTAAAGGCACAATGATAAACACACCAATTTGACAATTACATTAATATGAGTATTTGCATAATCTGCCTTCTACACCTGTTCTTAATTTGAAGCAGCTGCAGAACAAATCACACCACATAATCTGAATATACCACTGAGTCATGTAAACACACTAACCCTTCTCATCAAGTTTTTGTTTCACTCTGTTTGCATGTTTGTTTTAAATTTACATGAACCTATATAAATAAGCTTGTGGTTTGGACAATTTCTATTCATCAGAGACAACATATAAAGGCTAAAAATGTCCCTTTTCTTTTGGTGTGTGTGGGGGACTTCTTTTTACTCTGCTTTCTGTAACAATGAGCATTTCGTTTTCACAACTAGGTAAACAATGCATAGAAACTCTACATTTTACAGCTTATTGCATTACATACACCTTCTATGAAATATGTTAAAAACATGTGCAGTCAACACACAGTACAATAAAAGTCTACCAGTGAAATTCTTATGCTCTTAGCAAAATAAGACTGAATGGTCACCACTTTGTTTTCTTTTATTTTCAGTGCTTTCCACTTTTTAGAAAACTCCATGCTTTGTACCAGCAGCATAAAAGGAACAAAACAGTTGACTGAGTAAACCAAAATAACAGTTCACACTAATGAAACATTCTTTCTGCATGTATATTGCTCTGTTTTTGATGAACAAACAAGAGTAATTTAATACATTGACTCTCTTCCTATGCATTTTGACTGCCATTACACCCTGTTCTGTAACATGAACCTCATCCAAACCGAAAGATGATGGGCATGTGGGAAATAGCTGAATACATCACACATGCCTGATACAGTGGTGATCGTGAAGGATAATGCCAAATGCAAAAAGCTCATGCTAAATACTTATTAAGTGAATAATCAGAAGCACAAACATGGAACCCAAGGCTGTTCCTTCCATAGCCCCCACAAGAAAAATAACCACCCCTTGAAGAGCCTGTGTGCTATCTAGGGTGTTGTCTACAACCTCTGAATTGATGGTTTAAATGAAAGCAGAGGGGGTTCTTCTGCACTCCAGAACAAAGATTTAGGACTGGATATCCTTTCGACCTGGGACCATGATCAGGTACTGTGTTACACCTAAAATGC
Source organism: Limnodromus scolopaceus (assembly GCA_028565335.1). Taxonomy (NCBI): domain Eukaryota; kingdom Metazoa; phylum Chordata; class Aves; order Charadriiformes; family Scolopacidae; genus Limnodromus; species Limnodromus scolopaceus. The sequence continues at coordinate 28,165,720 of JAOXNO010000001.1, forward strand.
TTATCACCGAAATAAAGTTAAGTCCAGTTATAAATTGGAGGGCCAGTTTTGAACAATTCCAAAGCCATTCAGACATCAAATCATTGCCCAGTCCCAGCAGCTTTGTAATATGGAATACCAGCCCCTCTGGGGCTACCACAAAGTGTATAGAAGTTTTTATATAAAAGAGAAAATAGAGATAATATTGTACTTTCTGATGATTCTTTCAGTGTAGCAAAGAGGATGGTATCAGCCTGAAGCTGTCACATCATCCAGAGTTGACACTGCTTTTCCAGTTCTTGCCTAACAGCACAAACAATGGGGATCTTAACTGTCAGCAAAATTGGGAACTGCAGCAGACAAAAATGACAACCAGCCTGGACAGGGTGTAGGACCAGTGTAAGCTGTCATCAGAAATGAAAATGGGCAAAGAATAAGCCAAACGATTTGGAGAATTTTCTGGATTAAAAATGTGTATATTTAACTTAGTTGTAATTTATCATTTTCCTCTACTACAAAAAAAGAAAAAAAAGATTTTGTAAAAGAGAGACATTCTGCAAAGTGAAGCACAGGGCCTTACCACATAACTCCTGGGAACCATTTATTTTGATAGAGATGTCTGGTGCTTCCTAGTAGGTGACTTAGTAGGATTCTGGACTGGGAAATTTCTTCCTATTCCTTTCTTCCACCAAATATTCAGCCTCTCCAGGCTAAAAATAAATACAACTAATTCCATATTCCAACATTATTTTGTAGGCTGATTGGATGAGATACTGCATCAGCCTTTGCTGAGCATGGTATAAAGCACACTAAGAAACATCCCCAAAGTAGAATCAAATGATGCATAAACTCTCGGTACTGATGTAGCAGAAGAAAGCACAAGCATCCACTGTTTGTTGTAGCCCTGTCCAACCAGATAGACATTTCAACTAATTTTATAACTCTAGATAACACGTAACACAATTAAGCAGAAACTTAAAGAAAAAAAGTAAGAAAGAACGAAGTTAAACAGCTCATGCACATTAAATCAATGTTTCCACATCCATAATACCTGGTTTTGGAACAAAAAACACTTCCTGACATTAAACATTTCTAGAAACCAAGATTCTGCTAAAGAACAGATAAAAAATAAGAGGCAAAGTTCTCATCAAATGTATTTAAAAATAATTCTAGCAATATAATAACACGCAGAAGCTGCACAACATGCCCAACCTATTGAGAATCTTTTAATGTTAGATTAAAAAACATGATACATATACCAAATGTCACAACATGATCCATACATCAATTTGTTCACACATCCTCATTCCAAATGCAAAGTTACAATGTCATTTTAAAACTCAGAAAATTCTTGAAGGTAATTTCTGTGGAGTTTGTTTACGTGCATTTTTGCATTGGAGTTATCAAAGCAACCATTATTCCTGATGAGCTCTACAGTTCCCTTCATATTTATTACAGTGACAAACACTCTTATTGAAGGAAGAAGGGGATGGGCGAGTATACTTGGGAGATTTGATCACTGGAAATACTATCACAATCTTTTATCCAAAATTATCCTCAATGCAAGAGATGCCAGTGTTATTCCAGGGCACGAGGGAAGACCCAGGGAACTGGGTCCAGAGGAACCGGTCCAGAGGAGGGCCACAAAAATGATTAGGGGGTTGGAGCACCTCTGCTATCAGGACAGGCTGAGGGAGCTGGGGTTGTTCAGCCTGGAGAAGAGGAAGCTCTGGGGAGACCTAATAGCAGCCTTCCAGTACCTGAGGGGGGCCTACAGGAAGGCTGGGGAGAGCCTGTTTATAA
>JAOXNO010000001.1:28168591-28181091 GCA_028565335.1 Limnodromus scolopaceus
AGACATTCAAGGTGAGGCTCGACGAGGCCCTGGGCAACCTGGTCTAGTTGGGGGTGTCCCTGCTGACTGCGGGGGGCCGGACTAGATGACCTCTGAAGGTCCCTTCCGGCCCAGATTATTCTATGATTCTATGATTCTAACTACAGATGTAAATCATAAATTGCCCCCAAAGAGTAAGATCATACCCTAGCCTTTCCCATCTGTTGTATGCTTAAAGGTGAGCTAATTTATCAGAGCCTTACCAAGTAGCTTTTCTTCTCTTGGATCTCTCAGAGAGTACAAACACAGATAGTGGTCTTAGGAAAACAGAAACACAAAATATTTTTAATTCCCATCAATGCCTACTACAACTTTTTTTTTCAGATGGGATACAATTGCTCTCAGTGAGATCAAACATATAGAAGATTTACTTTTCCACTGAATAATAATTTTTTAAATATGTACCTCATATTCTAATTTGTAACACAGTATAAGCAGAAACAAACAGAGTTTCTTAATGACAACAAAAAAGCCTCAACTGTATATTCAAATAAATATTCAAGATTTTAAAGTGCCTTTCTGTTTCATTTCTTACCTCTCCTCCTGTCCTGAATAACATCCAGACAGAACTGAATTACCACCTTTTAGGCAGGGCACCCCAGCAGTGAGGCAACACCCTCTAAAACAGTTGTCTTCAGAAAAGAAGACAAGTCATACTGGTAGTTCTAATGGTGTCTTAAGAAATCTTATTGCTGAGTTTTTACCTAAAAGCAGTTTTTATCTCATAACTCCTTAATAGTGTGCAACTATTGACACCTCAGTAAGCCGTAGGAAAGAGAATGAGTGTCTGGATCAAAGAAACATAGATCCAGTATCAAGGACAATGTTCTGACCATATGTCCTGGTTTGAAGTAGAGCTGAACCAATTTTGTGTTCTGTGGTTTTACATTTTGGCTAGGCCTCCTCTAGCTCTCTGAAGTTGGCAGCATATTGTGGAGAGGGCTGCTCATTCTCAGAATGATAAGAGCAATGTTTGTGTTCATACTCATTTGTATGTTTGTTTCATACTCATTTTGAGTATGAAAACTAACTACAGAAATTCAAATGCACAGCTGTCTCAGTGACTATTTTCCTTTCTGGTAGATAACTATGATCAACAAACACTTTGCAACCCATACACCTTGGGAAGTTATTAATTGTATTGGTTAGAAAGAACCTCAAGTTTTCGTAAACTTAAATTAATTATGACTATTGTCTCTACTGCAACTCATTGATTTTAAGAAATGCAATATAGTTATGCTGTGATTTGGTTTTGTAAAACTTTCAAAATTAAATAAACACCTTCTCAAGCTAGGTCTGTGTTCTGCCACTATGTTATTCCTTCTTATGTTCTTCAGCTCAGATTTACTTAACTTTCTACAACACTGAAATTTGTCTTATTTCAGAACAGGACAGTCAATAATTTAGACTTTTATTTTGCCTATTTGCATAGTAGCATTTTATATAAGATTATATGTGAGCTATACCCCTCATTAAATTAAAACTAAAATTAGCCTTTCATGGTTACTTCCATCAACTAAATAGCAGAAGGTAGATTGAAATACCAAAAGAATGGCACTATCTTTAAAAATTGTGTTTAAATTTTTTTAAATGCTCCCCTCACTTCTACAGAAGGCAGCCACACTTGCTTTTTCTCCTTTTTGTTGAATGTGGCTTATTTGAGTGGGAACTGAAGATATACAGTTTGGAAGATCCTTTTCACATACAGTGAGAAAGACATTGCAGTCCTGTATATGTAACCAGGAATCTAAACATCTGGGGTTCATTGCCTGCATGGTCAAAGTAATAACATAGCCACTGAAGAGCCAGAGAGCTGCTCTCAATGCAACTCAGGTACATCCTTTCCCTTTTGGAAGGGCTATTTTGGATCACAACACATCAAGCATCTGATTGACTCTGTTGTGTTAGCAAGTGGCTAAGTAGCTTGGAATCGCTTGAGGACCCAACTATTTTGCTTGAGCTTAATCAGATTAATCTAATCATTCCATCACAATGCAGAGTAATTATGCCTGGGAAAATGCATATTACGTCATCTTGATGTTAGTGTTGTGTCACAAAGAGAAGTGTTCCTTAAGAGGTTGGACTGGGAAAAGTTAGATATTTTTAGAGGGTTTCTTCAAAGCATGACTAAAAACAGTTGTGAGAAGTCCAAGGGACTATGATTTGTAAAGTTCGAAGTTTGCTGGTGAACCAGACTTTTCTTGGAAGAAAGTCAACTCCATGTGGAGAGCCAAAGTGAGTCTTCAGAAATAAAATATGTTGGTTTCTAGATGTTGCTTGAAAGCACAGAAGAATGGCAATGAATGAGACCAAATGGGCATTTAGCCTAATGGGCTGCTTCTAACAGTGGTCAATACTCAGTGCCCAAAGAGTAAATGAGCACAGTGGTGTATGGACATAGTGATGCTTTTCCAGGCCACTCTCCACATCCCAGCATTTTGGGCATTGGAGACTATGAAAATGAGGATTTGCATTTTGTATGGATGGATTTTTCTTCCATTAATTTGTTCACTTGGTTTTTGAGCCAATCTAAATGTTTAGCATCAATAAGATGCTGCAGCACAGAACTGTTCCAGAGCTTGGCTATACATTGCTTGAAGACCTACATCATTCTTTTAGCTTAATTTATGTCTTTTACCCCTTGAACTGCAAGGGAACAATTAGAACCTGTGAACCCTCAGCACCTGTAATTGTAGCTAAAAGGCAGCTCTGCAGCCTTAAAACACGAAAGATGGACTAGAAGAGCTGGAGGGATGATAAAAGAGCAGAGATATCTTGGGATCTGTATGGATCATATCTCCGTCTCCTTTACACAATATTATTCAAAACCTGGGCCAATGGATTTTGGTATTCCCTGGGAAGTGTAAATAATGTATAACCTATACCTTGTGCTCACACAGTTGGGCATGAAATACACTCAAAGATGTATGAGTATAAACTTGCTGCCTGCTGTTCAGTCCCACTTCAATGGGCATGTCAATGATGCATGTCTCTGTGTGTCTCTGCAGTTCTTTTTCCTTTCTTGCACTCTGTTAGTGTTGCCAGAATGCACCGTACGTTCTCTGGAAATCTGATTTGTATTAAAATTTTGTACAGTTATTAATACAAGAAGACCCAAATCTCTAACACAAAGCCTTCATAACTACAACAGTAAGAATAATAAAATATTTAAAGTATGAAAAAGAAAAGTTTCATCCTAACAATGAGATCAATACTGAGGATGTAATCTACTGCATTTTAAGTTTAAAAATAATGGGGTTTTGATCATGGACTGCTAATCAAGCCAAGTGTCTAGACCAGTATTTGTCAAAACCAACAGCTCCTCATTGTTTTTTTCTCTAAGAGAGAAAGCACAATAATTATGATTCTGTAAAGGATATCCTTCTTATGTAAATCACATTTTAAATTAATAATTAATAATAACACTAACAAAGTTGATATGTAATGAAATGAAAAGCACAACACTAAATCTGCCAGAACTGAAATAGGAAGAACAACTTCTTGTACCATTTTTGTAGCAACATTCTAAAGGCTCTATGCTAATTAGGCTTACTATCTAAGGAAAAAACAAGGAAAATATAAAACTATCTGCCAGGTAAACCAAGCATTTTCAAAACCTTTTTAGAGTTCCTATTGACAGTTTCCCAGCTGAAAAAAGAGAATTAAGTAACAAGGATTCTTCCCTGAAACAGGATTCTGTTTGAGTTCCTCCTAAATTCATTGACATTCACAGAGGTTTAATTGAGAATTTCTGTGTAAATGATGTGGTGCATCAATGTCTCTGATACACTAGATCACACTTTAACTACAAGAAGTTCTGTTATCACTAAAATTATTTAGGGTTTTCACTTAAAAAAGCTAAGTGATTCCACACATAATAAAAGCATTATCTAATCTTTTTTGTGGGTTTTCATTACAGTAGAATTTATTTTAAAGATGATGCCATAGTCAAGCCTTTCCAAAAGTACTTCTAGTAACTTCTCTCTTGCTATACTTATAGTAAAAAAAATCCAAACATCCCATAAGTTAAACAAAATTTGATGCATATTTTATATTGACAGTTCAGGAAATATTCTAAAGAATCACACACAACACCATAATTATTTGTTTCTAGAGGTATGGCTGGAGTATTTCAATACAAACTATACCACCTCAGTCAAATTATGTTTGTTAATACTCAAAGAACTCTATACAGGTATTCCCCACCCAAAACAAACATTTTCCTAGACTAAACTATTTTGCAAGATGCTAAATTAGTATGACTTTTCTCAGTGTGGAAAAGAGCCCCCTCTCTTAATCTTGGCTCTGAGACTTGTTGGGTCATATTATATGCCAGGCAACCTAAAATGGTTGCAATAATAATGATCTCATAAGTGGGCTGTCAGATTAATTCACTTTTTTTTTAGGTACCATGAGACAATTGCCACAACACTATAAATATTCTAAAATGTTATGGAAGTGGGTATTTTTGGAAGGAAAAATAATTTTTTGAAAAATAAATTCTACCTCTTGTTTCAGTATATTTATTGCAGGTAAAAGCAAATTAATTTTAGAATTAATGCCTTCCAATTAAAAATGTCCATGTTTTTTAATTCAGTGATATTTATTCTATGTCTTATAGATAATGATGAAGTCAACACATTTTTGCATCTAATAGCTTGAAAAAATCCAGAATGTATCAAATTATGTGAAAGCTACAGCTACTTAGACTATGCTCATAGAAATTACTATATTTTGTTGTAATCTAACAAGTGAGAATTAAAGTATCCAAAATGGTAATAGTGAATTTAAAGTGATGAAATATTGTGAATTTAGGATGTCATCTTTATGTTATTAAATGCCAGTTATTATCTAGTCTTCAGTATTTTCTGTTCATGAAACAGGCCATAAATACACAGAAAATCAAATACTTCTGAAAAAACAATCAACTGTCATGTCCTTTAAGGCTTTTCATGTACATGCCGTAATTCTAAAGAGTCATTAAAATCCTTGCAAAATGAATCCATTGATATGGTATAATGTGCTTACTGAAAAATCAGCACACTATTCTGTTCCGTAGAATTTTGCTATTGGTTTCAATGACTCTCTACCTTCTAAAAAAACCCAAAAATCACCAAAACCAAAAACCCACACCACCACAGGACTAGAGGAGACTTTATGAGCCTTCAATATTTTTGTTGTTGTAATTCATGACGTGAAAGTCCCTTTCTAAGATGGTCAAGCTTTATCTTTAAAGTAAGTAGGGTAAGTGGGAGGTGGCTCTTGCTTCCACTACTTCTACTAGAACAGCGTAACAGAAACTCTTTTCTCAGCATAGTGAAAAGTTTTCTTTTCCACAGTTCATTAGCTGTAATTGTTCGTTAGCTTAGCTAATTGTTCCGATGTTTAAAACTGTACTTAAAAAGTAAAAAAGGTTCCTCTTCCTTCCTAAAGTTTATTTCTTGACCCAAACTGCATAGAGCAATCACAACCTTTCAGCCTATGCATCTAGTCTGAACAAAACTTTCCTGGACTTGTATATCATAAAAATTCTAAATATTCTATGACATATTCTATACCATAGAATTTACACAACCTCACTGTAGGTATGTAGCAAATGTGCTAAGCTATCAGCCCTAGTGAAAATGGCGAGATACTGTCACTTCATGGAAATTCAGGGCATCAGTAGTAGAACCCTGAATCTTTCAACAGAGCTTGTATGGAGCACATTTCTAATACATTAGTAAGGCACAAGAAATTAGGTGGATTGCATATCTCTCACTATTCCAGATGGGGTCTCAAAGCTACCTCTAAAAATGGCATTAATATTTCCCTATTTTTGTTGGAAATATCTTTTTAAATTCATTTAGGATTGCATGTTCGTTTTTCTCACCTACTTTATATCACTGGTCATTCACTGCAACCAAGACACTGAGTTTCTTTTTCATTATAAGTGATGGACATAAGCTTAAGGAAGAAATTTTTCTAAGTTCTTAAACACTTGACCTTGTACTTTGTTGCACTTTCTAAAATTTATTAGAATTTACTTTCTAAATTACATTCTTGAAAGATACCCATTTTGTACAACAGCCCACCCCTCTTGTGAACCCTATCCTCCTATGTTCTTTTCCATGGGTGAAACACATGCCTCCTATTGCTACAGTAGATTTGGAGTTAAGCATTTTTCTTCCTCACCCAGAGTATGGGTTCAACCCTTTCTAATAAAGAGATATTTTATTGTATATGCAAACATCAATCACTGTTTGCCTCTGAATTTGCATTATTATTTCCACTTCAGAGACTATGTACTCACACTGAGGTTTTCCGTGGTACCCTAAACTGTTCTGGAAACAGAGAAAAACACTATTTTATGTATGAGTTCACATGACACCATATCTGATATTTGGAATTATTTCTCTTTAATTTGGTAATTGGATTATTCTTAAGCATCAAGTCCATACCTACCTGTGCACTAAATTACAGTTGCATTAATTTGGAAATTACTTCTTCTATGAGTACAGAATTGATTTTGATATTTTTTTCTGATATGTTGAGTTACTGTATTGGTTTCCTCAATACTATCTTTTCTATCTGACTGAAAGCATATTTCTTGAATAAATGAATTTACTGTGAACACTTAGGGGAAAATCTCATTCTTCATTTATACTTCAGGTTCTTAGTAAGATCCTTGAAGAATATTGATGTTGTTGGCACACCATACAGTTCCCTTTGTACATGTTATTATTGTACAATTGCTTTTCAAAGGTTCACATAATCAAGTAGTAAAGCATTGAAGTAGTGTTTAGTAAATTTTTCACCATTAATTCTATTTCATAACACACTCATCTGTCTGTCTCAAGAAAATTATACTGGAAGCATAAGAAGACATAAATAGACGTAGAACATCAAAGCGGCAATTGTTGGACAACCCCCTTCCCCAACAGGATGGGCTGATGTGCTTTTCCACTCCACCGTGTGATTGCTTTTTCAGCAGCACACACACTCACATGCTTTTTTTCTGTAGCATTATAATTTAATATTTATGCATGTTCAGTTTTTAATTCAACTTTACATGCATACAGCCCAAGTGAAGGTAAACTAAAATTAACACCTATGTTGATCTTGGAATACACTCAGGTTCCTGACTAGTCTGCTCCCCACGTTCCCAGTAAAGTCCCCCTGCTAGGTAAACCAACTGGACAACTAACACACAAACTACAAAATATTGTCTAATGATATGTAAATTTCAAGACAATTATTCAATTCACAAAAAAAAATTAATCTGCAAAAAAAAAAAAAAAAGGGTAAAGGAAGTAATCTGTACAAGGAATGCCTTGAATGGCTATGGGGGGAGACTAGATTTTCACATAGAATGGTGCATTTCTACTATTGATGGAAGATTATTCATGATTTAGTCACAGAACTTTGGTTTTGGTAGAAGATTTCCTTGACACTTATAATTGCTTGATGAAATGAAAAACCTTCTGGAAAAAAGAGACTGCCCTTAATAGTAATTTAACTAGAAACAATTTTAAAAATCTACACCCATCTAGAGCATTCACAGAATATTTTGTTCAGTTGCTCTTTCTGTTTTGGTAATTTCTAAATCAATGTACACTAATGTGTTTTTCAAACTCAAGAGTATCAGGAGAGCCTTGCTTGAGTGGTGTGATCCTAAACTGGCATAATTAGGGCCCTGCCTGGGAGCAGACCCTTTAATAGAGCTGCACACTGAGTGGGGAACCATTCACACATTTCCTCTCAGCTCTTCACAAGCTTTTCTGGGCAATAAGCCAGCTGGGAAGAGAATCAGGCTGATCCAACCTGCTGCAAGAGCCAGCAGAAGTGGCTCCAGGAAACCTACACCTCCCAGCACCGTTGAGGAACTACTAAAGCAGCCCAAAGAGAAGCAATCAGGAAGGTGCATGCTGGTGGCACCAGGAGGGCTTGCAGGGGGACAGAGCTTTCCAGCTGCTCAAGCAAGGCAGCGGGGACTTGGAGACTCCTAAAGTTCAGAATATAAACCTCAGTCCATCCATCCCATGTCAGTATTTCCTGGTGTGAGACAGGCTGCAGATACTATCATGAGGGAAAGATGGGTCTGCTGGTCTGTTACGTAGAAGCTGCTGTGAAAAGACCTAGGCACTCTCTCTGAGAGTTTGCCTTTCTGAATCTGAGTGAAGAACTGAAGCATGCATGTTCTTCTCTCTCCTCCCAGTCCTCTAGAAGTAACAGAATCAACAAGAGAGAAAGGGGGAAAGGAAAGATGTGATACTGATGTAGGTGACAAATGATTCCCCGACAGTCACAGCAATGAAGTGACACATCAGATTGCTGCACAGACATATGTTTAACATTAAAATGCTTCCTGAAATCCCTGATCACACAGTAATCCTAATTAGTATTCTGCATATTCAATATCTGTAAACAGAACTTGCATAATACTTCTTTCCTCTGCCTCCAAAATAGTTTATAATATTGCAACAATTTTTTTCACGATAAAGATGTGATCTCTGCACCAGTTTTTTTTTTTCCTCCCAGTTAGATACAGATGAAGCCATTATCTGGTAACGTCCATTAGAAGGCTGTTAGTAAAAATTTTTCTACGTTACAAAGATCATACACACAAGGTTAGCTGTAAAATTCTATGTCCTTGAAAATGACTGCTTTATCAATAAGAACTATCTGCTTTATCAATAAGAGATAATACATCAAGGTGAGGGTATTTACTTTAAATTAAAAAGGAAGCCATACTAACTAGTGCCATTTTCTTTACAGATGCATTTTTTAATACCAGAGGTTTTCAAGAGTAAAAAGTGACTTAAAGTAAATCTATTCTTGAAGGATTTTAAAGCAAAGTGGCACATGATGCAAACTATGGGTTTTCGTGACTAAAAAAGGTTGCCAAAGACAGGACATAAGCCTTTGGAGCAGACTTGTATCTATATAAATACGGACTTCCCAGCAAGTTTGTTACACAGACACTTCCACTGTAAATCAATGAAATATGTCCAGCTTTTTTTCTTTATTCCTGTATTAATCCTTCCACTTTAAATGGAACTCTTGTTTTCTGCACCATGAAAGCTTAAACATGGCTATTTCTCCTTTCCTTCCCCCACACACCTTACCTAAAAATAGCTCCTTGCCTTCTCTCCATCTCTTGGGGTTATCCTTCTCTTTAGAGTGGGTATCACTGATGCAAATTTCTGCACCTTAGAGGATAACTGCATATTCCTCCTAACAGACTTCCAAGGGAAAATGGGACTTGCGATTTTCCAGCAGCTATCTTCCAAATTTAATTTACCCCAAGCCTCAATGTTTGCTTATATGTAGGCCACACACTTCCTCTGGAATTATACTCAAGAGGGAAAAAGACTGTTTATCACTACTCTCCTCTTACACTATATATTAGGCATTTGCATCTTCTAAATCAATGCTTTCTAGCATGTGCAAAATCCTCCTACTTCCTATGCTTAGCAGCACACATTAGATAAATAGAAATATGTAACAGGCAGTTTTGGGTAAGACACTTCTAGACCAGTTAGATTTGTTTCTATTTTTTGTTGAATGTAATACAAAGAAAACTCTATCTAAGTTACATCCATAACATTTTTTTTTGCTGTTTTTAAACTGGGATTTTTTTTACTGGCATTATGCATGAACAGTTGCAGTCAATGTGCATTAAGTCAGAGGATATAATTTAAAAGCAGTAGTTTTTGCTTCTTTTTCCCCACATTCCCAATTTCTTATCTCTCAACAGCTCCTTATGTATGTTTAAAAAAGTAACAAAAGTTACAATATTAATGATATGTTTCCTTATTTATTACATGCATTTAATTTTAAATTCAGAGCCATGTGAAGACCCAAGAGGAGATGACCAAACTAGGAGACAGTAAAGCAAGGAGAGTAGGTTAAAAGAGACTATGCTTTTCATGCTAAATTTTTGCATTTTGCATATCTTTAAAAAAAAGTGGTTCTTCTGTTACTATGCACTAATGCAATTGAACATTAAGTAATTAAACTTAAATGTATACTTACTTTTCCCAAATTTTATCAAATGATTACACTTCAGTGAAGTCCTCATGCTAAATAAACAAAGCTTACCTTAACAACTCAACACTCCATACAGCATGATATTTATACAACAGGCTTGGTACACACTGAGCTTAACCCTTTGATTCCAGGAGTCATGATTTCCTGACATGCCATCCTCATACAGAATACATTAGTGATGAAAAAACAAATCTCCTACCATGAAGGAAAAAATAACTAAGCAATTTATTGTATATAAATTAACTACTGGGATTGAAGATAATTATTTCTGTATTCTAATACAGTTCAAAGTCCAACTTTATGAAAATAATCTACTTCTTTAGAGACATCACAAGGAATAGAAATAACTAGGCTTTTCTTAGCTTTTAGAACAACGAGTACATTTACAAGTAGCCGTCCAAATCACTGTGCTGTGCAGCCAACAATAGCACGTGTATCATGGACAGATTAGCCCAAGCACTGAGATTTGCCTACCTGGAAGGGAAATAACCTCAATGCTGTACAGAAACCCCCACCAGTGGCAGCAAATTAACAGCATTTACCTTTGGGTTATGCTTGTGCTCTGCACAGTTGCTGAAGAACCACAAGTCTCACTTGTGACTGTAAGTGTAACAAGAACAATAAAGCTGCCAGTTTTAAAACTCAGGCTAGATGACACCAAGTTCTTCAGTGGTTGTAAGGGACATAGGAGAATGGTCTACAGATTCTAAGAGCCCAAGTGACATTTTCCCTGTTATGCCCGCTATGGATAGGGAGTGAAATCCATGAAAGCAATCACTTCGTTTAACTATGGCTTACCACAATCACAGCTTCTCCAGAAGAGAAAAATATTCTGAAATAAAAACCAGTACTACAGAAAACTTAACCTTACTACTGCAATGTGTTTTCCAGGATGTACAGCAAAGAAGTAAATGCTATTATCTCATTATATGCAGCTTAATATTATCCTCAACTCTCATCACAAACCCTCCTTGGCTATTCTGTAATATGTCATTAATCAATGTATGTACTGATTGTATCCATTCAATTGGTGCATCAGTGTAATGAATGGCATATATAAACATGTTTCAAATACATTTATTCGGATATCTATACATGAAAGTAAAATCACTACTACAACTGGTACTCAAGCTTGTCAGATGGGATGCTTTTCTCCTTCTGTTTTGCATAAGACTTGCTAATAGTTATGCCATCTGCAGTCTGAAACCCAGTAAAATGTAAATCAGAAAGTAATAGTAGATCAAGACAAGCGTCTATCTAAAACTGTAATTTTTGCAGGTATTGTTAAGTCACAATCTAAATATAAACCTCTTCTCCCTGAAAATAGGAGTTAACTACTAGACACCGGTAACTTTTGCATGAAAAACTAAAACAAAAACATCTGCCACCACAACATTCCTCTTTTACAATGGATCACATAGCTAGCGGTAAATTTAAAAAGGTTTTTCATGAGAAGGATACAAAAGACACTCAAATTCTTCTAGGAAAAGCCCCTCAGTTCTCTAAACCCATTCCCTCTGCAAAGCACAGTAGAACTTGACGACTTACCCAACACCCTGTTTTTGCAAAGTTGAGGACAGAAATTTGAAGGTTTCTTCAATAAGCTTTCAGCTTGCTGATTAGCTAGTAGGTGCTGTAAGTCACTAAAATACTTGACACATTATGGAGTAACAGAGAGAACATATATAAAAACAGCATATGCTACTATCCCCCAAATATCCACCAAATGCAAAAAGACAGCCACTAAAATTAATACCATTTTTTTCCCTCTTTGGCATGTGGAACAATAGACTAGTTTACATCAAAACATGGAACGTGGGAGATGCAATGGCAAGGCTTACTTAACACCCACATTTGCCTGCAAATGTGTGAGCTAGTTTTATAAATTTTATTAGGTTTTTACTAGATTTATACATGAGTTCTAACATATCTCCAGTTGCCAGATTGGTAAATTGCTCTGAAATTAGAGGAAATTAGAAATACACTAATATTAAAGTATTTTAAAATATTGGGAGAAGTCTGTTTCCTTAAGCACAAACATAAACACAAGTATTTTTGTCTAACCTCAAATTGCTTATACATATTTAGCAATTCCTACTGCTAGGAGATTTTGGCTAAAGTTACCATTAAATTTGGCATAATAAAATAATAATACTGTACAATTTTATGAGCCATATTACAGTATTTGGTGAAACAGGCATCACAATGCTCAAAATGTGAATTTCCACTACATAATGAACAATGAACAGCTCTGTATTAACAGTAAAAGACAGAAATAGAAAAGCTCCAAGGATTCATTTTTAAAACCTTTATACATCCTTTTCACAAAAGAAGAAAATTTAAATGGAGTTTGTGCTCATACCTGAATTTACACGGTATTTGATACATAAACCAAAGTCTGGGAGCAAATACATTTTTTTTCTCCATTA
>JAOXNO010000001.1:28186091-28193175 GCA_028565335.1 Limnodromus scolopaceus
GGATTATTACTGACATTATTCATAAGTGAAGATTATGAGACTATAAACATTCAGTTCTACCAATTCATTTGCTGCTATTAAATCTTTGCAAAACAAATTGACAACTTGAAAGTGTCTTTCAGAATTCATAGTTTAACATGTACAGTTCAAGTAAACGCCCATCCCACTTATCATTTATAAATTTCTGTGAATTAAATTGATAACAACTTGTGGTCTAAAACCAGTTCAACGGAGACAAACTAACAGACGTTTATAAATCTGGCAGATCAAAATTATGCTGAGTCCTACCTCAAGTTAACAGCAGCAAGAACGGATTCTAAGGCAGTTAAAATTGTATCCAGTTTCCACTAACATTTGTTTCAAATTTAGTAGGCACTTTTCCTTAATTAAGTTATCTAAATTAGTAAAACTATAAAAAAAAGTCAATGTAGAGAAAAGCAATAAAAAGAACTGAGGATTAAAAATTATTTTAATAATGCAAATGAAAATCATTATAATGCTTTAAGTAATGGCTGTATAAGCAGGAAATTTGGGCATATGGTTTCCAGAACTCACTGTGTCTTCTAGTAAAATATTTATTGGGAACACTACTTCTTAATATTTACTGTGCAGCTTTGGCATAGCTAAAACATAAGCAGAACAAAAATGAAATTAATTGCATATAACTCACCTTATTAAAGTTGATAAATTGCAGTAGATTTTGCAATTTGTTGGTGATAATACTATGAGATGCAACTTGCTTTTATTTTGTATTCCAAACCCTTGTATGTAATTTAAGCATGTCTTAAAATAATTTCTAAAGTTCTATCATTTTAATAAAGTGAAAGATGCCACTAAAAGATGGTAAACTTATTACTCTGGTTTTTAAAAAGTAAATACAAGTATATTTTTAGGAAACAGATGTCACTCATATCTTTCCTTTAAAAACAGGAATGTTTAACCTATCAGCCTGTTGCATTCGAGACGTTAAAATGAAAAATGACATCTACGCCCATTAATATCGTCAATGTATAAACAGCACAGCGTGACACATTCTTGAGAGCTGAAGGCTACAAAATCTCTCTGAAACATAAATAACAAAGCACTCAGAAGCATATTTGATGTTGATATTCATCTCTGAGAAAAACACTGCTGCCTGGGCTTCTTATGAAAATAGATGCAGCCCAAATGGATCTCCTGTAATTGGTTTCAGATAGCGAGGTCAAAAGAAATATGATACAAGAAACTATTATGTGGAACAGGCGAAACAAGAATGTTTATACAGGCACTCCCTATTTATACTGACAAGAGGTGTATACTTTGCAGATAACCAGAACTAAAAAACTTGCCAGAAGACAACCAGATTCTTTCCTTTTGCTAAGTCCAAATCCCTATTTTATTTTTTCAAATTACTGCATACTCTAACATTCCTACTGAACGTAAAATAAGTTTCTGAATGTAAAATAAGTTTCTGAACATAAAATAAGTTTCCAAATGGCTGAATATGTCAAACAAGAGTCATCTCGCTGGTGACTCGCTCTATGCAACTGAAATGTATCAACGTGCTAAGCTGGATTTAAGGCCAAAGACTGCTCTGCACTGGTTGAATAACAAGTTAACCAAATGATTACATAGCTATATTTATTATAAAAAACACTTCAGGAGAATCTTTGCCCCTTTACACCCCCAGTGGGCTCATTCTCAGCTAGCTCCAAGCAAGAAGCCCAGAAATACCCATGGTTGTATGAGATGCTTGAAAGATGGCGACAGAAAGCCAACGCTATTCAACGCTCCCTAAGAGCACTCAAATGATGCTGCTAAACCTTTGTCTCACACTGACTATATTTTTCCAGAATGTTCACTAATGAATATCACAGCCAGTCAGCACGGCAGCTTATAATCTTTCCAAATGAAGCAGGAAAGCATTTAGCACTATTCAAAGAATCTTGAATTTAAGATGATCCAACTCCTTTCCAGCAGCAGTCTCTCCAGGAGACTTGACAGGAAAAGCAAACTCCCATGCACCCGGAGACAAACTCATTTTCCTTAGTGAATGACACTCTCTTTCTGTAAGCTACACAAAAAAGATAAAACCTGTCCTGTCCACTGAGGACAAATGTGTCTCACTGGAGAGCTCATGAGGTCAAGGAAATCCTGTACATAACTAAAATCTAAGCCAAATAACCAGTATGGTTTCATCTTTGAGTGATAGACTGAACAATTATTACAGTGTTTTCCTAAAGAAGTAGAAATGAAGCAGTAGATAGGTAAGACTGTTGGCACCCACCTCAAGGAATACCTTATCTAAGAAATCTAGGTGGTCACCAAGAATTATTTCACTCAATTAACCCAACGTGAAAGTGTGCAAATATTTAAATAAAAAAGATTTGTCTGTCTTCTTCATCTAGATCAGCAGCTGCAGACAGCCCCAATGTTCCATGCGTGCAGTTTCAGCAGCTGAACTACAGGGTGCCCCGCAGCCTTGCCTACTGGAACACAAACTGCAAGAGACCAAAATGTTTGAAACTAAATTACATTCAAGAAGAAGAGGCAATAGCCTTGGACACTATATTACCATCCCAAGTACTCCTACCACCAGGCTGCTTCTTCAGCTCTTTGCCCAGAAAGTGGTGGTGGCCACTGGGTGCTGTACTGAGCCCGAC
The DNA here is from genome assembly GCA_028565335.1 of Limnodromus scolopaceus. NCBI lineage: Eukaryota > Metazoa > Chordata > Aves > Charadriiformes > Scolopacidae > Limnodromus > Limnodromus scolopaceus. The sequence goes on from JAOXNO010000001.1 coordinate 28,188,734, forward strand.
CCTATGGGGCATGATTAAGCGAACATTGATTTTGCTTGAAAACATTGGCTGTATTGACACTACCGGAATTTGTGCAAATGAATTCCTGGTTCCTGGATCCCCAGGCTGCTCAGCTCTTCTAAGGCTGGGCAATTTCTGTGTTTGTCCCAGACATCAACTCTTTGTGCCTGATGAATTTCAGGGCAAAAAGACAGGGCACTTGGAGGGTTAGGTGGCAAGTGGGGAAAGCCGTTCTGGATCACATTTTAACTGATGTACTTACATTCCTCATGTGCCTCATCATAGAAATGTAACCATTTCACTGGATCTGGCCCTCATTTCCTTGGACTAAAAGCACTTGGTTGTTTTTTGTTGGTTGGTTGCTTTGAGTTTTTTTGTGTGGTTTGTTTTCTTAGGATGATACTGTCAGTTCCAGCATACTGAGGCTCTGATTTTGATTTAGATTTGTAGTCTTCCCTGCAATACAAACAATACTAGAAGAAGAGATCCTCAATCTACCTGAGCTTCAGTTCTGCCCTGATCTTATCCAGGATTAATTTGCAAGTGAAGAGAAAAAGTAACAGTAATAAACTGATGAATGCAACATGAAGTCTCATAATGCTGTTTAATAAAAGGAAATTAATCACATAATTGTCATAAACCTATTTTCAAACAGCAATCTATCAGAGAGAAATTATGCATCTGTAGTTATTGACCTTTCATTTTACCATGACTGATTCATAATTAGACTAGTTTTGTGAAAAATAATAGTTAATTACCAGATTTTTTTCACTCTAATTGTTTTGGCAATTTTTTTTTGTTGAGTGTCTTACTTTTTCCCCATGTGAAAGATGCTAAATAAATACAGGGCACTAATAACGTAGCAGATAACATATCTCATTTTATACAGCAAATTTAGCTTCTCTCTATATAACCCAATTTAATGGATACTAAACACTGTTTCAAAAACAACTCTTTCATTTTTCCTGCCCATTATTTGGCTGACCAAGAACTAGAAACAAAACACTCGCTTGCTTCAGTTCCTGGTGGCATTATCAGGGCTCTTCCCCTGTAGACATCAATCATCAGGACGACACATCAGACCACGCATAACATGGTCCATGACAGCAAACCCAAATGCTGTCTCCAAAGCTCAGACCACCTGAAGAATGCAAATGTCACGGGTTAGGAGAGATCGGGGCCCACAGCACCAAAGCTGTGCTCCAACCTGACAATCTCCTTTCTTTCATCCCGCATGCCTGAACTTAACTTTCCTTTGGTAAACACAGGAGCAGGCAATTTTCCCTACTCCATTCCTACTACTTGTATTAAATAAACACAAAAACGGGGCACACACCAAATTCCAGCGCCATAAGCTCACAGTTGCCCTGCCATTGCTATTTTCTTCCATGTGGTGTCACTTTTAGAAAATTGGGACGTGATAGCTAAATGGAAGAGCTGATCTTTTAGTTCTACATGAACACAATGTGGCAATGGCAGCACGTACAAGCTGTCCCCATGAAAACTGGTATTAACTATCTCACACAAAAATCATCTAGCAAATACATAAAAACTATTTAAGTGTATAGGACAAAGAACAATCACTCCAGCCATCCCATGTGGTGAATCCAGAAATAAAAAAGATCCTTAGAATTATTGTATGTTTCTATAGTATTATGTATATATTGCACAAATGTGTATGTACCCTTGATTTGGTTTAAAAAAAGACCTTCTTTCAAGTCTGTCCATTGTAGATATTCACTTATTGGCTGTGAAACCCACTGTCAATTAAAGCAGTCTGAAACAAAGTAGTGTTGGCTTAGGTGGAATAATAAATGGTTTGATAATATATAAATAGGAAAGGAATGATGCAAACGAAAGAAAGAGTGGTCCCATTTGTACTAAAATCAAAATGCAGAGCAAATGTGGGAGGAGAAAGAAACATAATATCAAGGGAAACACTGTAATGTTAGGCTGTTAGAAGGCAGCAGTTTTAACTGATAGAAATCTGAAAGAGAAATTTAGAAATTAAAGACAATGAAATCAGCATGGAGATTATTAAGCAAATGACTACAAAAATCATAATCAAGATATAAACTAAAACAAAAGGTGAGGCAGATATAAAACAAAAGGAAAAACATACTCAAATGTTTTGTTCTGGCCAACAGCAAGATTCTTAGAACCCTTGAGAGGGCAGGTCTGAGGACTGATTAGCTTTAAGTAGTATGGAGAGATAAAATGACAAAAGAATATTTAGCCTAGAATAGCCTTAGCCATTTAGAAGGCAGAAATAAATACTTTTATCTTTACAACTTATTTTTAATTCAATAACTTTCTGCACTGTGACTGGCAAAGGAGCGCTGACACAAAGTGTCATAAGCACAGATTCCTCATCATGATACCATATGAGCTAGAAACCAAAGCCATCCATCAAAAATTATGGTTCTACACGGTAGCAAAGTAATTACAAATAAATTTACAGTAATTATACAAATCAAACTCTCTCAGCCAATCAAAATGTGAGGAATTACATATTTATTGAAGAGTTACTGACTAAAAATACTTCAATTATTTGAACACTAACTGATTTGATTTACCACTGCCCTTATAAATCCCTACCCAGAGACACGAGTGAGATTGCAACTACAAAAGTATTACCAAGATGGTCATATCAGGCTTTTGCTGTATGGGAGGAAGGCACAACAGCTATTTTTGAACATCCAATCGATAATCAGTGGAGAAAAACAAAGTTCATGTCTCAGTTTCCCACTAGATGTTATAAATTTAAAGTTTCTTTTTAAATATTTTAAATAGATCTAGTTATTGAAGTTCTGTTTTTACAAGGACATAATTTAAAGAAATCTCAAATTTAAAATATACACCTATGATGAAAAACATATATTAAAGACACAAGACAATGCAGTCATGCTATTATGATAAAAGAAAACTGGGTCATATAAATAGAAGTGTCATTTTCAAAACTGGCATTTTTTCCACTTTATTCTACTTTTTAAAGACACAGCTAGAGAACTGTGCCCAGATTGGAGTACAACGTTGCAAAGAGGTGGACCATCTGACCAGTGATCAGAGAAGAGTACTAAGAATGATCACAATGAGAAAATCCAACCTGTGGGATAGCAAGTGTCTGATCATAAAAACAGAAAAAAAAAAACCAACCCTAAAGTAACAGCAGTCTTCAGCAAGTTTCTGCACAGAAGGAATTAATTGTGCTCCATGGATAAGAGAACCAAGAATGACCTTAAACTGATTCCAGGGAGATTTAATTAAATTTAAGAAGAAATTTTCCAATGGTAGGGATAATGGAGGAGTACAATGTGTAGAGACTGCAAAATCCTTGTCCCTGGACCTGTGTAAGAAGCATCTTCAGGAACAGTTAAGAGCAGTAATTCTGCCCTGGGACATGGAAGATCTTTACAAGCGTCTTCCAGCCCTATTTTATTTGATTGTATGGTTCCTGTGAAAGCACGCCAAGTTCGGATTACTGTGATGTCTAACACCTTGCTATATTTCAAATAACACCATGTTCTCATAAACTGAGTATCATGAAGCTTCAGCACGGTTTGTTTCTATGGTGAGTTAACAGCAGAGGATCAGTAAGAGCTGTGACTCGCTCTTTGGAATTTTCTGACCTTACATGACATAAACACCATGTTGGTGTTTATGAGACTGTCCTTGAAATTTTGGACAAACAGAGAAATAGTTTATACAGAACATGTGATGGCTTAGAATTAAGTGCTCTTTGCCCTAATTGCAGTCAGAGCCATCTGGGTAGGATTCTTGTATCCTCACCACCAACTATGGGCACAACAGTAGCAGAAAATAAAATTTTCTTGATACTGCAATTCTTGTTATGAACAATAGAAGCCTGGCTGAAATGGAGAGCTGGGAAGAGGAGAGAAAAACGAAGCAAGAATGAGGGTCTGAAGCACAACTTCGTCAACTTAAGGCACACATCTCCGCACACAAAAAAAATAAAGCACAAGCAAATTGACTCATAATTTATTGTGACTTTAAATCTAAAGCTACAAAACCAAAACTTACAAAGTAACTTTGATAACCTGATTTCAATCATGGTTTTAATGAAATAATTTGATCAAAAGTCACTACATAGTCTAAGCCACTTAAAACATGTATTGCTGAAGCTGAATCAGCTCAATTGAAATCCCACTTGAGCCCATTTTTTTTGCTCTTGGATATTTTTGTAATGCTTTTCAAAACTTCAGTTGGCATAAAGAGCTTCAGATATATATTTAATACAAGAATAATTAAGGGAAGAAACAATAAACATGAATGTAAATAGGCAATAGAATATAGTCCTTTTATTTGTATTTTTTCAAGCCTTTTAATAAAAGCGCATAAAGGACACCCAGGTGATCAGACCCAGCCAGCACGGGTTCACGAGGGGCAGGTCCTGCTTGACAAACCTGATCTCCTTCTATGAC
>JAOXNO010000001.1:28193275-28208275 GCA_028565335.1 Limnodromus scolopaceus
AGGAATATGGTTTAGTGATTTTTATTTCTTATTTCTTATTTATTTTTTTGTCAGAGTTAGGTTGATGGTTGGACTAGTTGATCTTAAAGGTCCCTTCAAACCTAGACAATTCTATGATTCTGTGATTCTATGATAAACCTTCTTTTGAAGAGAAAAATGAAGTCCTTTCTGGAGTTTTAAAAAAAGGAGTAAAAACACTGATATGAGATCAAGAAGTAAATTATGCAAATAAACAGCCCATTTTCTGGACACTAGAATTATCAATGGTGGCATTTGGCAATAGTTATGAGTGTGCTGATAACACAAGGTCTGATCTAAACTTCCTGGAATAATTCTGAAGCATTAAAATCTGCTACTAAGTGTGGATTGTGAAGCTCCTGGGGAACTTCTGTACCATGATGACAAATTAATGTATACGTATATATGTGCAAAGTAACACACACATTCACACACATAAAATTAAAAACTTTTTTTCTGGAAGGAAATGCTTATATTCTGTGAAAAACCCAACAAAAGTAGCAGTGGTTAGCTCTGCGTCTCTCTGAAAGAGCTATCTGTACTTGCAGTTTACTCTGGTCTGCCTGAATGACTATAATTGCAGCTTTCCTCTCAGGCTGCTTATCTACCTTTTAACTCTTTTGGTGCATTTTGTGATGATCTAGGAGGCATGATCCAACATGCTAACCTCTCTCTCTGAAGAATCCAAATCTTCAGGTTCTTGCTGTAACTGGCAAATGAGTTGTATGTTTTGAAGGGTAGCCTTAGCAGTCCATGTAGACAGAGCTACTGAGAAAGAATTCTCCACTTCGGGGACTTTTAAGAGTGAAGATTATAGAAAGAGTGAAATGACAAAGAGCTTTAATTTTAAGCTAAAATGCAAGTGAAGACAGACAGGCAAATGTCCTCAGGCTCCTCATCCCAGTTTCAGCCCTTGTGAGGAGATCTGGTAGGGAGTACATTCTTTATGATTAGAAACTTGCAGGGATGAAAAAGAAAAGACCTGAAGCTAGTAAAAATGTTTTGCAGAAGAGGAAGAGAGACATTTTGCAATTCCCAGGGCGTTTAGGTGCTGCAGAAATTATAGTAACTGTACAAGGAATTCTCAAGTAGTATACACGAGCAACACAACAGGTTAGGCATTTGAATTAAAAGGTAGATGTTCCAATCACACTTCATCAAGCTCGCTCAGGAAAGAATGATCCTTATTACATTGCCTTGGCATCTACAGTAATCTTCCTAAACAGCAAGCTAATCAAGGAATTATAATAATAAATATGCTCAGGGGCATTATCATCTTCAGATACATTTGTAGAAGCAGACACACCCAGTTATGTTGGTGCCAAACATATGTAGTACTTCACATCAGTTAAAGTCTCTTCTGGCATCAGATTGTTAAAATTTCCTCTGAGCCATGTAGCATATATTGCATAATCACTATCACTAGCAAGCACATAAAAAAAAAAAACAAAAAAAAACACTGGCAACCTAGGCACATGATCTAAATATGCTGGAAATGAAGTTTAGATATAAATTTCACTCCTTTTATCCTTTTAAGTACTTTTACTTTACACAAATAAAAACCCAAGTTTCAGCTTTTATCAGTCCTCTATTATGTCTTGTCCTCAACTTAATATCGTCAAAACTCAGTTACTACTCTTTTCATCTAAAGACACTCCTCTTTCCACATTGCACATAGTTCAGATTTCATGTCCTTAAAGTATTTTCCAGATCCTCCTTTCTATAATACTTCCTTTTTTCTTCTTGTAACATTTGAAACCGCATCAATCTGCAACAATTTCTCTACCTTCCTCTTTATGACTTCTCTCAAAAATTCTGGATTTTTTCCAGAAATTGCTTTACGTGAGGCATCAACCCATCACCATTGCCTGCCCTTCCTTCAAATACCTTCACCCTCTTTGTCTCTAAGGCATCTATGAAAAAAGAGTACGAGGACTTTATTTCCCCTCACAGCACACTTTGTGCTTATTCATTCAAAATAAATACATATGTCTGCACCTGCACACGTATATAAAGCCTGTGTAAAAACATATTATTTAGATGCTTCCTTCTCCCCTGCTCCACCTGTGCAGCCTTTACTCACCCAGGAGAGCAGATCCCAGCAGAGGACGGGCCAGCTTCACCAGCCCTCACAGCATTGCAAAAAGTAATAAAGCCCAATCTCCCATTTAATCTATAAATCATTCTTACATCAAAACCAGTATCTATCCATGCAGGAAATTTCTCATGCAGTTTTTCTACAGCATTTTAAAGTTAATTTTGAAAATGGCAGACTGATAACCAAACTGACATTTTGAATTATTTAAAGAAAACCATAGAGGTACAATCAAGGTGTGAGACAGAACTGTATATGAATTCAAGAAACACTACTTCTGCAGCCTTTTCACACACACACCTTAATTAGAAAGGTTACGTTTTCTTTCCTGAAAAATAAGAAACAAAAATGATCTAAATAACCTGGATACTTACACTCATCCTTCCAAACCTTAACCACTTTCTCAGTCAAGACTTTCCTGTTGTACCACTCCCAGGGAGTTTTACAACATGACAGATTTTTCTCTGACCAATGACCAGCAGAATTTTCAAACTTGCTGCAATCTTTCCTTTTTGCAACCTACCGATAATTAATCCTGCATATGGATTGCCAACTTCTCAAAAAATACTATATTTTGTCTTCTGGTTTAATTTCAGTATTTTAGGAAATATTTTGTTAACAACGGTTCCTTGTGTCTTGTCCTCATTGCTCCCATGTAACCATAGGTTCAGAGATTGGAAAGGGAACCAAGGCTTTTCAAGGACAGATAAAAGGCTTTCAAAATTTAGTAACTGTATATGCTATATAGCAGACTCTTTCACCTCATACAAGCCTATTTGTGCTAGGTATGATACTGGCAATATTTTTAGTATACCAAACTAGTCACAGTGCCACAGAATACAAGAATAATAAACTAAGTTCTGCTTCTAAGTTCATAACCATTTTAGGTGCTGCTTTCAACACACAGTACTCATTTTACAAACATCAGTAGAAAGACATGGGGCCACAAAAAAAGTAGTAATCAGATACAAAGCCTTTTTTTTTTTTTTAACCTTGGGTGTGATGATCTGATACTACTTTACTGCTTCTAATATTGACATTTATTTTAATTGACTAGGCAGGAGGAAATGCATTTTACCTGTGAAATGTATGTTTTCTACACAGATTATCACTTCATACAATGACTTGAAAGTATCCCACAAAACATGGATCTGTTCCTGGCTAGATCTTTTGATACAATCATAGTGTTACAATGTATAGCAAATTTTACTTTAGCTGATATTTAAAAAAAATTATTCCATCTATTCGAGGTGGATATTTATTTTGCGGGACAAAATGTAAATAATTCCAGCTCTGAGACCTGGGGAAAAAAAAAAGACAGATATCATAGTATTACAGTATTTTTAGCGGAAAGGCCTTGCCTTTCCACTAAAAGCCTTCTGGACGATATCTATGAGTCTCCTGCAATTCCCAGGGCTCTTCTTGTGCCATAGGACAGTGGACTGAAGAACAAAAATGGGAGAGAAGCCATTTTATGTCAAGATTTTGGGATGGCTTTGAAATACTTTCTGGTTCACGGTTTATGGCATAAGGCTTATGTTGCTACCCGAAGGCAGAGCTGTGGCCAGCAGGTACAACAATTTTGTGATTTTGAATGAATGTCAGAGGTTCTCACCCTGTTCTCCAGCAACCCCTGAGTTCATTAATATCACTCAGTCATGAATGCTACAAGCTACTTTCATGTTTATCATTATAAAAACATATAGAGAGTGTATTACTGAAAAAAGTACGATGACAGTATCACTTTTACCAATTGTCGCAGGCTTCACCTACTCCGATAAACTGGAGAGTGCCTGAGAATGTGATTTTCCACCCCAGCAAGCCGTAAGCACAGCTCTTGGCATGCTTTTCGACCTGTGCTGACCCGCACTCTCCCAAGCAATGCCCAAGCACAGCTCTTCAGTCAGACTTTTCCAAGGACCAGTCTCACTAGGGAACTGGATGCAGTCATCCCGGTTTTGGGGATTAAAATGCTTATTAGCTCAGGTGTGTCTCAACCTGTGTCAGCTGCCCAATATAGCATCCAAGAAATGTATGTTCAATTTACCAGTGCAGATCATGCCTATGTGCTCAAAACAGTTGAGCCATACGTTGCTTTCGAGCCTCTCAGCTGAAGTAGCCAGGATGCGATTTTGGGATGGCTTGGGAGAGTTTCAAAGGATCCTCATTTCATAGCTCAATAGGTTGGAAAAACAAATCTTTGTCAGAAACAACAGCAATAAACACTCCTTCCAGGGGGGAGAAAGAAGATTCCTTTCATCATGAACTGTTGCAGCAGGAACCACCACCAACATATCATGGTGTGTCTGCTGACAAGTTTTAACTACCAGTTTTATATGGACACCTTATGCATCTGGGGTGAGTTTTACTTCTGAAGACAAAATTCTGACAATAGCCGCAAGCCTTTTTCCTTTTTCTTTTTTTTTTTTTAAATAAAGAGGCAGGGGTAAAAAAACAGATTTGACTGCAAAGCATCTGTTTCCAGAGTTCCTGTCAATCAAATCCACAAAAATAGTACTGTATTATCGTTTCTGTAAATTCTAATAGGGTTGATGGTATTTTTCATCTTCATGTTTAGGCACTTAAGACAGAGAATTCAGAGTTATGTAATTTGACAAAGTCTGCAGAGAAAGTAATTTCCAGAGCTCAGGTTAGTCACCAGCTCCAGGAGAGCTCCAGCTCTCAGTACTGGCACTTGACAAACTCTGTTATGGGTAAAGGAGCAAGCAGACTATTCACCAAAGCTGGCTTGGACTCTGGCAACGAGATGACAAGGAACAGTGCAAAGGCTTTGGGGTACCACAAGTGGCTACGGGACATGTGGGATTTGCATGGAGACAAGCGAACAGAGAAAAAAGGCTCAAGTTCAAGCACTAAGGATTTTATAAAAATTTTTCTTTTTTTTCTTTTTTTCCTTTTTTTTTTATTTTAAGGGTACTGTGAAATGAAAAGGCCTAGGCATTTCTGTAAAAGTAATTTAACAATCCCTGATATTTTTCTTTATACTTTTCTGCATCAAAATCAGGGAAGATTCTGGCTAGACCTTGTGCCTTTACAAGGAAAGCTGAATTATTTCTTCATTGCTAAAAAGACATAGAGAAAAGGTGCATCACAGAAAGACTACAGGGACTGTAAATTAAAGACAATTTAAAAAAACTTTATACAAATGCAAAGAGAATCACAACTGAATAGCACCAAAATAAAAACAATGGAAGCAACGTTGAAGAGAGATTAAATTTCTTCCTGACTAGAAGGCATTAAAAAAGCCTCATATAGTAATCAGAGTGTAACAATCAGGCCAGCACAATATCATTGAGAGAACATATTCTAGTGACTAGAGATGATTATGCTACTTAGGAAAATAAATTAATTTTACTTAAGCTGACTTCTGTAATCTTCAAGGCAAGTGTTTCTTTGACTAGTCTGACACAATTAAAATAGTATAGATATTCCTGCTATTATAACAAGCATTGGCAGACTGCATAACTACAAAGTGAGCACTTCTTCTGACCTAATAAGCACCATTCCTTGAAATCTGGGCACATGGAATGCACTCAAACTTTTACATCCTCTTGCAAGACAAGATATATCATGAGTACCATTCAAATTTATTTACATTGTGAATTAATAGTTTTCCAAAGTAGACATTTTGCAACAAAGCTAAAGTTCAAAAAAAACCCCTTAAGAGCAATGGCTGCAGGAATTTTCACCTCTACCAATCAATATAGTTGTTGGAAGAAGCATTTTCTGAATTTTTGCCAAGTGCAACCTCAGCTTTTGTTTTCCAGAATGCAAGTTTTTTCAGACAAAATTTTCTTAACATTTCTGCATTTTTGAGAATCAAAGGTCTCTGTTGTGACTCCTTATTAACAAGTAATGTCTGTTCTAGAACATATTTTTTATATTTTGCAAATATATTAACCCATATTATTTCTGGAACTGCAGAATTCTGGTTTCGTTTTGGGTTTTTTTCATAGGTGTTACAAGAAGACAAAATAATTACAGCTAAGGTTTTAACAACACAGTTTTATAAAAATTGAAAAAGAATGATAAGGAGAACAGCATTTGTACTTAAGAACAAAGAAGGGGATTCAGTAATGTACATTCACACAGTCGTAAATTATTGTGTTGTATCTAACCCGTCACAAGCCATATGTATTCACCCACACTGTAATACAGCTTCAGCAAGTTTCCTGAATTTCTCAGCTAAAAATAAGGTTTTGGGAACAGAGGGAATTGAACATTTCACATGGCGGTCTTTAATGCATCCTCAAAATCAAATAGCTAGTAAGGCCAAAGATAGGAAGAGATCTAGTCCTATATCCAGGCTTACATTTCTTAAACAGTTTTCCATATAGAAAGGAATAAAAGCTTCTGACAAGCAAAGAAAGTAGGGACAGGTCAAATCTGTGTTAGATTAAATGGTTATACTGTTAAGTTTTACCATATGTTGATTGTCCAAAACATTATAAATATAATTGAGTATAAAATATTTGTTACACGGAGAGGTGTTCAACCAGTACAAATTAGCTGCAATTAAATCCTGCCCTTGCTGATTACTATATGTGTTCAACTGTCAGTCTCTCATGTCTGCTCACACTGTAGCTCATTTCAAGCAATATCCAACTGTATACAGATTTCAAACAGATTTAAAACACTTCAGTCTAGTAAGGAAGAAATGAGAGGCGACAGTGAAATTTAAGGCACAGACAAACCCTATTCTGCCACGAGTCGCAAGAACGGGGTGTACAGAGCCAGTTAACCTGAATGGGGCACCTTCTACCAGTGGTTAAAATTTTTGTAGGATCCTCAAGTCAGATATAAATGTTTCTGGACAACAACCACGCTTCTCCTCTTCTTTCTTTTAGTTTTTTTTTTTGTTTATTTGTTTGTTTTGTTTTTTCTTTTCTTTTTTTTCTTCTTTTTTCTGTGTTTAATGTTAATGGAAGATGCCAGATGCATGGTTTGGGAGATTAAAATGTCCTTTTTCTATGTTCAGGGAAAGTTCAGCATAGTCAGCTGCAGGAGCAACTAAATCAATGTAGCCCGTTACTGCCTCCTTTCAAGGGGTAGAAAAGTAATTCTGTTTCCATGCTCATTCACCCTTCTTTTTTTGTACTCATTATGCCAATTAGAGCAGTCTTTTTAGTGATGAGGGCATCTGCCTCCTGGAAATCTTACCCGTCTGTTTATATGTTTGCAGGTACCGACAGCTGTAGAACAAATTTGATATAGATCACTTAACTATCCCCAACAACAAGCAAGGAGATAAGCTACAGACTGAGTGGTAAACATTCTGCCAAGTCATTTATACTGCTTCTGCCCTAGTGTGCTCCTTTCTTTTACTATGGGATACAGGCTGCATAAACTTAAATATATATATATCTATCTATACACACACACGCAAAAAGAATACGTATATTCTAGAAATTTCCTTTAAACTGGAAGAAATGTTTTGGACTGTTTGTATTGCAGATATGCGTAATTGTCACAAGTGCGGGGACTGAAAAGAGAACTATATCTAAATAAGACTCATGATTGCACATCTGCAAACACAAAATCTAAACTTTTTGCCTCTAAAACTCATCATCTTACAATTATTTCTTTTCCAGTATAAAGAATGTCTAATTCATAATTTCTGCTTGGTTCCCTGGTGAAGACATAATTTGTTTTCAAATGAAATTCAAATTCTTTATTCTTAAAGACCTAGTCAACTTGACCCCTAAAGAACCTCACCATCATTTTTTTCTTCTTATGTGTCAGCTTTCCTTTTCTCCTTTTGGTCATCTTCTTCCCTGTGTGACTCCAACACTTTCTTATGTTGACCTAAATGGCAGGCTCATCTTCCCTCATGTTTTCACTTCACTCAAGAACTTCCCTCAAAACATGCTCTTTTCAGTTAGCTTCCTAATATAGAACTTAATCTTTCCTCTTTCCAAATGTTGTCCCTAGATTTTAAGCGTCTTGCTTAAGCTTAGGTAAATTAAAAAATTAGCAAACAAAAAATTCCAGAACTAAATGGCATTAATAAAATAAATATGTAAAAAAGACTGATTTCATGATATTTCATTTCTTTTTACTCTTGTTTTTTGCTCTTTTTTTCTCCTGACTTTAATCCCTGTTGCATATAATTTATATGCTGCGATTGGTACGTTTAAAATAGTCCTACTTTCAACCTGAAGGGGTTGAAAGATGTTGCTGCTTTATAGTGTAACAGTATTATTTTGCTTACAGTAGTAACTGTTCAGAATATCTATGAAGTTCCAAATGCAGTAACAGCAGAAGTAAATCCTCTTTAATAATGAACTGATTTTAAAATATACCATGCTATTTTACATGTAATAGTAGCTGCAGTTAAAGCCACTCTTTCCTGTGAATAGAATATACATGAGTAACTGAGGTTTTTTACATGCCACATATAAAGCAGAGTACTGACCTGCATACGAAAACATTTAACATATGAAGGTAAATGAGGCCATTGGGAGGGAGGTTTGTCAGGGAAGAAGAGTAACAATTCCTACACTTTTCAATTTGCTTGAAAATTCTTTAGGAGAATCCTAAATTGGGCGACACAAAAATCTGTTCACTTCTGAAAATCCTAGCCGTTGTCTTCAAGACTGGATGCAGTTTGCCCTCTGTGCTTTGAGACTGAGAATTCAAAAATGCAGACCTACAATAGCCAAGCTGCCCCTTTTTATCTGGAGGCTTTGGGTATCCCCCAAGACTTTTATATAAATGTAGTGCACTCTGGTTTACATTAGAAAGGGAAACATTTATCTTATCACATTGATATCGGCTCAGTACAATATTACATTCTGGAATAAGAAAATATTGCAACTTTTCTTGAAAAGGTCAAGAGGTACTGTTTATCTTCAGGGCATAATGAATTACATCGTATTGCCTCCCTAAGAACTCTGAAAGAACAGAACATGTTTTGACGCATAATGCACAACTCAGTGCTCTGAGACAGTAGGTGGAATAATAAACAAAGCTGTAGTGTAATATTTCCAGCTTCAAAATTCTGTATAAATATAAACTTATGTGAGAAACCTGGGTAGTAGCTAGTGCTTTTGCTATTAAAAAACTATGTGGGACAATTCTAACAAGGGACAACCTACAAATCTCTTCAACCTCTTACCTGCATCCTAAATTAGAGTTTGCTTATTTATATTATCACGTGTTAAACTTTACAGCTGCTCAGCAAGGTAATGTAACAGCTAGAAGTTTCTGGGTTCATAGTTTTATAGTCAGAACACACCTTTTTATTTCTGAAAATCACATTCCCTGTTATGTCTGACTGCTTAGTCTATGCTGCAAAGATCACACTCTCTATTCAGTGTTATTGATCACTAAATTCTGCCCATTGTTCTGAAATGTTTCAAGTTAAGTTTTACAATGACTAGTCCAAGGAGAAAAAAAAAATTAGATTATGATAGCCTAATCTGAAGTCCCAATAACAGAGGCTCGAGTCTCCTCGTATTTGCTGCATCAAGCCCAGTAACATATAAGTGGAAATTTTAGTGGAAAACTTATGATGATGCTTATCAGACAAAAAATGTTTGACCCCCAGGAAACAGTGAAAACACAAGCAAATTTTTAATAACCTTATCTTTCAACAGAAGTTCATCTACACCCCACAAATTGCCTATGACAAAAATCTAGTAAGAAGTAATATGTGACTTAGTCCTACGCACTCATTTTTGAGAATGAGTGAGAAATTGAACTAATGAATGAACAAAGGTCTGTGGAAAAAAATGAGAGTTAAACTAGAGACTAGTGGCAACCTAATGCACTTGAAAAATCTCTAGTGCTCTGCAAACTTCTGCCTGCAATCATATTTTACCTGGTATATTATGAAATTAGCAGGGCATAGATGGAGACCGGACCAGTAATGTGAAAGGGAGACATGGGTCCCAGCATGCCCCTTTTTTGTTCAGAGCTACTACCTTCTAGCCAAGAGTGCTGCAAGGATCTTTTCCTTACTCTGTTCAGTTCAAATTCAAAAAAGTGATCACAGTGCTCAGGTTTTACTTTGCCTCTTCATACAGGAAAGGAAAAGTACTCATAGAGCTGGAACTTGTCTCTGATAGCCGGTGAGAGCTAGCAGCACCAGCTTTTGTAATTTGCTCCCTCAACACAAGAACTCACATTTCAATTTATTCTGCCATGAGATCTTGAACCACACAGTGGTCAGAGGAGTATCAGTAGGTAGGGGGTGCTCTAACACATACAACAGATCTTCAGCAATGTCGAAAAAAAAGTGAAGAGACAAACCTGCAGTAACACCTAGATTAAACATGCAGGACAGACAGGAACACCTTTAACTTCCATTCAGTTCAGAAAAGAGGTCAGAAATAGAGAAGAGAAAATACAGAAAAGAAATACAGAAATCTTCCTATTTGTAGCTACTGGATCAATAAGAAAACAATGAAGATCAATGCCAATGGTATCACTTAGGGCACTAAGCCTCCATCAGACTAACATACAGAAATGTCACAGCAGTGCCAACAGAACAGCTTCAATGGCAAGATCAAGCAAGAGTATAATAATATGGATCTTACGGTTATGGGAGCTGGAGACATGATGAAATTGAATAATTAGAAAGGGAATTGGGATCATAGAGCTATTCAGCAGTTTCGAAAATTATTTGAGTCTGGCCTGTCATATACAGAAGTTAAGTAACTGTTAGAAGAAAGTAGAGGGAAAATGAAAAGATTATTTTGTATTAAAAAATTTTGAAACCCAATCATCATGAATTCTTTAGTTCTTTGGTAGATCTCTTTTCCTCCCTGTTTTTCCCATGGGAACCAAAAAGCTAAAGCATATCAAATTATTGATATGAAAGCCTCATCAAAGTTATCAAGAGATGTTGTGTGGAAAAGGGAGCAATATACATTTTGGTCAGATTTCAAGACAGTGATCACAGCTGCCTCTGTTCAAACTGTAATGAACAAAACTACATACAACACTTTTTCTCCCCTGGTTTTATTTCCGAAGTATTTTTACTTTCTTAAAATTTGTCACAACCAAAGCAAAAGCCAAGAAGGAAAAATTGCAGAGTTATAGGAAGATTAGATTTTTAATAACTTACTATCAGATTAATGATAAATATTAGTAGCCTTGAATATGGCTATGCCCAGTTCTGTCAGTCGGCTCAGGGATATGTTAAGTTTTGACGCAGAGATTTTGTTCAGAATACTCCTGATTTTAAGGAGGGTGCTTAGTATGCACAAAATGTTTAAAATTCCTAATAAATTACCTTTGGTGTCCAAACTGCTAAAATAATAAGTTAAATTCATAACTATAAAGTAGTAAAAATTAAATAATATAACCCATAATTCCCACATATTTAGTCAAGTTCTATCATTTGTCCCTTACTATTTAGGAAACAATGCATGTAAGTGGATAGCTTTGCTTTTCACATCTTTAAAACAAAATCCAAAAACTCTTGAATTTAAAACTGAAGTTTTCTACTTTTATTTTCTACCTTTTATCTGACTTCCCTGCAACTTATTTAACTTTTTTCAGGTCCTACCAATGTTTTTTGTTGTTTTTTTGTTCCTTCAAAGCAGAACCATTTGGCATCCACAAATTTCTCACTGGATTTTGAGAACCAAAATCCATAAATGAATTTTAAATACAGAGTTAAAAGTTGTTTCTTCATACTCTTTTTGGATGAACCAATACTGGATAACTGGAAAAATTATAATAATTGAGACCTGTTAAAAGGGCTGCCTGTATCATCAGTAAGTCAGGTCACCATTCTCTGAGGGGGAACTGGGAATATTCCTGGACTCGTTGGGCATCTTATATTTAACACTTGGCCCCTCAGAGCAGTTTTCATCTTTTAAAACTGTTTTTTTTGGCTTTAAGGAACGTTTCTGAAGGGCTTGGTTAGCTCCAGGCACTTAACCTTGGTTGTACACTTGCAGTGCACCAAAGGCTGTGGCTGCCAGCTAGGAAGTCACCGAGAGCACTGATGAAGAGACATGACAACCTGCCAAGCACGGTGACTCGCAGACTGAAATTGCATCCTTGATGAAACCTATATGTTTTCAAAAAATATGGAGAAATAAGGTGCTGTCTGAGGATCTAAAGAAATCTTGGAGGCCATCTTAGGAAGCAGGAGAGGGATTGAGAAGAACAATAAAGTTTGGAGCAAAGTGAATTTTATTATCATCAAGTATTTCCAACCATGCAGCAATTAGTGGTCATCCTTGGAAAAGGCAAAGTAAGAAAAGCAAGTAAGAAAAGCAGTTTCTGCCTTGAGGAATCTTTCACATCTCATTCACATCACAGGGACATTTGGAAGTTACAGTTATCCCTTACAGCACTTGTCTGATCATTGGCCTATATGTAAAAAATATTCAATATTTTGTGCCATTCTTCTCTTATATTGCCAGAGAAAGCTCTTCTCCTTCAAACTGAAGTTTCTCTATCAAGCCTCAGGTGGATACAGAAGGGCCTGTAAGGACAGGAAGGATGAGAAAAGCCCTTAGGACACTTACTGTAGTTAATCCTAAAAAGGAAGAAACAAAAAAGATATTTGCTCATCACATTATTCAGAATTAATTAGGGGATATCAGGTCTTACTAACAGATTTTTATTATTGGGGAAATCATTAAAGAAGAGGAAAAACTCCAATCAGAAATTACAGAACATAGTACTAGACATTAGATAAATATCGTGCACAGACAGACTTTGGAAAATATGGTCAAGAAGGTTAAGGGGCCACTGAATGAAAGCATAAGTAAGTTTTGCAGCATAAGGTTTCTCATGCATCTATTGTGACTCAACAATACAAAACCAAAAGGTTAAAGTCTATCTATTCATATAAACTCTAGGAAGACAGATTTTTGGCCTCTCTTTAAAAGCGATGAAAACCAGCCCAAAAATAACAGGATAAGTTGTTAAGAGAAGGTTTTAGTAGTAAGATTCCACACAGTAGCAAAGCCAGACTGTGCAAGTCACTTTGCTCTATCCAGATATGCCCTGATTTACATTCTGGGATATTTTAGCATCTGAGAGGATTAATACCAGGATATGTAAATGTGTCTGTGCATCACAATTAGCTACCAAAACAGAGTTAGTGCAGGATGATATACCATCCTGGGACTTCAAAGATGTATACTGGCAAGCTCTGGTACAGGTTTTCACTATACCACATTTTTTCCCCCCGGATAATTACTTCTGAATGTTATTACTAATACATATAACAACTTTTAAAATCTTTTTTCATTTTTTCCCAAGCAGCACATGGGGACTGACTTCTGACCCACCAGTTTATAAACTGTTCCATGCGTACACCCAAAGAAAAATTACATGAGGTTAACTTAAGAATGCAAAGTTGTAACCAAAGACAATGTAAGTTGCAGGATTTTTTTTCAAATGATCAATAAATAAGAGTTGTCAATATAACTAAATTAAGTTTACGGTTTCATATAAGCAGGATTGTAAATGTGATAATGAGTGGAAGGAAAGAGGATAGCCAAATATCTTTAATTATCTACATTCATCCAGCAGCCATGGTATCAAACAGTTACCTAATTAGAATTACTCTGAAGCAGCAAAAAAGCATATTGGTCACTAAGGCGTTTTTGCAACACGAGTTTTTGCTGATGTTTTGTTCTTGAATATAGCAGCTCTTTCTGCTCCTAAGTGCAAATCCTTGAAGCTTTATGGCTTCCTCTTCAACCCTCCCAGCATGGTTCCTCCTCTCCCAGGACAAGGGGCAATCGGCACAAAATGGAACACAGGAAGTTCCACCTGAACATGCAGAAAAACTTTACATTGAGGGTGCCAGAGCACTGGAACAAGGCTGCCCAGACAGGTTTTGGAGTTTCCTTCTCTGGAGATATTCAAAACCTGTCTGGACTTGATCCTGTGCAACCTGTTCTAGGTGAACCTGCTTTAGCAGTGGGGGTTAGACTAGATGATCTCTAGAGGTCCCTGCTGTGGGAACATTCTGGGATTCTTTCCTTTTACTCTGTATTTGCTCATGTACCTGAGGAAATCCCTGCTTTGTCTCCCTCCTATGCTCCTCGCCTCTAGTTTCTTCTTTCAAATTCTTCTAATCAACAAAATGCACACAATTCATTTTTCTTGTATTACAGAGAACACCACCTAAACCAGGCAAAGGTCCTCTGAAAATAGCCCCTACGATATGCAAGTTGAACCAGCTGCCATCTTTAAGAACACCCTGTGACCTGAGCCTTAACAGAAGAGTTCCTGTCTCCCAACGTAGCCTGCGTTCTGGGAAGGAAATATTACCTAAATTATGACTTAAATTCCACTGAGAATAATGAAACATCAACCATTTTGCAAGACAGCCTTTAGATGTGGAAATTTCTTCAATAGAGTATGTTGAATTAGCCATGGCTAGGAAAAACTTCATGGCTGGTGAGGAAAAATGACTCACAGCCAAAAGACACAGGTTTTTTGAATGCCTTCAGCTGTAGTATGAAAACTATGTTTCAGTAAGTTTCAACAATAAAGGAAGTGGCAGAAAATGGGCTGCTTCTACTGCAAAATCATGCTGGACTAAAAATGCTTGACAGGATTATTAAAAGAATTCACTTGAAATTAATTTTAAACTAAGAAATCATTAGTTAATTTACATTTTAAATTCTCAAACAATTAATTCTATGTTCATGCAGTTAATGTGGGTGAGAATATGATATATTTAAATCTTAGCTAAAATGTGCAAAAACTTCAACACTTTTTAAATGAAGAACTATATGTACCATCCCTATAATAATCAGGCTGTCCTTACTTTCTTTCCACTCAGTTAACTCTCTGATTTCCATACCCCTGTATTTCACACCACTCAGCCCCTTGCCTTCCCTGTTCCCATCAGCTTCAGGATCAATTGACTTTCTTCTGAGGCT
>JAOXNO010000001.1:28210775-28240775 GCA_028565335.1 Limnodromus scolopaceus
TTGTGATTATTGAACAGATTTTTTTTAAGCATTTGAAAATATAGTTCAAATACACAGAAAGGTAAATTGTTTTTCATCATAACTTGAATGTAAGTGGATAAATCACTTGTATTTGAGAAGACAATAGCTTGTAGTCCATGTTTCACTGGTTATGAGATTGCACACCTTTTCATGATACACTTTATCTCAAAGTTGTCTGTGGCTGTTCCTATTATGCTGTGTGCATGACCTTTTAGTAAGCTGAAGAAGATACAGTTATCTTCTTTTCTGACATGCAACATCTATCAATCAACATGTTTTCACGTAATTTATTCAAGGCAAATAGCAGCTCCTAAGGCTAGTGAACCGCAGCACTATCCCAGTGATTTTGATTAAGGAACGATGTGCACGGCTTAGGTGAGAAATGAAAAATGCATACCACTGTTGATAAAGATGTAACTGAAACAATAAACGGATCTGAAAGACCAAAATGTATAAATTTTAAAGTGATTCAGAGGAACTAATACAACCTACTGTCATAAATACAGGAGATGTGTTATTTGATGAACTTCTAATGTTACCAGTTCAGTTTACCTTTAGTTTTTAAAGCAATGCCTACGTACTTTTCCTGGCCTAATCTACATTTTTCTCATTGAATCAAGAATGTAAATTAAGACAAAATGATTCTTTTTCAATTTCATGCTGAAGTAGCTCAAGTTAGTGAACGTAATTTCTCCTAACAAGAAAAATTTATCACTGTACAGCTCACTCAGTTGCCTCTTGTAGTGAGTCGCCGTATGCATTTATGGAAGTGAAAGGATAAAAGGATTGATAAATGTGGCAAAGGAATGGTCCCTTTAACTAATTCAAGGCAAGGCAAGCACAATTAAATGACTCTTACCAAACAAGGAAATGTAAAGATCATTGCATCATCTATGTAATAATCCTCATCTCTGACGGAATGTGGTTTATTTTTCACTATGACTGATTTATTTACTCTATTCTGAAATAAGTCTTTCTTTTGGAAAAAGAAACAAAGTTGTGTTATTTTTACACAGTCTTAGATGAAACTGAAGCTTTTGTTTACTGTCGAATCTAACTACAACAAAATAAAAGGATAAGTATATAAATATAGCATTTTAAAGTCATTATTTAGGTTTTATCTCTTGCAGAAGCTTCCACATACATTTTGGAGATGCAAGTCCAGTTCCACAGGCCTTTTATGCCACATGCTAAAAATGAGACCAGTCTGCATTACCATGAGGAAAGGAAGGTTTCATTTTTTTGTCTTGCACAGAAATCACTAAATTCTAAAATTCTACATTCTAATTTCAATTCTGGCATGATTTCATCAGGCCCTGTCATTTATGGTATAAGTTATTCACATAACACATCAAAATTTCATTTATATTTTCAACTAAGATGCCAAACAATTCTGTTGTTATTTATATTGTCAAAATGCCTGAGTCATAGACTGGAAATCTATTGTGCTGGTACTGTGCAAATACTGAACACACTGGCAATCTCTGCCCCTCGGAGGTTACCAGGCAAGGACAAGACAAGTGAAATACATGAATACATGCAGAACAGACAGAGGGGAAATTACAATGAGACAATGAAGTAACATTGTGAGCATGACAGTCAGTGATCTTTGTATACCATCCCAGCTATTGTCTATATCTAAATATGTCTCTGAAGGAGAAGAATGAAGTCATTACTGATGTACTCAATCAACCCACTGGAACCAGTAATAAAAGGTTACTGTGAAAAAATGGGAAACTTTTACTGAGCAATTTGAAGACAAGAGATCAAAAAAGATGACGGATAATTAAGTGCACAAAACAAGGTAAGATTGCCTACATTTTCTTTTAAGTGGTATAACAAACAGGAAATATATTGTTAAGGTACAAATAAAATGAAATAAGATCAATTCATTTCTAGCCCTTGTTAAATTTCTCTATAAGAAATGAGAAACTTCATCTGATAAATCCCTCTCTAGCATTTAAATCCAACAACATATTCTGTATTGGTTATCTGTCATTTAAAATTTTATAATGTCACTAATTACATAGCTTTGCATTCTTACTTCTGTCATTCAAATAAGTTAGACAAGTCTTTTTCAAGACAAGTTTACCAGTTATTACACCAGATTGGTTCAGTATGTGAATGCTACTCTAATCTAAACTGGTGGTTAATCTAACAACAACAAAAAAAATGAGCAAGAGGAAATTTCCGTTCTTCTACTTTGTTTTGGTAAGAAAACTCATTACATGAGTGACTCCTCAGAAGGAACTCAGAAAGCTCATGAATATGAATGTATAGCCAGAGAATAAGAGTCTAAGAGTCAAAGGTCTATTACTCTTGCCCTTGGATATGGAGGAAGCTCGGTCACGCTCTCCCCTCTTACTTCCAGTACAGCAAGAGCTCTCCCACTTTACTGCCTTTAATGCTGAGTTTGCTCTCCTGTTTCACTATCCTTTAATTGATGAACAGAGACATGCTTTTAGAGATTATTTGTATTTCTTGCCATTACAAACCCACTATTTTTGTCCCTAAAACAGAGGTTACTTCTGTTATGGAAAGATGAATGTCTGAATACCACACATCTGTTCACTAGAGATTTGCTAATATACCAGTCTGCAGAACCTGACTCCGATGGACAATCTTCAGCTTCTTGCATTTTCGCATTTATACAGATGGTTAGTAGCACAATTGCCCTTCAATCTCTTAGCAGTTGTTAAAATTAACAAAGGATGGAGTTATTAATTAATTACAGTAATGTGTAGATGCCTAAATTAGGGCCCTATTAGATTTGACACTGCACATGTATGGCAGAAAAAGATCATGCAAATACACAATAGGAAAGAGCAAAGGGTAAGGACAAAGTGTTCCTGGGTACTACAAATGCAAAAGTTTCAGTCCACCTACAGACCAGCCACTGAGAGCTTGCTGTAGACACCACATGGACATGAGGTTCAGGGACAGCAACAGATAGAGTGAATTTACACATTTTTATGGGGACATCCTCTCAAGCCTAATGGGCAGCATGGGAGAAAGCATGAAGGTGGCTGATCGAAAACTGTAGTAATCAGCAATGAAGGCTGGTTTTCACCAGAAGAGCAGAAATTAAAGCTGTGGTTTTGATAAGACCATCTAAGAGATAAGATTGCAGGACAAAGCAAGAAGGGAAGATTTGGAAGTACTGGGCACTAATAAGATGTCCAAAATCTTCCTTTCACCCCCAGTTCTTTGGCTCTGATTATTGACAAGGACTGAGTGTACAAGAATGAAAAGACTAAGTCACATAAGAAGTGACAGAAACAGAAGAAACAGAAGCAGAGATGACAGATGATGGGTTCTTGGAGTTTTTATGGTCTGTTGGAAGTCAGGAAAGCACTGTAGACAATAGGAACAGAGAAGGGAAGACCATATATTGGATAGCTGTGCAGCTTGAGACAAGTGATCAGAAGGAGGTGGAAGGAATAATGCAGGCATGAGAGAAAAATAGAAGTCAGATTTAGCACCGTAATGCTGATTTTCAGAGATCTTCACCAGTTTCAACCTTCAACAAAGGTCCCAGTCCTCCTACCAGATCTTTTAGAGAAATACGCAGCAGGGATAAAGGATTTTCCTTACAGACCAGGAAAAAAAAAAGGTGAAAAGAACTATAAGATAGTTGACTTCAAAGAGATTTATTTCCCTTGTTATTCTTGTATAGATCTGAGATAAACTTTTTACCTTTTAGAAATGGCAGAAACTACCAATATGGCAGAAACTTTTAGGGTGTGACTACTGTACCACTATTTTTACCATATGAATGTTTGAAATCACATTGATGCTTTGCTCAGTAGTGAAGATTTGAAATGTTGGTTTCCTCATCCAGAATCTAAAGATGACAGCATCCTAAGAATTTATGCTTAAATTCTTTACTTTTTTACTGTTTGGGACCACAACAGTTGGTGTTCACTGCCTTCTAAACGCAGCCTAACACCAGTTAAATGGAGAGACGCATTGCATTGGATGTCCCCCAGCAGACAACTACAGAATACTTAGTAATTAAAATCCCACAGCTTTCATCAGACCTTCTAAACCACGTCTCACTTTTCATTTAATCAACACAAAAGACGACCTAGAGGTGACCTAATTACTGGATCTTGGGAAGACCAGGATTCAAATTCCTCTTAGCCGTTCATGTTCAAATGTAAACCAAGTGATTATTTGCATAAAATGTGGATTACATCCTAAAAGTATAAAGTTGTGTAGAGGTAGGTGGGAACCAGTATTTCTTTGAGAGCAGTTCTGTTTATGTTATAGCTTCTCAGTTTGCATTTCATAAAAGGACCTTTCATC
Organism: Limnodromus scolopaceus; assembly: GCA_028565335.1. Classification (NCBI taxonomy): domain Eukaryota; kingdom Metazoa; phylum Chordata; class Aves; order Charadriiformes; family Scolopacidae; genus Limnodromus; species Limnodromus scolopaceus. Next base: position 28,215,105 of record JAOXNO010000001.1, read on the forward strand.
TTTTCACCCTCTGCTAGGTGAACTCTCCCGCCAGCCCAGGCAGCTTATCACTGCTGTCAGGAAAGGTGTTAGCAAACAGTGTGCATACCCTACGCACATGCAGTTACAAACAAATGAGCAAATCTTATACTGTTCATTGCCAAGTGGGAACCATATCTACAATTGCAATCTAAATACGATCAGGCTAGTATTCACATTTAAAAATATATAAATAAAAAGACCCTTCTTTCCAAAGCAGAGAATGTCTTCTTTGCTGATTTTAAGATGTGTATGAAACTGTACAAACAGCAACTGTATTTTGTTCCATAGTTTGTGCTTTAAACTGGGGTTTTCCACAGCAAAATAAATGTAAAGAAAATAACAAAGCTGAAACAAGCAGCCACACAGAGCAGAGACTTTTAAAATACTTGGTCCAGATGCTTGTGCCTCAAACTTCTCAGTGGTTACAGTGATGCAATACTACTGAAGTACACATGATTTTAGGCCAAAATGTTGGAAGTGGAGCTTAAAATACACTAGGCAAACAGTATCAGAAGCTGCTGTGAAACTGAAAATTCAGCCTGCAGGGCAAAATCTGTGCAAAAAAGGAAGGATAGTGTGCATCCGCTAGGATAAGTTTTGAAAGAGTGTGGGGATATGGGGACAGGTTCTCCAAATAACATCCATTTGGAAGAACAGATGACCTTCCTTGGAAATGACTAGGCTAGAAACAAGGGAAGAAACCAAGGCCAAAGTTATGGAAGGAGGATGTGTGGAGGAAAACAGATGAGCATAAAGTTTAAGGTCTAAATTTAATGCTTCACAAGATATAGCTTGCCAAAGGAAAGAGAAATACAGAACTAGAACACAAAACTGCCCTCCAAAGGCAGGAGGGTTAAGACGAGAGAGTCTGGCCACAATCAACGTACAGGGAAAGGAATTATTGGGAAAAGTGGTCAAAGAAATATAGACTTATCTAAGAAACTTCTCCTTTGGAAGATGCTAAAAAACACATACAAGGATATGGAAAATGCACAGGACAGCACAAAGACTGCAAAAAGCAGAGCTATCAAACCTTTCACTGAGCAGATGAGTGTCACCGGTGCGACAAAGAAGGAAGAAATACGATGAAAGGTGTAAGTGGATGTATGAGAGAAGGTGGACCTAAATGCTTGCAAAACAAATTGAGGTGATTATGAAAAAAACACTGAGGGGAGAGGGAAAATTGTAAGACTGAAAATGCATGGTTAGAGTGTGTTGAATATCAGCACCAGCCTATCTCACCACCCCAAACCCTCAGCAAAAGTACAGTATGTGGCAACCTGCCTCATGGTTGCATTCAGTTTAAACAGCAGGTGAAATCTAAGGCATAGCTTTCACATTGCTTTCTGTTCACATGTACAACCAACACCTCTGATAACCTGTATTCCATTAAAAGCACCGGCACCGAAATGTGCTGATAACCATCACAAGGAGGGGGAAGCAGAAGCAGAAGACCTGTTGGAAGAAAGCAGGCCCCACGGGCACATCATCCAGGCTGCTGCTGGGCTAGAAATGTTTTTGCTTTTCTGTTTAATGAATAAAATACAGGTTATGTGAGTGAATATACATTACTGCTTCACATACGGACTGAAAATTAAGTGATTTTGTTTTCAGAAAACATTAGTTATAAACTTAACATGGTAGGGCTGCTGGCTCTGCACACACATTAATGTTATTTTGGTATTTGTATTTTCAATTAAATATAAGTATCGGAGGTCAATGAATTATAACATTCACTAAGAATTTCTGGTTGTCTGATGAATCACAGCTAACACTGGTTCAGTTATTTATGTTTTAATGCTATCTGATGTTCAAGAACTGCTTGTCTAGTCCACTTATACATAAGCCATTAGCCAAGATTTCCCAGATAGTTTAAGAAAACAAATACCAGCCTACAGAGTGTTTGCTGAATTGGTTTCTCAGATAATTTATTAGACGTTTGTGTTTTGTGACTGGCCATTTGAATCATATAATATTGCCTTCACTCCCTGATTGAAAGATTGAGGAACTAAAACTTTTTAGCTTAAGTAAAAAGCAACAAAGGAGAAACAGCAAGTATTGCTACGTGGGCATAAGTAATTCTCTTGAAATAGAAACAGTTATCTACTTGGAAATAAAAACATAGCATCACAATGATAACTGATTTTATCAATTAGAAATGGGAAAAGAATCAAATAATGTTCAGGATTCAAACAAACATTTTTGTTGTTAACTCCAGTATGATGACTTGCAGCTACAGAAACCAGCAGTAATGCACATACAATATTATTTAATCGAGTTTTGTATACTTTTTAGTATTGATTTCAAAAAGAGTACCTACCTCACATAATTTACAGGCTGAACGCCTGGTGAGCAAGGTATGCAATTTGCTCCCTGATTCTCTGAACCCAGTTTCTAAAACCTGCCAGTCATCATTTAACCAACTAAAATGGGCAGCTGTGTTAGGGAAGTGATTTTTCACACAGAACCTAATGGCATCTGAACAAATATGAATAATATCTGAAATACCATTTTAGCAGTTAGTAGGGCTTGAAAATTTCTCTGAAATGTATTTGCTCCTGGCTGGCTCATGATATTATATCCTGTAGACACTGAGCAGAACGAGCATGCTGTTGCCTTGCCTTGAAGTGACTTGTAAGGAAGATGGTAGCCCTTTCTTTGGTGGCTGGCAGAGGGCTATTCCTTGAAAAAGAGGATTTTCCCTGTAAACTTGTGCAACTGGGCTTGTTAATGCATAGTTGTGAAAGGGATGAGATAGGGACAAAGCCACACAAACTCTCAATATGTTCCCTTCCCTTTAGTAGTACATGCAAGAAGGACAGGTGCTCTAACGAAGCAATTTCCTCCCTTGAGCTGCAAGCCATGCGCCTTGCTATCTTGACTAGCCTTATGTAATGTTATTTGAAAAATCACCTGAAATTCCTGTATCCCCAGTAACAAGAAAACCTTGAAAAAGATAAAGAAGTGACCAGAATTCTCCTTGCAGAACAAGCTGTTTCAGAAATAAGAAATAGTTTGAATTCTTCAAAGTTAGGAGAGAAAAAAACAGGAACATGGGCGAGGGTTAACACTATGCATGTAATGAAGTATTAACTATAGTTGTGTGGTTTGGGTTTTTTGAAGGTATACAACCTTTTCTTAACATATTAATGTGCACCTTCCACTAGCAATCAGCCATCCTGGTTTTATCCATATTAAACTAAGTACATCTTAATGTGATATGTGCACTTCAAATGATGACATGCCTCAACGTAGAGCTAATAAAAAACATTAAGTCTGTTAAAAGTAAAAACAAAACCTATTCTCTTTCCTCAGCCTCAGACAGAAATTAATGAAGTCATCAGGGTGCTGGAGCAGTCAGCAAATGCAAATGCTACCTTAAGGATTGCTTATATTGCAAACTTCAAATAGAAAGGGGTGGAAATATGAGCTACTCAATCACTGGCTAACTGGGACTGTAGGTGTGAGATTTAGAAACACTATTAATAGGCAACTGTTAGAGAACTGGGATTTTTTTTTTCATTGTTTCCATTTTCAGGAAAAAATCCCTCCAAAGCTGTGCAGTTCTGCAATAAGGCATACATAAACCATGAATAATGACAGCTGCTTTGTTAGTTTAGAAAAAAGGTACAGTGTTTATCAGATACATAGTGTGTTTCCTTAAATTTTCAGAGAAGATGATTGTAATTCTTTCAGAATATTAGAAGACTATACTACCACTTTGAAATGAAAAAATATGCATATCCTTATATAACCAGCAGAGACAAGTGGCAGGAACAACCACCAGGAACAGCAAGCCACAACTTCTCTCTTGACACTGGAAGACTCTTCATTGCTATTTGTGATCACAAAACAAAGTCAGCAATCAACTTTAAATTAGATTTTTGAACATGGGAAACATACTCATCTATCTGCTGAATAGATGAACAGAAATACAGTATTTCCTGGAGGTCAATGAAGTTCGGTTTTATTGTATCAGTTCAAAAAAAGAGAACATATTCCAGCAATTTTGAATACAAGGATTTCTCTAAGAATCTAAGATGAAGGAAAGGAATACTTCTCTGTTGATGAGGTTTTTTTTCCATTTGCAAGAGCCCCTTCCCTGATGTTTGAAAGATCGAGGAGGGCATAACCAGAATAGAGGCATACATCGTGTTCCCCATGCTACAGAGAAGGTGGTATATAATTTTTTCTGTACAGTTTGGGAAGTGTTATATTACCTAGTAGCAGATTACACAATTTCAGAAAAAGGGAAACTGCTTTTCCAGTTTTCATTACCAGGTTAGGTAAGAGGAGGTGTGTTTTTATTATCATCTGCATCACAGACAAGACTCCCTTAGGCAGGAAAAAAGACTGAACTGTCAGAACTTGGCCAACTTTTTGGTAAGGCAAGTTGACAGGGTTCCTTAATACAGCAGAACTGGAGAAAAAAAGTAAATGCAAAAGCAAATCTACAAGGTATGGTACAGAGACAGGGCTCCTACCATCTCTGATGGTGTGGCAACCATGGCCTTTTCTGTAGATTGCTATATGAAGAGAATGGAGCAAGGAGTTGATTAAATCTTACAGGAAGGAACCATGATGTGAGTTTTCCATATTATTGCCAAAAGTATGTCCTCTAATAAAACTAATAAATGTAGTTATGAAGCTTAATTCTGCATGGTCAGAGCAAGCTAATGTGAAGTGAGGAACCTTCCTAAGAAGAATAAACTGAAAACATCATAAAAAGTTTTAATAACTCAATACCTCTTAGCATAGCAGCTGTTATAAAAACAGATAATAGATGTAATAGTAATAGATGCCATCCTGGATGGTAGTCTAGAATAACAGTAAATAGAATTTCAAAGATTTACATCATTGTTTTGACTTACCAGAGAAAAATAATCTATGGTGTAAAGAACACTACTGTGATGTAGATGACACTACAGCCACTGACTATCATTCAGTTATACTGGAGGGTATTTGCAGTTGTTTTTCTTCCATTATTACTGAAACCTCTTCAAAGTTGTAACATTCTTGTCTCTTTAGGAAACAAACTGTCTTTTCATTGTACTGCTACAATACCTTGCACAATGGGAACAAAGAACCTGAATAAGTTTTTAAGGCCCAATAATAACAATAGTTACAGTAGCACATCACATCCAAGCAATGTTTTTAATGTACTGCTGGCATCTATACCTGAGAAGGACTGCAACATCCTACTCCATTGCATATGAACCTTCAAAGTCCTCACAACACAGAACAACCCTTCCTGATTTTATGTTATTTTTTTAAAATGCATATGCTCCTGAACAGGCAAATCTTTCCATGTATATTAAAGAAAGATACTGATCTGTCATATCTCTTCCTAAGAAAGAAGTTGTAATGAGGAAGTATGCATCCTACTACATATGAAATTGGAAACATGTTAATTTTCAGTAGCTAATTGAAAGAAACACATGGATGTAGCTTTTAAACATACTCACTTTAACAAAACAAAAAAAGAAGGTTCTCTTTGAAGCAGTATGTCAGTTCCTAGAAATACTAACTGGCACCACAAAGAGCAGGATTGTCAATCTTTTTATCAATGCCTGCTAAAATATATTCTAACCTCTTCTACTAACAAACCTGTTGCAAAATTGTGGTTGGAGGTATTACAGGGACATATATCTAGAAATAGACAAAGGTTTACAAAAATCAGGCAAAGCCTACTCTTCTGTCTCAGGCAGAAACAGGTACCTAACAAACTGATTTCTGTGTTTTGCTGTGTTGGGGTTTTTTTGACAACTTTGAAGGAAATTTAAAAAAAAATTAAAAGAAAAAAAAAAGGTAAAATTTTGAGGTAGTTCTCAGGATGGCTGTGACACGGTATTTTCTGTCCAAAAAGCTGCTATCATAACCCCCTCATGCTATGATGGTGACCACAATGCTCACTGTATTTCAGTTCAAAATTCACTGTTAACTTGTGCTTTCTGGTCTTTATTTATGTTTAAATCCCCTAATATCAGCAGAAGAGCTAGGTCTGCTGTAAAGCATACTTCAAAGTCAAATAAAGTAATTCTTTGAAAGAACTGTAAGTGAAAAGTCTGAAAGTTTTCTTAAATAAAATTGTTTAGTATTAGAGGAAATTATATTATACTGTACCATTCTTAATAGCATCTCATACTAATATTTCTATTCTTTATATTGTCCAAGAAGTGTATTTGATTAGACTGGGCCAGAAAATTTGTTTCACATGCACATTTCTTCTTGTATTTGAGTACACTTAATTAGGAAAATGCTAAAAACGTATCACCTATTTTTTATAAAATAAAAGGCATTTATTTAAAATCAGTATGTTATAGTCTAACTTCAGTAATGCTTCTAGTCATACCTGTTACAACGCTACTGAAAAAATTGTGTATACTTTTCATAATAATCAGCATTTTTTATTTATAAAATAAAATGTTTTCAGTAATTTTTGTATATTAATGGGACTTTCTGCTATCTAAAATACATTCAATTACGCACAAAGGACTGTTTTCTGTGATGGGTACTGGTTAATGATGATGGCCTTAATACTTTGCCAAGTGCAATCTGCAACTTGATTTCTTAAGGAAAAATAATATCTAAAGATGAAGACACTCTGAGTTGTTTTTACATTAAATCAGTTTTATTTCCAAAAAGTACAAATGGAACTATGCTTTATTGTTATGACTCTGAAAGAAATATATTTTTAGGTCCCCTTATCCTTGCAATGATTGCTACCCCATCATACAGCAATTGTTTTAAAGATGTATCAAGAAAAGTATGGGCAATTTCTGGCAAGCTATTTAAACTGCAGGCTTTACATCCAAGACATTACTGCTGATCAATTTACCTTTTGATCAGAACTCAAAAAACGTGCGGGAACAATATTTTAAAACCTGCACTTTTGAAATCCCATTGAACTAATAAGACAGATTGAGGGACCAGTGCTATATTCCTAATGCTTTCTGTTTCTTGACCCTCTTCAATAGGGTTTCAAGAACATATTTTTTAAAAAAGAGTTCTGTATTTTTTGTTCACTCATAATCAAATAGGAAATCAATGAAGAGTCGTGCCCTGAACTGCTCTAATTTGGATAGCTGGTCTGAAAAGATGCTGTTTTCTCTACATATGAAGCAAAAATTCCCCCAAAATAAAGGCTGCTGTTGATTAAAGAGGAGATGAGCATCTACTCTGCTTGTTTTATGGCGACCTAAACATCCTGACCTACATTTGCCCCTGATTTTTACTTCAGGGGATGTTTGGGGTTCAAAGATGATGTAAGAGAAGGTTCTGAATTTCCACTTCTGTCAGGCCATTGATACTGACTTTTGCACTGGACTATTAGAACCCATCAGTACTTATTATTGCTTGACCCTGCAAAGTGCTGAGGCTTCCTTGGAGAATAACGGTGAAGAAGAATATTTAGGGATCATGATTAATGGCATGACAATAAAATATTTAAACATGAATGACTAATTACATCAAATCAGGCTCTCAGGCACCTTTTAAAAATAGCTCAGCTTCAGTTACTAAAAATATTAGAAATTTTGACAATATTTTAAACAATACTTTCTATCCAAAAAATCAGTTTTCAACTATAATTCAAGGGGGATATTGCATTAAAATTGTTTGCCAGTGGCAGACCAAAATAAAAAGGAACTTGTAGGTCAAACGTGATCTTACTGGCATAGATATAAGAAAGATTAGTCATTTTAAAAATGCAAACTTGTTTGAATATTATTGTATCCCTTAGAATGAGAAATAAAGAGCTGATTGATACTTTTCTTCTTATGTGTTAGCTTATGTTTGGGGTTAGATTAAGACATGTTTGTGTCTCATCCTAAGTTTAGCACTTTTAACAAGAGTTTTCCAACAAGAGAGCTACACAAGATCAAAGAATGCATACAGCGACTTAAAATGGGTTATGTGTAAGGAAGCACAAGCTAGGATTTGGGGATGCACTTTGCCCTGCAGCTAGAAGGGACTAGAATGGATCCCACAAGAGTCCTGAATCCAAAGGACCACTTACCTATTAGGAACCAGCTGATCAGCAGGGAAGCATTCGATGGATCACAGTACTGTTCTGGGCTAACCTCAAGTATATGTTACACTACTGCCCTCATGGACAGAACGTGGTAACTTATAAGGTTTTATGGATCCAATCTAAAATCCTAACTGAGGTATCAAACAGAACATTTGTATCATACTGCTCATTATATATCATACTACATAGGAAATAATTTGAGTGGCTGCCACTCATTTGCAACACTTTTACCAAAGTCTCACCAAAATCCATGGATCAATAATGGTGAAAGGGAGAAGACAAAAATCCTAAGGCTATTTATGGCAAGGAACCTAAAAATATCTTCTTTTCACAATCTTTTCATTGAGTCAGTGTACCCTTTCCCATAGTTTTAATGAGGGCTCAAACACAGACAGCCTTTAACCCAAGCCATTTTCCCAAATCAAGCTGAATAAATCTGTTACCACAGCACTGAAGACCAGTTGTTTGCTGTGTTCATAATGTATGTTGGAGGCACCTTGTTTTGCCCAAATATTTCCCTGAATAAAGTATGATTTTACAAGCTGTGAATAAGCTGTTAGCACAATTATTTTGGAACGTGGATTCCAAAAGGGAAAAGCATGACAATCCCCATGATGATCACTGGTGGTTACAGTATGAAATATACACTTGGCAGTCTGCCACAAATTGGTAATTGTTTATGTGAACATCTTTGATTTATAGAAAACAAGAGAGCTATCTTAGTCTTGTTTAATATTGGTTGTTACTGAGGCTCATCTGCTAGTAGTGAGAACACAGGGTGAAACTCGGGCTTCACTGAAAGCCTACGGCAAAAATCTAACTGAAGGTAATCAAGTGAAGATTTTGTGCTAAATCTTGTTGTGGTTGTTTGGAATTTTTTTGTTTGGTGTTTCATTTTTTTGGTGTTTTTGGTTTGGTTTGGTTTGGTTTGTTTTTTCCCTGGGATGAGTTTCACAGATTGGTTATAAGAGCTTCCTTAATAATTTTCTAATACTTTGTTTTCCTCTTATCTCTCTCCCCATTCACTTACCTGCTCTGCTGGCATGTTTCATTGGCTGAAGAATCCAAACTCTGCATGCATGCATGCATCTGGAGCTGGATAAACGTTTGGGGACTTTGATAAATTTCTGAGATTTCCTTTTAAAAGGAGATGACTGAACTCCATGACCAAGGAAATCACTTTCAGTCCTTTAGTTCTATATTCATATAGCAAAGCATAGGGTATTGTATATGCCTTAAATAACATTTATGAAATTTGTCAAGCTACCAGTTCATACAATATTGAGTTCTTACATTTTAAGATCTTCTCGAAATATAAAACAGCTGAAACATTTCTGTGAAGATATTATGCAAAATTAAATATTTAATTTCGCATAATATCTTCCGAACATTTCAATATTTAATAACTATTCACATGGAAGGTTCTCCTTGTATCAGTAATGACGATGTAATAACCAGATCAAAGATCTCTACATGTAAACTGAGATGCTATAATCATAAACACGTAACATATATTTCGCATGATAATTTAGTCTATTTTGAAGTACATATCAAAATTAGTTACATTTATGAGTTCTTCACCTGCCAAGGTTTTCTAGAGTTACACCTATAGCATTTAGTGTAACAGAGCACACTAAAAATGATACGTATGGCAGCCTCAATCTCTTCTTCCTGTGAACTTGTTTGGAGCCCAAGTGAAACAATTTTAAACTGAGATTAAATTACATTCTGTGTATCTCAAAATCATAAAGTCTTATGATTTCTTTAGCTACATTATACAGCCAAAATGAGGCAGAAATAAAATAGTCTTAATATGAAACTCCTTGCTTCTGTGTGTACATCAGATTTACAATATAATGGGATAGCAGCTTTCTTATTATTAATACATTGCATTTGTCTTACTTAAGCAGCTGAGTAGAACCTTCTTATAATCATCTGGTTCGAGAGCTTTAATTAAGAAGTGCCATTTTGTATATTTTTTTCTCTATATTCAAAGCTATTAGCAATATCATGTGATTTATCTGGCCGATGAAAACTTTTTTACACAAATGAGGCAAAATATACCACAATTCCCACAGAATTACTCTCACTTAGGCTAACAGATTTAAAACTGACATACACAGACATTTAACACTCAAACTGGTGGTAGAAACCATAAATTTGAAGAAATTAATCTGTTTGTGGCTATCTCGCAGAGAGATAAATTAGCTATTTTAAGCAGATAATCTATTCAATTTTTCAAATTCATAAACAAGTAAGGATCGAATATTTCTTTAAATACATACTAAAGCACTTAAGAAGTAAAATATGTTTAGTTAAATAGAAAACTACAACAAGTTATGCAATTCAGAATGGTAGTCAAGTGCTACAAGGCTACCTCACCGTATAAAATTGTTTTCACTGTAGTATTATACTCAGGGTACTAATGGAATGGGCTTGAAGTCTACCTTCGTTGTAGGACATTTGCAACAGATTCCTAATAGGATTGCGTTTTACTTAGGATTTTTATTTTACTTATTTGCATTTACTTTGATAAGATTGCAATGAGGTCTGCATCACAGGCATTTACTATTACCACCTTCTTACAAGCTGCCAATACTTACAGAACACTTAGTAAACACATAGCTTAACATTTCTAGTCACTGCTTGGGAACTGCTATGAACTAACAGACTGAATCAAGCCATCCCAGTACTTCTGCACAGGTCACAAACATATTGAAAGACTGCACAGATAGACTTTTGAAAATGAGAAATATTTGGAGGGAAAACTATGAAGTCGAGATTAACTTGTCTTCTTTATTTCTCTGGAAAACTATGATTGAGAAATACAACAGGATTTTAATTATGGGATTTTAACAAGTCTGCTTTTCAAAGACATTCAAAGACATTCATGCAGAAATTTATGCTGATGCTTGGGTCATTCAGTAGAAGTACCGTTTACCGGAACTACTATAGTTGGGGATAAATACACATCCATTTTTTTGTACAAATACACATTTGATGAAGTTTCTTGGTATGACTTTTTGTTTCTCTGAAGAGCCTATTTAATTTAGGTTTACTGCGATACACTCATGGAATATGAACACAACTAGCATTGATGATTTCAAAATTTAAGCCATAGGTGTGTTAATCAAATTCAGATAAGCATAGTAAGCACAAGTCAGGAATCACACCTGGATTTGGACAAAGAAAAACAACGTCTATCTCAGGATGACGTGCTGATAAAGTTTTGCTATTAACCTACAAACTAACTTGACTTCTGAAATCTAATCGCAGTTCCACGCTAAACTCCTTTTATGAATCAAATCTTACACAAAAGGGTTATGTAATTTAATTGAATAAATTATCATGCATGATGTAATAACCTCTTTATAAATAAAAGCAAAACAAACTTGTTTCCAGTCCCGCCTATTAATGAGCTATATGACATCATGGTAAAAAAAAATATAATTAGCCATGGGAGTTTCTGCATCACTTTTGAATTATCACTACCCCCAAAAAAGTTCTCCTTTTATGTTGGAATTATGGGCAGCTATATAAAGGGGAACCTGAAAGTGATTGCCAAATATGGATCATGTTTCAATGCCAAAGAAAAAAAATGGAGCTACTCTTAAGACAGGGTTCAGTTTTCCTTAGTGAAATTTTGACAAAATGTAGTCAGTCTTTTGTTAAGACCACAGGCTATAGTTTCGTGGGATCCTGTACTGCAGTTATGCTTAGGTGATGAGAATCACTTTGCCTGTTTTGCCTGGCTATAACAGCTCAGCAATGAATCATCGTTGTCTTGCTTTAACTAAAAACCAATTCCATCAAGCCCTTTCATCTTTCTGCAAATGCATCTAGGACACCGCTTTCAAACTCAGGTGCCTAAACCTAAGACACCCAAATAAGAGACTCTTAAAAAGTGCTGAGCAGATACAAAGCCCTCTAAAATCAATGGTCTGTGTTCATTCCTGAATACAATTGATTCACGTCACCCAAGCAGCAAAAATGAAGCATAAATCTTTCCTACCGAAATAGCCACAGATTGCCCTAACAAAATGAAGCTGCAGGTAACAGAGAACTGGATGCCAGGAAGAGAAGGTTGCGCAGACACCAATTTTTCTGATCAACAATCAAGAAGGTGTGGGGACCATGCAGATGAACACACCACTACAAAAATATTATGCTGCTGACTTGCTGTAAACTACTTTTTTCTGTTTGACTCTCTCTCTCCTACAGCATTGTTTCTTTGAATCACAACACAATGCTAAATATTTGTTTTGCAATGCCTAAGGGAATATATGTATTGCCTGTAGCAACTAGACTGTACTAATGTTTTTTAGGTGATATAACTATTTAAAAATCCTCCAATTCTGTAACTGAGCAGAAATGTCCATTTTACTTTGAAAGGAAATCAACGATTTTAAGATAACTTTAATCTAAAAATAAATTGCGTGCTGTTCTCAAGCAGGAGTATTTCTTTCTAAAATTGGGCAACACGCTTCATTTCAACGTTGTCACTAACTGCTTGAGTCACTGACATTTGTGAGTGAAAAACATCAGTAAAACTGCCAAACCGAATAGCCTGCTTATGAAAATTTGGGAATATTTATCTATGAAAAAAATTACTATCTTAGAGTATGATAAAATTAGAACACTCAGTACTTAAATTAAAAAAAAAAAACAAAAACAAGACACAAGAGGGTATTAGCTCTGTCATATTTTTTAAGTTATACTACAGCTAATAAGTTACACCAGACTGGACCTACCTGCCTGCTCTTTCTCTTCTCACGTAAGGCACTTAAGGGAAATTAATTCATCACTGTTTTGTAACACTTCAGAAAATTACTGCTTAAAAAAATAAATATCGAGTGTCATGATTTTAAAATCTTGATTCAACACACATATTCAACTTAATATAAAGTATATAAATTCAGAATAAATAGGTTTGTAAACAGTAACAGACTCCTACTTTCTCTAAAATGGAAGAACACATCATAAAAGCTCCAACCTAATGAATGAACATAATAATTACTGAAAACTGTTATAGCACAGTTGTGACAGGAACTAAAAACTACTCGGATCTCACTAATGCCTCAACAAGCTTCTAAGAAAGCTGCACAATCTTCTGTCTTACATTAATGATGCTGTCCTCAGAAGTACTGAACACTTCATCTTCCAGGGAATCTTGGGTTTTGAAAGCTTTCAATATTTTGGAAGAGAAATTTTACTTAATGCACTTCCTTAGGCTTTTATTTGTCTACTTTAGACAACACCATTTCAGCTTCCTATTATACCCCATCCAATATTGTCAAGAAGCTCTACATCTAAAATTTGAGCTCTTAATTACTTTAGTTACATGCTAAAGCACTACCATTATTTACGTTGCTGCCTTCCTATGTATACTCTGTTATAACTCTGTAAACCTTTACTTATATACGGAAGACATACAGCTACTAAGTGAATCAAGGCCATGCACCTATGTTTCCGGGCCAATCTTCATTATTTATAAAAAATAACCAAATACATTTCCAGGATGTGGTAAAATACAAGAACTTTGGCCTTAACTGTTTAATGCCACTGACACTAGAAGCTGTGTGCAGACTCTTAGGCTGACAAACCAAAGATAGTCTGAATGCTGGAGTACAAAATTACTACAAGGCATTTCCATCAATCTAGTATCATAGCAGATGATGTCAGAGAGGTTTTCAGAATGACTGAAGCTAGGATACTGTATTTATGTATGAACTACATTTACAGTTGTTGCTCATGAGTAGTGCAGTACCATACTGTCATATTAGTCACTCACAGATCAGGAAAATGTTGTAATTTCCAAGATAAACTCTAATTCTGTCTCCTGCAAGCTCTCTTTCCTGTGTATTCCTTTTTGTCTCTGTGTATTCTTTTGTCCTTCCTTACGCATTGCCTTTCCTTTAGCAACTCCCAATGTGTTTTTTCTGTCTTGTTCTACACAAGTTCTGATATTCTGCTGTTTAAAAACAGTTAAAGCTAAAAAAATGCAACTATAATTTATGTTTGGTCTCTCCTTTTCCTGTTGCAGCTACCTGAATGGTGATCATATCTCTAATGTTGGCAAAGATATTACACTTGAATTTCAGAATTGGCCTATTCTTCAAATTGTTCATCCTCACAAAACTCCAAGCTAAACTCCAATTTTCATTCCCATCCCACCCTAGCTATAACAGCTAGCCTCTAGTTTTACCCCTAAAGATTGCCATACATATAAATGCATCAAAATAACAATTTTCAGCAGACTGTTAGAGATAGACTGTTTAACTATGAATAGAAGTTCATAACATCTCTATTTCACTGCTGTGATCTTGACATCTAACGTTTCGTGCATTCTGGGGAATACCGTAAAATGAGATAACAGTGAGGAACAGGCTTTATACAGCAATCAGAAACACGGTGGAATTCCGAAAGTGTTTATTCCCAGATATCGTTTTCCATTTTTCCTTTTTATACTTGTTATTAGTCTTTGTTGCTCAAACTACTGAAAACAGAGCTCTCAGTAAATTGTGGACAGGAAGCTTAATACTGAGTATTTTTTAAAAATATTGTTTGTAAAGTTTCTTACTGATATAGATTCCTCTACACTTAATTATTTTCCATAACTTTCCTTCCATTTTTCCTATATTTGCTGCCTTCCTATTCCTTGTAACTACCATCTTCTATCTTCTGTGTCTTCCTCCTGTTCCTCCTATAGATGCAGTAGGCTGTCCTGCCTCTGCAGTGTTCTTCCAGTCTCATCCAAAATTACTGTTTTTAAAGACTTTTAAACAAAAAGTTGTATCTTTTTTCCAAGTCTTCAGCCAAGGTAACCATCATAATATTCTGTCCTGGATGCCTCTGGTCACCTCCATTCTCTTCTCTCATTTCAATGAAGACTAGCAGGACAATTATTTTTAAATCCTCAATTGCCTACACACGTAAACATGCTGCACAAGAACAGCCAGAAGCAAAGTGAAATTAAGAACATTACTTTAAAAATCAAGATATCATTTCCTACCAATTTGCAATGTAAATCTTGCAGAATACCAAAGTCCACATGATGCAAGCAGTATTGCTCTTCATCCTGATCCAGAAGAACACAATAAACCCGCTTCTGTCAGAAACAGAAAAAGCCACTTCTCATCTGATTTCACTTTTTAAAAGCTAACATTCCTTCCCAGTTCTTCCTATGGACGATGCTGGGGCATGGAAGAGCTTAGTGAACACTTCCTCCTCCCCTCAAGGCACTTCAGGAACAATTGACCAGCTCCCATTTTTATAATCCAGCTTTCCTAAATCCCTAATTAGAGACCCTACTTTGATGTGGGTATCTCAAAGCTGGTTTATAACGTATCTTTGCAATTTTGTCACTAATCTGCCTTCTCCACACCTACCTAAAGCAATTAAACAAAAATGGAAAATAAACCGTCTCTAGCAGAAACACCACAACATACAACTATTTCACGAGGTTCTGGGATGAACGACGTTGGAGATTGGTGCATCAAAAAAGACACATTTTCAAAATGAAACTTTATATAAGTGTTCAAAATCTTCTATTGTTTTGAGGTTTTTTCCCTAATGATAATGTAGCATATTACACAAATTGACTGAAAATACTTGCCCAGGCAGGTATATGCTCAAGCTTAGATGTGCCCAAAGACAAAGTGCAGCTGTAAGAATTTGTGTGTTCAGCTCACAGAGCTCAAGGAGAGCCTCTGAGACATGCCTGCCTTAAAATAACAACTGCCTTTACTTTAACCACACGAAAGCAACTTTTCCAACCATTCCATTTCTATTTTCTGTGTTTATGTGTAAACATCTTGTTTCACATACTGCACTTATTTTCTTATGAGTTGTGGCGCTCATAGCCAGTGAAGAAAAATAGAAAATACTGAAAGACAGCTTAGTTAAATACATGGCTTCATATTCAGGGCATCAGAAATGTCTTTAAAGAGTATAAAGGGAAAAAATAGCCCAAAAAAATTGTTTTCACGACAAGAATAACATTTATAAAATTCAATCCCAAAACACATATGTTCTTGTAAGCCATATATCTTTTGTGAGCTTTGTAGCATCCCAGAGAGTTCAGAACATGCAATTGTTAAGAGAGAAGACATACACAATACCAAAGTACTCTCATAGCTTCCTTTACCATGTAAAGCTGTTCCCAAATAGATCATTTTACTGATGTGCATTACAGCAAGCATCTTTCATTGGAAACACTTCAAACAAGGAAAATTTCACAAGAGAGAAGGCTACTGCCTAATACATTGCAGTGATATGACCTCTTGACCGCAAGTTTTTTGTATGTGTATCACAAAAGGCTCTTGACACCTGTCATTTTCAGAGATTAATAAAAACATTTTTTAAAAAAAAACTCCTATAATAGTGTTTGAGCTGAAACAGGTGAAATCAGATGCAGTGCACTGTGGTACAGCTATTCATTTTAACCCTTTTCCCCCTTTCTATCTGTTTTAATTTTGGCTCGTTATTACAAATTCTTATGGATGGCAGAGCTATTGTATTAAAATTCACCTCTTTTTGAGTGGCTTCAGAGCAAAAACGTTACCTTAATTTTAATTTGATAAGAAACTCTTCTATAAATTTGATATGCACAGCTAGCTAAAACTGCCTTTTAATTGATTTCTATGACTTCTATAAGGTGGGACAGTGAAAGTACTGGAAGGCATCAGTAATGGAAGGATTTCCCAGTATTTACGTAAGACTGTACGATCCCTGTAAAATCAAAATATAAAATAAACAAATTATCTACCAATCCATAGTTATTTAAATATTTGAAACATGAAAGGTTTTCCTTGTTAGCCTTCTTAGTATTCTAAACATTTATTTTGGTTTAGGGTGAAACTCTAGCCTCGTATATTGAGCAGGGACAAGATTTTACCCACACTATATTGTCCTTTCAGTCCGAATTTTACCACCTCAGGTCTGTTGCTGCAGAGTGTTTTGGGTCTATGAATGATTCTAACTGAGCACCTGACATCTCCACATGGGAAGGAAGGAGGACAACAAACTCATAGAGCACCATCCCATCTCAGTACCAAGAGGATTCTATACAGGTTGTTCAAATTATGAGAGATCATACATCTGAGAAGCATTACTGTGTCATGGCTGCACAACATGAAGTTTTATACTGATCTGCACAGCTCCTGTGACAACGTTCACAGCTTCTAACACAGAGACACTGACTCCACGCAGGCAAAGAACCAGGGCAATAAAGTGTCCAGTGCTGAAGAATGGCAATTTAAAAAATGTACTTAAATCACTGACACACATATACGGTGACTGTAAATACTTCTACAAGTATACCACATTAAGTATATTTAGGCAAATGCATTATTAGCATTATGTCTCTTTCTTAATAAATTGAGTATATTTTTATCAGAAAAAGAAGTTACCACTGGAAGGATGCATGGAATACTGCAACACTGCACTAATGAAAAAGAGCTTCCAAAACCATGATCCAGGCAACACGTTTTCCCTTTCTCTTCCAGCTCCCCTATATCCTTCCCCTCTTCCCGGTCTGCTGTTTTCCGTCCAAACCCACTCTATCCTCTCGGCCCTGGCTGGCATCTCCCATCTCTCAGCTGCTTCCCTCCAAGTCCTTCTGTCCTTTTCCAAACCCCTCTGGCTTTTCTTCCCCTTTGGCCACCCCTCACCAACCCACCACCCAGCAACTGCTCCCCTTGCCTTGTTTTAACCTTCTAGACTCCTTACAGCTGCTGAGGGCATGGACGAGAGGTGCAGCCACTCTGCAGCCCTCCCCTGTAGCTAAGCAAGTGCAGTGAGATCCGCCAGTGGGATGGGCCAGGGCAACTCACTGCTCCTCACCTTCCCCATGCACAGTAGCTGGAGGGACTTGCAGAAGCCATAATAAGCTCATCTCACACAGCTTCATCCTGACCACTCTTTCTGCAAAAAAGAAATCACTCTGTTGGCTCTGTGACCACCTACTCCATCTTCCCAGCTCTGAGCAAGATCATGGTAGTCAACCTCCCGCTGATGGCTAAGGAGTGAGTCTGGGGGAGCTGACTCCTCAAGGTGCCTGTAGCCTTCAGAAATACCTCCCTAAAAGTTGCCTTTAAAAATATCTGAAACCTCACTGTTCAGTGTATAATGATCTGGACACCAGACAAACCTCAGAAATGAAGACTGTTGTTTGCCACACCAAAATAACAATGCAAATATGACAAGAGGTTTGCAATTCCACCACGAGGAAAACTGACTGTGAGGATGAGCAGAAGCAGCTCTCTAGACCAGTCTGTTACCTGTCCAACCCACTCTCTGTTTTTTTAAAATCCCTAAACAAATACCTAGCATTATCGCATGCACTGAAAAATGTGCAAAGGAGAGTCAACTCTTTTTTATTATACTATATCTGTGTCAGGTAAAGACAATGTCATTTTAAAGATTTGTGATATATTTACCAAAAGTGGCAGGGGGAGGGACGAAGCTCCAAGGGAGTTGTTCTGGTCCCTCGGCTAGGCATTTTATACTTTTCTCACAAAAATCATATTCAGCCATCTAACCGCATGGATTGATTTTAACCGAATTGTTTAAATCACCAGTTTTAATGACAATTTAAACCATTGATTTAAATAGTAGATTTTTAATCTTGTTTTGTATTTGCCTAAGCAGAAGGATTCACTGAACCATTAGGCTATGCTGCTGCTCAATAAAACATGAGCTCTTATGTTAAATTAGTCATTTCTTTTTGCTATTTTGAAATGAACATTTAAATTCCTTAATTGTATTTTACATTTAATAAAGTTGGATATATTTCTTATTTAGAAAATAATAGGGTTTTATTTTTTATCTTGCTACAGTGTATTGAGATGGAAATTAGAATTAGATTCCAAATAGTATTTTAAAACTGTTTTTTATTTATTAGATTATTAAAATATCTAAAGTTTAGTCATTTATTATACAAGGACTTTCTTACTACAGTAAGAACTGGCCAATAGCTTCTGGTGGTAACCAGAACCATAGTTTCAAAAATTGCTAAGGATACATACAGACACATAAAGAAACATCCTGCAACTCTAAAATGAGGTAGGTACTTGACTGCCACAGGAAAAGTCTGGAAAACGAAAACAAGTCAGATAGATTGTCCTTTAATTCCTGTTGGATTTTTCAGCCTTGAATTAGCATGTCCATTGAGAGACAACAGAAACATGTTCCTTTGCAGCATACATATTTCTGCAATAAAAAACAGGTAAGTACTAGCATTTGCTTTAATTAAAAAAGTTTTAATGACGAACACTTAAGTCGATGACACGGCAACATTTTTACAAAGAAAGACTAGACTCAGAAATTTAGCATGTCTTCCTTTGATTCTGACAGCAAGTAAAAAAACCGGAAGTCTTTGTTTCATTGGAATTTGCAGAGAATTCACTAATGCAACAGGTCTGCTTCATCTATTTAAATTCTTATAAAAGGCTGCAGCAATTTTAGACCTATGTAAGTATTTTCATACTTTAAATGTTAAATTTAAACTGGACTACTTTGCAAAAGAAATCCATTCCATTGTAAATAACTTAAATTGGGATTTTGAAGTTACATGTTTTTTTCCCTCAATACTATTTTGGATCCAACTCATTTTGAAGTTTCGATATGTAAAGCCTAAAATATGTTAACGGTTACATCTTTAAAGAAATAGTGGCACTGAGTGGTCATGTTTTAACTTATTCTACAGCTGTTACACAGAAAAATGTACATGGTGCAATAGTTTACAAACCTTACCAATGAGTTTACTTACTCACTGCTAAGTCTTGTAGTCCTTCAATAAACTATTTGTATAATTAAGGACGAAAGGATGAAGGCAGAAAATTGAAAGAAGTTAACTGTATCACTTGGAAATTCACAACAACAATGCTATATGTTAAACATAATATTTGTCTTAAGTATGAGTTTGTACTTTTTATGACTGTAAATTGGTATCCTTAAATTATATATTTCAGAAATGCACAGGCTTTTATTCCATGACTCCTGTTAAGTTATTACCTTTGCGTCAGTTAAGCTCTTTAAAGTATATGCTTATTTTTAGGAATGTGCTACACATTTTCTATTAAACACAGCAGATAAACATGTGCTTATGTCCTCTTCAATTAAGTAGGCTTGCTCCCTAAAGCACTTTCAGTGTAAATCTATTGTGTTAAATTTATGTTTTTCTTGTTTCTACTGCTATGGATCTCCTACTGTTTCTGCTGTATGGCACAGTCACAAATGAGTTATAATATTTAGTCTTAGCTGACATTAGCTACCCAACTCTAAGCATAGAGATTACTGGCCAAATGCAAAACAAATCCATAGTGCTAAGGTATTTCTCTTAAATATATTTTTACTGTCATTTTGTACAATGTTACTCCATAATTGGACTCTTAAAGAAATGGATGATGCAATTTTTAAGATCTGAGAGTATTGTTCATACTTTCTCATGCAAGTACTTCATGTAATCTGTATCATAGAGCTCAAATAACACATACATTTAAATCTTGCATTCAGTGTACTTTTCTGGCCTTGATAAAATTTGGCTTTGTTTATTTTGCGTTTCTCAGAGTTCTACCACAGCAGAAATTACACAGAATATGCTTCCTAATCTATATTTTATGTTGTTAATGTTGATGGACTTGGATTTTAACAGTCAGAGAGTTTAGGCTAGGCATTATGACTAAATTTGAGCAAGTACAATTTTGTTCTCACCCTCATAGGCTTACTTGCTCTCCTTTGTTTCATTGAGAGTAGTAGGGAAGGTAGGCATATTAGCACAGCATTTTTTTCAGAGAATTCAGTAAGTGCAATATCTGTATCATTCTTTCTCCATAGATAATTTAGAAAATAATTTAATAGCTCTAACTTTCATGATGCATTTACCCACTAAAATGTATTTAAGAAAATATTGATTGCCATTGAAACCCATAAGGACATTTGACATATCCATCTTTCCTCTTCACTTTCATATTTACCAGAGCACACCTTTTAGTAACTATCATGTTTGAGTGATTTAATAGAACTTTAAGGACTCATACAAAGTAGAAGGGAATAAAATAATGCATCAACTTACCCATTTTCCTTGGTTTTCTGTGTTAAGTCAATGCTTTAGAATATATTCTGTAGGACAGATTTCATTTAACATTTCTAGGTTTGTTATGTCTTTGACACTTCAAAAGACATCTGTGAGTATGGTAGCATGTTTGTAATTCATGTATAATCTCAGGAAAACTTTGAGAAACATGTAAGACTGCAAATGGATAAAGGTTAATGTTAAAGGCACTTCTAAAAGGACAAAAATGGTTTTTTTGTGTATCCCATTTATGAATTTAGATAAATTCTACCATCTTCACTGATGTTCTCACAAACAATGACACAACTGTACCTGTTCGCCAAATGCTATGAATCCCAAAAGCAACTGTTTTGTGAAGTCTTGCCTATTATTTATGTCCACTGCTTGAATTTCCATTAAATCCATAAATGTTGTAATTTTCTTAGGATTTCTGAGAAATACTTCATACATGACTAAAAAAATACTTAAACTTCACACAATCAATATTAGTGATGCATATACTGCACATTAATTACTCCAAGGAAGTAGCAAAAACATAAAATTACCCATGACATGCAACTTTTAGATGCGCACACCCCCAGTTTCTGAGGCTTGTAGGAGGTCTGCATTATGAAAATTAGTAAGATGCACAGGTTTGGAGTGCACCAAAGGGTGGACTGATGCTGCATCTGCAAGAATAATTTGTGAAAGGAAAGCCCTCTTACTTATTGGAGAGTTTTGCTATCATTTGCTGTATTTTAGGATACAGTTAAAAGGATTAATAAAACAAAACACTAAGTTTATTATTTATAGGATACCTGGAGATACGACATACAGGGAACAGCAATCTTTCCTTCCTCTTTTCATTTTGATAAAAGAATTTCAAAGAACGAGTACTCTGAGATGACAAATTACTTTACAGTGTGAAGGCTTTTACATGTGAAAACTGGCAGTACAGTTTGATTCTTGCACAGTCTGGAGAGAAGCAGCTGATGAACCTTAAGAATATAAGTGTATAAAAAGATCATATAGCCTAAAGAAAGCAACAAACAAAAACTATATGGATTCTCCTGGAATCGTTCTGTATATCTTGACAAACATAAATGAGGTTAAATTGTTTGGTTTTGATTTATAAAAGCAGCACATTCTAAAATTATATATACTTATGTGGTACCCGTATGCGCAGATATCATCTATACATGTTACAATAACCATGTTGTATGTTACAATAGCATTCTAAAGACCTAACAATTTCAACAATATGATCAGGTGCATATAGGGAACTGCACACCAAAATACAGCACAGAAGAAATTAGTAACAGTAACCTTCCCAGATCAGGAAATGCACCTACGTGGCACCCATTGCTGTGACTGCAGCGCAAGCAGACAGGAATACATGAGCCGAGTTTTAACCAGGTGAGTGGGTGCTGCCTGTTGTGACAGACATAGCTCAGGGCAAACCACAAAACTCGAAGGATCTGGGTAAATATTCAGGCAGTTGAGATTTTACTGTTCTCTGCAACGCTACAGATACAACACTAACAGCACACACACAAGCTAGTTTGAAGTTAGCTCAGATAAACCAGCTTTTCAAGGAAGCTTCTTCATTCGACTAAGACTGTATCCCTTCTAGGCAACCCAAGGGAGAAGACAGACTTTATATCACAACCTAATTCTTAAGGCTAAAAGTGAATTTCTTCCTCGGCTCAATCTATTTCCAGAGTTTTCATGTTGAAGTTCTTGCTGAAAATCACTTAGTACTGCCACTGCAACCTTATGCAGTCTTTCTTTTTGAGCAGACACAAACCCATTTTGATGGGAGACGACACGCTGCTGAGCTCCTTGGATTTGGGTAGCAAGCCATGCTTGCTTCCAGCCCTGGACTTCTCAGGCAGAGTTTAATATTAGAGATCCCAGAGGTAACATTTGGTCTTTACAAAAATCATTTGCTAACTATCTACAATTTAACAAGATGCATCTTTGGAATAAAGCTGGTAAGAACTTCATTGGGATGGGACTGCATGCTAATTCTGTCTCTTAAAGCTGCATTTCCAAGTATTTGGTACATGATTACACACTATTCTGAGATTAAAACATCCAGCTTCTCAAAACACCTCCTATATAAACTACAACAGCCACAGAGACATGTACTTTGCTAAATAAAAACGACATGATTGATATGCACAGGCATCAAGCTTGATAGAGAAAAATACATAGAAGCAGAAGTTTGTGCGGCCAAGAGAGACAGACGAGAAAGCGTAAAGGTGAAAGGAGCACAATGCAGAGGGTAGGATAAAGAGACGGAGCCAACAATGACAGATACAAAGCCAGCAGAAAGAATGAGGGAAAGGAGATCCCATGGAAGAAGAGCCAAAGCCAGCAGGTGGGAGGATGTACTGGAGATAATCAGTTTACAGATTTAAAATAAATCCTCAAATTAATAAAACAAATAGTAATTTAGAGGTCAGTAACAGAAGCATCTATGGCCTCCTATTGGAAGCAGCCTACTCCGGGCTGCTTTATTACTACTATCCCTGAAAGACAGACCATATTAGTTTTGCTAATTAATCTCTAAATCCAACATCAAGGTTGAATTATTATAAATAACAATATATAAACACTTCATACTAGACAATATAATAATAAATATTCTGTTCAGGCTTAAACAGCCCATGGCTGCAAAGGCTCTACACAAGGTAATGCAAAGCGACTACAAAGGAATTTTGAGTCTAATATGCACACTCAGAGATGTAAAATCCACCCATTCAGATTCTCTTACAAAGCGAAGCTGCCCAGTCTAATTCCTGCAAACCACACTTAGCTTCAAAAAGACCTTCAGATTGTCTTCTGATTGCTTAAAATATTTGAGCTGTTTTGTTGGAGAGGGTGTACAGGGCATCTGTTTCTTTGACTGACTGGCAAACTGCAGGATATTTTACATTTTTAATACAATCAACTGTTTCTTTGTAGATTAGTTTGATGTCCACTATGCAGAAGCGGTGACCTAGTGTATTTCCTAAAATTAGTTACATACTTAGCAAGGCCCTCTTTAGACATTTACATATCTTTCTGCTCTGAGATCCCCAAAGAAAGAGAAAAAACAAATCATACTGATTGCACTCACTATGCAGATAGAAACAATTATTTATGGAAATAAATAAATTAAATAAGACAGAAATACCTCTTGTACCAAACAGCTGTCAGGTGTGACTGCTGTCATTCTGACACAAAAGCCATAGATTTAAAATAATTATTTCTCCTTTGCTACACTTAACCAAATTGAATTCACCCTAGAATCTATTTAATATTTCAGACAAAATCATACATGTTTGTAAATATACATATACTTGGTTAGGGAGTATTTTTATTTCCTGTCACTTTATATACCTCATCTTCTTTCAATGCATTGATTATATGGCATCTCCTGGTCATGGATTTCCGCTATATTGGTGTACCGGTGTTATATGTTATGTTGCCTTTAACTTCAGAGAAGCTCCACTGGTCAAGCTAGATGTTGGTACTTCTTTCTCATTACCATGAGCTTTCCCACTACAGAGCTTCGCACAAAGTTCAGCTGTACTCCAGCTTCCTTTAATATACTTTTTGGTCACCTTATCTTCAGTTTGTCCTCAAAGATTACATTTAAATCAAATTATTTTCGATAACCTCTATCTTTTGGCTCTTCTAATGCTCCTGTCCAGTGTTTCTGTTTTGGCTAAGGTTATTTATATCTTTCTTTCACTTGACTGAAAGGGAGAAGTGCTTCTCACAGGCAAAGAGAGCCTCCTCAGATATAACTATAGCGTTTATCTCCCTTCAGCTGTGTCTTCTATCTATTTATCTTCATTGTCCATTTTATCATCTTTGACCCTGAACTTTTAGTCCCTTCCCATAACTCTCACATCTATGAATGTACTTACAACCACTTTGAAGTTAATAGACACTGAACTAGGTCCAGAGAAAGGTACTTTAGCCTCACAGCTTCTGAAACTATCTTCACAACTTTGTCTTCTCTACCTTTACACAACAGCAGTAAATGCTACACACTTCTCAATCCTGTTCTTAGCCTTTAGGAGACCAAAGCACACAGAATACTCTCGTGTCTGAATTCACACTCACAACAAAGTAGCACGAGTGGATCATTACACCCCACTTACATATCTGCCTATTTTAAGGATTTATTTTTTTTATTATTTTTATTTTTCCATTGACTAATTCCAGTTCTTCACATGGATCTTAGCTTTCTTAATAACCCCAACTGCTCCTGTCACTCATTTAGTAATTCAAATAGTTCTCTGGTGCTCTTCCATTCCCACCTTACAAACTCTACCTGCTTTTCAGCTACATAAGCAATTGCATTGTTTCTGCTTTTAAAGACTACAGAACAAATGAAGGATTAATAAACGGGACAGCTGCTTGCTTACTTCATCCCTGGCCTTCGGCGTTCTGTTTTACTCCCTGTGGCATGAGGCTGCCAACAAAACCGACTGGTACAGGCACTAACATGAGGTCTCCAAGTGGAGCAGTCACAGGAACTTCAATATAGGTACCAAAGGAATCCCAG
>JAOXNO010000001.1:28245775-28253257 GCA_028565335.1 Limnodromus scolopaceus
AAAACCCCATAAGAAACAAGTCTAAGCATATTACACTTTACATCATATTTTAATAATAAAAATCTACGTTCACTTTAACAATATTTATAAATTGATAAATATCGACAGTAAGATAAAAAGTTGCTTACGTTCTAGTCATACATCTTCAAAGCCGACCTGATGACTTGTGACAGCATCCAATCCATTTATCACCAAGTATATATTACAATATATTATAGAGTACTGTCATTCTCTCTTGATACATGGATGAGGAATAACTCCCTGATTTAAGTAAAACTTCTCATTTCTATATAAAGATCACAACAACATAGTTCATCAAGTCGACAACAGGGCTGTCCAAACTGCATATAATAGCTTATAAGAAACTAATAAAGGCTATTATTTTAGCTTATTTATTTTCTACAAATCCACCAATTTGTGATCATAATGATTGAACAAGATGCAGATCATATATAACTTAAATTTTTAAACTTAGCCTAGCTGCTCTTTGTACAGTCTAAAATTTCTCATGTTTAACTTTCCCCAGTACAAATTCATGTGACAGTGAAAAGTTATTTTGTGATTTTACTCAGCTGATATAGCTATTCTAAGGCATTAGCATCACTTTATGTAGCTGCCCAGCTGAAGGAAATTTATGAAAACCAGCAATCATTTACTTGCTTCCTCTAGAAAAAGCTATAACGAAGTTGATTTGTTTATTTGAAGGCCCCTAATAAAATGACTCAGAAAAGCCAAAACTGGAATGTTAAACTATGACATCAGTCCATTATATTTTGCACATATTTAAACCATAAAAAAAATCTTAAGAATAATAACTGCAGGTACAATGGGGTTTGCTCTGGTTTTCTACTTGTCAAAGTTTGTTAGGCAAGTCACATATTAAAAATAACATTTTAGAGAGTTACTACAGTGACAATAATAAAAACAGCCATCATTTTCCTCTTAAATCGTATTTCAAAAGGCATCTGGTCAAAAACAGAAAAAAAAAAAAGAATTGAAAAAGAGAAAGAAAAGCAAAAGTAACGTAAAGCTATGACCATTATCTAAAGAACATCCTACTGCATGTTTACTAGTGTTTATGTTTCACATCAACATATTTTATAGAAGGATTTATATGCCTAACTCAAGTTGTATTTAAATCCTATGGTGCAGACCCTACCATAAAATGCCTCTTGAGTCCTATTAACTGTACCCATGGTTTTACTTTGCCTGTCTGCTTATTTAAGATCTAATCACAGTTTTGAAGAAAAGATTGTCACTTCTAAGCCTGTCCCCTCAGAACCTGTCTGTTATTAGTACTCAACTGAATATTTTCATCTTCAGTTGTTATTCTCTGTGGTCTTTGCAAATGCTATCTACTGGAATCTTTGACTGTATGGACAAATTGGCTACAAATGCCTAGGACTGCTGCTGTGAGAAACATGTAAGTGGCACATTATTCTGCTGGTATTTTTGTGTTTTAAAGTGTTTACCTTAAATTTAGTTTTCTCAACATTTTCACCAATTAAATACGCTCTCTCTCAATAAAGATTTTTAATTGCTGCTGTAATCTGAACACCTGAATAAAGGTGATGGCATGCTCTTCAATGAAAACAATATTAAATTAATATAGGTATGTGTGTATATATATACATAAAATTTTATATGAAAATAGTACATATACACAGTGTACTTATATAGATAATACTGTACGTATATGTATAGATAGGTATATATATAGCTTGCTAAGAACTTAATGAAGACACCAAAACCTATATTTCCTCAGACTGTAATACTGTAAGTGCTCAATTGTTAAAACAGAATACACTTGAATTTGAAGCAAGGCACAGATTTAAGCCTTAACAACTTCTCATATTTCAATCTACAACTATTTAATTCTTCCACATTTTCTGTCACCATTTAAAATATTTAACTATAAATGTAGCTAGTGTACACTGCTTAATTCAGCACTAAGAATGATTCAATTTTAAGAGCTATTATGACCTGTTATTTCAGAGGCCCGTACACATGCAATTTATCTATCATGTTAAAACACGTTTCTATAAAACAGGATTTTTATAATATTTTATCTTACAGTAGACAACTTCCCTTCCATTAATGCAATACCTGACATTGTAATAAAAAACCTCAGTATTTAGAAATGAAAGGTTTGAACTCCAAAGGTGCTGAGTGGCCTCAGCAGATGAGAGGACCAGACACAGAAGACTTTGAAGAGTTCAGAGCAGGTACTGGCACTCTGCAGGATCAGCCCCCAATTGTTTACCAAACAAAACCATTTGGGCTTCACTGCATTAATACAGTCTGCATCCCCTTATGGGGAAGCAACTCTTTCGGTAGGCAAAGGAGAAGGAATTATGTTTGTGCAGGTTTTAAAAGGAACAGAAATCTTACAGTGACAAAAATTAATTGATTGCATCTCATAATTAGATGGCGTCAGCAGTCAGACAACGGTTTAATTTTACAGTTTTAAACATAAAAGCAGTTCTCCATTAACTCGTTGAGAAAACAAACAGACAAACTTAAAACAATGTTTTAAAAGTAAGAATGGAAACATACCTACAGAAAAGCTGCTTCTCTCTTTTCCCATATTTTGAAAATCACACATCCAAATTACACTCACGCACACATAGACAGGCACATGTTCTTTTTTGTTTCAGTGGTTCTGAACTAATCAGCATTTTTTATTTACACCTACGACAGCAAAGCATCTTTATTGTGAGAAGTCACTCTGGTCCCTTCACCCCAGCTCCGACTTTGGAACAATTCATCGCAAGCGAAGCGAAGTCTCAAGTAATGTGGCCCTCTGGTGGAAAGCTCTGCATCACGTCCTACGCGACCGAATTGCACAGTAAACTAACAGATTCTGAAAACATGCACTGCAAGGCTTCGGCACAACTTTTATAAACACGCCGCGGGATTTTAATCACCAGGCGAGCGCGGCGTTGTGCAGCGGTGTCAGCAAGACGGTGCTGCCACGAAAACGGGATCCTGGCATTTCAGCATTAACGTGCACAAAAAAAACAACAACAAATAACGCCCCATGCTCTTCACTTGCACGACACTTCACATCCAGCACGCACAGAGGGTCTGCGGAAGGGTGCCCCTCGGAAAACAGCCCTTTATTTGTTTAAAAACAAACAAGAAGCAAAACAAACTTACCTGCTGTTGTTGCAGATGCAGCAGTTCTACTGTGCTTACTTCAGTGCTCGTGTCACCACTTGATCTTCCATCTCTGCTGCCAGCATCTAATTGGCTGCTTAGAGTGCTCATTCCATTTTGATTCATTGAACTGTTGCTTATTGTCTCTGTCGCAGATTCCTGCATCATGACTTAATACCTAAAAGTGATTAAGAAGTATCAATTAACACACGCGTTACACCTTCACACTTCCATTATCAAGATGTCCCTCTCTGCCAATTACACAGACAGCATCTTTAGAAGAAGAAAAAAGCCTCGCGGAGCCGTTTACTGAGAAATGCGATGCAAACTCTGCTTTCATACAGATACTAATCACCGGAATTATGGTTTCTATAAGCAATCTTTGTGTGCTTACATTTAACGGTCAAAATAACACACCATGCATGCAGCATGGTCAATAGCATTTATGAACGACTACATTTTAAAGTCTACCTATAAAACCAGTTTAAATGAAGGCACGATTTCACACACTGCTCTATATTTCCTATTATCTAGCTTTGACAACCATGGATGACTATACAGCCTTATTTAAAATATTCACTATCTTGATTCTGTCAGAATTTTACAGCATATCTTATGCAAGGCTGTTGTTT
Organism: Limnodromus scolopaceus; assembly: GCA_028565335.1. Lineage (NCBI taxonomy): Eukaryota > Metazoa > Chordata > Aves > Charadriiformes > Scolopacidae > Limnodromus > Limnodromus scolopaceus. The sequence continues at coordinate 28,249,567 of JAOXNO010000001.1, forward strand.
AATGATGCACAGCTAATCATACAAAATTAAAATTTTGTAAGGGTGTTACAAATCATATGGTATCAACCAATGATAAATAGTATAATGGGCTTCTCCTTTTTTGTGACTAAATAAAATTTTGCCTCGGAGGCATTTTAAGAAAAAGCTCCTGCTGCAAACACGTCAGATATTGCCTATTTTTTTAATCAAACGGCTGATATTCATTTATTTTTCTGACATTTAAAACATTTAATACTGTCCTTCCTGGGAAGTAATTAAGCTTATGCATGAGCAGCAATCAAACTGTTCACTTGAAGATGACTTAAAACTCAATTTTAACATAGGCAAATAAATGAAAGATATAAAATTAATTTTCCAGGCATGTATTAGATATGAAAGCTGGAAATAAAATCTATCAAGAATATCACTAATGATTGTGCTAAAAACAGCATAAATTATGCATATTACCTTCTCTACAGTAATAAATGTTTTATCATTTTCACTGCATAAATATACTGTACTTTCAGGATAGCAATGAGATGTCCTGCCAAGATCAGTTGAAATCTTTGCAGTAAATAAAGAACCAACGTGCCCTTACAAACCAGAATTTCAAGGCACATTTTGTATCTGTAATATGGAAAGGTCAACGTCTCTTCTCAGAGCCACCCAAGTCCTCTCCTGCTCTCACAGGGTCAGAACGGACCTCACTTTCCTTCACCCTCAGTCCCAACATACTGAAAGAGTCCCCACAACAACCTGGCTGAGCTGCGATTTTAAAAGACACCTCTGAAGGGAGAGGGATGTGTAAGCAAACTCAGGAAAAGAAATAAAGCTCGCTGCTTAGCCTAATTATTGAACTTAGTTATTTGTTCCCTTGCAAAGTATGAGCAATAGCCTTTCTGTGAAAAAAAAAAAAAAAGAAAAAAAAAAGCAGGAAAAGGACAATTACAACTTTAACTACGTGCATGGGATATTAATCAAAACACTTTTGGAATTAACACAAACAAGCACCGACAAGATAAAGTGAAAGTGTATATTGTATGAAAAAAAAGTTAAAATACTAAAGACGAGTTATTTAAAGATGGTCTCGTCAAAAATAAACAGGATGCAAAAACTCCAAACACTAACACAGTTAGCATAAAGGAGGGCAGCTGTTATAGCCCAGTAAACAACAGCAGCACCAGATGTGTTTATGAACAAACAGCCCTTCTTAAACACTCTTACAAACATCAGCGAAGAAAAATAATAGAAATGGAAAATGTGATACATGCAGTGATGAATTTTACAAGGCAAAAACAAAGCTAATACTCTTTTCTGAGATTAGGCAGCTAATAAGTATTCAAATTAGGCATAAATTTTACATGTACAATGTTTAAAATATTCAGAGAAAAGGGTCTGATTACCCTTAGTAGTTATATGAAAATTCTAATGCGGGTATGCCACAACTGTGGGAGCAGGCAGCCCTTTCCGATTTTTACAATATTTACTTTCAATAAAAAGACATGTATATCAGAGTGGAAATCTATTTAAAACACTTCATCAACTGTATCGTTACAAGGATTTGGAAATTCGGGAAATTCAAACATTAATCCTCTTTTAGTCAAACAAAGATTTAACCAACAGACAGGTTCATCTTTTACAAATTCGAACGTTAGACAATAACAGTGGTACATTTAGCCAAGCGCATTAAAAGGGCAAAGGGGTGCAAATGTTAGATAATCAAAACATTAGAAAACACTCAGAAATTTAATAAATAAATACATTGCCCCCCCTGTTTTCATATCTCTCCAACTCTTTCATTACAATTAGCAGAGAAGGGTTAAACATCTTCCAGTTCATATTAACCAAAGGGTTTTATGTCTTGAGGATTTTGTATCCTTGCAAAGCCCCAGAGTGTAGTTCGGGCTCTGCGTTTTAAGTTAAAGTGTCTGTGAGCCAGCAGAATCGGCTTTAACATAACATGACCAGTAACAGTACTCTGGCAATAGAATACAACAAATCTGACCCAACAGCTGTGTACAGAGAGAATGAAACTATAGAGCATCAATACTAGAAAGGGCAATTTATTTGGAAGTGAACTGGAAGAAATACTTAAGTATTTATATGAAGAAGAAAGAGACCCTAAAATTTTATGTTAAAAATAAAAGCTTTTTTCTAGATATAAAAGAGTATTTTTAAAAACAATGCTGAAACTTTGGCTTGAGTAATGCTCCGTGTTAGTTGTCCACAGCCCCTTCCCACTGCCGGCAACTAAGAAAGGGCTGCTGGAAAAAGCAAGAGCACAAAATCTTTCTCCTTTCCCTTCTTTTCTCTTGCATACACACACACGTATGCGTGTGTATCTATACACATGTGTGTACTACCAACTCTAAACCCTCACAAATTAAAGCACCGAAAACATATAAATGAGGACCATTTCTGATACCTATGTATCAGTAATTTCAGTTATTGGTTGTGAAATAATTTGAACCTGCAACATCTCACTAAGCAAATTAACACACTTGTTTCCTTGCTTTAACAACAGTAGTGCGGGTTGTTAGCACAATAATCATAAATAAATACAAAGGAAATACAACGACCATCAGATACTAGGGCTGAAAGTTTAGTATTTCAAATAGGACAAGAAAAAACATACAGGTCCCTGTTTACACACATTTATACACACTCACACTTCCTAATCCTTCTCTTTTTTCTCTTGCTGTCACACTCGCTGTCAGACGTGAGCATGCCTACACAGGCACGCATGCACACATGCACCCACATTCACAGACATGTACGTTCACCAGCACCTACTTCTGCTGTGATTCCCAAACTCTTGTTGCCAAAGGTGAGATACAACCGTTGCTACCAGGTATTTTAAACAAAGGTATGGGGAAACTATTTGCTGCTTTCTGCAAGAGAGAATGAAATTGTGGATTATTTTAGCGTGTGGCTGTGCTGCAGGTTGAATGCCTAATTCTGCCAGGATACACAGGCAATCACCCACACCAAAAAAGAAATACTGGTCAGGTGAAGTTAGAAGCTACAGTTTTACTTTTCTCCCCTGCAGTTGATTGTACATTTTCTGTGCGCGGGTGTGCGTGCGTGCACGCGTGTGTTTTAAGCCGGCGACTCACTGTACAGATACTTATTCTCTACACCACTTCCCTTTTGAAACATTAAACTGACACTGGAACTGACTGCACAAGATTGCATTTTCTCTTCCTAAACAACTTGAATTGAAAGGTTACTTAGTGTAACAATATTTACTTGCAGAATTGTGTTGTTACCAAGGGTATAATGGATGGTGGCTATGCAGGTTTACGCAAGAATGAGTGAAGCATGAGGCATTAGCCATGTGTTTGACATGTTTCAAATTGCTATAATCCAGCATTAAACACACCCAGCAATTCATGCCATTTCTTGCAGCCATAATCTTGAATAAAGCGTGCACAACCACTTATTATATAAATTAGTATATGACTCCCTGTTATAGTCACAACAGTGCTTTTGTGTTTATTTTGCATCAAGATGTAGTCTTTTATTTGTACAAATAGCAGGATAGAGAGCCGGAGCTCAATTAGACCTCCTTTACTTTATGACAGGGTGCCCCGAACGCCAGGCTGGCGGGCTCCCTGTTGCCCTGCCAGGTACAGGTTCCGCCGGCGCCCGAGCCCCCGGCTGCCGCTGCCGCCCGGGCCGCCGCTCCCCCGCCGCCCGCCGCCGTGCCGGG
>JAOXNO010000001.1:28262856-28319635 GCA_028565335.1 Limnodromus scolopaceus
GGGGTGGGTGGGTGGGTGGGTGTGGGGGTGGCTGTACACACGCAGATATGAACACATGCCTTATCACAGGAATGAACAAAGCACGAAGAAGCCCACAATCACATGACGTGTTCTATGTACAACTATGATTTAGGCAGTAACAACATTAAAAAAAAAAAAAAAAGACTTTAAATTCTACTCTGCTTGTTCGGGCTGGATGCTCAATGTGGCTTGTTTATGAGCTCCCTCCCTTTTGAGAAAAAAGATTTTCCAATCTACTTTTTCCATATTTTTATTTTTACCAACTGCCCGCAGTTTTACGGTGCTTTCCCATTTCAAAGAAACTGTGAATAATGTATACAATGATACAAATGACTTTATGTACTCCAGAGGAAATAAATGATAGTTTCCATTATCACATCAGTCAAATAACATTTTCACACAAATCTGTTTACATTCACTAGAACGATAACATAATATGCTCTTCAGCAATACTGCCTTATCAACCTGCAAAGCAGTGTAATAACAATTAACATAACATTTAAAAGCCTACACTCTCATTTTACCCACAAAAGTTTGTTAAAAAAAAAACTTGATATCTCTGACATTCAAAAATAATGTTATAAATATGCAAATTAATTTTTAAAGTAAAATATTTGCATCTCCTTTCCTCCTCCAGGCTTTTGAACTTCTGAGGTCAACAAGGACAAACAATACCACTAGTGTCTCTTTGCAAAAAGCTGGGTTTGCTGTCTGCAAGCAATGGTATCATTTCCATAGCAACCCCCTAACTATTAATTTTCAATTAAAGCAGACACAAAGCGGACAGCCTGAGGCTGGCAGACAGTGTCAAGAGCCCATCTCTGTAGGCAACAGTTTCACACAGCTATCAAGCGATAGGTGCCTCTTCCACAAAGCTGTATCAGGGGTACGTCAAGTTTGGCTGGTTAAAATGACATTAACCTTGAGTTCAGTCCTAAATATTTTATATCAGGCATTTACAAAGACAGCAAAATACTGACCAAAGCCTGAATCAGAAATAAACTAGCAAACAACAATTTCAAAGCCATATGCAGCACGGGGAAAAAAAAAAAATCACAGAAGTGTATTAATGGGAGGACATGCTTCTCAATGGCTATGATATCACTGCAGTTGTCAAAAACCTTTGAATCTCATCATCATCATCATCAAACACACTCCACACTCTTAAATAAAACAGTCAACACACCTACTCTATTATGCAGATTAGAATTAATTCTAAGGCATAAATTTTCCGTAGATGTCACAACACCAGGTACTATTCTGTAATTTAAAAAAACCCATATTTTCAAGTATCAGGGTATTATGTAATTTCTCTCTCACTTCCCGTCTTCTCACCAGAAACTAAGTTTCCAGTTCCAAACTTCCACTCATCATCACCAGCTTTTGGCCCATCTCCCCACTAACAACCTAGAGGTGCACTTGGCGTCTTTTGCATTTACCATTCTCCCTTTTGCACCAAATCTTTTTTGGCCCAACAACAAAATCAAAAGACATTTCTTGATCTCCTCTCCCAAGATCTAGGCTGTCATTAAATTTTTCTTTTTCTTCTTTTTTTTTTTTTAAATCTCTCTGTATCTCCTTCCCTCCTTAATTGGGGCAGGTGGGCCCCTGTATGCAAATACAGACGGCTAGAACAACCGGGTCCTGTGCAGTCACACAGGTAGCCTAGACCTCAGGCTGCTACTGCATGGGATTTTTCACTCCAGGGTGCAGAGAAAAACCCGCTGGCAGTGACAGGTATTATGTCACAGCCTGTTTTCTACCAAACAAAAGATGACAGGCAATGCAAACTGTTTTTCAGATGACAAGTTCCCGTCAAATGCGTTGCTCTAATTCTGCACCCTTCCTGCCCTTTTGCCTCCAGAAACAATTATGCAAAAGAACATATAACAGGTCAGGATCCCCCCAAACTCAATATGATCACAGTTGTAATCCTCTGGACAACTGTCAGCTCTTGCAACAGTTGGATGCTATCTCTAGTACCGCACAATCTATAAGCAAGCCTCGCACTGATAAGCCAAAGAACTGATTTAATAACAGTACTGAGCACTAGAAGGAACTAAGAGGAAGAAATGTGCACAGTACATATCAGCATTAAGGAATACAAATTCTAAGATGCACAGACGATATTTAGGGAATCCCTGTATTGATTTAAATACCAGTAACTAGAAATCATCAGCTTAACCCTGCAAAACCCTTACATGTGTGAGAGGACAGAGAGACTACTTGAATAAGTAAGAATCAGAAGGAGACACAATCATGGATTTACACAATAATTACCAGGTTTAAATTGTATGCATTTGTATTATATAGTATATGTGATCACAGAACACACACTGCCATATGTAATCCTAAAAAAAAAAAGTAAAATTTTGTCACATTTTCTGGTATACAAATGCTACTCCCTACATTTACAATATTAGGGTTATATAGTTAGATACCAGAAAGTGTATTTTAATAATGAGAACATAACAAGGATAATAAAATTAAAGAAGATGTAATGAACAACTTTAAAGCAGGCCCTTCAAATTCCTAGTCTTTAAAGTTAAGCTTGCTTAGCAAGCTTTTCCCCCCCAACTTACTCAATTAACAGCAATTAATATTGGTAGCAATTATACACATGGACAGGGAAGAGGAAGGATTGACTGTTCGGCCTTTGTAAGCAATACCCCAGTCTCGCAGTTTTCCAACAACAACGTCTATCATTTGCTACGTGCAGACATCAAGTGAGTAACACACAAACCCTTGGATGTTCGTTGTAGGTGGGTTTTCACCTTCCAAGGGTTTATTAGCGCCTGGCAGTGAAAAACCACCGAGGAAGCCTAAGCTCACTCTGTACGGCAGATGGTTTCACCGCTGCTGCCATCCAACCAGGGCAGTCTGGAAACCAGGAAGAAGCGCACCCAAACCAGCAGCACTGGGGAGGATGGACACACGTATGCACTGCCCAGGGCTGGGACCCTCCCAATGGGTCAGCTGCCACCTTCACAATTTATACAACTCAGCCTGCAGCTTCTTTGCACCCTACGCGACCACAGGATACAAAATACAATCATTATTTTTCATTCATTCTCCAGTTCAGAAGTGTCCTAAATATTGAGAGGATTGGGCCACAGGTCAGCAGCGTGGGGTCTTATGGCATGATGACAATGGTGTGAGTTGTGTGTCCCTCTCCATGGCACAGGGACACGTGAGGGCAAGCAAGGGCACAAGACTTGCCTTGAAGGATTGTCCTGGGTAAAGGGAGTCAGTCTGGCTGGAGGGGATCCAAGGGTGCACAAGCCTGTCTGCTGTCGTGCTCTGCTTCCTGGGGGGGAAAAGCTCCAGGAGAAAGCCTGGGTGGGAACTGCACAAACACAGTGAGGGTGATCGGGGGCCCCAGCCGGGAACAGAGAATAAGCCAGGCAGCCAATGCGCATCACACGTGAAGTTCATGCACACAGGTTTTACTCAAAACATCTTTCATTTCATGAATGACTAAAAAAAAGTCTGTGGTTTCCGGTGATGATTATGGTTGGTTCCACTCAAAACTCAAAGTCTTTAATTGTTAACACTATGTCAACACTTACCTCTTTTTCTCCCTCAGAAGGTTAACAAACTATATTACAAACATCTTTGAGGAAAAATTTAACAACTTACTAGAGTTTAACATTTACTCTACAACGATTTATTATTATTTTAAAAAATAACTGGGCCAGTAAGAATAGTTAATTAATTCTGTAATTAACTGTTGTGGATACAAACCTCTCTACCCATGTGAATCCAAAATAGATCATGTTTTGTTGCAAATAGTAAGGTGCTATCACAGTGCAACAAACAGATAGTCGGGAATCAACTGGTTAATAACAGTTTTTACTTACAGCATGTGACCAAGGATACTAGATTAAAAACAGCAAAGTGGGCAAATATGTTCCTTAAAGCCTCTGTTTGCAATAAACTCCAAATATGTTCTCGATCCACAGTGTTCATGAAACTCTGAGAGGTTTTGGCAATAAAACAAACTAGAACAGGTTGGAGAGAGGGTGGTGTCTGCATCTCTGCTTTAGAATCCACCCCACCCCCCCCTTCCAATACTAGAGATCAGTGTGTGTTTACCAGGAGGAAGCTATGACAACTGTAGATCTAGAGATAAAACAAAGCAGAAAAGAGAGTTTCAGTTCACTATTTACAACCCACTGACTAGTTGAATGGTTGTTATTGTCCGTAACCATTTATCACCAATATTTAATTCACAAAAAAACCTGTTAGTATACCGACACCTTTTCTCCAAGTAGGAAACTTAAAATAAGCACTTGAGACTCTCAAAATTTATTCCAGCAAATTAAAGAAGGCATGAATAGTACTTGAAAAAAAAAAGCCATATTGAAAGATACCATTAACATTTTAGTGAATGGCAGCCAGATTTGTTCCAATGGGCACAAAAGCTCATGACAGGGAAAACCTGTTTTCACCAAAAAAACAATCCCAATGGTACCACTAAAGCCATTCCTCTGTCCTTAATTATTAAAGGACTCTCAAAACAGAACAAACTCACAGGTATTTCTTGCCTTCACAGCAGCCAAGTTTGGCAGGTTTCCAGACTCTGGCTACATACACGTTCCTGTCTCTCGCAAAGCCAAAATGTCTGATGGGATAGAAAACAACGTAGTTCTTTCTCATTTTTGGCTGCAAGGGAAAGGATCAGAAGTTCATTGTTTCACAACTGTGAGGAAGGGGCCTTCTGCAGCTGGAGAGCCCCCAGGCCAGCACAGGGACATGGTCTTGGTAAATCCCAGCCCTTGCCTGCACCTGCCAAGGGGACGATTAAGGGGTGCAGTGCTGTCCTTCTCACCATCACCGCCACTTTAATTTATCTCTGTTTGCTAGATTTGCTTTTTTTTTTTTTTCCTTTTTCAAACAGTCTATTGCAATGCTACTGGTTCCTTCCAATGGCATTTACGTACCTCCCTCTTCTCATGACATTCATGATGAAATGTATCACAGGCAGCAAAGTATGTTTTTTGAAGATCTCATTCAGCCAGAAGTTTTGTCCCCTGCTCCCACCCAATATAAAGCATTCTCTGTCCTTCCTTGATGAAGGTCTGCAACAGCCTCCTCAGATTATCTATTCCTGGCCTCCTTTATTCCAGCTCCACATCCCTGGTCTGAGCTCCAACTCACAGAGTTTGATTTGGTCTTTCTGTACTATGTTGGCTCTGACCTGACAGAGCTGTGACCTACTGAAGCTATTTTCCATCCAGAATGAGGACTGAAAATGAAGGCTTGGAGGTCTGGACGGTACAGCTCTGGAGATTTCAAACAGTGCCACCTACCAAGCCTCAGAAATCCTCACTCTTCCCAGTCACTTTGCCAAGTCTTTTACTGTCACATTTATCTTCCAAATAGTTAGGTTCCACAGACAAAAACCTTATACATTGAAGAACAAATTTCTGATGTATTTAAATAACAAGTTACTCCACTGCCTGCACAAAAAAAATGCTATTTTAGTGAGGCCCACATAAACAAGGGTTTGAGCTCCCTCTGCAGGCTCCGTGTCTGTAATTAACTAAGAAATACTTTTCCCACGGCCACGCAGTCGTAAACGAATAATGATGATGTGCAGAAACAAAAATGTTTTGACAGGATTTGGCATGAGAGTAGTTGAAATTATCATTGATGTTGTTCTTTAAATGAGGCGTTTGGGGCAAATTCTGGCCTAGTATAAACAGGTGCACTCCACCGCAGCGAAAGGAGTGCCAGGCACTTTGCTTCAAAATGGGTTTAGCTAATTTTGTGTTAGTTGGACGGCAACTTAAATAAGTAATGATAACTAACTACAAGAGCTAGTACCTGCGGAAAGCATTAGGATAAAAGAGTGCCACCAAGACAGAATAGCAGGGAGATATATTTAATTTAAAAGAATAACTTTCAACTTTAACTGGTAAAGCAGATTATGCTACTGCACCAGGCTTACGCCGATTTAGTGGTATGGAGTATCTGGAGTGTACAAAGTATTAAACTCACAAACAGAGACTTCTATCCCAATTATCACCAGATCTGCACACTCAGGATCTAAATCAGTTCTAAGTTTCACTGGAGCCACTATCTAATGGGATTTCATAGAGGATTAGGCCAGAAATGTGGATTTCTTTGATGTTTCGAGTCCAGTCATTGAAAAGATACCTCCTTTCTCAAGCTAATAGCTTTTTTTCCCCCCTCTTTTCACATTAAGGGGAAAAAACCCCAGAATTTACAGGCCACATACAATCTTCAAAAATCTATTCAGATTACACAGTGATAAGAGTGTAAAAGGGAGAAAATGCATTACATAAACACAGCTACACAATAATGTTAAATTGAAATATATGTATGTGTTTAGTAGTTCTCCAACCCAATCTTTCACTGTATTTCAGCCCCAGTCTATTCTTGCTGGGAGCCTACAAGAGCAGGATGGAACAGTGCAGCAAAGAGATATCAGAATCCAGATATAAGCACAGATAATCAGAAACACCAAACATACAAAAATATCAGAAAACAAAGTGATAACTAAAGATTCAGCTCATATCTTTCTCAGCAAATGAGAGAAAAAGATTTTGACTAGATAAAACTCAGCTATTGTAGAAGACACTGATATAGTCATGTGTTTCTCATTAATCATTTCTAACTGACATTCAGCCAAAATTTAACCTTGATTTCAGCTGTTTACATGTCACATTATACTCTTTTCCTATTCTTATATCTTAGAGGTCTATACATGCTAATGTTTTTAGGTAATTGCCCTATTTTTGTGCTGCAGCCTCTTAGAGGTAAGACTGTACTGCACTGTGGAAAGATCTACCATCTCTGCTATGCAGAAGAGCTCTCTTACTTCGGGACCAGAAACAGTATCGTGGATTCACTATGGCAGCTCTGCTCTGCTCTGCTGATCAGCCCACGTGCACCTGAGACCCTCTTTCTCCAACATGTCTTTTTTCAATTTGTTGAGATGAGCTGTATGAAAACCAACTAGTAGACAGAAACTAGTAATGCTTCCCAGGGATCAGTACTGGGACCAATACTGTTCAAAACCTTCGTCAATGGCCTGCACCCTCAGCACATCCATGGATGGTCCCAAACTTGGGAGTGTGGAGGGGATGTGGAAGTACTAATGGGCTGCTATTCAGAAGTAGCTCAATAGGCCAGAGCAGTGAGCTGATGAAGAACCTCATGCAGAACCTCACCAAAAGCAACTGCAAAGTATTGCAACTGGGCATAAGAACCCCCTACTAGTGGCAAGGAGTCAACAGGATACAAAGTATCTTTTCAGAATAAGGTCTGAGGAATCCTGACAAAAAGTTAACCATGAGTTTGCATGTACCTTTGTAGATAAGAAGGCCAGTTGTATGCTCTATTAGCAAAAGTGTAGGCGTCGGGTCAAAGGAAATTATTTATTCTCTGCTTGGCTCTGGTGGCACTACATCTGGAGTATAGGGCTATTGGCTTCTGTACAAGACAACAACATACTATGGTGAGTCCAGCAGAAGGTGCTCAGGGAGCCAGGACATGATGTAGGGAGGAAGTTTGAAAGTACTGGGTTTGTTCAGCCTTCAGAAGAGAAGGCTATGTCAGGATCCCTTTACTGTCTTCAAGGACCCTCAATGGTAAGGTGTGGAAAGGTGGAATCAGAGGTGCACTGCAACAAGAAAAAAGGCAATGCACACAAGCTGCAACACAAGAATTTTTGATTAGGTGATCGGAAAAACGCATTCACAGTGAAGTTGTCTAACATTGCAACAGGCCTCCACTCTCAGAGAGATTCAAAATGCACTAGGAAAGATCCTGACCAGCCTGATCTAAGTCAACTGTGCTTTGAGTGGAGCATGGGGCCCCATCACCTCCAGAGGACCCTTTCTACTTAAATTCCACCAGAACTCCCTGATTTTATCCCTTAGCAATCCTGGTTAACGGATATCCTTGAGTACTGTAGACATTACCACCTCTGGCTGTCTCATGCAATGGCCAGAGGATGTACAGGAGTGTCTACAGAAGTTCCCTGTGCATGCACAGACCAGCTCTCACACTCACTCAGGGAGCACAGCAACTCTGCCAAATGAGAGACACGCCATGTTTCATGCACCTGCTCAGATCACTGCTCCAGTGCTCGCATAGCATGCTGTGTCCCGTGTATTAGCCAAGACAAACTCTGTGCAGTACTGCTACGCTAAAACTGCACTGGCTGGTTCTGTGTCTGCATGGGACTGCAATGGCACATGCAGATCAAATCATACACAGAAAACTTGGGTAGTTTTGCATCAACTTAGATAACGTTGTTCTGGTAACTCCTTCTCATTCTTGTGCTACATCTATTACAACGCATTGGAGAATCTACTCCAAACGGCTTTAGACATGGTTTAAAAAGTTCTAGCTCATCTAAAAATCTAATAGTCAAACTACACATATAACACAGAATCGTAGAATGGTTCAGGTTGTAAGAGACCTTGAAGATCTAGTTCCAATGCCCCTGCCATGGGCAGAGACAACTCACACTAGACTAGGTTGCTTAAAGCCCCATCCAACCTGGCCTTGAACACTTTCAGGGATGAGGCATCCACAGCTTCCCTGGGTAACCTGTGCAAATGCCTCACACTCCCACAGTAAAGAATTTCTTCCTAGTATCTAATCTAAATCTACCCTCTTTCAGTTTAAAAACATTACCCCTCGCCACTACATGCCCTTGTGAAAAGGCCCCCTCCAGCTTTCTTGCAGGCTCCCCTGAGGTACTGGAAGGCTGCTATAAGGTCGACCCAGAGCCTTCTCTTCTCCAGGCTGAACAAACCCAACTCTCTCAGCCTATCTTCATGAGAGATGTTTGACCCCTCTCATCATCTTTGTGGCCCTCCTCTGGATTTGTTCCAACACGCCCATGTCTTTCTTATGTTGGGGACCCCAGAGCTGGACACAGTACTCCAGGTGGGGGTCTCATGAGAGCAGAGTAAAGGGGTAGAATCACCTCCCTTGACTGGGAGGTGACTGCTGGCCATGCTTTTTTTGATGCAGCCCAGGATACAGTTGGCTTTTTGGGCTGCAAGCGCACATTGCTGGGTAATGTTGAGTTTCTCATTGATCAACACACCTAAGTCCTTCTCCTCAGGGCTGCTCTCAATCTCTATTCTCTGCCCAGCCTGTATTTGTCCTTGGGATTGCCCCAATTCACGTGCAGAACCTTGCACTTGGCCTGGTTGAACTTCATGAGGTTTGCACAGGCCCACCCCTCAAGCCTGTCCAGGTCCCTCTGGATGAATTCCCTTCCCTCCAGCATGTTGATCACACCACACAGGTTAGTGCTGTCGACAAACTTGCTGAGGTTGCACTCAGTCCCAATAAAGATGTTAAACAGCACCAGTCCCAATACCAATCCCAGAGCAACACCGCTAATCACTGGCCTCCACTTGGACATCGAGCCGTTGACTGCAACTTTTTGAGTGTGGCCAACCAGTCAATTTCTTATCCACCAAGTGGTCTATACGTCAAATCCATGTCTCTCCAATTTAGAGACAAGGATGTTGTGCAGGACAGGTTCAAGTGCTTTGCACAAGTCCAGGTAGGTGACATCAGTTGTTCTTCCCTTATCCACCAACACTCTAACCACATATAATATAACACATAAATGTATATTACGTTCTTGAATCATCACCAAAAAAAATACCTCTTATTCTCACTGAAACCCTTCATGTTTGTTTTGGTTAACCAAGACTCAGACTTAAATGGAATATTTTACCTGTAGTAAATCATAGTTACAAATTACATAGTTTTACATTATAGTTACAAATTCATGAACCATTAGCTACCAACCTGGTGATCTGATACTCTGTATATAATAGCACCCACATTTTGTAAAGCATTTTTCATCAGCAAGTCAGTATCATTATCCCCATTTTTTAACAGATGAAAAAACTGAGGCATAAAATAAGGAACTGATTGGATCAAGGTCATGTAGCAAGCCAGCACTAGAGACAGGAATAAAAACAAGGTGGCCTAAGACCTACTGCAATGTGCCTCACTGTCATTTCCTCACCCCAACGCCTCTTTTGTCGGGGTTCCTGCATTTCAATTTACCCTCTCTTGAGTGTATTAACTTACTTTGAGGCAAAAATATTCTAATTTTCTGGTTGTATGACTGCTCCCTCTATTGTGGTCTCTATGGGTACACTCAGATACCTTTCTACATGGTTAAAATATAAAATAAAAGATATGGCAAATGAGATTATATATACACTTTCTAAGATTAATTTAATGGTGACAGAATCTTGATTTCCTCATTCCTGTACAGATAGTTATTGTGTGCTGAAAGCTTTTCTTAATCTTTTAGTGCTGTTAGTGTTGACAACTCTAACCAATTAGTATCTTCTTTGGACTTCACTAAGATGCTGTTTAGTAGTACTCTGGATAATTAATTAAATAAGAGCAGAGATGCCAGTAGGATCTGGGATTCACCAGTTGGTAGCTTACCATATTGTTATTTACAGCCCTTCTAACCAGCTTCAGATTCTAATTTATTTGGGGTTAGTCTTCATGAAATACTTTGCCAAAAGTTGTAACAAAATTGCTGGTTTAATTTTTTTTTCTCATTTTGCTCACAAGATCTGTAATTCTATCACGAAAATAATTATATTTATTTGACAGAAGAGATGACAAATTTTTTGAACACTGAAGCTCCTCAGAATCCAGAGTGTCTCACTTGGAAGTCTAAAGGCATGACTACACTCTGCAGTTAAATATAACTCAAAACATCAGCATTCAAGCTAGCTGCAGAATGGAGCTCAGAAGCTCAGCGGGGCTTTTCAGCATTAATACCAAAATGAGCGTCTCTGCATGGACATACAGCTGTGCTATGTAGAAGTACTTGCGTGGATCAGTACTAGCTCAGGTAGAATGAGTATGTACTACATCATTTTCCATTGTACAACACAAACACATTGAAAGCATTTTTGAAAGACAGTCTCAGTTCCCACAGACAAGTTGCAAAACAGCAATTAAGTGCAGAAATACCAGGTGGCCCTGAAGCCTCTAAGTCTATGAAAGTAATCCAAAGCTTTGCCTCTCTGGATGAAAAGACGTCACTTAAGTGCCAGAAGTTCTGCTGCTGTGTATGCTGAGAGGCACCACTGTGATAACCTCACACGCTGGAGGCAGTTAGTGATTCACAAATTTGCACGCAGGATCCTTCAGAGCTGCAAAGCTCACAGGGATTATGCCTAGCAGCCAAGGAGAAGAGCCCATTGAGCATGAAGCACAGCACCACAGGTAGTCTTCTTCAAATGTGTAGCAAGAAGAGGGGTGAAAAGTGGTGAAAAAGCTGCAAGCCCTACAATAAATGGAGTCCTACAATGCAGGACCTCTGTGGTCCTGCAAAATGCTGCCTTTGACACGGTAAATAAAAATGTTACTGAGTATCTAAGTAATTACATAGCCCCTGGTGGCTCATGTAATATCTCCTCCCCTATTATGATGTGATTCAGCAAGGTATTCCAAGCATGTTCACAACTAAAACTTTCCAGGTATTCCCACCAGATTCACTACAAATAGTCAGTCCCCTGAAGTTCCTCATAATGCTGAACTGAGGACATTTGACATACATCCTTACCCGTAACTGACAGATCAAACACAACTTAGAACTTCACTACATAGGTGTAAACATTGCAGTGATTCTTCATTTTCTCATTAATTCATAAGGGAAAGATATATTGCAAAATACAGACTGAAAAGGAATTCTTTTGCAATTCTTCAAACATTTTGCAACAATAAGTTGTTACTGCTTTGCACTGGGATGAAACAAAGCCGAATATTTTAAACAAGTTTGGTTTTTAACTAGAAAGGAAAGAAACATCCCACCTATCCCACCATAACATTTAGGAATTTTTGTTACAAATACATCCCACTTGTCTTGAAGTTCCTGCTCTTAATTACTCATAAAAAATGGAACATCTCCAGGAGAGATGAGAAAAGATGCACTGCATGGTTCTCAACACATCATCTGCTTCACAAGTGGTATATCCACACCAGATCCCTGGCAAGAGGAACACCAAACACCATTTCCAGGGCATGGTTCATGGTTATCTCTTACCAAGTGATAAACGGAATGCCAAATCTGGGCCAAAATAATAAATGGAATATGGAAGATGAAGCACAGGGAAAAAACAGCACAACCTCAAACTTTCTGAGAGGAGAGCCAAAAAGAATATAACCAAATTTTGGTATGTGATGGCAAAAGCTACAGCTGAACGTGAAGCAATAAACTGGAGAAAGGCAGAGAAAAGAGCAGCCAAAAGGCAATCCTTTTCGTGATAACAACTGCTGTCCCACTCAGTCAAAATATGAATGAACCTAAAAATGAGAAAATAAAAGGAAGAAAACTAATTTTTAAGGAAGATATCCAAATTTTGTCCTTCAAGATTTAAGGATTACACTTGTACAAGAGTAGGTGTGTACCTAAACCCTGCTTTTTATGGACAAAGTCTTTTCTGACTATTCCAACTCATCACATGAACCGGGATGACAAAAAAATATACGTATGCATATCTATTGTACCTATATATGCCCTCCTCTGAGTAACAAAAGAGGACATCTGACATATTCTATAAGAAAATGACATTATTTTGACAACAGGAATCCTTTCCTTTTGAAGTTTCATTAAGTATAGTAACAGCTGAAAGCCCAGGCTGATGTCCCTCATCTGAATGCTCTACCTAATTTCTCAACTCCTCTGGGGCTAGTAAGGATCCATTCATAATCTCAAAGTCACCATTTGCTGCCACTTCCAGGGATTTGGCAGCTTGATCTACACTAGTAAATCAAATACTGCCCAGAAACACTCCTGAGCACTAGAGTATGATCACCTACATTTTAAATTGTTAAAATTGCTCTTGAAATGCTTTTCATTCACGCCAGCTAGCACTCTCCTAGACAATTTGCAGGCACAGCTCAGAAGTGAGAACATTTCAGGAACCATTCCAAATAAGCAGGTGGATCTTGCCACAAATTGCTTTGGAAGCTCAGAGAATTTACACTATAGACATCAGCTGTTCTGTGCAGTGGGACTCAGAGAATGGGGATGATCCTAGATACGTCTTATTTAACAATCTAGACATAGCCTAAAAATCCAGTTGCAGTGGTACCCCAGTGAAACCAAGGCTCATTCTAGTGATGTTTTTGTTGCTTCACTCAAAAAAACCAAATCACTAGAAACACGTAGCTGCCAGCAGAATAAAAAACCCTTGCACACATTTCCTTCCTTAATTTTTTCCAACGTTCCTCTGCAATCCTTGGGTTCTAAGTTATCCTGGAGCTCTCCACCTCCACAGAAGGGTGGTCTTCTGTGTCTTTCTTTTCTGCAAGTGATTTTCCATTAATCCAAGTCATCTCCTTCTGATAATACAATACAAACCATTCTCACCAAGCCTGATCTGGCTTGGCCATCACAGGATCCTTCCATGTACCGGCCTGATCAGTTATCTTGCTATGGCCACAGAACTTCATACAATTTGATGACTATGCAGTTGGTAGATCATGGGCTTAGCCTTGTACTGGAAGATACAAGAAAGATTCACACCCAAAAACCTCCAGCCAATTAAGTATACAACTGGAAGATGTGACCATTTGAGAAAATAGCACGGAGTTGAGGATAAGGATTTAAAAAAGCGGATTTGGTTTCTCTATCCTTCTTTTCTGATTTTCAACATCTCAGTTTCTTCTATAGGAAGAGCAGGTAGAAACTCTTTCTTGAGCCTCCCTGAATGTGTTATATGCTGAAGAAAAGTTTTTTTGAGTCAAATTTACTTTCTCTTAATACTCATGATGGAAAACAAATGAGGCTGACAGCTTCTTGGACCTTCCACTCTGGGTTTTAAGACATGAGGGAAGAGAATATCCCTCTGTGAGCTAAGCATACATTGGAGTGGATTTTTCATCTATTTTTAACAGTAATTTATCTAATTGCGCTGCATTATGCTACAGCACATCATGTTAAACTGCATTTTTACATGGCTGCATTAAAGTTTCAGACATTTTATTACATAATCTACGATGACATTTTACTTGCTGTATTCATCCTGGAAGAACAATGCAAAAATGGCTACAACAATGCAAATGCAGTTTTCATACCATGCCTGCTTAGGATACAGGGATAATAATGTTATATAGTACTTATTAATGCTTTCTCAGTCAATATGTTATGATGTACTGAATTCTTTGTGTCATGGGGCTCAATTGCTTAGGTTTGGCAGTCAGATGAAATTATAAGAAATAAAAAACAGGCTAATCAAATGTAAATATGATCCTAAATTGTTATTGACTGCATTTATACAATGTTATCTGCTAGGGCTGGAATCTCACTGAGAAAAAGGTGGAGAAATGGCTGAAGTGAGGGGAAAAAGACACATTTCTTCCACTCTCAGTGAGAATCAAAAGTTTGGGGAGGGAATGCTTTTCAAACTCCATTTTCTTTGCAAGGGTGACCTCATTTTTAAAATAATTATTGCCTCTGAGTGATAATATAGATATTTACATGTAAAACTGTATTTGAGATATGATATGAAATCATATCGAATACAGCAGTATCTTCGTTAGTCAGCTATAAGATGCATAAAATGTACAAGTGAACCAGGACTGGCACTATGCATGGCATAACACTGTAGCAACCATTTTTTTGGAAAAATTGCCTCCTAAATGTTACTAATATTTATCAAGTGTCCCATTGTAAAAATTACACATTTAGATTTCACTGGTTATTAGAAACTTACAGAATACCTGTGTTCTTGCAGCACTCTAAAAGATTGTGCATCACTATCAGCCATATATATCTTTGACTTATACCTTTTAAATAAACTGCCACATTCACTAGCAATAACCAGACAGGATTTTTTTTAAGAGAAGGGGACAGCTTTCCTGGAACTAGTCCTTTTTTACCTATTGTCTCAACAGATGCCTCAAGTAGAAGAGTGGCAGAAGATACCAGAATTAGTTCTTTGTTGTAACATCTCTTCCTTTTTCCTGAAGATAATCAAGGACAAGGTGGCATGAGGTAATTAGCTACAAGTATCATTAGTTCCCTGAATCATCTCCATGACTGATACCGAGCTCCTGCAGGCAGCCCTGGCTTACAGTCTGTGACTCCCAGGGAAGATATTTCACCACAAGAAAGAGGCCCTACACCGGGGGAAGAAAGAGCTATGCATATGAATGACTACATCTTGCCTTGCCCGGCTGACAGGAGAACTCCTCAGGACTTCCAGCTCCTGACTGCTGGGCTAAAGCAGCTTACCATGGGGATACCAGACTGCTTCTCTGACCTCCGGCTTTTCCTTTTGGAGTGTCTTCAAATAGGAACACTGTCTCAAAAAGCCTCCATTTATTAACTCTAGAATAATTGTGTAATTTTTTTTTAATAAATAGGCAGGGAGCTCCTTACATCAATGTAAGCAAATACTTTACCTGCATTTGTATTATCTGCAGACAAAGTGCCGTATTGGAGATGGAAGATCGGAGTTTTGCCCATGTGAGAAACTGGACGTGAGAAATCAGACCAGGACCTAACATCCCACCAGGCTTATGCACCAGTTTTACTGCGCTGTTGATGTCAGTCCCTTCATACAGAGAGGAAAACTCGTAACTCCTTTAGATCTCTCAACAAAAGTTCATAATTCCCAAAGGGGTGAAATAGCTTCTTACTCCTGAAAATAACATATAAATCTGAATTTAAGAGCATAACTTTAGACAATGAAGTTTAAAAATTTAATCTTAGTAATCCACTGTCTCAGTTTCTCCATCTTTACAAGTGAACCAAGTTTTTTATAGAGTGATTTTATTTTCTTGTATGAGAAACTCTGCATCTACTATGTATTCTTATTTAGTACTAATTGCCATTTTTGCTTTTCACAAGTCTTTACAAGTAATATGAAAAATGACCATTTTTCATGTGCCATCTTATTTCTAAGCAGGGCGTCATTGTTAATAAAAACAATTTTATACTTAATATAGACAATTTCACTACAAAAATTTCAGAATGCATACCATTATGTTAGAACAGAATTTTACAAATATCCATGAAAAATAATTATATCTTTTGTTTTGCACGTTCAGTCTCCATCAAGTGACACATGTAAGAATGTCTTAATCCTGAAGCAAACCCGTGAATCCTGTCAATACCTACCAGGGCGTAAAAAACTCAAGAACACTGTTGTTACAATGAAGGATATGGCACACACACAATTTCACTACACTGACTTCAATGCTTTAGTACTACTACATCTTACCAGTAGGCAGCACTGTTACATCTTTTTAGATGTTAGCAATGTTAATGACATACAGTGCCATCTGCAACTTTCTACATAATATCTGACCTTTACTTCCATTCAACCCTCATTATTTTTTCTTCACGCAGTGTTTCTATCTCCCACATTTTATTTCATAAAAGAAAATAAGAAGAAAATCAAAATGCTGGAATATTTTTTATCACATCAAAAATGGAAAATGGATATTGGAATGGTATATTGGATTGCATTAATCAATTACCATGACTGTCACTATTTAAAACATGGCAATAACTGTATCAAATGATGAATTACCTTAGGCAAATATCTCAGTAATGGAAATGATTCATTTCAGTATCGATTAAATCATTTAGACCTTTAAGATCTTAAAAGAACAAACTGATAGAATAAACAATGGTCCTGATCCAGGAAACCCTTGATCAAGTGAAGAGCACATGAGCCTTCAGTTACAAGAGCTGGATTTTAAATCAGGCTATTTGTCTCAAGAAGGATTTAAAGTGTAAAATTCAGAACAACTTAGTGTTATAAAACCAATAATCTCTTCTTATTACTACCTTAAAGATAGCCAAACCTATATATACAAACAAGTACAACTCCCTCATAACTGATAATTTTCAGGTTTTCCATTCCACAGAGTTTGTATCATCAACTAATTGGGCCTTGGTCTTGCATCTGCTAAAAATTAAAATTCAATACTGAGTTCAATAGGATTTTTGGATGTACAAGAAAGGAAGAATTTTGTGCCGAATATACATGTACCCAGCTGCAAAGGTTACTGGCAGGGGTTAATAAGTATATTTGCAAAGCACAGATAATGAATACTTACATTAGAATACGTATCTATTTGCTATATATATTTATATGTGTAGACACATACACATACACACACAAGCACACACATTTATATTTATATGTGTAAAAGTTTAATAATAAGCAGTATTCTCTTAGTTCATTGATAAACAAGATCTACTAGCTTAAACATCTTAGCAGTACCAAAGATTTTTTTCCACTTTCTGTCCTACTTTCACACCAAAATTATAATTTCATATTTCATAAAAAGGCACTGAAACGTAAAATGGGCCAACATCAAAATATAACAAGGAAGCAAAGATAAATTAGAGGAATTCTTTGGTTCTTTCACTAACTAATCAGAGATATACAGAAAAGGACCTTTTAAGTTTAATGATACCTGCTCATTAAATGATGCTAAACACTAAAATACCACGAACAGCAGGGAATTTCAGTTTACATTAGAGAAAAAAATAAAAGGATAAAAATGACTGAAGTTGGTCAGTTCAAGCTGATAGGGCACTTCAAATGAATAACAGAAGAATAAAAGAGACACTCTAGGTTAAATTAGGTTCTCCTATGCCTTTTCTTGAAAGTGCTTAACTTCACAAATTTTATTTGAATTAACTAACCTGCCAAAATCAAAGACTTGAATAGGGGTAAAGTTAAACAAGCAACTATACTTCACAGTAAGTTTACCCATTAAACAGCAGATAAAACCTCTGCATAAGAAAAGATGGGGGAAACAGTTTTAGAATGTGCATTTTTTCCTTGTCTAGTCAGGGAAAATGTCATCCCTTTCATAGTCTTGAAGTAAAGCTGTAATTCAGAATAAAATTATTCAGATATGGGACTTAATTCTTCTAATAATTTGTTTTTAAGAATACTGTTTTTCTAAGTTCAGCACAGTTTTCTTTCTCTCCATTTGAAATATATAATACTTGAGTATTACCATTTTAGTGTGGCATTAAAGATATTAAACAACTAATTATACTGTATTACCTGACTAATAACTTTTGCAAATACACTACTAAGGAACTAAGGATTTAAAGGAAAATAAGCCATTGGAAGAAACTGTCAAGGCTGAAGGGAAAGAAAAGGGTTGTAAATAAGAAGGTGGCTTCAAATCTTTCTCAAAATATATGCTATACCCTATGTTAATTTTGTTTGAAGGTGATTACACTTCTTATTAAAAAGAATAAGAGAAGAGTTTCATTCTGTTTTTTTCTGTGCTAGCAGCTGTAACATGCTAATAAAAATACGTAGTTCACCTAGATTCCATCTGTTCCTCACACTATCATATTTTCGTTCTGTCCTTAAATTAAAAAAAAAAAAAAGCCAAAAATCTGTTTTATTAAGCAGGCAAACTTCTCCTGACAGACAAGTTTTAACTGCAAAACCTCCAGTCCTGAAAGTCAATAGGCATGTAAGCTGTACAAGCTGCTTGAAAGACTCTGTCATAAGATCGACCCAGTCACCGAGTAGGTTTTCAATTTTTATTACACACAATACTTCTAGATATAGTTAGTTATTTTTAGCTAGCATTTTAGTAATTTGGGAGAGGGACAGAGTTAGAGAAAGAGGAAAAAGGAGCACGAATATATTTGGGTGTACACACGGAGCACGTAACTCTCTCCATCTGGGTCTGTTTCAGGCAAAGTGAGTGTCTCTGTTCCTTAATGTCCCTCCCAGAAACCCCTCACCTTCACGGGCTAATACTTGGCCTGAGGATGGAACACTGGATTGGGACACAAGAGCCGTGATTTTGGTCACTGACAGAAAAATAGTTTTGGATTTGTTTTTCAGCGATGATATGAAGTCATGGTTGCCAAGCATGTCTTCAGTCTAGCCCATTCATCTCACAGATTTAAATGATAACCCATGAGACACAGGTAATGGTTGTCTACCTCACTGAGAGGCTGCAAGATTATCCTCATGGCTTTGAAATATTCCAAATACCGTAAGCATGGCAAGAATGCAAATAAATACAATCCCAAACTAAGAGGTGCACTTTTATTGTCTTTGGTCACTGACTGACAGTGGACCCTCACGATAGCCAGCTCCAAAGGGGATGGATCTCATGCTTCCATCTAGATAAGTGCCAACACCTCTAAACTTTATTTTCCATAAGAAAGTTGTTGTATTGAAATACCATTACTCAAAGGTGCTGTGTCATCCTCAAAAGAAATGCTAGATTGCTTTAATATGCCACAGCTATAACTGGCCAGACGCAGGAGACCATCACCCATCTGGAAGCAATGTTAACAACTAAAAAAGGTACAGTAGCAGTTGTAGAATTACAGTGTACGAAAACTCCAAATACATGGAGATAGATGGACTAAAATGAGAAAGAACTCTGTTCTAGAAAAGTTGCCATAAAAAGCATGACAAATTAAGGATGCAGATGAGATAAAAGTATACAAATAACATGATGACCATCAGGATATAGGATATGTTTTATTCTCCACTTAAACTGTTACTTCTATTTTATCTTTAAAAAAATTAATAGTTCACTTCCTGTGACTGAAGTCAGGCAAATCTCTCTGCACTTGCAACCAATCTTACAGCATTGATCAAGGAACAATCTCATGTGTATGCTCAGAAGTACATAAAGGCTCTCCTACAGTTCACTGCAAACAACTAAGCTTACTGAAGCATAAAGAACAGTGAGTTAGGCTCCCCATGCCTTATACAATCAGAGCTAACAAGGACATGGTAACTCAAATATGACTTTTTTGTTCACACCTGCACAGGGTTAACTCACGTGAATACACACAAGCATCTTACATTTGTGTGAAACTCAGCAGTGAAGAACATCCTTACAGGTATTTCTCCCAGTCAGAATACCATCAGCATGCATCTGAAAAAAGGGTTGGATGCACTCTCTAACTGTCTTCTCAGTCCATTCCAGATAACACTGGAGAATATTTCATGCTGAAGGCCTAAGCAGAGCATGAAAAAGATGAGATAGCTACCAGTCTCATTAAACTGAAAATGGTACACCATCTCAGAACAAAATTTAGGAGGTGAGTACGGACTGTTTCATTCAGTTAGAGGAAAGGAACTGATTTAATATTTTGTGGTCACCAACATCAGGAAGACAACTTTTTAATTAAGAAATATAAAGTTACAGGAAATACAGGAAATGAGCAGCTAGAAAAAGTTGCCTTTGCTTGTTAGGAAAACTAGCAAAGGATTAGTTAAGATTAGTTAGGCATCATTGAGAAAGTAATTTCTAAGACAGCATTGACAACTATATGATTACAACATCAGATACACTGAGTTAGCAGCTTATTCATTCTACTAGTAAATATGGATGAGAAGAAACAGGGTGGTGTTATCTTTGGTCTCATTAGTATTTTTAGTGCAAGTGGCTGGAAGCATCAGCTGAGAGGCCCCACTGATACAGGCGCTCTATGAACCCCAGCAAGAGACACCACCACCAAAGAACTCATAGTCTGATCAAAGACACCTTGCAGAATAATTTAAAGGAATTTTATCCTTTCCCTAACTTGCAGTTTTATTCTAATGATTTTTGTAGCATGTCTTGCAACAAATATTTCCTTATCCATTATTCTTAACTAATTTTCCTCCTATTCTTAAATCATATTAAGTCATGTCATTGCTTTTCACCAGCAAAAATTCTCTCCTCTAGCATAAAAGCAGAGCTGGAAAATCTGGGGTTCTTCAGCTCAAAAAGTCAAGAACTCATAAACTAAAATGCATCCCCTGTATTTACTTTACAAATACATGATCCACCAGGTGAGTAAGTCTACCTGGTCCCCTGTTTTTCCTACAGAGGGAACAGAAACTTGGGGCCTGAATACCACTCACCTCCCTGACTGCCTTTCCCTGTAACTGTTTTGAGAATGTTACTGTGTGTTTCCCGCAGAGTGGAATAGAAAGGCACAGGGTAAGCACTTGGGGATTGGATACATCTTGAAAGGAGAAGTCCTGGTATAGCCAGAACTGATTCATGGAAGTTAAGGCTTGAGAAGGCTGATGTATGTAGTTTGAAGGAACGTTATTCTCAAAAAAAACCCTATGTACTTCGCTTGCAGTTATTATTAGAATACCTATGCATGCCCCTGCATCCCATTCCACAAACATTCACAATATTTTATTTAGACCCTTTTGCTGAATATTATGACATTCAAGCTCTAACCGATGTATTTAAATAAAATGTAAAGATAGAAAAAAATTCACCAGACCATTGATCAAGTTCATGCTACTTAAAAGCCAATAAGCTCTTTCAAGAGCTTTCAAGAGTATCAAATATTGCAACTATTACTGTACTTTGTCAAAATTGCAACTATTACTGTACTTTGTCAAAAAGCTGAGAAGCACTTTGGTGATGCAAGAATGAGTGCCTTGCATTTAATCAAGATGATTAAAACAAACATTTCCTCTTTTTTGACCAAATTAATACCCATTATATTGATAAAAACCCTCTTTGCTAACACAGGTTGAAGGATGATGTTTTCTTCTTTTGAAATAATTTCTAAGCTTCTTATAGTAACTTTTTTTACAAATGAACCTAGAATCTATATTATTGGTCACAATTTTTAGGTAGGTCCCCAGAATATATTCATTTCGTAGGGCAATGATTGACTGAACTATCCATGACTATATGAACTGGAATGCCTTTTTTTGAGTGGGAGGCTACCAAAATATACTAAACATCATCAAAACTGCTACAGGTTGTATAGCACCAGATCCAAAGAATGCAATAGAATGTCCATTATAAATTATTAAATAATTTACACTTGAAAGCAATTATGGTGTGCTAGGTGCTTCCCAAACAGAGGAGAAGTGATGTGGCTAGTATATAATTCCAGCTAAATAAAGTTATGTTTCTTCATTTGCAAACTGGCAATAGTGGAACCTGCCTTCTTTGGAAATTACATTAAGAAAAGTGAGAAACCATGCTTTCAGAACAATGTATTGCTTCTATAAATCCAAAATTATTCTTGCCCAATGCTAAAAGCTAAAGCAAATATATATTAAAAGTTAAAGTAGAGTATTATCTTAAAACAGATTGGCCAATATGGTGGGTATGTTAACAATACTATGAGTAACAGTACTAGAGTATATAATGAATACTTGTATTCATTTTTCTTATCACTCTCCCTACCATTATTTATTTGCTTCCTGCATAGATTCTGAAATAATTCAGACTGCTTACAATCCACATTTTTTGTATCAGGAAGAGGCAAATGAAATCTTACAAAATCAAAAAGGAGCAGGAAACATATCCCTTTGTGCTACTGTATATGGCAATGGATTGAAGCTGGCCATTGAGATTAAGAATGCACAAGATCACCTCAGTTCCTTTAGATGGAAGAGAAAGGTCAGAAACCTATCTAGGAAAAAGTCTAGATGAGGTGACACAGAGGCTTCCTTTATGCTGCTTTTAAAGAACTTCATCAGAAAGTGGTATTTGACCCTA
Organism: Limnodromus scolopaceus; assembly: GCA_028565335.1. NCBI lineage: Eukaryota > Metazoa > Chordata > Aves > Charadriiformes > Scolopacidae > Limnodromus > Limnodromus scolopaceus. The sequence continues at coordinate 28,285,402 of JAOXNO010000001.1, forward strand.
CCAAAGGTAAGCAGAGTCCAGGGATTGTCTTTAAAAGTTAGTATTCCTCAACAGTTACCTAAAAATTCAATTCAAGATTGCACCACTTTCCATTAAAACTGAAACAACAAAAAAAGACATTGCATTGTTCTTTAGCATTTCTTCACTTTACCACAATACAATTTTATACCTGAGTTGCATTCTTCTGTTCTATTTTGCAAAGATAAACCTTAGTCTTGCATCATGGACAAACATCCTTAGCGTACTTTGACAATTTAGCAATAACTAACTTAGATTTAAAATACTCCTATATACCAGGGAAAAAAACTTTCTCTATTATTTGAACTTTGTATTTTCAGAGAGAAGTAAAAAGGCAGGATTTAGCTTCACATTAAAGCATTTGAATTTAAGTCCTTAGATGTATGTTTAGTTTCTAATTATCTACTACAATCAAGAAAAATCTGTACTTTCTTCCACAGTCTGTACAGTCAATGGAGCCTAGAGAGAAATGAAACTGGCCAGTCACAAGGGCTCTTAGTTAGTTGCCTAAATGCAGGCATCCGTTGTTATTTTAGATGATCTGGAGTATTATGCCCAATTTTCAGCATCCAGTCAGGAGGACAGAGGTCTCCCATTGGTCCTGTGTTAGATCTGTTTGTTTAGGGAAATAAATCCCACTCTAGACACCAATTTAAGGGCAAGCAAAATTCCTCTCCAGACTCAGTTAATTATATTGATTAAAGTGAGAGCTCTGTTCAGTACAAATTCAAACTTTGCCACCTACTGCAAGTGCAGACACCTATGACTGGGCATGTATATCCAGGTCCCTCAGTCTCAGAGCTGAACCTTTTTCAAGATGCCTTCAGGTTTGTCAGCTGGACAGCATGGCTAAAAATAATTAAAAATAGTATGCATTGAATATAAAAAGAAACTGGTCCATATAGGTCTGACATATAAATTACAGTTGCTCAAATGAACCTCTTTTGTAGAAAAGTAACATGTCCCTTGGATTTCTTTTTACCAAAAATTAATGTAATTAGATTTCAAGAATTTACTATCTAGCTCAGTTACACCTAAGACAATGAAGTTGTTCTCAATTTTTTCTCATGTGCAAACCTGCAGTAATTTTTTATGTTTCCCCTATTTAAATATGCATCCCTGTTTTTCACAGATACAAAAAAGTTAGATTTGTATGTCACTTTATTAGTCCAGTGTCGTAAGAGAAGATCTGCCTGATCACATTTTGCCTGTCAGTCAACCATCAGCATCTTCCGAGCCATTTCCTGCAAATGTGACAGAGCTTCAACCATCTGAAGTTGCTTCGACTTTAATCAAAAAGGAAGACAAAGGTGTTATTAGTGTACCCACCAAAATAAAGGCTGTGCCACAATTGCTGTGCCACACAAACATCAGAGATTTCACGTGGATTCTACTGTTCATATAAATGGTGGTTTTTTTAGAAAGAAGATTGGATTCTGTACCTTAGAACAGCAAAATGTATATGATCATGTTAAAATCCAGCTGCCAGAATTAGAAAGCTAAGCGGATACTAAAGGCTTATAAACAGGAGCTTTCAATTTCCTACCTCCTGTTAAAATTGAAAACCTGAAAAAGAATATCTGAAATGCAACCAACAATTAATTTCAATTTCATCTTGAAAGCTTTACCTGCAAGTGGCAAAGACTGAAGACAATCAGATCTTCAGCACTGTTATAACTTTTGAACAATGTTTTACACTGGCAGAGCCCAGCTGCAGAGATTTTCCTATGGAACAGGGTTCTTAGACACTAATTTTTTCCCTAAAGCTTATGTATTGTGGGTAGTGCATTTCTTTGCCACTGCAAGCAGTGTTTGTTAACTGTAAGGGGCTCATCAGTATTGATGCGGGACTGCAGAAAAGATAAAGGTCTCTCTCTGCCCGAACAGAGGAGGAAAGAGAAATGCTACACCCCCACTGGTACAGAGCTGTTGTTGGGACAACAACTACTTGTGCTGGGGTTTCTTCCCATGGAACAAATACTGATGAGATTCATGGGCAGGGACCTTAAAAGCTCGTGAACTCTTGGCCAATAGAATGAAAAAGTAAGGGAGGACACTGGTTCCTTATGTGAGAACTTCAGGAAAAGGGAAACTGAAGAGTAAATAGTGGATTTGGGAGAGCAGCACAAGAGACTCCAAAAGAAGTGTGGGTGCACAGGAAGCATATAGCGGGAAATATGTATTAGTCCCCCAATATAGTGATACTTTCTGTAGCGTGTATCAGACTGTAAAAATCCTCCTCGTATACCTCCAGTGACAGGTTTTTCCCACACCACTCAAATCCTCATGTTTCCTACATACATTCATGTCTGTCTGCATGAATGTCTCCACTCAGCAGTTCAGAGCTTGTTCAGCCGTAGGTTTTAAGTCTGTACATCAATGCGAAATTAAAAAAATACAAGAATCATTCTCACATCTCCCATGGAGTCACTACTACCAACTCCTAATAATATCAATGTGTAAGAAAACATTTATACAGTACATCTTAAACACTGATGCATATTCATCATTACACTCTGGCTTCATGTGAGGTTTCCTAATCAGCATTGGGTTTGTTTCTTTTCTTTCTTCCCTGGCTAATAATTTAGAAAGTCTTTCCACTTCTTTATCTTTATCTTGCATAGATACTCTGCAAAGGGAGCATTTACCTATTCAGATATTTTTCTTAATTATGCAACTTTGTAAAGAGAACATCACTAAACCCACTGTCATTTTTCAGCTACTCTGGAAAGCAGAGACGCTGTGTACATCCTCTTTTCTTTTTCTGCCAAAGCAGCTGGTAAAATTCTTCATAAACCAGTGAAGCAGAGGGTAAATCGGGAATACCAGACATGACAGGAATAGCCGTAGCTCCATTCATGTCAACGGAGCTCATAGGGACAGAAACTCTTTTTCTAGTCAGAAAAAATAAGGCTAGTGCATATCCAGAGGAGAAATAAAACCTCCAGAAAAAAAGGTACTGCTCCGCAACACAGAGCAATGCATATCCCATATTCACAGCCGATTAGCACAAAATAAAATACAAAATACTACCTTTTGTAATTGCATTGAATCCAATGAGTCAATGTTAAGGATTTGAGCAAAAGTAGCCACAAATACCTTGTAAGCTATCCAGATATTGCAGAATACTTAGAGATTACTTATCTCATAAAATTCCAAAGCAGCTAGAAGCTCAAGGTGGTGATCAAACTGATTTTACTATTGATTTTATTCTTTTTCTTAGCAGGTGACAGTGATGCTAGAAATCTTGGATTAACATGTATGATTTTGGATCTCAGGAGAATGAAGTCAATAGGACAGCACCATGGGAAAAATGGGTAGAAAGGCAGTAACGTTGGTCAGTGCAATAGGGCTCTGGGGTTTCAAAGAAACCTATTGTCTACAAGAGGTACTTTGAGAATGATACCGGGGAATAAGGAGAAGGTGGAAAAGAAACCAAAGCAGGCAGAAAGGGGCACATAATTAACATCTATTTCATATGACTGCACTCACCATCAGAGGCCACACAACGCCTATTCCCAGATATGCCTTTGCAGCAATTAACATTTGTTCCCTATCATTTTGGAGGGTGTTTCCAGAACCTGAACTATGCTGACACAAGGTCTAGAACAATCCCTCACTTATCAATGTTTGGAGTAACTTGGGTGAATCTAAGATTGGATCCAAATACTTGGTCACTGGTTACCTTCCTTGAAAGAAATACAATCCACCTTGTCACAATACGAGGTGGTTTTGGAAACATTCCTCTTCTTGTCTCTTATAGTAAAATATGCTCCCGCAGTTGTGCCCAGCAGCTGGTGAAACCATAACTAAAATCTAGAATATACAAGGGCACTTCCAAACGCTTTTAGTAGTCAACATTTTAGTGATGGCTGTTCAGATGAGCCTGGGCATGCTATTCCCTTCAGAAAGCAAAAATGCTGATACCTTGGGTAGCCAGTGCACAACGGGAATACATCCTAAACCGAGAACACAGTGAGGAACATCTAAGTGTATGTCATCGCTCAAACAGACACTAACTCAGTCAGAAGAATTATAAAACAGTAGAGAAGACACATGCCAAGAAGTTATTGCATGTGTGGATGAATAGGGTGTGAGAAAGCAGCAGAAAACTAACAACAATGGAACAGTTAAACTAGTAACACAGGTGTAGTCATGAAAACTAGAGAAGTGTAAATGGCTCACAGATAAAATCCTTTAATTTCTATGGTAAACTAAAGCAAATTAATTACATTGGAAATTGTGTTTCTGTGTCCATGTCTTATTCTGAAAAAAGACGAAAAATGAGAAAGACAAATCCAAACATACAAACAAAAAATCCTAAATCCCTTTCAATGTAAGCAGAGTTCTTGGCATTCATCAACAACTGGAAACCTAAAGAGGGGTTTAAGTTAATACTACATATGATAATAACAGAATCACTACTACATAGTTTTTTCTTTCCTGAATAGGTGAATGACTCTACAAGTCAAGAAACTAAAGATCTTTTTACACAGAACATAAAGAGGAAAGATATGGAACACTTGCAGTTTGATCAGTGGTCACCACATATCAGAATAAAAGCTTCAAAACAACTGGAATCATAGAGCAGAAATCAAGCAAAGGAAGAGAAAGGCAGAAAACTAGTACTATAAAACCCATATACTGATTGCAATTTTTAAAAAAGAAGACAAAATCAAATAAATCACAAGGAAAGGATAGTCTTAAGAAGCTGCAAGTTTTTTTTTAGAAACACACTGAGAGTTAACAATATTTTAGTCATGCTACAGCATCTAGGCTATTCTGCTTTGGAAAGGCCTGATATGAGAGACACAAGGATAGCTTGAAGGGAGGCTGTCTGACCGGAGGCTGAGAGCTGTGACTGATGTGCCTGTTAAGAAACCGACATTCAAAGGACGGCCCAAAATCTCTTCTGTGCAGGCCAGGGTGAGCACTACATGCTTTATTTATCTCCTCTATCCTAAATAAAATTTGAGACTACACCTGTGAAACAGGACACATTTAAAAAGGTAAGGTGGGTAAGTTGATTAGCTAATTAACCAAGCTCTTATATACAACCCATAGGGAGCATCTCAAATGCATAGGACATTTTTTGTTATTAAAAAAAATAGGACAAGGAAGATTTATCATTAAAATATATTTCACTAATTATACCACCTGGAGTTTCTTCCACAAAACAAACTTTTAATTAGAAAATGTGGGTTTATAGAAAATGTTTGGTATAAAAGTTTGATTGTTTATTAAAAGTAGAATGTGGAAAGTTCCTTGCACACTAAGGAGCACAGCTGTACTGCTTCAGAGGGTGTACTTTGTCTATTTAAATGCCTCAGGTATCTTTTCAGAAACTATTGGCACTGATTTTTTGCATCCTATTTAGGAACAGGAGAGGCAAAACAAAATGGATATTTATTTTTTTACATGAAGGAAGAGCTTCGCTAGTTGTAGACATAAAAATTATTTTCTCTTTAAGTAATAAAACCTGTTGATACATTTAATATGAGCCAGCCTAAGAAACTGAATACTCAAGTCCCATACAGGCCCTCTATATCAGCTGAGTGTTGCAAAGTACCGGCTTTCTTCCCAGAAGCATCAATCACCTCGTTCTCCATGTCTGGAGAAACTCAGCTCATACACTGCAATGCACTATCTGCACTATGCACAGCCTTGCACTGGAGATGTAGCTACACCTGCCATGTATAAAATCACTGAAATTGCTTATAGAGTGTCTTAAGGAAAAGCAGCGAAGTACTGCTTTTAAGACACGCTGGAGAAAACAGCACAGACACATGGGAGTATTTTTGATGCCCAACTTCATGCTCTTAAAACAACACTTCATCTATTTCTTTCAGTGTATGGATATCCTTTTCATAATAGTATTAGTTTAAATTTTTCTGATTTTTTTTTTTTTTCTGAATCTTAAAGTTACTGGACAGGCAAGGGAAAGCTGCATGAGTATATGTGGTACCAAAGGGACAAATCCCTCTTTCACATATTCCCTAACTTAGTCCTCATAGAAGGGAAGAACCGTGAGGTCCCATCTCTGGGGCTAGAAAAAGGAAGCGAACAGCAGTCCTCCAAAACCGGGAATGATCAAGGAAAGAACAATGACCTGCATTTATTGCCGGGTAGTGCTCCCAGTTGAGTTAATAAAGTTGTGGCCTAATTAAACTGAGCACTTCACATCTTGTTTTTCTTCTTGCGTGGCCGGGACAATTAAGCATCCTTTGATGTAGAGTGCTCTGAGGAAATCTCCCAATTACTTTATGAACAATTTTTGTCATAAAGCCTGAGAGAATTTATTGAAACCACCTACAGTGGAATGAGGCCAGAACCAATCAACACTGGATGACCAGACTTAGGGCTAAGGATTTTAAACTAGAGGCCACTAAGACCACAAGCAACACATCAAACAGAGAAATTTAAGCTCCAGGAACTGCTAGTTGGATACAGTAAGATAAACAAAAATCTGTGGAAATTACTCAGTTTCACACCTGGAGCAGAAAGTGTTGACAATTGCCAATTTTCTGTGTATTGGTAGTTGCATTATACTCTAATTGTATTCCAATTGAAAACAAAATTAATAGTACATGTAACTGCTCTGCTCAATCAAGTAAAAAAGGCATTTTGTTACTTTTTACCAAAACCAAGCAAGGATATTAATAATTCCACTTATTAGTATTTTAAAATAACAGTTTATTAACCTAAAATTAAAGTGCTATCGACATAGGATAATAAGGATTATTAAACCTACTGCTATCATAGGCAACCATGCTGTATATTTTCCTCTATAAACCAATCCATTTCCACCTTAAAACTAGTCAGGTTAACTAGCATATCTGAAAAACTAAATATACAGAAGAAATAGTTTTAGAAAGAAATATGCATATATATTCTAAGTATGTATGTTTAAATATTAAACTGTATATTTCTTATTTTAAGTATCACATACTTTATCTTATTAATTGGTGCAATTCATCTGAATTCAGATGCAACACAGATACAACTTTTTTTAAAAGTAGTTTTCAGATGGCAGTAATAGGGAAATAATAATTTAAAAAAAAAAAATAGAACCAATTATAGTGCCTTCCAGTTTTAAGAAAAGTATCACTTTCATGTTGTTCTAACATTTAAAAAATGTTAGGTCCAAACTACTGTCTCCATTCAGTGTCCACTTGTGGAGACAAAAAAAACCCCAATCACAAAGAGAACAACTATGCAATTAGAAGATCTAAAATCTACTTTCTTTCTAGCATAAGAAAATCATAGTATTTTAAACTCTCATCTGTTAGTGTTTATTTTGTGCACTAGGCAAAATTTTTTTTCTGAAATTTGTTTTGATTGTACAGATAACTCAGCTCTCTAGCACCAAGTCTTTACAATTAAAATGTGGGTTAAGTTTTAAAGATGGTGTTACTATTCACTTAACTAACACAAACTGAGCAGAAAATAAATAAATAATAAAAGCTCGGCATAAAATCCCCTATAAGGTAACTCATCATTAGTACAAATTAGCTCTAAAATGCATCACAGGCAAATAAAAAAAGCTTCAATTATTTTAGTCTTACAGTAAAATACTGAGACTTGACTAGGAAAAATAGACAGAAATTTAGTAATGTTAAGATCTACGCACTGCAAGCACCACTACTGCTGTTGAAATATTTTAAGACATATATTCCATTCAACTCCCCAAACAAATAGCAGACTGTACTTCAAATGCATTGCAAGACTATTAGGTAATCTTTTTCTTTGTTTAGATTCAGTAGGGTTCAGTGACAAACATTCATCTTCTCTTTCTATAAAAGTTCCTATCTTTTGCTTAGTTAAGAATTGCTTTAGTTTTAGTAGCAACTCTCAATTTACTTCACCATTTATTAGCCTCACACAATAAACTTCAAACAAAATGCAAAAATGATCATTTAACTATTTTAAAATTATAAATTATTTGTTCTGTGTTTAGATCACACAGTGGAAAGAGCAGTTACATCTGTAGGTAGGCTAATAGAATCAGACACAAAGCTTCTGAAATAAACCAATACCAGCTGCTCCCATGCCTCATTACTCGGCAGTAGCTTCTAGCCTGAAATATTGTACCTTGCAGAATCGCTGGCTTTCAAAAGCCACACAGACTTTTGAGAAGATGGAGCAGTACAAAACAGACACTTCCCTCAGACAGAAAAAAAAAAAAAAAGAAAAGTCCTATACTTCAGGGTATGTGTTCAACTATTTTCCATTTTAAGGCACACATATTTTCCACCACTGTACTTATTTTAACAGGTGAAAGCAATTAGATTTTAAAATTATCACACTGTCAATGTCCCCCCTTCTAAAAGAATAATTTAAAAATTCTAAAAGTAATGAAATATCATTTTAATTAGTAACATACTTTGTGCTTACAGACGATATTGAAGTAGGAATGACAGTATCATAACTAGTGTCCAATCATCTAGATCACTAAGAAAGGATATATTAATGAAAAAAACCGGCTTGGCTCCAGATATACAGTGCAGCCCCAAATGCTTTGCACATATAACATTTTGTTTAGCTATAAACATGCTGTACAAAAACAACTTGTAAAAAATAATCTATTTTCAATCTCCAGAGGTCCCTTCCAACCCCATATCATTCTTTGATTCTGTGATTCTTATTAAATTTGTGGGGTTTGCTGTACTCTGCAAAAATTAGGTTGCAACAGCTAAAACTCTCAGTAAAAGGTACTGTCAGACCCTCATCATCTAAAATGGTCATTAAGAAAGCCTAAAGAGATTCACCTTCTTGAAACACAGATGGAATTTTAATGTAAAAGTTTACACCTTTAAAATTACAGAGGTTTAATTTCCAACAAGCCCCAAAGAATTCAATATTCCATGGCTCTCAGGACTCATCTTCAAAATAGAGCGTTAGTTTTAAACATTTAGGAAATACATATGGTATTAGAATTAAAAACTTGAGTATGTTTGAAAGAACATTTATATTCTAACAGGAATCAAATGTATACTTCTAATTTGCCTACTCTGAAGATAACATTTTGATATACACAAATTATTTAGGCAGAAAAATTATAGCAGACTTCTGCTGTATTCAAAAAATATTCAACACAGTGTTCAGTAGGTACTCTGGAGTATCATTTAGAGGCAGGATGTCACAGTATCATTCTTAATTTTAAAATACTAAAATAATGAAAAGCAAGTTATGTGATGGTATATGTTTCAGAACAGCATTGTCTTTTTATATCAATCATTAAGTATTTTTTTTCTAATATCTCTTATCTCTGAAACTGTCCTCTGCATAATAAAATAAATTCAATTCACCATTTTCAGAATAATAAGCGCTTACTGAATATTATTTGCCTTACTCTCAAGCGGAAAATTATGGAAATGATTATATGAGATCCAAAATGCAAGCAGTCACTAGTAGTAAGCATGTTAGGTGAGGCAATACCTTATAAGTTCATCATAAGTAAATTGTTACATGTTTAGAGATTTTCTTGACTTTTCACTGGTATGACATGGTCAGCATTATATCTTAGAAGACTATTTCATCAATTTTTAAATCGCTTTAATTTAAAAACTCCCTAATAAATAAAACACACAAATCCATGCTGAAAAATACTGAATATTTCATTTAAAATACAATATTCAGCTACTTTGAAGAAATAACTTTATTTTTCAGTGAAATGAGGCCTCTCTTTCTTCTGTATTTGTCAGATTTTAAATAAATTGTACTCAATATCCTGGATTGCCTTTGACAAATAAAAAATACTTATGAACATTATTACCAAATAATATAGAGAAAAAAAGCCTCTCAGGCCAGAAATTTGGAACAGCATCCAGACAGTACAAACCTGGAATACAGGTGATTTTTTCACTGCTGGACACAATCAGGCATAATTTCCTCCATCTCCAGGAGAATTATAGCATAGCCCAGCTAAGGAGTCTGGCAATAAACCTGTTCAAAATTCATTTACAGTGATATCCCTTATATTAATGATGCATCCGTGTCTGAAGGCCAGAAATTCCTTACCAAGTGAACACAGAGAATAAGAGAGTGTCATTTTTTGGCATTACTGTGTCGTGGCATTTAAAAGCCAGCTGAAAGTATAACCACATTCCCAAACCATAAAGTTTACTAACAAAACCTGAGTTTCTGTAAACAGAAGGTTGGTTAAATCATGGCTTTTTTTGGTATTGCTTTACTTAATGTCAGGAAGTTCAGTCCTGTCCATACTTTTAGGGAAATATCTATAGGCTCTGGATAAGACAAAACAGCATATTAAAGCTGGATATACTCATTAACATACTGCAAACACTTCATATTTGATCTCTCAGCAGAAAACAAAGGCCCACAAGTAATGTCACAAGTGCAGTCTCTGTGCTAACTGCCAGCCAGATCCCTCAAGTGGAAGTTATTAACAAAGAAAGGCATAGAGTAAAACAAAAAGGTGTCAATAAAAATCCACAACCATGAGGGCTTAAGAAAATTAGAACCAATACTTAAAATGTATTTGGGAAAGAATAAGCATTTAGCAAATCTCAATTTGGGAAAAAGGATGACATTTTATTAAAATCCAGAGAGATAATCTATAGCCCAAAAATATTAAAGCCATTGGAGAGCAATTAAAGCAAAAGGAATTCACTGAAACATTAATGCGGTTTTTTAACAAATCTTGGAATACTCTACAAGATCAAGAGGATTGCAAAAACTCAATGCGGTGTTCATGTTTATGAAGATCAAACCTGAGAAACTACAGGCAGGCTGACATCAAGCCAGTATAAACGCTAGAAAGGTTGAGCAGTAAATAATTAAGAAATGATAGCATAATTCATTCACTTGCAAGTCTTGTCAACTAAACTCGATACCATTTTTTATGCTATAACAAGTTTGGCTAATAACATTAACTTGTATTGTCATAGTACACTTAGATTGCTATAAGATTTAATCTTGCATGACATTTTCAAGCACCATACAAAATCAATACTCTACATTACATGGATTAAAACTGTTTAAATACACAGATCTTGAAAACTGTAAGTGGAAAATTGTCAGACGATGTAGGTTCTCTGAAGAACTTTTATTGTCCCAAATTTATTACTTTCATTGTAAATCAGAGGTTAATTTTTTTCTGATGACCTCAGCCTTGATACAATGGGAAATATCAATCAAACAGATGGGTCCATTTCATCAGTATAACTCATTTGAGCATCATACAGCTAAGATGTAGCTCTCAAACAGAAATATTAAAACTATAATCTAGTACATTTATATAACAAAGGGTTAAGAGGTAACTGGCTTACCAACTGTAAGTATCTAAGGCAAGAGCTACCTAAGAGTAGACAGCTGTTTAATTTAGTAGAAAAAAGAGCATTTTCAAATCCAATAGTAGAAAGCTATTACTTGGCTGTGTTCATGTAAAAGTCACATTTCTTTATTGAAAATTCTTTATTGAAAATAAATAATCTATTAGCAACATCTTTTGACATATATGGTAGATTATCTACCTTTCCAAATCCTTATGAAATCTTTGTTATCTTTCTAAAACAGATGTCACATTTCAAGTGGAAGTTACAGTCTCAAGGAATACACAAAGTCTTTCAGGAGGTTCTGACACCCACACAACACAATGAGTCCAAGTAAATTAGTAGGACTAGATTACCAGTCTTGCCACAAAGCAACCCACAAAAGTCTAGAGAGAAAAAGCAAAATTTGGCCTTGACGTGCATGTGCAGAAGTTCTCAATGACAGGGAGAAGTCAGTAATTTAAACAAAAGGAATAGTTAACAGCCACCTAACAAACCCACCTGCTGGTTTTCTCCACAAGAGGCAGTGCTGAGAGTGACTCTACAACTGGAAAGTTTGACAATAGTCAAATCTAGACCGGATTACTAGTTGCTCTACACTTAAGAATGCAGGTTTTTTACTTCAGCAAAGTAGTTTAGAGCAGCAGCCATAAGAAGATTGGGCTGCCCCATTTATTACAGTCCAGCTATGCCTTAAGTAAACCGGGTGGCTAGTTGTATTACCGAGGTTCAGAAAGGAAACACAGGTTATGAAGGATTTTTACACACATACTTCTTATTGCAACCTTGGAAGCAATCGTATTTTACAAAGACCATATTTTATGAAGATGGAAAGGAAAACAATTAATTTTAATGTGTTCAGAAGGAGGGACGGAGAAACAGTAAGAGAACCTAAAGAAACACAAGACCGAATCTCTCAGCAACAGAAGAATTAAATCTCTGATACTTACCAGAATATGGTAGGGGTATATATTCATATAAATAGACAGGCAGACCTATCTGAGAACAAAAAAGGAAAACTGCATTTGTTATTTACTTGATTAACATTCTAATAGAGATACAGCATACAGAAAGTGCTAGATTTTTTTCTGATGAAATAACCAAGTTTGTCTGTGAGCAGCCCAACTAGCAAAGCTCAGGTTTCTTCAGAAACAGTGTCTTGATGTTTCCTCATGCAAGATGTATTGCTTCTCCTCCCTTTTTACTGCAATTACTTTAAGTTTCTCCCCTCTTGCCCAATCCCTTCTCTTTTCCTATCTTTTCTATTCCCTTTCCAAAAGAGAATTCTCCCAGGTCCCTTCTACCTCAACTTCCCAGCTGGCCAAGAGTTGATGATTTGCTGCTGAATACCCAAGTACTGACTATGGGACTAAAAGAACAGCTAATAAAAGTTATTAAACATAAATTCAGCTTGGGTGTCACATTGATATATTCGTTAGGAAACCAATCTAAAAATAACTTTTTTCTTTTTCCTGCTGGAGATTAGTTAGTTTCTAGGATGGTACAAATGCTTTTAAATTCCTGAATATTTGATTCCAAATACCACAATGTGATCACACACACACACAAAATCTTGGTTTAGACTCTATTGAATGCTATTATAGAACTGTGATGAAATTTGGCAATTCAGTACCACTTCCCACTACCTGGAATATCGTCAGAAATAACAACAAAACCCAGTTAATTATTAGATTTGTAGCAAATGCTGATTAGATAGCCATATTTTAAAATGAATACGCATAAACACATTCCCCACTCATATTCTCACTGACTAAGCCTTCCTTTCTCTTATCTGCCAAGCAAAATCTGTATTTCAAATTCCTTTTAAAAATCCTTTTAAAAATCCACTTATTTAGGAAGTCTTTTCACCTTTTACCCATTTTACCTCATGTTTGTATTACACTGCACAAAATTACAGCACTACTTTTTCTTCTGCTGCTTTAAATAAGGATTCAATACAGGAGAACTCAAAAGCTGAAGGATATCTTATACTGCCAGATCTGGGAAGAAAATCATATTGCAGTTGGAAGACACCAGTTCCGGGGGCTTCCACAGCATGAAGAAGGCTTTCACTTTTGGCCGATGAGGAGGTCAGAAACTGCACAAACCCCTAAAGTCATGAATGAAAGCTTGTACCAACAATTCTTTCGGTGTTGTTGCATTGCAGGAGGCTGGTGGGTGTTCACAGCACTTAACCCACAAAGTTCTGTGGAGGTGCAGAAACTCCCTAAAACCACACATTTGTGTTATTGGGAAGCAAGGTGGTGTATCTTGGAGCTTGCAGAAGACTTGTTATTTATCTATAAGATAAACAGTATCAAGTACATGTATAGGTCCTGCCTCATTGGCACTTTTTTGACTTCAACTTCCCCTCTTCCACTAAAAGTTGTCTCTTAAAATCTTTAGATTGCATTTGAGAGGTTAATATGTATCTTTAATTCAACTATGTGAGTACACTAATGTACAAGGGACTCGTATTATAAACCTAAAAGCTTTCTAGGATATCTGGAAATACACCATCCAGACCAATAAGAATAGTCGCTCACCTTACTGTGGATTAATATATATTGATAGAAGTATGTAAGAAAACTTGTTAAACCCTTGCACATTTACAGATTAATATTTGTGACATTTTTTAAATTGTTACACTTATTTGAAGTTGAATAATACCAAATTATCCACACAAAATTGGTACCTGCAATTATTTTAGAATATATTTTAAATACTCGTGAACTTTGCCTTTTTTCTCTGAAAACTGAAGATTCCTCGCTGATTATATTATGCTCACTATGAGATCCCCATTTACAAATTCCACACAAGAACAGAGAACGATTCCCTACAGATCTCTAGAGTTTTTCAAATCTCTTTTCTTTTTATTAACAAAAGGTTTTTAGAAAGTAGTGTTACAGGTTTACAGAAACCATTCAGAGCTGAAATTTTTCAGCTCTCAAAAGCAAAATGCATGTTTATTTATAACCACCTCTAACTATGTGTACATTTATCTTGCTAATAAGAATAAAATCCACAACAATCTAACAATAACAAGAGTAATGTATTTTACTAAACTCAAATTTAGAATTTAAATAACAGGCTTTTAAAATAGGTGTAAAATTTCATTGGAATTAAAATAGCCTATTTTTAAGTATGGACTCACTCCATGCCATTTACATAAATTTAATAAAAGCAGTATGAACAATAAAGTTTTAAAGAAAAAAATCAAACTAGTAATCCATTGGAAATCACCAAATATAAAATGAGAACCAGGTTTCATTGAAGTGTTAATCAGGTTTTCAAACCAGGAACCTTTCAGGAAGGGCAAAATATTTTCCTCACTTCATTTTATTCCAGTTCAGATCCTTACTAATTCAATTGGTTCATATTAACAGCTAAATGAGAAGGCAGAGAACGGTGAGACTGGAGGAGCTGTACTTTTTTTTCCAAAATATTGAAAGAAGTGTATCGGAATCAGTTTAGACTACCCAGTTAATCTAAACAACTAACAATATATATTTTTTGTTAAATAGCAGTTTTACAAGCAAATAATTTTTGTGACACACTTGTAATAGATTTTTCTGACATATCTAATAAAGATGAGCTTTTTTAACTTAAAATAATTTTAATTTACTTTCTATGCATTTCTAACCCTTTTCAAATTTTCTCTGGAATTAAATTATATGAAATAAATACAAAATGCTTCATTTTTAAGAATTTAATGTTAAAAAAGTATACCTAAGTATCAAAATAAAGGGATGACTTGTAAGTAGTAACAAAAAGCAGCATCATGTGTAGGAAAACAACTGTAGTAGTAATACTAATATGCTTAAAGGTAACTTAGTTAAACTGAACCTGATCACCATTTATCAACGAAAAAACATTTTTGCTATTTTCTTTATAAAAAAAAAAAGTAGCATTTGTAAATATATTGGGGTGGTATCATTTTAAAGAGTGACTCAGAATTCTCATTTTTACTAACATCTAAAAAACAAAAATCCAGATGTTATACACAAAGATTACCAAGGTTGAGGTTTACCACTCCATTAAAGAGAAATTCACATTCCCGTTTGTCACTGATTCCCTCTCTGCCACACAGGTCCTATCAAAATTTGCATCACGTTGTAATGATAAAACTGAAAACGTAACTGCAAGTGTTTCTGAAACTGGAAGACAAAGAGGCCAAAACTCAAGCACTAAGTGTTACCTTAAGCCAGCTATGAGCAATGATTTCAAGAACTTTTTTACTTTAATTTTAAGACAAAAAGAATAAAGTCTATTTTTAGCTTCTGTTTGTTATTTTACTCGTTGCCCTCACACAACGTCTTCCACGATCCTGTGCTTCCAACAGCCTATTTATTCCAGCATAATCGCAACACACATATTCTTTCACACTCACTGGGGACACCACAATCCCAGTGCCTCCATTCAGTATCTTCTACTGACATACTTTGATTTTTGACTCATAGTTGCACTGACATTATTTGGCAATAATATTGATATTGTATTCTTGGCTGTTAAATAAAACCTTTCCATGAACAAGGGGGTTTTTGTGTTCTTTATCCTGCTCTCCAAACAGGCTGAAATTACTAATCAGTACAAAATTATCCTTTGTGAAGAGATAACATTTGTTAAAAATTTGCAAAAAGAATACAACAACATTCAGATTTTTTGGATATGTAATTTGGCATTGTTTAAGATCAATGTACACTTTGAAAAACAAACTAATTTCAATGTAATCCATCAACGTAACACTGAAAAGGGAATTCACATTTAATAGGAAATTCAATTTTCCTTTAAGAAAAAACAAGAGTAACAATATAGAACTTCTTGCTAGTCTACCTGAAAGCAAAGCATTCATTTCAAAGCCGTGATTTTTGTAGTTTCTAGCTCATTCTAAAAAGTCGATATTGATTAATGCTTGCATTTATTTTGAATTCACACATTGGAATTAAAAAACACTGTTTTTTTTTTAATTTTGTAAATAACTTGTGAAAACATCTGTGAGAAAAATAGTAAAAGAATATGTAATGTATTTTCAAATAAAAATCACTCATTAAAGTCCTAAGTCAGCATGCTGTAAGTATCTGTTCGAAATAGTCATTCCAAAATCTAGAAGAGTGTTTTCTCAGTAGAAGGGTATTTAGGCAAACCTAAATATAGTCATCTTTTGAAATCACATGTGAGCTTTAATCAATATGTAATTTACAATTAAGCAATTATTTTCTGATTTACAAGCATTACAAGCATAACAAATACGATTAACCTCATATTTCAGACACAAATTAGCTCAATTACTATATCCCACCTATATGCCACTATGAATCTATGTACATTTTTCCATTTTGATTTTTAATTGGATATGAGATATAGCTCTAACACACAAGTAAAGATCTAAAGTTAAATAGTATGAGCATCTATATGTTCATTTTAAAGCAATGACAGGCAAGTGTAATGTTTTGTGTAGGTAAACTATGCAACAAGCTGAACAAATTTCTAAATTAAATCAGAATATACCAACAAAATAGTATATAAGTTCATGAGACTTACAAGATGAAAAGATTAAACAATTCTCCTTAAACCAACGTAAGTCTGTTCTCTGTGCTTTGGGGAGTGAGACTTATCATTGCAGCCATAATATAGGCAGCCATGTCATAATCTAGCTCAAAGAGCTACAAACTCTTCTATGTCCCGATTCACCAAACCCAGTTTAGACATCTGTCTCCAGCTGAGATGAGTCCTTTATAAATGTCTGTTTATTTAAGTTGACTACAATGAGTATCTAGATGATGTTCTCAGGTCTAGATATCTACACTATGGGCATCTGAAGTTAGGTGTGATGAATCCCATTTTATGTTGAGTAAAGTCATTTTCTGATACTTGTTTCTAACAAATTGTCCTCCTTCTAAAATACATTTGGATGGTATTTGACTTAGAATCTTAATCTTCATGATTCTACTGTTATTTAATTAATATTTATTAATATGTTCCTGGTTCATTCATTTAACTATCCTTTGTATGGTAAAGTTTAACAGGTATATAAAGTAGCATTTTTCCTATATTTATCTGTCTAAAAAGAAAGGATAAATCAAAATAGTTATGTATGAACTTAGGCAAGTTCAAAAGCTAATTAATGTTTCAAACGGGAAGAGACAGAAGGTGGTTTGCAATTCAGTCACGGTATTTGGCAAAAAGACATAATTCCTAGACAGACAGAAGTCTGTTAAAATTACCTGTGTATCTGAGTTAAGTCAGTTAATAATTCCTGTTCACCCCTAAATATGTTGTGTACTACTTAATTTATCTTTCTCAGGATTTTGAAAGTAAACAAAACAGACACATGAGGTTCAAGGAAAACATTTTTAATTGAGTTCAAACTCAATCTTTATTTTACTTCTGTCAGCAAAATAACTGATTTCAGTTCAACTGGAACTTTATAAAATTTTATTTCATCCACGACTGCTAAGAATTTTGTGGGAAGTAGGCTCCAACTCCATTTAAAAAACAAAATTATATACATCTCTAAGCATCACTTTATATAAATACATGTATCAAGTTCACATAATACCATACTGTCAGACAAGTTAGCTCTTATAAAAGGAAAATCCAAGCAAACCCTAAAATCTACACAAGATTGCTAAATTCTAAAAAACTGAAGACTACATATGCTCAGATGAGTTGCATGAAATAAATATTTTGAAGTATTTTATCTTAATTAAGAACACTTCACTGCATCGCAGCCCCTAAATAATAAATAAAGTGGAATATAGGTCAAAAGGAAGACATCCAGGAGGCATCCCAGCTCAGACTAAAGTAAATGCCCATTGACTCATCAGGTTTATCAATGATTGGAGTGATACTTTCAAACAGCATCAAGCAACAACCTTTACCAAAGGCACAAAGAAAATGGTCTTCCATAGGACAAAAGAGAAGGTCATGGCATAGATAAATAATTGGACAAAAGATGGAAAATAAAGTTCAAAGATAAGAAAAGTTGATGAGTAAAATTAAGTTGCATTAAGTTATTTATGATTTTAACATAAGGTGCCAGGTGTCACCTGACACCCAGTGTTAGGTGATGTGTTGATGTAAAAAACTATCCCAACTTTATCACAGAGGTTTTGTGCAATACCAAACAGGTATTAAATTATTTTTTTCTCTCAGGCTGACATAAATTTATGCTTCCCTTTTTGAGGTGTCTAATCATCAGCCTGATGTGCTTGACATGACAGGGCATCAATGAAAGCAGTGTTCTAGACAAAGTTTTTGTAACACTCAGTACTCCAAAAGAATTAGATCACAGATTCCCTTGCGTCTTAGTTTGCCAATTGTAGAACACAAATAATGCCAACACATTCCTCAAATAATTGTGAAAATGATTCTGGAAATGCTTAGAAAGCATTCACAAAATACAGAGAAAAGTAATGTAGAAGAGCTCAGCAGAATGGTTTGAATGATGTGCCATAAACAAGGGAAACTGTAAAACATTTCTGATACTGAACAAAAATACTGGGTAGCTTCTTATCAAATGGTGTCTAAACATTGTGAGAGCTGAATGAAGCGAGGAGACTTACAGCTTGTTCTCACAAAAGGACTAAACCAGGACTACATTCCTGAATTTTTAAGCATTATTTTGTAACCTTAACAAAGATCTTTAATAACAGGGTAACTTGCAAAAAATGTATTATTTTGGCTGAAACAGAAGCTTCTATTATTGTATGAACATAACAGCGTAAAGTCTCCACTTCATCAAAAACATGTTTTAAGTAATCACTGAGATTTTCACAAACAATGTCCATGTTAACAATTGTTAACAATGTTAACTATGTTAACATTGGTCCAACAAGTGTGGACCAATATGACCCACACTGCAGGTTTATCATCCACTTTATATATCCCTTAGGAGATTTTGCTTCAGTTTGGTCCAATGTTTTAAATGTTCTCTGGATAATGGAATGCACCTAATATGCTCTTGGGGAGTATCTTACAATTTACTTTCATCTAAGGACATCCAATCTACAAAAGACAAGACAGATCTCCACTGTAAGCCCAGACATAGTAGCAGGGATGATTGGGAGATACGCCTCAAAAGTGCACTCCTCATACAAACTAAAATTAAACAATAATTACAAAATTATATAAAATTATAATAAAGTGGATATTGTAAATAAAAAATGTAAGAACATAGGCAATGATATTAACACATCATTTTGACTTTGTTTTATTCTCCTAGAATGAAGTTGGGATGCATAGTGAAAGTAAAGAGCATCTGATCGCAGAACAAAACAACTTATACTAAGGTGATGCTAGATTAGCGACACGTATGAGGAAAGGATTTGTGAATGCCTCTTAAAAATAAGATTATCTAGAAATTAATGTGATATTTATGTCACAAAATAAATTATTTGATGAAAAACAACGAATTCAACAAGTATATTTTTAGTCTGATTCTCACCTATGAAATACTAACTTGAATTTAGTGAATGTGCTATATCAGTTTATTTGGTTTTAATTTAGGAAAGTGGATAACAAAGTGCAACCAAATTGCTGACATTTATTCATTCATCATTCAGAAACAGAACCCAGAATTTGGGAATTGTATTAGCATTACCTACTGTGCTTTACTGGAAATTTCATTTATAGCTAATCTCAACATTGCAAACAACGTTACTAGCTGCCTTATTTTTACTTCATATCTTCTTCTAATCAAGAAAATGAAAGACGTTAAAATGTCTTTAATTAAAGGGTTAATTAATTTAACCAAAGCTAAAAAGAATTGCTATTGATTTTAAAAGAGGTCTATGAAGTTCCAAAATTATTATGTTCTTCATGCTTTAAAAAAAAAAGGAAAAGAAATTTTTTTCTAATGTCCAAAAGTTTTTGCATATTTATTGTTCTTAGTATTTAGCATCTACAAAAGGTAAGTGTAGTACATAAAAACATTCTTTAAAAACAAATTACTATTCATAATTCAATTACTCAGCTTTTAATGAAAATGATGATAAGGAGAACTTAAAAATTACTTATATGAATTCAAACCTTCCGCATAAGCTGTTTGCTGGGTGTATTACATCCCTTTTATGAAAGTATTTATTTGAACATTTTAGCTTTCCATGTTACTCCTAAATGACAGAAAAACTAAAAATTCTGTACTTTATCAATTTTCTTAGCATACAATTGATCAAAATTTCAGAATGTTTTTTGATTCTGTAGTGATCCAATCTGGGGTAAAAATTACATTTGAGTAGTAATATAATTTTAAGTAACTAACAGACTAATTGTTAGCTGCAAATTTTCCAACACCATCAGATCAGGATTTCATCAAGGTAAGAAAAATTGCTCATTTTAAGTGTCATTTATAATTACACTTTCATTACAAACACCTTGTTTTAGCCTTCTACATCTCACAAACTTTGATGACTTTGGGTTCTGATAAAAGAAGTTCAACGTCCTTAGCTTCAATATGTTAAAAGGTAGAATAATTTTAATTTTATAACAACTGTGCTGTCCCTTTAGTTTGATAGACTCTCTCTCCCCTAAACTGACTCACCACTGATAAAATGGAGGAAACATTCCCATTTAGAAGTGAAGATTCAGAGACATGGGACAAGGAGGATAAAACAGTAAAAGTAAAAGGATTAAGAAGAGAATAAAACTCAGGCTTCAATGAACTCGGTGGCAAAAGACTGCAATCAATTTGAATACCCAGACCATTTCACCCATTGATGTACATAAACTGATTTTACTTTTCATAGCATAATTTTGGATATGATACTTAGGGCTTTATTTGAAATCTCATTATGTCTGGTATTGTCCTTAGAGCTTCAACTGTTGTAATCTAGAAGTTTTTCAAGAATTGCCTTTTTTTAAAAAAAAATATAAATTTACAGTTTTCATGGGTACAGATTAAAAGTTTAAAAGCCTAAAACTCTAAAGGTTCAGAGCCCCAAAATCAGATAAAAATAATAAAGACTATATATTTCAAAAGCCATCCTAATAAATAGAAAACAAAAATAAATATTTGAGGTGGCCAATGTGATTTCATAAAACTATTTAAATATCACAAAATTTTTTAACTGACATCACAACAGCACAAAGCTTTCTTTTCTGTTTTCTTTCTTTCTCTGTTGGCAATACATATTGCTAGAATACACATATACTTATTCTTAACATCTGATCCTCATTATGAGTGGAACCAATTCTCAGTCATGGTTTTCATAACCAGACTCTGAATAGCTGCTCCAGCGCTAGCAGTTAAGCGGTATTCAACAGTGGTTCAGAGGGACCTGTTGTTGAGGCTTATTGTCAACAAAAAGCACTTTCTCAGTGATGGCAGAACCTATATATGGAGCTGGAAGGATGAGTCACAGTGAACAAAGTGTACGACAAATTTAGCATTACTTTGTGTTTATGCTTTATACACAGAGAGGAATTACTTTTTACAAAACTCTTCATCATTTGGACAGACCTATCTGTTCAAACAAAACTCAGATTAGGACTTGGCCATGGACTGGTTGCTATTATTTTTGCTATTTGGAACTTCTTGTTCAGTACTATCTAATTGAGCATACAAAAAATGAAATTTACTGAGTGTTCCTTGACTGAATCACCCAAACAGCAGAAGGGTGTGTTGGGGAGGGGGATGTGTTTGTCATCAACAGGTTACAGTTTTTACAGTTTGATTCTCTGTTGCTTAACAGAGAAATCTCAGGCATAACTACTGAAGAAAACACACACACTCTCCTCAGATTAATCTGAAACTGCTACCTACTGTGCTAACCTCATACATAACACATAATATTAATATAGTGACTACCAGATGATCAATTCCTAACCAGAATATTGGTGTTTATTCTTGTTATGGCTTTATGCCATATAGTTATTTTTATTTTTCCAACGCGTTCTACTGATGATAAACCTCACTGTATTAAATAACACACAGAAAATTGATCACAGAATTTAAGATCAGTGAAAACCTTCCAATTTTTTTTGATTTCTTTTACTTGGTCCTTTCAAAGAGCAGCCTTAAACTATTTGCAAATGTGTCTAACATTTATTCCACAGATCCAGAAATAGTTGCTTATTCTAGCAGCTAGCACAGATACTTGATTCTACAGAAGAAGGAACCAAAAGACAGTGACAACTAGTATGACTGTTCATGACTTAGTAAATTCAAAACTACTTGAAAACTTCCCAAGTTATCACTGAAATATGGTTTCCTAAGTATTTTTATCTTGCATTCTGGATAATCTGCACAGTGCCCACCCAAACTCTAAAGAACTGCTTTCTCTCCTTCCAGGCAAGGAAAGAACAGGAGGAATCTCAATACAGAAAGGTAAACACAATTAAATATCAATAACATGTTGTCTTGATAAAGCAGTTAAAAAGCCATTATTTTCAGGAGGAAATTAAGCTTGAATCACCAAAAACACAAACTTATTTTACAATTTCCGCACTTGCTATCTTTCTTTAAAAATAATACTGCGTGGCAGAATTTGTAATACACATTATTATACTATTCCAAAAGATATTTTAATGCAATAGTCACCTTAATTCATCCACATTACAAGATATGTATTTTTTATCTTTATTTGAACCATGGCTAAAGAACTTGGTTTTCTCTTTTTTCTTCCAAGTCTACAGTAGTTCCGTTTCCATATGGTATAATATACAGATATAAGCCCTAGTATAAGCAATTGAACTTTTCACACCCTCAAAAGCCACAAAATCAGATGGTCTGTGGTTTTTGCAGCTGGTGCACTGCACTCATATTGGGTAGTGTCATATGAAAAATATTTCACTCCCCAAGCCCTAAACAGAGTCACTCATTAATAAAATGCAGGCAGTACAATGAGATCATATAAGGTATAGATTTCAACAGCCATACTAAAAACAGTAAAGGAACACTGAACAAGAACACAAATCAAGGTCCTCTGCCAGAACAGGATTTTTTTTAAAGGAATGTCTTCTTAGATTTAACATTTGCTTTGAAAACAACTGCTAACCACTACCCAGAAAAACCTTTAGTACAAGTGTTAGCAGACTAAACAATCACAATTTGGCAGAGGAAAAATAGTAAATAACTTCAGACATAGATACATTACAGGATGTCTCACCCCAATACGCCACTATCAAATCACAAAATGATTTACTTAATACCACATATGGAATCTGCTTACTTAAGAAAATAAGCTGTCACCAGCAAAACTTTGTTTAAAAATAATTTCAGGGTTGAGGTTTATCGAATTTCACTTTAGTTTGTTTTTACAGAAATCTAAAAAAAAAAAAAAATAAAGCAGTCTAGTTGCAAAAATATTATATTAAGCCTACTTAGACGGAAAATGTATTCTTAGGCAGAATTTTTAAATGCTATTACTAGTACTACTCATTAAAAGAAAGACCACAACTTTGCACTGTACGTCATGACATTTTATTTCAATAAAGTGTATCAGCATATATTATTTTATTTCTTTCTGTCCTAAATGATACCCACCTGTTTTTCTCGATCTGAAACTTTTCTTTAACTAAGAAAAGCCTCAGCAGCAGAAATAAACACCAGACAATACGGCCAAGGTACGTTATGGACTTGATTCTCTTCTCACTGACTCACTCTGATACAACTCTGTACGGACTTCAGTGGCCTGAATGATAGCTGTAACTGAGCTAAGTATCAGGCTTTGTGCAACTACTTTATAAATCTGAGGACTATAGCAGGTTTGTTTTATCTGGGGAGAATATCTGGGGAGAAAGTATATCCAAGCATAATAGGTTATAGCTTCTATCTTTCCCTCGAAAGCCAGTGAGGATATACTGGTAACAACTGGCCAACTGCTTTTGTATTTCTATCACATATTTGTCTAACTTCTAAAATGGCAGTATTCTAAGAATCTTATGCAATTGGGATATAAATATAAATAAAATGGACTGTAGTAATTTAATAGACCAGGAGACTCAAAAGGGTTTTTTTCCTGCTACTCTTCACTCATCTATGCTTCTCCTCTACAATGTAGGAGAAAAATTTTCACTGCAATGCTTTTGAGAAGCAACTTTGTATTTCATGCATAGGAAGTTACAATTATTCCCTCTTTGCAGTAATTACTCTTGTAGCAATTTATATGCTTTTAATTGTCCAATATCAGTCAGCACAGAGGAATTACTAAAGGCTGTATCTCTTAGCTAAACAAGTATACAGTACATGAGATAAATTCCTCCATTTATCTGCATCTGTTGTCCATAAAATGTTTATATGCCTCATTCCTACCACCTGGCAATAAACTCTAGTTTACGCTTGAAACACTACACGGAGTTGAAATAATCCATAGTACCGCAGCTCAATACAGAGAATTACACATGAGCTAAGAATAGAGCTGCTTTCATATTAATCCTGTACCGGTACCAATGCAAAAGCCTACGAGGAGTCATAAATACCACATACACCAGGAAAAAAAATTCTGCACATTTTCCAGCCATGTATTTTGCTACAAGTTTCCACAATTACAAACCATCTGTTAAAAAAACCCAAACTCAAAACAAACCACCACCACCCAAAATATAACTATATTAAAAAGCAACAGAATCATAGAATGTATCAGTTTGGAAGGGACCTATAAGGATCATTGAGTCAAACTCCCAGACTATTAATTTTACTATTAATTAGTAGTTATTACTAATTACTATTAATAGTTATATCAATAAGAAACAGGAGCTGAACTTTACTGTGAACTTCAATTCAATGACAGAATATTAACAGTGTATGTAAAGTTCTGCAATACCTCTAAGTACCTCATAATAAATTATATTACACACTGTGATCACAATACTTCTATATATATTGTCTATTTTTAAAGTTGCATAGTAAGTATGTCAAGTTTATTCCAAACCTTCAATTCTTCTCGTCAAATTCTTCTACAACTAACTTAAATCTAGAAAAATTGTTCCTCTTAATTTAGAAAATTATATAAAGTAAAATCAGAAACAATCTTCTTTAAATGCAGATTGCCTCCATTTTTTAATATCATGTATCAATAAAGTATCATGCTCCTTAAATATACAAGTTAGGAATTTTTAGAGTAACTTTGCTTATAGCAATAAAAATCCATCACTGTGTATTCAAACAAAATATTCAGGCATATAATCTATAGCGATCTTTTACTTACACCTGTTTTTAAGCAAACTATCCCACTTGAGTTCAGTGAAAAAATACTTTCTGTGTGTTAGCTTGCAGAGCACCACTCTAGGACTTCAAAGCAAGAATGATACAAAATTAACATCAAAAATATGTTATGGATTAGAATGGATTAGAAACAGGCAAATCAGTAAGTCTCAGAATGTAATTGCAAACAGGGAGTTATATTAAGGGCATTTGTAAGAGAGATCTGCCGTGATAGGTTACTGGTCCCATACTGTTTCACACTTTTATCAACCGCCTTCAAGAAAATGCAAATTCAGTACTGATGACGTTTGCTGACAACACAGAAAATTATAATGAGGAGAACCAGTTATTAGAATAAAATGATATACATCTCTGAAAATGCACTACTTAAAAGGAAAACTTTTCCTACCACCACATGTGTAAAGCTATACTTCTAACTACAAAGAAGGAAGTCCATATTCAGAGAATGAAATGTAGTATCTTAGAAAAATTACAAACTTGGAGTTACAATGCATACCTTAGTCCCACAGCACACTGGTCAAACAGGCAAAGACCCTTGACAGCATAAAGAAGGGGAAAAGGAAGGTTATGCTTTTTTAAATCCCAAGGTAACATAACCTCTGCAGAACGTTGTGATCAATTCTAATGCGCACTATAAATCACAACAGTTTAAAAGACAATCCAGATAACATGAAAACATTTCTTATATATTGAACTCCACGACTATTCCTCTCTTCAGGTTCTTGAAAGGAAGGTTACAAATGTGATAAACAGAAAGTTTTCACTTCCCCACATGAAGATCCAATGACTGCAGTTTGAACTGCAGAAGAAAAAAAAATGTTCCCTTCTTTAGCAGTGAAATTAGTTACAAAATATCTATTGATAGAGCAGCATTTTAAAACTTAGTAGTCACCTTAATCTCCAGTGGACTGGAGGACTATCTTAACTGATCTGCCCAGCCAGATGAAGAAAACCTGGAAGCAATGCTTTAGCTTGAATAAAATAACTGCCTTTCCATACAAAAAGTGATTGCCTATTACACTCTCCTGCAATCCCATTCCAAAAGCAGCCCCAGGGTACACTCACCGTTATTTTTTAAGACAAAGATGCAGCTATTTTATGGCGGCTATGGGAACGCTTGATGACCCAGCTACCGTTCATATTGATGTTAAAGCCATTGTAGATATCTGGTCACAAGGAATTCGATACCAGATCCGACAATACGGTTACTGACTCAATTGTACCCTTCTGTTTCATAAAGCACAAGAGGAGGTGCAGTCTGTAACATTACCCACTAAAAGTATCATATTTACATTGGAAAAGAATGTAATTTGAAAATTTAAGCATACATAATAAAAGACAAAGTAGGCATAGTAAAATTTTGTAGCAGTGATCTCCACTGAGTAAGGACATAGAATGATTTGAAAATGAAAATGAGTGTCTACTGAAGATCAAAAGACCAAATAGAAAAACTAAAAATCTTCCAAGAATATTAATACCTTATTGAAATTGAAGGCATTGCATCCATAGGATACCTTCATTTACCCAAATATTTGCTGGGTAACAAAATGAAATCTCACCACAAAATGCCCTTGCTTATGCAGAACACAACTTTATACTCCAATAATACAATATCCCAGACAATCTTTTATATGTTCTCTCTCATAAACAAAACCAAAATGTTAAAGGCATGAATAAACTTAAATTAATGTATAAAAATTAAGTATATGATAAAGAATAAATTTATGACTACACAAAAGTCATATATAGAAATACTAGTTTTGTAGGATCTAAAACTAGTGTAAAATTTTATGCACATTATGACACTGTCATTGATCATAATATGACTGAATATGAACAAACAGACTAATGATACATGATAGAAAACAGAGGATGGAAAAGAAGTTCACCAATATATCACAACATCCAGTTAGTAGTAGTCTTATCTACGATCCATAATGATCTGAAAATGAATGTGAGGACCAGCACCAAAACTGGCAGTTTGTAACGCATTCCAATGTAAACAGAAATTATCTTTTTAAAGAAAGACCTTAAGGAAGATTAAAAACTTCCGTTCAGCAGCCCAACACAAACTTTTTCAACTAGAAGAAAAATTATGAAACTCTTGGATTCAATGGGATGAAATAACCCTCATAATAATCCCCAAGGGTCCTCCTGGGTAACAAAATGGATATGAAAAGGAATAAAATCTTATGACATGGCAGAAGACAGAATCACAACACAGAAACATAAAAACATAGAGAAGCACCATCATCTGGAAAAAGAGGTCTCCTGTACCTTCGTACACATCTAGTAAGATATCACTTATGCTTAGTTGGAGTCTGGGTGTACTGTGCCAAAAGATTGTAAATCTTAAGGGAAGAGGTGAATGTCTTTGCATTTCCACAGGGCACAGCACAGGAGAACCCATGCTAATCAAAGCTACTATTTGGATTCCTCTCCCAGTGCTTAGCTGCTGCAGGCCAAGCAAACAGTAGTCCAATGACCAGAAGAAAGATACAGTAAAAAAGAGGACAGTAGAAGACTGGGCTTACAGACAAAATGGTATAATCAGTTAGGGAATATACAAGCTCTGGATCTGACTAGAAATGTTCTGTGTAAGATAAATTATAGAAAAGTAGTTGGCCTAAATAGCAGTATGTGAATGTTTCAACTGTTTGTAATAACTAATAACCAACAATTACATATACTTAGATTCTTTGTTTAATAGCAGCCACACAAGATGCACTGATCTAACTGCATCTACCTTGTATGGAACAGGAAAACCATGAAAAAAGCCTGTAAGCATATGAAAAAAACTCAGGCCAATGAGATAATCTCATTTTTCCAAACTTTCCACCAGGTCCACATATAACAATTCTTCACACATAAACCCTTGGTTAACAAGGAGACCTTCTTTTGACTTGTTCTCAACTCCAACATCAGAATTCATACCAAAGCAATGATCAGTTGCATATGTTGTGTGAACTTGTGAAAATCTAACCCAAAATATAAAGACAATGGTTCAAAACTCTGTACCTACAAGGATGGGAACCCTGTTTTGGTTTCCACTGAGCTGCAGTGTGCTGGCATGCCCTCTGCAACACCCTTGAAGAACCCAACCTGCTCCATTTTTCCTCCACACCATCTTTAGGTGGCACCAGCAGATGTGACTCCTAGCATCAAGCCATTCACAGTGAAGCTAGTGACTACTCTAATACAAATGTATGTTTAGTTATAAAATGGAGACTTTCTCTTCTCACCTAACTTTCACAAAAATTGGCTCTTCTTTAATTACCATATTTAGAGATAATTACAGATGTCAAATTGTGGTCCAGTTCCTAAATGCTCAATCCAGTGAGGATGTTGCTGAATTAAAAAGAAATTTTAGTAAACTCATTGTATTTCAACCAGGTTCAGTCCCTTCATAAGCACAGATGAGGACATGGTCCTCATTTCTTGAAAACAAAATAAAACAAACACCCTAACACGCATTGTCTGAGATGGGCAAACTAAATAACATGGCAAATATGCATGAAAGCCAGACTGTTTCCATAGTTTCAAAGAGGAGATGAATATGTATGACACTCATTTCACTGATAGGACATCATATCAAATTACAAATGTAGACAAAAATAATTCCTAAAAGTAAGAGTCATATTAGTTAAAATAACTGAAACAGCATGACAAGAACTGTTCTCAGTAACTACCACAGTATTTGTAGCTTCCCCAGGTGTTTCTGCTTCCAGCCCACCAGGGAGAGAGCTTTCCTGAGCTGCAAAGCAACAGGGTGGCACCAGGAAAGCAGGGGCTCTTGCAGGATGAGGCGAAGAAAGTCAAATCAGGGCAATACAACCTCCAGATCTCTCCTTCTCCCAACTCAGAATTAAAGCGGAGAGACC
Organism: Limnodromus scolopaceus; assembly: GCA_028565335.1. Taxonomy (NCBI): domain Eukaryota; kingdom Metazoa; phylum Chordata; class Aves; order Charadriiformes; family Scolopacidae; genus Limnodromus; species Limnodromus scolopaceus. Next base: position 28,314,759 of record JAOXNO010000001.1, read on the forward strand.
CCCCAGAAGATCTTTAGTAGAAAAAAACAAACAAAACATGCAGGGGGAACCCTGACATGGGCTAGATGGTTAGAAGAATCTGCAGAAGCAGCAGCAGCTGCAACGTCAGCTCCCTGAGAGGAATTTCTAGGTTTTACAGGAGCAACTCTGTGTAGAGATAAGGACAGAAGACACTGTGCTGCTTTCCTTTGGAGGTGGAGAAGAGGCCCTGGCTCAAACCCAGGACACATGCTCCACGCAGGACATGCAGCGTCAGGCTGCTCAATCATGTCAGGCTGCTCACACGCAGTGTTAGGCTGCCCATTTCTAAATGGGCACGAATGACTCCACACAAACTGTCTGGGCCCAAAGGCCGCTCTCTGGGATGGCCTTTAGCACTGTAAATGCAGCCCCGTCAGTCTCCATCTGCCTATATGTACTAGCTTCTCTTTCTTCCGCCACATCCTATGTAACTGATGGCACGGTCTCTCTGATACCTTCTGATTTTATACACTAACTTTACCACAGCAAATGTGAACTGATATTCAGTGTTTTGTAGGACTATTTCAAGAAGTACACTTTAATCCACCATTTCCTTGTTAAAAAGTTTGCATTTGTGTCCGCAACTGTGAAACACAGGCAGGAGAGGGGAAAACATACCAATATTGGGAAGTGGTGTGTACAAAACAATAAAAGCATGTTTCCATGTTTATTTCATATACATCTTTACTGAAAGTCCAAGAGTTTGGGCTTTTTACAAGAAATGCAAGAAAGGTATTATCTCTGATAAGAAAGATTTTGCTTCCTAGATTCAGTGGTTTCACTCAGGCAGGCTTCCTACTGCTGTTAACACCCATCATATGGAACAGCAGTGTCAGCCTGAGATCCTACTTGTCCTTCACATAAGGCAGTTTATTGGCCTCTTATTCTGCACAAAGACACCCTGAACAGGTAAATCTCCCTTTGTCCTGCAGTGACTCCTATTTGTTACTGCAGCAAGAAGAGCACCTCCGTGTGCTGCTCCCTGGGAAAATGAACTACACTCTGCAAATTTAAACTCCAAAGTCTTCACCGCTGTGAATAGCACAGACTTGTTTTAAAACAAAGTGTGGGTGAGGGGGAGAATCAAGTAAGCACTTTTAGAGGAATTCTATTCATGGACCAGTTCAGTTCCAACTGAAAAACATAAGCTGTCAGGAATCCATCTGAAATACTCTCCATTACATTGCCACACACTTTTAAAACTTCTACCCAAACTGGGGAACTCTGCTGCGTTTATTAACAATAGACATTAAAGGACTTGAGCTGAAAACTGTGCAAAATTCATAATAACTAATACGAACTGTGGCAGAACAATCACACCACACCGCCTCTAGGAAATATGTAGAAACAAACTACGGAAACAGATTACGGAAAATGGTTACAATCACTGACTGTACATGTTTAAAAGATAAAAGGATCATTTTGCCCCACTTTTCAGCCCTAATACCTAAACTATGGCAAAAGAAGAAAATAAAATACAAAGAAAATAATCTAGAGTGTGTAAAAGAACATCAATCATATTAATATTGCCTATAAGAGCAAGAATAAAATCATATACATTTCGTTTTCAGAGATTTAATAATCTGCCAATTAGTTACAAGAAAAAAAATATTGAAGTGCCCCTATTTTTCCCAGGAAGATCTTTTTCTCTAAGTTACAGAAGCGGCAAAACAATTAGACTACTGAAGTCCTCTTAAAAATTTCTTTTTACAAAGACTTGTTAAATAGACAGATTAAAAGTCATGGCCAAACATGACATGTTTAGTTCAGTGTATATTTGAGAACTGATGCAGTTCTCCAAACTGTTTCATGTGCATCATATACAGCATACCTTAAGGCAGGGTAGCCATCATATGGCAGAGGAGAAAATCTCGTTAGGAATTAACTGTATGTTTTCTTACTTGTTTCTTCCCAAAGATGAAAAACACTTACATAAAAGAATTTATGTTTTTCAGTTATTTCCTTCTCTATTATGTAGAAAAGGCCAGAAAGAAATTTCCCCAGATTTCTCTCCCTAGAACATATGGAATAGAGACAGAGGTTACCTGGTTTCTTAGTTTAGTCTTTGGAGGATAATCACATCTCTCCTAGTATTTTTGTTTCTCATAGAGCTGGAGGTCAAATGAACTGGAATAGGAACTTTCCAGTTAGAGGGATGAAAATATTGGTTGGGGTTTTTTTATAAAACCTGACTTTGTTTTCCAAAGGAAACCAAGTTAAATCAAGTTAGGTTAATTTAAATGAATTCTAAAATTTTAGCAGATAATCTCTCTCCTGTAACTTTTTGTATTTCCCTAGTACACGACACCATCATCTTACACATTTTCCAATCTTCTAGCAAAAATTGAAGTGAAATTCTCCCCATCAAAAAAAAAAAAATTAAAAAGAAGAAGGAGAGAGAGAAAAAACTGGTAAGAACTGCATTGCTAAAGGATCAGGAACACCAAATGTAAGACAATCATAAGCATTCATTAAGTATTTATATCAGGGCATTAGCCTTTAATAGCACAAGTCTGCATAAAAGTCTTACTTTCAGAAACTGCAGTGTAATAAATTATAAAGAATAAAAGTAACAGTTTTAGGAAACTCAATTAATAAAAGCAGTCGTGGTGAGAAACAACTATCTCAGTACAACGTATCTGAACAACTATGTTGAAAACAACTGATCAGGGGAAAAACCCCATGGACAACTCAGCAGACAGGTCTCTCTAGCTGTTCCCAGAACAGCCCCTGAATGGGAGGCAAAAGAATTTCCCTTTACAACGGATTCATTCTTTCCCCTTGTATAATCCCAGTTTACCACCTTGATCTCGTGTTGGATCAAAAAACAATTAGACATCAGTTCATTTTGACCAGATCTATGTCTGTTCCAAACTACAGCAGGAATAACGGTCCATGGGCTTTTCTGCTGGTCAGTTATCAACATAGTACAAGGAGTGGGAGACCTTGTACTGGGAGTGGGAATCTGAAGAGTGGCCTGGTGTATTTGGTTCACCATATTTTCTGACTGATCTGTGAAGCACAGCAGTACTCTTATTTTAAACCATTAACCATTTCAGGGCAATGCAGAAATATTCTATAACTGTGCAATAATTCCAATATTGGTTTTAAATGTCCACGGTCTGTGTGAAAAAAAAAATCAACTAAATATATTATTGCTTATTACATTATTACTTGAAAAATACTGAAGAGCATTACTTTATTTATAATTATTCTGGGTTTATGTTACAAGTATTACTGTTATGATCATTTTACTGTTAAACTTTATTTTTCTCATCCAGAAACAACTTGAAAGTAGAGTGTGAATCATATGGATCAAAGACTATCCATCAGTGTGTCACACACCATGTGGCATTGTGTTTTGCTAAGTCAAAGTCATGCTCCAAGTTTCGAAACTTCAAACAACTGAAATACCACAACATTCATAAAACAGAACTGAGCTACTGGGAGTAAGAAAAAAAATACAAAAAAGGTAACAGACCTCAACAGCAGATAGTAAAATTAACATTTCAACAGTTCTTGCCTTTCATCTCAGTCTCCATAGTACGTTTTTTCTGGAAAAGCTACGATTTAGGTTTAGAAAGATGCAGAATTACATAAAACATCTGGAATATGGGACAAGGAATATTGGCTTATTATCCCTGGTGGACCCTCCCTATGAAAAATTTAATAGGTCTGTTTTGGTAGTTTTAATCTCCAGAGCACCCCAAGCTATGTTATGGAAACATCATCTTGGTAATTTATATTAGAAAGAACACCTGGTGATGAAAGCAAATATACCCTCTTTAAAATTGTGAGTGATTTTTCTTTAATCCTCAAACTTTTCATCTTCTTAAATATATAATTTTTAACAGCTTGACTAAAAATTAGTTTTTGTATCTTTGAGACTGATCACATTGTAACCATTGTGAACCTACACTATTTTATTAGAGAGCTACATTTCTTCATTCCTGTCTTCAGAGAACAAGTCATTTTGTCTTTACTTTGACATTGGCCTTTTACAGATTACAGAGGAAGCTCTGTTGAATCTTATATGAATATCACAAAATCACTTAAAATGTTGTCCATTTATTACTGCACAGCTTCGAACATTAGGGGAAAAAAGAACTGTTAAATAGATTTCTACTATTCTTATTCCTTTCTTGTTTCTTTCTTGGTATCTATTACATTTAGTATAGAGTTTCAACATAACTAGTAAAAATCTATACATGAAAGCAGAGAAATTATTTTCCGTTAAAATCATTAACTGGATTCCTCTAAACAAAAATACAGTTAAAATGCTATGGAACTAAAAGGAATTTAGCCTACACCTTTCTATTGTCACATAGCTTTATGGTTTATTAAAACCCCACATTTTTAACTGTTTCTAATTTACTATTTTATCGATAAATGGGAAATTAATGAAAGAATATATCAAGTACCAGTCAATTTATAAAACAATTTACTAATAAAAATGTGTTCTATACTTTCCAGCCGCAATTAGGTTTCCATTTATCAAATTTCTAAAGAAACAACATATGTACAAATTAATCTGGTTTTATCATTTAACATGCCTCACTTAAAATATATCCTAATACACATTTTGAATTTTCTAACAAAAAAGCCATAATATAATCTGTAGCCTATAAAGATTTTCAGAAACATTTTTTTTTATTAATTTGACACTGATACGCCTCCATTTCTAATATCCCAACCCTGCAACATTTTAAATGCAATTAAAAGTGGTTATGAAAGAGTGTGGACTTCCTTGTGAAGTAGGAAATCACTCTTGTGATTAACATGCAAACGAGCTCATGCTGGCAGAATAGATTGGGGTTTTAAAACCCCAATTACTTTTGTATGATTATCTATTTACC
>JAOXNO010000001.1:28319735-28355900 GCA_028565335.1 Limnodromus scolopaceus
GTACACAGACTATTTTCATTTTTCATCTAATACAAAGTCATCCTGCTTACATTTTTAGCACAGCAATTAATATTTACAATAATTATGACATCAAGCACCATTGAGAGTACGCCAAGTGAATCATTTAGCATGTTTTTTAATATATATGTTATTAAAGTAACATCTATGCTAATATATTGCAGAGAATGGAGATATATTATTGGCCTTTATACACAATCCAGTCTAATACAACATTCTATTGGCTTTAAATTTAGTTAAGGGGCATATTATTTTTAGTATCTGAGTAAGTCAAGCGCTGTTCGTTCAGATTACAGATTCCAAAACTTTCAAGTCTGTAACTGCTTTGTATAAAGTGTAAGGTTTGTTTAAACTTTCACAGTAAAAATAACAATAAAATTACTTCCTCCTGGTTTTCCTTTCTTTTTTTTAGTAATAACAGACAATTCTTAACTTTCACTAACACACTTTGATTCATACCTGCTACAGAGTGCACATATACACATTTTTTCCAGACTTCTAAAGAAAATTATAATGCATTAATGACAGGAACTATGGTAATGGAAAAAGGTCACCCTCTTTTGAACACCTTCTGTTTTAAACCATTATATATAAAGACATTTGAGAAAGCAAAGAATTAAAAGGCAGCCTTTGTGCAACCCATTACTGAAATATTATAGAATAATCTATATCAAATGTAGTGAAATAGCAGATTCTTTTGGATCTAAATTTACTGCAGCCATAGAAATGCTTTTATGCTTATTATGTATCTGCATGTTGATTCAATTATTAAAAGAACACCTGACAGCAGACTTACTTAATTGAATTAATTAAACTGGATGAATAATCACAGAATTACTATTGTATGAAATTTGTCCTGAAAAGTAACACTGGCATTTTGAAATTGCAAGTAATTTGAATGCTGAAATACACTGAGCAGAGAAGACTTCACTTACTGTATTCTGAAATTCTTCACCTTATACATGAACAAATGTGACATATAAATGAATAGACAGCTGTGAGTAATGAATGCTTTTTTCTTATATATTTTAATTTGTTACATGAGCCCAGCTATGTCACTAGATCTTTTAAAAACTTTGCAAATACGTTTGAAATAATAGTAATAATTTTTTATCTCTTGCTCTAAAATAATACAATAGAGTGGACTATCAGATACTGAGCGAGATGCAGTGTAACACTGAAACACTTGTGTAAAACACTGCTTCCAACCAGGATATCTAGAAAAGATTTTAATACCTCCCATTGAAATTATGGAAATATTTTCTTAAAAGCAAGCTAAAACAAGAAAATTAAAGGTGTTAAATGATTTCAAAAACAATTTAACAGATCACTAAAGTGAGCTTCTACCACTGATTTTAGCAACAGGAGCAGTTTTCTTTAGTAATTAAATGCTATGACATACTGTATATAGTATATTCCTTTTAAGGTCTTCTGAAACCATTTTTTGTTGTTATTTAAAACCAGTCTACTGATGAAGTTCAGAAGATTTTCTTATACCCTCTTCGGTTTACTTACATTTGATAATTCACTAGATAGAAGGGAAATTTTACATGACGGATTTTTTAACATGCATTTTCTGTTGCCCCTGCTTTCACATCAAAAAAGAGAGAGAGGAGCCTCGCACTGCTCAGAACAGAAGTTTAAACTGGCAGAGGACATTCCTGGAGTGCGAGCACCCAATCTAGCATATACCCAAGCCCCAGCTATTAGCTCTGCATCGCCAGTAGGTATTTTTCTTACTTCTCCTTGCAGGATTTTTGTTTTGTTTTGTTTTTGCAATGATCCCTGTAATAGCAAAATGGATAAAATAGTCTAATTTTATATGAGAGAATGGCAGGACTGGATATCTACCCTACCCTAAAATAAACTGCAGCATGGTACAATCACACACACCACCTTTTTTCTCTTTTTTTTTTTTTTTTTAAATCAGCAGTGTGTTTTCTCTTGCAAAAAATGAATATTGATGAATCTACAAATAGAAAATATTAATTTAGAGTTGATTATTAATTTATATTACTAAAAAGAACATGGACATTTATAGGTATTCAGTCAGAATATCTAAAAATGAAATAATACGACATCTAACATCTATATACCATAAATCACTGCTTTTTTTACATTCATATTTTTCCTTATATTCCTACTTGAATATAATTCATTTTACAAATATGTCTGATCCTGCCTCTGACCTTACTACACTTTAAGCTCTTTTCTGCTCATGGAAAGCTAATTTGCATTTTTTAAAAATGTGTCTGTATTAATGATCTAATTTACCACAAAAAGGCTTTATATTAAATACAAAAAGGACAGCCATTAGCTTTCTTTCCACAATAAAATCAAAACAAAAAATAAAACATCTCATTTACACAACAATTAACAGGTTTTTTTCCCTAACACAATGCTAAATGAATCTGTACAGTTCAGCATTCATAAACATTATATATTGTGCAGAATTCTTGCTCTACAATCAAAATAAGGAATATTATAAATATGCAAAGTTTTACAAAACACTTTTCTGAGAAATCTATACATCCATTTTAATACCTATATTAATAACCACAGTGGTTAGATTTTTCTTTTACATAAATTATACAAAGTACATTGGCATTACATACCATTTTAATACCAGTTTATTATAGCTTTATTTCATAATATTGGAGGTGGAAATGGAAACAGTGCCATCATGTGATACTTTTCAGGCTACTTCACTTCTTTTATTTCCTAGGAGTGAGTGTGTTGCTGCTATACAAATAAGAGTTCCTCGAAAAGCACGCAATGGGAGTATAATTTATTATATGCCATGTTGTAACTAGGTAATTTTAGGTATTTTTATGCATCAAGTATTGAAAATACCTTCTAAATCTGCAAACATAAACAAAGCATACGATCACTACAAATGTTAACTACCCCCTTTTATTAAGAATTCACAAATTATCCAACACAGTCTTGTGAAATTCCTTTCCATTTACAGTCAAGATATTAATCCGAACAGCTTCATTTTTACAAAGGAGCATGGAAGTTAAATTCACTGGTTTTAATTAGTACTGGGCAGGCTACTTGGAAAAAAACTAATACATGAAATCGTCACAGGCTTACAATACCAAAGCCAAATCAAACTCATATTATATTTACTATTTTTAATGAAATCAGACACACGGTCATTTATTCTTTTGTATTCATTTCATTTCATTCATTTTATTGAAATAAAGGCATTTTTCTCTCCAGTGGTCACAATAAACTAGGAAATCCAGGCTTGATGCTAAAGACGCGTATTTCCACTTATCCTTCCCTTTTCCAGAGATCAAGACAACCATTTGACAACCGCTTGGAATCTAGAAATACAAGTAATCTATTACATCTGAAATCCCACTTTACTGCACAACTCACAGCTGCCAAATCTCAAACTACTTTACAGTAGTGGGTTTTTTTTAAAGATACATCTTTATAGAAAATAAAACCCTTATAGTGAATTCACTGATGCAGGGTGAGAGTTGATGAAAAAAACACAGGAATTGTAACTTTTAAAAGCAAGCACAGATGCTAGATATTGCTTATGGAGTTTCAGAATTTATAGAATATGAACAATGACTGAATTCTCCAAGATTAAAAATCCTCACATAATTTAACTGCCTGCTGTTCCACAGGAAAACTATCACTATTATGTGCTTATTTGTAAGCATATGGGCATGTACAGGCATTTAAAAATGTTTAGATTTCTTTGTGTAGGACTCAAAAATTCATGGTATACACATGCAAGCCACACATATGAGTTATGCCCAACTGTGTTTTGAGTCTGAAACCCACGCAAGGGGATTTTATAAAAGTTGGTATATTCCATATATCCAGAACTCCATTATGGGCCAGCATTACAGCTGGTGAACGTATCTGCTTTTGCTGAAAGGTAACAAAACAAACCCTCCACCCTTGAGAACCTTCAGAGAGCAGAATTCAAGATCGGAAATGTCACATATAAGAAAAATACTGCAGTAAGAAAAGAACGGGGAGAAATAATGTTATGTTTGTACTTAAATTTAATGTGTACTACTTACAGATAACATTTTATAAATTGCTCAAACTAAAGCAAATTGTGTTTAGCAGGTTGGAAGGCAGGCCATTTGCACTGCATAAATACTGATTTGTACACCTAGTACAGGGAAGCTTAATTTTTATGTTTACAACCCAACAAGCAAGTTTTTGAGGAACAGGCTAAAAAGAAAATGTGAGCGCACTGTTGTTATTTATTCTCCAAAAGCTTGATGTTTTCATTAGTGCCAGCAGTAACCACCCTCGCTCCCCACCTTGACAAGCTGCTTAGAAAACTAATTTGACCGGAGTTTTACTAGCATAAGTGATACTCTTCACATGATAAAGACAATCTGTAGCAAGCTGTGTAATTCATAATATAGGGCTTTTTACAGTTTTTTTGTTCTTGTTGGTAATTATCATCCTTGAAGACGACAAATATTTCTCTTTTTGTAGGGTTAGGGTTTAGACTTGGTCCCCTCCTAAGGGCAGAACAATCAGTAACAATTTCCTGTCATCATGAGACACATAGAACCCACATCAGCCCTTACTACATATTTTTGTAATGTTGATTATGAACTAGATGATGAGTATTAATAATATGATTTTACAAAGTAGTGCTGGGATACTCACAAAGCTGTCCAGAAACAAGATTGTAAATCAGATGAAATCATAACACTCTAACTACATTAAGCACTAAGCAAAGGGAATCATAACCTGGTGGGGCACTTACTGGTTAACCAACCAAGACATTTGAGAAACCTGGGAAAGGGAGGCAAAACTCTGCTCATTTTCAGATCCCTTCCCAGTCAGCCCTTCAGCAGCCAGCAGAAAAGGGAGACTGGGAGTTCTTTGTGTTCCATTATTTCCTGTGATGCCCAAAAGAGATGCTCATTTTAGACAGAGATAAACTATGCTACAGATTAATACTTAGAACAGAAGTGGAAGAGAGTGTTCTACATAAACATTTGCAGAAAATCTACGATTTTGAATGAAGGGAGATGCTGCATTACCCTCTGGGTGAAAAAGGAAAACATACATTTCTTATCTGTATTCTTATTTCTCTCAGAAATCCCGTGCTCTAGATAGAATAGCAGAACAAACACCAAATATTTGTTGGGGAAGGTCTAATATCTCACAATCCTAATTGAGAAGATCCAAAATTAGAGACAGTATTGTTAACTAAAATGAAAGAACGCAAATATTTGTACGTATCAAACTATAAACGCCCATAAGGCATCTCATCCCACTAAAAAACTAATTTCTTCTCAGATCATTCTGATTTGGAGGAAAACTCCAAGTTAAACTGAATTTATAATGGCCATGTTACTGAAAATCTTATGTTTTCCCCATCCATTCAGCAATTAGATAATACTTCTAATGAATCATAGAATGGTTTGGGTTGGAAGGGACCTTGAAGATCATCTAGTTCTAACATCCCTGCCGTGGGCACGGACACCTACCACTAGAGCAGGTTGCTCAAAGCCCCATCCAGCCTGGTCTTGAACACTTTCAGGGATGGGGCATCCACAGCTTCCCTGGGCAACCTGTTCCAGTGTCTCACCACCCTCACAGTAAAGAATTTCTTCATAATATCTAACCTATATCTACCTTCTTTCAGTTTAAAGCCATTACCCCTTTTTACATGCCCTTGTAAAAAGTCCCTCTCCAGCTTTCTTCTAGGCTCCCTTTAGGTACTGGAAGGCTGCTATAAGGTCTCCCTGGAGCCTTCTCTTCTCCAGGCCGAACAAACCCAACTCTCTCAGCCTGTCTTCATAGAAGATGTGCTCCAGCCCTCTGATCATCTTTGTGGCCTTCCTCTGGATTCAATCCAACAGGTGGATATCCTTCTTATGTTGGGGGCCCCAGACCTGGACACAGTACTCCAGGTGGGGCCTCACCAGAGCAGAGTAGAGGGGCAGAATCACCTCTATTGAACTGCTGGCCACACTTCTTCTGATGCAGCCCAGGATACAGTTGGATTTCTGGGCTTCCAGCACACCTTAATGGCTCATGTTGAGCTTCTCATCCACCAACACTCCCCAAGTACTTCTCAGGGCTGCTCTCAATCCATTCTCCACCCAGCCTGTATTTGTGCTTGGGATTGCCCCAACCCACACGTAGGGCCTTGCACTTGGCCTTGTTGAACTTCATGAAGTTTATACAAGCCCACTTCTCAAGCCTGTCCAGGTCCCTCTGGATGACATGGATTTCAATTTTGTAATATACTGAGATAAAGACAAAAGGTAATTTATTTTTAAACTGTGAAAAAGTGATTTTTTAGTGCTGAGACCTTTAGATAAATGTGTGGGCTAGGAGTCAAATGGCAGAATTCTAGATGGATAACCCAGATGGCTAATATTTATCTAGCCATGTAGCACCCACCTATTCAAGTAAGCCACAAAATCTGAACGTAGATTCCCAAATTAGTAACCTAATTGCCCGAATGCAGAATCATTGGACTCTGCTGGATCAAGATTAATTGGGACAAAACATGTAATGTAGAACTTCTCAAGAAAACTGTTAAACATTCTCTATATTTGCTATAGCTTTGAAAATCTTAGAAAGCACAGCTTTGCTCAGGTTTTGTGCATACAGTTACATGATCTCCTTGAGAAGAGACTGAAAACAGAAAGACTTCCCCCTACTTATCAAGGCACGCTTGAACAACAAACAACTTTAGCTAGTGTGTACGGCTTTCTCCAATAGAAATATTGTTATTCAAGTTAACTTTCCAACCCAAGCAAATTTTCAGATGAAATAAGATATACTGTCAGAAAAGAAAAATAAGCCATAGGTGGTGGGTTAAAAACAGGTTCACTGATAGCTACAGCACCATATTCTATCACCTCAGAGCCACAGGTTGCCTTATAAAGAGAGTTACATGGTAAGGTGAAATTGGCTGCCATCGTTCACTGACATGGTTAGAAACTAAGAGTTTAGTCAGCACTTGCCACTCAAGTTAAGTGGAAGGAACAGCTAAATGTTCTTTTGTGTAGGGACAGCTGAAACAAGGCTCTGAGTGGGAGCAACATGCACATGCCCACACAGATCTCTAGTTACAGGTTACAAAGCAATGTATATCAGGATGCATGAGACACAGGAATGTTTCACTTAACAATGAAGCTCAAAACCATGCAAACTACGTCTTCATGAAAATGGTCTTTTATAGGGAACTCCAAAGTTTTGTGGAGGAAAATAAATATTACTTTATAGTAAAGACTCTACTCAGGTCAAAGAATACCCAAACAAATTCTTATTAAGAAGCCAAGTAGAAAGTTGCAGAAACTGTTAATCAGAAAATACCAAACGAGCGCCGTTATCAGAGTCAGTGTAACTGAAAATATTTTTCTATTTGATAAGAATATTCACAATCAAAAGGCAGAGATGGTCAACATACAGCTAAATATGACTGAACATATTTTTCTATCTGTGGATTGACAGAAAAAAGGAAAATCACTAGAGGATGAACTCCTGCAAGCTTTAAGACTGCTTTAGTATAGAGTTTGATGTGTACAAAAGACACAGGAGGTCAAGTAATCCCCTTATGGTTAGAGAATATATAGTAAAAATTCTATTTGCTTGTAAAGTCTCTTTATTTCACTGGTCTTTCAGATAAAGTATTATGATTAAGTGACACATGGCCTTCAGTAGGACACATTGGTTTCTGGAATGGTACCTAGTACTGGAAACCTGCTAGAAGAAAAAAGACTGAAATAAAGCAAAAGATCTGACACAAAAAGAAAAAAAAAGGCTTAATCCCTGAATTGCTCATTTTGGTGTGGATCACTCCTTCCACTCTTACCTTAAGACTTTTTTCCCATAAAACTTATGTATGTTCTGCAAAACCTGCCTCTCTGTTGAATGGATACCTACTGCCAACCTTTCTTCTATTTGGACTCCTCTCTTACAGGAAGAGGGAAAACACTTTCTTTTTCAATTCCTTTATGCTACCTGCAGGGTTTCTGAAGGGCTTCTAATAATAATTCATTGGAAAGAACACACAATAGTATGTTCTGCCTCTAAAGAAGCCTCTGATGCTGGTCCCCATACTTAGGCACTCATTGCCTGTTGAGGAAAGACTCCTAGGAAATTAATACAACTCTCAGAAGCAACAAGCAGCTCAAGAAAAGTTTAAGTTGTCTTCTCTTGTCATTTCTTTAAAGTGGGAACAACCACAATGAATGCAGTTTTTTCCAAAAGGAAGTGAAGTGTTTTCAGCTGCAACACAGGAACAACACAAACACAACATCAAGCACTTTCTTGATGTTATTTTCAACTTCATTTAACAGAAATAAATCACGTTGCCAAATATGGAAGTACTTAAAGACAATTGAAACTACCAGAAATTGTATCTCTTCAGCCTGTGAATATACAAGTAGAATCAGGTTTTAAGACAGGAAAACCCGTACTGGCTCAAGATTATACAGGTGACATTTTTCACTGTGAATGAACACTAAATCAATTTCCAGTCTTGTCTTAAGAGGAACGTACTTGGATTTTGGCTGTTCACTGTATTTCAGATGAGCCATAAAGCAGAATTCCTGAACACTTGTGCTTACAGATCACATTGCACTTCACAGCTGTTGTGTTTTACCCCAGCAGAGGGTGCATTTAAGCAAGTGGAAAAAAGCAATTTTCTTTTACACATAGCTTAAAGTGCTTAGGGGTGTTTTTGAGTGACATGTAACACATACATATATTATATTTAAAATATATTAAATAATTCATAAAGAATAATTATTAAGTCTACCTGCAATGTTCGCCTCATTTTTTTTGTAGTTCCTCATGTGCCACAATGAACAACAGCATAGTGCCGTGACTAGTTGGATAGAACAGTGAAGTCTGAGAAGTGGACCTAAATTTCACAACATCATGATAAATATGAGGTCAGTAAATCTGTGTAATTTTGCTATTATGGAGTTGCTATTATGATTACTTTTTAAAAGGAAATTTTTGTTTAATCTTCCACATTAAAAGAATGCTGAGATTGCAAAAGCAAAGCATTTAAAAAACAGAACATGCCTGAAGTAAAGCTGTTCATATGGCATTATTTCAACCTCCTCTGCATGACCTTTTCTCCATTCTTCGTTACTATGTGCCACATTATTTGTTTCCCCAGGACCCACATTTCATTACTGCATTGGATAGACTAAATTTTGAAGATGAAGATATACTGTTTTTTTTAAATACTTTTATTTACTGTTACTTAGTGCGGACACTATTCTTTCTGTCCTGTGTTCCCTTTGTTGCTGATATTGGAAGGGATGTGGCCAAGATACTTGCACCTTGGGAACTGGAGGAACTTTCTAGGGAAGCAGAATGCCATTCCAGTGAGATGGATTTCTTCCACAATTTTTCATCAAGCTCCATAAAATTAACAAAGATGAAAAATTTGCCATTTAATACAAATTCTTCCCTTCCTAGGTTGTCACACACATCTACCATTATGGTAGCTAGATGAAAATAAGTGCAAAGCTTTCTCAAAAGTTCATGCATATTCTCTGTTGCATGTATGGTCTCCTAAAGTAACCAACTTTCACAAACATTTTACTCCTCTGGCCAATATAAGCCAAATTCAGAAAAGAAATAGTCCACGAGTATCTTCCTACTAATTTTTCTTGCTCTTAAGTGAAAAAAAACCTCACCTTTTAATGATTTAATGTCAGAGTAAAGAAAGACAGCAGTCATTCTTTGTAAAACACAAACTAAACTGTATTTGAAGTAGGGACTCCTACCAAATTGCACAGGATTAATTATGTGAAGCAATTTTCAAAAAAACTCTTAACTAACATGTGATTAGTAGTTCTACGCTCATAATTGCCGTTCGACGTGGAATGAATAACCAAATAATTATGGGTGGAGGTAAAATAACAACAAAACCAGCTAGTTCTGTGAGCAACAGAACTTATGAATAAAAGCATGGACATACTTAATGCTGCACCCTTTTTCCTCAGCAGATGCCCTGTTTTGCATGCTTCTGTTACATAGTCCACCTGTTTTCATGGGTATTAGTGTCTTTGAGGACTCTCACTTCTCACAAAATTTTTTTGAAGTTGGCCAACATGCTCAAGAATTATTGTAGGGGACAGACAGACAGAATGACTGTATCAACTTACAAAACTTCTGTTTCCTTACAAAAGCATGATAAAAATAGAAAATCTAGGCTACGGTAGCCAAGGAGATAGACAATTCCACAGCAGGGCACTTTCTACAGGGAAGGCCAAACCAGAAGAACACAAGAATTCAGTGTTCATGTCTAGCAGTAAGAATTCTCAGGATGATAAACTGTCATAAGACAATGAAAGAAGGAAAGAGAGCAGATAAAAATATGCCCAGTACTACATTAAGTATTAAAGAGAACATTAAACAATTAGAATATTTTAAATAGCATGCTTAAAGGAAAAGGAAATAACTTCATAATTACCTGTTGATAGGAACTCTTGGTTAGTTCTATAAGATAATCCAAATAGGTCTTAACATAAAGAAGAGCTTGCTTCTTTGATTTCAAACTATAGCCTGGTATTGGATCAGAGCAGAACACAACAGACCAAATTAATTTAACTGCAATACTTCAAATGGAGCTTTATCAAGGATTGATATAACACAGTACTTCCAATTGTTATAAGCAAGTGGTCATCAGCTCAGGTGCAGTAATGCCCTCTTAGTAACTCAGCCATGCTTTGAATACTCCAGTGTACCCAACTCACCTTTTATTCATTCATCAGAATGAAAGGTGCTTGTAAAGAATGGTGTGGTTTCGTTACAGGACAACTAATACAGAATAATTTCTTCATTTCATTCATTGTGTTGCTTAGTATGAAATCAAGATTAGGTCACAAAAGATAGCAAATATCTTATATAGCAATACTGCCCAAAGTACCCTAAGCATTAGGCTTACAAGGGAGACCAGTACTCGTTCATTCATTGCAACTTAACATAAACCATGGTTTACATTTAACTAATAATAATGGTTTCATATCCAAAATACTGTAGTAGAATTAAATTGTATAAGAAGAGCCACAACATGACTATAAAAGCTAGAAAATACAATAATGACACAAGAAATGGTGAAACCACAAATTAAATTTCACAGTTGCTACAAATGCTCAAGTTAGTAAACACTATTTTCACAAAAGATTTTTCAACTGGAAATCAGGAAAAAAGGAGGTGGAAGGAAGCAAAACAACTAAAGAAATCTCTGACATTCAATTTAAACAGTTTAATAATCAAGATTCTTAGAGAAAAAAATAATGCTCAGTTATAGATAAAAATTTGGAATGAAACAACACTCATCAAAAAGTCCACTTAAAGTAACAATATTGCAAGTCACCGAAGAATCAGCCATCAATTAGAAACTGTAAAATTTCACTAAATATACACTAATCATAGCTAGCACTGTAACATGACCTGTACCTATGCATGTGTTTCATGTATCACAATATGACCGTGCAGCAACAGGGAAAACCTTCCTTCCTTCCATTTGTCCTGGTACTGGAGGTCTTCTGAGACAAAATCAAAATAAAATAATAGGGGAAAAAAAGGAAGTTGCTGAAGCAGAAGAGCAGAGATAAACATGAAACATCTGCCTGAGGCAGACATGAATTCAAGACATGGGTATATGTGTTCAAAAATAAAACAAATAAAACACAAATGCTGAATTATGGGACTACATTTCTCTCTTGATGTCCTAGTGACTACACAACGTAGGCGAGCTTTGCTTTCATGCTTTATGACCTCCAAAGATGCCCCTCAGTTGTATTACAGGCCACTAATCCATAGTTGACTTGCATTTGTTCTAACTGTATTATACTATGATGGATGCTATTAAAATGAATAATATGTAATAAACCCACAGAAGAATATTAATCCTTTGTGATATAACTGCATACTGCTCTAGAATGCTTACACTTTAATTACTATGTATTTTTATACATATAAAGCTGTAACATCTTTACACATCTTGCCTGCCTGACCATAGCTGACTTTTTTCCAACAGGGAATCATCTTAAACCAACAAAATGGAAAGGAATTAAGGTAGATGAACCATTAACATCACTCACAGTGTCACAGGACACAGAGTTCAGCACAGATTTTACTCACCTTCTTCACAGAACTTTACAAGATGGCTTCCAGATTTAATTCACAGATGTCAGAAGACAAGTATTATACACTTATTTGCCTTACTAAACACTTACAAGCTTTCATGTCTTTTCTCCTACCATTTTGACACTGTTACCAAGTTCCATCCTGCCTTTTCTGGATCCTGAACCTCTCTTGTACTGTGTCTCTCTCCTGAACAACATCTTTTCTACTAGAAGGCTAATAGTTATTCCCCTTTCTTTGCTATATACACCTATGATTCTTTTTATACTTACTTCGGAACCATTCATTCCCATGTACATTTTCCTCTCACTGCTATTTTTTCCCCAGTTCTTTGGGATCACAACCAACTGAAAGATCAAGACAGTTAGGAGACCACATCTGATGACTCAGCATGGCTGCCTAGCACTATAAAATTAAATTTTTAACTTTTAAATGAACATTAATTATTACTTATCTCACCACCACTGGAATCATCTTTCCATATGTTAATAGCTTCTTATAAAGTCCAAAAAATTTAGTCCCTTTTCCTTGCACCACCATTTTACCTAGGTCTTAATCAAAAACAATGTAATGTGTCATCAGTCCATCCTAGAAAAGCTGCTATTAATCTGGCTGACTAACAGTGGAAAAATTAGGGAAAAAATTGAATGGCATTAAAATGTAAATATTCTTATATCAACCTAATAAAATCAAATTCAGTGAAAATAAGTTCTGAAACATCAAACAGTAGACTAGCTGCATCTATTCTGCATGCACTTCTGCTGCACTTCTATTAAGGCAGAAAGTGAGATACAAGAGAGACATCCTAAAAGCAGCATGATAGATCCTAGACTGGAGCAGAGGTACGTTAAGCTCAAGCCAGTTTTTCATGTTCCTTAAAAGACCTAGACTGAGGCTTAGGTACACGACAATCACTGTTGTGACTATTTATTGGAGCTAGCCTGAAACTAGCCAGCCCAAGTGCTGTGACCCGTGTAGCCGTAGCTCTGATGAACTCAGCACAGGCGGAAAAACCTGCCTGAGAGCCAGAATAAATATGCAGTTATTCAACTGTACCTCCATTCTCACAGACATAGACATACTCTGCAGGAATTCCAGATCACTGTAAAGGGGAGAGTGACTGTAGTTGAATGACACCCCTGAGCGCCCTTGGAATACCTCCAATACTGAGTGTTAAGCCCAGAGTCAGAAGAAAAGCAGGAAACAACTTTGCCTTTATAGTGAAACCAGCTAATTTAAAGATGACGAGAGAAACCAGGTTCTAATATGACTATATGACATGCTAAAATCCAATAAAAAGGTAATAGCTTTGGAAAAGCATTTTTAGTATTTGGCATTAGTCTTTTAGTTACTTTTTTTAAATATATTCACACAGCTCTTATTAAAAAAATTATTTCATTTACGAGAAGGTGTCTCCAAGATCTGACTATTTACAGTATCTTCTTAATTTTATGTGCTTCCAATTAAAAATTATTGACATTTTGGGACAGAAATACTTGCTCCAGGACAGAAAAAAATGAACTTTTTACACCAAATGGTTACAACAGACTGACACACATAAGTTAACTGAGAGGGACACTGTACCTCAAAATGGTATTTTAATAAATCAGATTCTAAAATACTAATCACAAGCACTGATTAAGCACTACATGTTAAAAGAAAAAAATTCTGCAAACACCACACACACACTTTAAAAGTGACGGGATGGGAACTGAGAACTTGTGTGTAGCCCCAGGCTGGGAACCTTGGAAGACCAGTGTATCAAGTTCAAATAACTGGAAATTACAGATAGTAATTCTTGTTTAAATGGATCAGAAAATCTGTAATCTCAGTATTTCCATAACTTTTCCAATTGCCAGAATTTTTCTGCTTCGTTTGTTTATTTCATTTTGCCAAAGAAAAATGCTACGGAGTGGGGAAGGGAGGAAAAAAAACAATGACAAAAAATTATTATCTTGCAGATTTTTATCTAGTTGTTCAGTGAATGAGAAAACATAATTCCACAGATTATTTCAATAAACCTGTGTTTCCCAGGGGATGGGTTGCACATCCCCTAGATGATAATCCAAAATGAGCAGACACAACAAGAAGGTTTTCATACGACAATCCCATCTGCTTTCTCTCACAGTTGGACAAGCAGTGTAATAATAAAAGCTGTTGATCTTTAGGGGGTTTCTCTACACAAAAAAAATAGTTCAAAGCTGACTCACAGCACCACAGTCCCCTTTTATGGGTTAAGACACACAGTGTACCAATACCTGTAGAGACTGTCGCTGATAATACAAGACGGACAACATTTTTCCTAAGAAGGGTTCCTGGGCTATTCAGACAATCACAATAAATATAAAAGGAGATAACAAACGAGGTCTCCAATAATACCTCTGGTATGAAATGAATGAAGGATACCAAATTTCAGAGATATTGCTTAAGGCTTTCTCCAAAATCAGGATACCTCTTCAGGACATACAACTATATCAAATAATGAGTTAATTCACTTGTATAGACACCCATAAAAAACAGTGACATGCATTTCAGCAGGTAAGCACACTCACTGACGCCGATGGATTCACAGAGCCCTCATAAGGATTGTCCTATAGCTACTACACACTTAGCACTTCATAAAACAGCAAGATTAAAGCTACCTCTAGCAGGTGCACGCAACCTATGACTGTTCTCCCAAATGAAAAACAATTTACAACAGACAACACTGCACAGGACATATTGTCATATTTCCATGATCATAAAGTCCAGAGCAGGGCTGTTGGTTTTGGCGGGCTTGTCTGGGTTTTGTTGGTTTGATTTGGTTTGGTTTTTGGAGGGGGGGGTGTTTTTTGTTTTTGTAGGCTTGGTTTTGAAAAGAAAAATATTAGGAGAATCCTAATTACTTATATTTTAGTCCCATCATGGTGGGAGTTACCATACACTGTACTTCCAGCTAATTTAAGATACTTCCAGAGCTTTTCAATATACAAATGTTTTGAAGTTTAACAGATTATTAAAAATGAATTAATTTCTTATAAATATTTTCCATAGTAAATTTCCCCTTAGATAGCAATACACAAATATTTGCAGAAAAAGGAGGCAGAAAAAGGAGGGACATTACATCTTCATCATACTTATACAGCATGTGTACTTAAGACAACAGTTTCCATGTGTGACAAAATTAGAAATTACAGGGAAAGTCACAGATCCATAGATAGATAGAGAATTTCCAGAACCAGTTTTTAACCAAAGAGCAAAACAAAGGATAAACAAGCTATTCAATGTGTATACAACTTGGAGAAGACCAGTGATTCAGTCCTTTCTTCCACAAAAGCAAAACCTGAGCAGACTTAATTGCAAAGTTTACTTACTGTGAAAGCTTCATCTACATTTCTAATTGTGGTATTATCTATGACTGTCAATGAATGCACATGAACGTTCTGAAGGGGAAATAATCAAGACCTCTTACTTCATGAGTTTGCAAGTGTAAAACTACCTTTCTTGTACAACATTGGCTCCATTAACTCCCTTTTTATGGGAGTTTTTACGTTTCTGGATACAAAAAGTAATGATTTTACTGTATCTGTCCTGAGCCTTATTTCTGAAGGAACTTGTTCAAGAATTTTAGGTCTCTCAAGATTCTTTTCTCCTTGAGACTTGAAGAAATGGGTTTCTAAATGCTTTTTATTCAGGGATTTTCACTGTCCTTGACTCCAATTATGCAAATCACATATTGCAAACTCCATTACTTGGTGCCTCAAACAGCTACAAAAGATAGATATCAATGTGTAATACTCCAGATTAATGATGGTGATACTGCAATTTGTCTTAATAAATAGATGTAGTTTCCTGAACTCTGCTACTCTGCTTAGAATGGCATCATACAGAATAAACTTGCAATCCTATTTGGCAGAGGTTTCTGGATACTATGTCCTCCAAAAGTTGGCCTTTTAAAGGTATTCCTTATTGATTCTTTTTTTTCCCTAACAGGACTAAACAAAATATTACAAATCACACCATTCTTGCCCCTAGGAAAAGTCTGGGAGACCTTTTGAGTTCCAGTATCTAGAAGGGCACAGTAAATGCAAATGCCAACAAACGAATACTGCTCTAACTTTAAGAACATCTTGGAAGAGATCATAGAATCATAGAATGGTTCAGGTTGGAAGAGACCTTAAAGATCGCTAATTACGCCCCCCCTGCCATGGGCAGAGACACCTCCCACCAGACCAGGTTTCTCAAAGCCCTATCCAGACTGGTCTTGAACACTTCCAAGGATGGGTCATCCACAGTTTCTTTGGACAACCTGTTCCAGTGTTTCACCACCCTCACAGTAAAGAATGTATTTCTAGTATCTAATCTAAATCTACCCTCTTTCAGTTTAAAACCATTATGCCTTGTCCTATTGCTCCAATGCCTGATAAAGAGTCCCTCCTCATCTCTCCTGTAGTCCCCCTTTAGGTACTGGAAGGCTGCTATAGATGACTACTGATACATACTGTCCTAAAAGATGCTAAATACATATTACAATTCAGCCAAAGATCTATTCACAGTCTTAAAAGCAAATGTGAGTATTTCTAGATTGAGTTTTGATGGCTCAAACTTTGTCAAGTCAAGCCATAGATTAACATATCATCAAAACAACTGATGATTCTACAGAACTCCAACATTAATTATTCTAATCAGGTTTAAGTGTTCCCATTGATAAAAAGATCTTTGGATGTTCAGCAGAAAAACCTGCAGATTTCCTGCATGTCTTTTAAAATTCTAGCCCCTTACTGAGAAGGTTTGAATAAGCAGTGTCTGCATCATTAGCAGAGGGTAAACTACTAAATTAGTATTTTTCCTGAAAAAACTCAAGGAAGTGGTAAAGCAAGAGTGGCAGTAGGGTTCATTCACAAAATAAGTAAAAAGAAGACTGTGGTATATTTCCCAGCTATCTTAATTAGTAATGAAATTGTTATTACTTGATTTGCAAATTTGGTGAAAAATGCTGTGAGTACAAATAAAGCAATGAAATCTCAGAAACACTTCCTGTACTTCACACAGCTTCATCTGACCTTGAACAATGCTGGTGCAAAGAGCCCAGACAAATTAGATTTTGCATTTACAAGAATTCCACACAGTGAACATCTAAGAGCATGATGCCTCCTGACAATTTTTCCAGGTTGTTCTCAAAAACAGGTAAAAATTTCCTTGCTAAAACATCAGTCGGCTCCCGATGGGAGTTACTTTAGGTAGGCCTGAGGAATAAGAAGCTTCAGAATTACAGCCTTTCCGTCACAGTACAGCAGCTCAAGAAAAAGGACAAGAGCAAGGGATTAAGGAAGCTTAGATATTGTTCACAATTCAAATTAATCTTTGAGTAGATGATGGGTTATAAGTGACAGATGAATAAGGAAGTGGAATTTTCAAGTAAATGTTGCTTCTGTCCCACAGCCAGGAGGATTTTCTTAACTGAACTACAGTTTCCTTCCTGACTGATGCAAGGACCAACAACAAGGCATAAATTTATGCTAAAAAGCTTACCCTCAGTAATATAAGAATTAGAGAAGAACATGGTTTTATTTTTTTACTTTTTAAACAGAAAGCTCGTAAGTCAAGAGAGCAAATCAAGCACCCAAAACTTACAGAAAAAAAGAGCAAGAAATACTAATGCCTGAACTCTTCTAGAAGTCTCTTTCAGCCATTTGGAAAACCCTTCCCTCAAGGGTAAGACATCAGATAGATGTGCTCAAATAGCTGGTGTTATCTGATGGCTCATCTCTATTGGAGAAGAGTGATATAATACACCCAGAAAAGCCTAAGTAAACATGAAGCATCTTATACGTAATCATCCTTTATGCAATTAATTAAAAAAAAAAGAAAAGACATTTTTTATAAATGCATAGGTACTAAATTAGTCAATTAGGGACAAGATTTATCCTGTTCTCTTGCAGTGTGCATAATTATTTCTGACACAATGAATGAAGGAAAAAAAACCCAAAAACAAAAACAAAAAACAACAACCCAAATCAGTTCAAGCTAACCATACATGCAGAAAATGCAGAAAACCAAAATATGAATAGTTTAAGCAATCATGTGCAGTGTATTTAGACAGCCTTTTGTCATACCTTGTTTGTTCTGCTGTGTCAAAGCAAAAAATCTGTTGTAATAAGTATTATTATTTTAATAGATTTGAATGAAGCTGTTCAGGACAGACTTTTAAAGCTACTTTATTACATAGAGTAAGATAGAAGCAATATTTTTTAATTTCAATAAAGAGATCTAAAATATTTTAATAAATACCTTTATGATACAGGATTTTGTATTTCTGAGATGTAAATAAAACAATAACTCTGTAAAGCTCACAGAATAACTACATTTTACAAGGAGGATATACTTTTTCTTCTTCTCTGTGAATGTGTAAAGCTCTCCTTCAAGCTCTTACTAAATCTATTGATCTGTGAAACACAGTGCACTCCAGGGAGGCAATTCACTTGACGTTATATATCAAATGATGAGATGAATAATGATCATACCATTTGGTAATTAAACGTCTTACAAACCTTTTAACTGACTGAACGTCAGAAAGGTCAAATGAGATCAAACCTATATTTTTTTTTGTTGTTTTTAATTCTTTTCTTACATTAGCAATACAAAAGCCATATTTAACAGTAACTATAATACAACATGGCAAAACCAAATAATTAAACAACATACCTTTCATTCCTATATTATTACACAGTTTGAATACACACAGAAATTGTTTGTTCATCCTACAGTCCTATTATATTCTTAATTGTTAAGCTTTCAGAGCAGTAGCCACTCACCATTATAGTGCAAATAACTAGGAATGTTATTGGATTAAGGGAAATGAACAGCACATAGAGCAAATCTAAAATACACCAAAGCACCAAGCAATTAAAATAAACCTCCTTTATAACTTCCTTTATAGTTGTAGGAATCTTATTCTTTATTAAAGCTTGAGAACAAGCTGTTTCTATAGTTTGAAGACACTATCAGTGTTTGTCACCTTATACATTAATTTGGACATTTTATCTATTAACATATAATAATAAATGCTTGACACTAGAAACAAGTCCAAAATATTTAACACAGAAGTCACCTACAACTGTAGGTGACTTGCATTTCATGCAAGGTTTTGTCATTTGCCTGTAAATTTAGCAGCTGCAAAGGCAATGAAAAGATGCAACAAAGATAGTTTCCACTACAGAGTGCCAATGCTGTGAAAAAAACCTGTCTCAGTGGCTAAAAGTTTCTCTCCAACGCCTCTGCCAAACATGGCGTTCCTAGAAAAGACAGTATCTATTCCTGTATAACTTTGGCATAATTTTATGGGTTGTCATGAATCAAGGCCTTCATTGTCAGAAAACAAATTCCTCCATCTTCATGCAGACTATCATCCCCCCTCACTGCCCAAACAGACTCAGATCCCAAATATTAAAGAATGTCTTAGGATTTTCCTCTAGTTATTTTCATAGAAAACAAAGAAATCTTTATCAGCTTGTGAAGAAAACATTCAACGTATTTCCCAAAACCAAATTGGGACAGATTCAGTCAACCTTCACAAACATACAATCACACAAACACACAATCAAAATCTAATAACTAAACAACTCAACCGGTAACTGTATGTATATTACAGTTCTGTCTTGTAGAAGAGCAAACTGGCCATTCTCAAAAACTATCCTTACTCTACTGAGGCCAGTACCTGTGTTGCCTCAGGTGCTCCTGCACAGCTAGAGCTAACCCAGAAAAGAGAGGTTTCTGGAGCAGAAGCTGAAAGAAAGAGAGAGGATTTATACAAGGTAGCTAAAGAAGTAAGGCAGCAGATGAATTTGCTAGTCAAAGGACAGAATTTTTCTGGGGAAGTCCCACATCCATGCTGAGGACTGGCTATTACTGTGGGATGTGAGAGAGATGTGGGACATACCTTCTTAACATCAACTGCCAGTTGCTCACAGTACTTTGTCTTTCTTTGTCTTGAGGCTGGGAACAGAGGTCAAGTTCACAAAATGAAAAAGAGGTAATTAAATCACTTCTCTGTCTTCTGGGATCTTTTAAGTATTGGACAGGGTATTCAAGTTCTTAACGTAATAACTTCAAAACACTGTCCTATCAAATACATTCAATCAATCCAACATATAGTTTTTTCAGGCCTAATAAATCAAATACATTTTAAATACCTTGAACTAAAAATATTTCCGAATTGCAAAATTAAAATAATATAAATGGTAAGATTGCAGTAACATTAATACTTCCTCAGATCTCCATTTCTCATATAGTCCAGAAGTACAGCATTTAGCAAATCTTTGAGACACAGAGAAAGAGCAAATACTCATTTCTTGAAAAGTTCAACATGCAAAATTTTAGGGGAAAAATGTTACTTTACTGTAACTAACTGGAGTATTCCATTACCTTTAGTAATGGAAAGTAAAACACTGTGGGACTTCCACAGCAGAGAAACCTCCTAAAAAAAGCAAATAAACAGGTGCTGAGATCAAACTTATTTTAGGAGAGTATTATGCATCTGATTTAATCACTGACCTGTGAAAAGATGCTCTGTGGAGGCTCAAGGGCTTCAACATATGCTCACTTAGCAAACAGCTGCAACGGTTAAGATGCTCCTGCCCTCTCCCTCCTTCCCCCACTGTTTGTTACCTTCCCAGTGGTAGAGCTGCCTGCTGCCACTCAGCAAAACAACCATAAAAGACCTCCTAAGGAACTTTTCTGCAAAGCCAAGTAGCCCAGTTTAGACTGCTGTGGATTTTCCACGGCATCAGCTGAGGGTCTTTTCCACATTAATTTCCATTTTTCTATTTGAAAGTGACACGTTGAAGAAGAGAAAGAAGAAAGTAAGCAAACACAAGTTCTGGTGTAAGGGCAATCACAAATTTCTGAGAGAGAACAAAGATACCTGGAACTGCAGCACCTGTTCATTAAATAATTATGTGCTTTGGTTATTAAAAGGACTATTGATAAGGATAAGTCTAATACTTCTGCAGTGAAGAAAAAGATGTACTAATAGGCAAGCTTACTTCCCACGTTCTTTATAACACTACTGCTCAAAAAGGCAAATGCAAAATAATTCTGTCATGAGAGAAGCCTCTAAATATTTTTTCCATTCATTTCAGTAATTCAGTTCAACTTACCAGCTTTGTGTGTAAAAACAATAAAAAGAAAATGCTGTCATGTGTTTAGTCCACTTAACCAGTAGAGAGAAATGTCTCAGGCCAAATTCTAGTTTAGAAGTTCCAATAGGATGCAAAGTTTACAAAATCCTGAACTTGTTTTTAAATGAGTAGTAATGGTTTCATTTGGGAAAAAGTACACCTGCCTAAAAGTACATCTGAAGTAAAAACCTTTGACTGGGTTAAGTAGAAATTTTGTACAAGTTATTGTTTAAATTCTTTAAAAAGTGATGGAGAGAACTGGATTTGTATTACGGCATGAAAATACATCTTACAGCAAACAGAAAGCAAAGTAAAAACTAATGGCAAGTGACCATGTAAGAAAGTTTCCATCTTGAAAGGAAAAATCTAAATATTCACCAACTTGATTGCAGTGTGTACTCTTCAGATAATAAATACTAGTTTCAAATTAATTGCACAACACTTAAGACATGAGGTCACATGTCTTTGTCATATCACACTATCCATCTGCTCTAACTTGAATTGTGCAGTAGTTAACTTCGCCAAAATAATACAGAATGATATTAGGCTGCAAATTTAATTACAGAAGCACAGGGACATCTATACGTAGTTCAAAAGATCTAACCCAAAATTTAATTCAGTTTCTCCTTCAAGTATAACAACACTGGATTAAAATTGCAGTCCATTTCCCATTACTCTAGTTACCTATAAAACTATGTTTAACGAAAGTATATAGATTCTAGAATTAAATTTCTATTTTGTACATGCTAATCTACCATGTCCTACACCTTATTATTGAGAAGGCACTATATATTGTTTAAACAATAGCAAGGAGTTGTAACTTTGCAGCCTAATACCTGGTATTTTCTTTCGCCCAATCTGTCATAATTTACTGAATCTTCATATAGGTACTCAAATCCATATGCATATGTTTGAATGTAGGACCAGAACCATCATATTAACCAAAACACAATCTTTTGTGCTTCTACAGAAGACTCAAGCTTAGAAAAAACCAATAAAAGCTCCTTCAAAAGTTAAACTGTGAACATTTGAATTTTGTAAATAAATATGATGCAGTTTTCCCCATCAAATCACCAGTAAAAACCTATCTCCTGTAGGCTGTGACTAACAACAATTACCACTAAATTGCCATTTTACAGACTATATTAAAAATTCTGAGACCCAGTTCCTATGGGACAGTGATCTTTGTCCATTTCCTAGACGACAGTGCCCACATGAAAAAAAATATCATTACCTCTTTCTTTGCTAGATCCCATAATGTATTTTCCAGAGGAGAGAAGAAATCACTCCCCAAGACAGTTAAAAAGCACCATTTACAAACATAAACCTAATTTAAAATGAGCTTTTTAGGGAGGTTAACTCTCAAAGCAATCAAATAAACATCTATTCCATTTTCAAGATCCCAATTATTTTCAGGAATTAGATCTGCTGTTATTTCTTCCATATGCAGTTACTTGTACTGAATGGCATGCTTTATTGCCTTCATTTACTTTTTTTAAATAAGGATTTTAAATAGCTAGGTCATCACATTCATCGTGGACTAATTTCTGGATAAGGTAACTTCAAGAACATCCTAAAAATACAGATTTCTTTTACTATGTTACTGGGAAACATAGAAAACAGTAACATGAAAATCAGCCTTTCAAAATTACTTCAGATATGGTCAAATAAGAGACCATGCTGAAAAAACAGCATGAGTAAGTTGTTCTGAGAAATACAGGAAACCACATTTGGTTTCCTTAAGTTTTATAGACATCCAAACTAAACTACTGTTGAGGTTTCTACTTCTCTTGATAAAATTAGCTTTTATTCTGTCTAAATCAATCTATGTTGGAACACTCACAGGTCTCAACATTTTCTTCCAAAAACTGTGGTAATGCTAAATGGCTTTCCAATTTAACTACAAAAGCCTATGAGAGAGAGAAAAGACTTCACAACACAGAAATAAGTAGTGATTCTTTGCCTTGGACCTTCTACCAGGGAAAATATCTAATTAAACTAATGTTCTCTGTTGCCTCCTTGGAAAGGCAACACTTTCTAAGAACTTCATTTCATAGAAAGCAGAAAAGGAAACAAAAAGGTTAAAACAGGGATTTGTGGCAGAGTTGTGTCTTCCTCTAGTCCCTCCCACAGAAAGACAAAGCTGTTGATTATCCTTTTATCCTATTGCATGAACAGAAGGAGCACCATACAATGGATGAGAAGGGACTTCCTTCAGGAGGATGGGAAGCCCTGTCTTGCTGGCATCACAGTCACTAAATTTTGCTTTTTAACTGTTGAAATTTTAAGTCTGGAACTGCTGTGAGAGCTTTAAGAATTTGGCCAGTCACACACACTCACCAGAATGGCAACAACAGAAAAAAGACCTCACCAGAGCACAGCTGGTGCCAGTGCCCTGCATTTTAATTACAACAGAGTAATTTTCCCTCTTAAAAATATCACCAGGATGGGAAAAAACAAAGAATAACATTCACGTTTCTTAGATTTGTTCATAATCATATTGGAAATATGATTTTGACCAGCACTGTCCCTGCAACTGCACCCATCAGCACAACTAGCTGTGTATGCTGGCTAACAGTTAATCTGGAAATCCATCCTTTCCATGTTTTTCCAGTCTGTCAATTCACTCCTGCAAGTCATTTTCAAATAGCTCATTCATAATTTATTTCAAACCCAACATTTGTGAAATCTCACAAGCATCCCATCATTAGGTAACAACAGCACAATCTGTCAAAATAAATTTCTTAACTTTAAAAAATAAAACATAATTGATATCTAAGACCAAAAAAAGAACAGATTTTATTTAAACATAAAGAAGAGAGCAAAATTAATATATTTGTTATTTAAATGACCGCGGTTTCAAGGTGGAAAATGAAGTCTGCATCTGCAAACTTTGTTCATCTATTTTTAACTTATTTTATATTTATTTCCTTTATTTGGAGTTTGACATAATTTGCTGTACTAAACTAAAACACAGGTGTCTTGCTTTCTTGAAGTGCTCCAACTAGTAAGAAGGAACCCACTAGTGTGACTAAAAATACCCATAATTATTGTTAGCCAGATGAAAGAATAAGAAGTCTATGTTATCTGTTGCATCTTAACACGCTTATTATTATGTATTATCTTATTTCTAAAAATAACACGGACATACTACACTGCTCATCTGCAGCAATCGTTTTTTTAAAATAAAAGTGTTCTGAAGAATATTTGAGGTTTGTTGACCATTACTCACAGTTTGTCACAATAGCTTTAGCAGTTCATATTTTTTGTGTACTGTATCACATATACTTTTAGAAATGTCAGGGCTTTTGTTAGCAACTTTGCTTTTAATATTCAAAATTATGTCACTTAAGTGACTATTAAAATTTATAAAAGCAACGATCTATTTCACATTGTTTCATAGAATTTTTTTCTCAAGTAATAAACTCACCCTGAGTTAATCTCAAAGATCTCACAATGTACTCTAGAAATAGTATCACACTTATTTTTAAATTAAACTTTAAGAGACTGATTATCCATCACGAGTCTCTTAAAGATTAAGAAGCAATAAGAAAATAAAGTGAGAGCATCCCTTACTCTTAAATTTAAAAAATCCCCCTGTTTGAGAGAAGAAACAATTTCAACACCAATGGAAATTCCATTGAAAATGATGATAATATTTTCAACAATTATAGTTTTGGTAAAAGCCATTAACAGTTTAACATCAAGCCAGCAGACACCTTTTCCTGGTATATCGTGCATAAAAAGTATTCCCATCTGTTTCAATGCTTTGGCTTTTTCATGGGCTTAAACCTGTCAAATTATTCCATTTGATTTCAGAGAATTCTCATATGGCAATCTATTTTATTTACTTTATCTTCAATAAAATGGTTGAGTGAGCATTAGCAACTATGAGACACAAGTTTCAATCAGTCCTCTGGCAAAGGCGTCAATCTACATTAGACCTACTGTGCTGTGAGCTGCAGCCAGAAAGCTGGAGTAAGAGGGCAACAGTGAATGAGCGAGCGAGACCTAATAAAGCAGCAGTGAAGAGAGAGAAAATTCTCCCCAGACACTACATACACTGCTTATATAATGCATGTGCCTAGTTCAACACACCAGTAGCTCCTTAATAAAGCTGACAGCTAAAGGGGAACTTCAGACTCCAACTTTATTTTACATGACAACTACGGTAATGGTCCTCTGTTCTCAAGCAGGACACATTCAGAAACCTGTATTCAGTTCAGTTAAAAATTAAGAGTTATCACCTCTCTCATTCATTTCACATAGAAAAAAGAATGATAAAATTATTAAGATGTACATCATCTCTCCTCGTTTCATACAATTACTTGAAAAAACCATCAGATTTCAACTAGCTTTTCCTTAAAAATGTCTATGCCAGAAACCACAAAACATTCAGTGTATTGAACAACAACCCATTTCTGAAGATGGTGTCATTAAGGACTAATTCCAAGAAATGTAGGACATCACTCCTGGATGCGAAAACTTTGTAGTAAGTGATGCAACCTCATATTTGGTATGGGCTGTAAAAAGCAGATTATTGTAATAGTGCTCTTGCCGGCAAATCAGACCATTAAGACTGTACTTAATATTCAGTTGAACTGAAAAGCTGGTCAGTTTAAATCCATAGTTTGATACCTTGTATAATCATAGCAAAAATTTACTACCTCATAGTTCCAGGCCACAAATTCAATTCTATCAATGTAACCTACTTTTGTAAAAAAATTGCCTTCAGATTTCCCCAAATCCGTAATTTACAGCTATGTAGAATCACCCTGGAAAGGTAATTCAAAATTCTACAATAAACAGTGTCTCTGTTCCAATACAGTTCCATTAAAATGTAAAGTACTGCTTGATTCAGACCCTTCCTGGTGGATGCCAGGCTGAAGACAAAGCCCTCCAGCCCCCATCCAATTGCTTCTTAGAAAGCAGATACCATCTTTTCCTTTCAGCATTAGGCTGTGTATCCTCCTTTGCCTTCTGACCAGGCACGTGGAAGCGTTAGCCTCCTTTGTGGACAAAGTTAACGCCAACCCATTATTCAGCTGATGGAATGACTTGTACATCAAATGTTTCAGATGTTGGTCATCAACATGATCACCAGCAATGAGTCCTTACACAGCTCTTGAGAGAGTTCCAGTTCAGCTGCAAGGTAACTACATGGGATGTACTTTTGTACTAATCTAAAAATATTATGTTTGCCCTATACAAAAATAAACAGAGAAAGAGCCTGAATATTTGGTAGGTACAGGAAATGCATACATATACATATACAATATGTGGAGATGAGTTGTGCTGTTTAAAGTTCTGTAGTACCAGGAAGGGACAGGAATGAGCACAACGTCTCCTCTTCCACAAACTGCCAATACAGGACAGAACAGCTAGATTAATTTTCCAATTAATTCCACAACTACAATTCAGTTTACTAACACAGAAAATACTCATATTTAGAAAACTTCCTTAGCTTTTTTTCAGAGCCTAATTAGCTCAAAAAATCCAGATGTAACTGTACCACTAATACTCCCCAAAAGTGTTCGTTTAAGCCATCAGTACAAAAATGGAACATTTTTTCTCTGTTTCCTCATTTTTCCAATATGGATTTCTGTCTTGGTTTCAGTTTTTCCAACTCTAACTCAGTTTTCTAAAACTAACTCCTAAACAATTAAATGGTCTATTCAAAGACAGTATAGAAAGCAAACAGAATTTTTCTGTTAATTAAAAATGTACTCACAAATACAATTTTATTTTTATGTATTTCTATCACTTCTTTTATGACTGAATCCCAGTTTTCAATCAGTGTAAAGACACCATGTCCTGACATAAAAAACTATCAACTCTAAATGACATATTGAAGAGCTAGCATTCAGAATTTACTACTATTTCCTCATGGACTACAAAAACATTCCCTCTTAACTTTTACACACTGTAAGGAACCAGTGCTGAAAAGGCCAAAAAGATTTTGGCTTTCTTTACAGAAAGCATTTTTATAGATTGCATTTAACTTAAAGTTATGGAACAAAATAATGGAGGAAACAGAGTAATAGTTACTTTCCTCCATATGCCTTAAGTTCCAGACATACTGGAATTCAATAAAATGATACTGCCAAACTGTTATAGATGCACAAGTCAGTATTACTGCATTTCTGACATTATGTGGTACAGAACATAGTAAATTTCCAGAAAAAAATATCCTTTAAAAAATAAAAATCTCTTGTTGGCTTACCAGATTTCAATTATTGCACAATTACTACACAGTTTCTATCAAACCAAACTGTTCTCCAAAATACTGACACTGTCTATGAAGAAACTATCTAGTATTACTACAGACAAGTTATACCATTCAGACATATGTGTATAAATATGTGATGGAAATCCATTCATATTTCCATTGCTACCTAGAAAGCAAAAAATTTGACTTTTTTTATTGTTTTCTCCATTGAGTAATGTAAGAAAAACCACTGTTTTGTAAATATATTACTACATATTAACATACATCCGTACACAAATTTATATGTGATGCCAGTAATGTCTACAGTTACCCTGCATCATCCTGTATATCCTTCGATTTACAATATTGCTAAAGCTAGTATTGTATCTTTTCTTCTTTTTACGGTTTCACCATATTTATACTGCAGCCTTCAGGCCAGTGCCTTAAGTCCTTGGAAAAAGGTGAAGGTGAATCAGAAGAAAGGAATTTTCCTTTCTTATTACCCAGTGGGTAAAGACCGTCACAGTGAAACACATACCAGGACAGTTGGTCTTGTTTTGCACTGCTTTGAATTAGGTTAAAAAGGTCCGTGCTCCCTCCCAGAGGGTGAAACTTTAGAAAACTTGTTATAAACATAGTTTTAGCACTAATTACTCTGACCATCATTAACTCCTCTGGAACTACTTCTTTTTCTTGCCCGTCTGAGCCATCAATACATGGAGAAGGATATATCAATATTGTGGACTATATATAGGCACATTTGAATATTTCATAATACCTTAGCACTTACTGCACATGGCATATAGGAAAAAAATACATACATACTTTGGAAACAACAGTGTACATAGAAGCAACAGGGCCTGTTTCCTATTGTGGTTAGTTTGTCATACCCTGTTGAAATCTGCATCTGTAAGATTTAGTATTGGGCACCAGTTGAGCATATTTTGCAATTTACATATTAAAATATTGCCTAAAATTAATTTGAAAAATTCTGGAAATATTCTGAAGGAATTTTCTACCCTTGTAGGAATTGCAATGCTCAACATGTAAATTAACTCTTTCTTTTTAGCAAGTATGAAAAATCTGAAATAGTTGTGAGTGGCTTGCTAAAATTTCATCTTACACTGATTCCTTCAGAATGTCCTTCTCCAGGTCTCTCCAAGGTAAAAAAAAATCTGATACCCAGTTGAACATGATTCACTTAAGATAGCTGTGAAGGTCTGGAGCAAAGCAAGGTATTCAGAGCAGGCATGCCAAGTCCCAGGGTGGTACTACACTCATAACAGTGTTTCTTTACACTTTACAGGCAGGTTCAGGCTGTTAACACACAAAGCAGTTCAAACAAGATTTGAAGTCATGGTCTTTGACATTGTGGAATATTCCTGGTTACCAATGGAACAGAGATTGTCCCAGTTTCAGGAAACTAGGAATACCCAAACTCAGGGATTCATTACTATTTAATCTTGCCTTTTAAAATTTTAATTTATTAGAAAAAATACTTATGCAAATATAGTCTAGAAGACCTTTCTAACCACATTAGCTTAATTATCCTACTCCTAATGCAGCTGATGTAATGAAACTATACAGGATTCTAGAGACCCTGGTGAAAGAACTGTGTTTTCATTTATTTTTGTGGCAGGCACTGAGAAAAGCATGTAGGGAAAGCCTACATGACTTAAATATTCTCTGGTATCTAGTCATAATACAAGCAGTCATCCATCTGTGAATCAGAGGAAGCAGAGACAGCCAGAAGATAGACTGGTCAGCAAGAACAGCAATTCCAGAACAAAAGAAAGTTGCAAAAAACAATACTCAGTACTCACCTGCTTCTTCTATGCCTCAAAAAGACCTTTTAACTTCAACCTTGAACTGAAGTGCTGTCCAAAGTCAATTCCAGTACCACCATCCTGACAATACAAAGAGAAATGTTTATAGCTATTTAGACATCATTTAATGAAAGCAAAATAGAATTTGGTTTTATCACACCCTCTAATTAGTTCCAGATGTGCATAAGCTGATTCATAAATATTTTGTAAGAAAAAGGAAGAAGTTAAAATTTTTAAATTTTCTATTTTGACATAAACATTTTGGTTGAGAGACCAAGCAAGTCGAAAGAGAAAGATTCTCTTAAAAAGTAGTCATCTTAAATGTAGTCCACAAAAAAAATATAGCTGTTCATCAAGTTTCTGCCTTGCAATAGAGGGACAGATAAGGCATCACTCAAAGTCAAGTCTTAGGTTTTTTATTCTATTTTTATTATTAAAGTGACTAAAGTCAAACAAGAGGGAGGCTTCCCTGAAGTAGTTTATTCCAGGCAGAGAACTGCATACAGTATCGCTACCAATAAGTTCACAGGGTCATCTGAAGGAAGGAAGAGAAGCTGGGAGCCAGCATGTCTATGAAATTTAAATCTATATGCATTTTAGGAAGGACAAAAGGACAAGTAAAAAGAAAAAAAAAACAGCTTTCAAGTTGAGACTGCAAGACAGCATTGAAGGGAAAAGTTTGGACAAGGCAGAAGAAATAAAGACCATGCAGGTCTGTAGAAGATATAATTATATTACAGCTACAGCTGAGCACATTTCTTTTTGCTGAAATCAAATGGCACAGATAATCCTACACCTATGCTAGTATGGCCACATATGCTCCGAAACAGAGAGGATGCATGCAAACTGTCTAACGGATGTGGTCAAATAAATGTCTGGGAATTTTCTGGAACAATGTTAGCTTGCAAAGACCAAAACTGTGGCAGAGACATGGAAATATTTCCAAGTATTGTTTAATTTACTAATATAGACATAGCCTTAATGCCTGAAACTGCTACTTCTGAAGTTGATCCTACCAGCCTCTTGACGGTGCCTCTTGGCAATTCTCCCTTGCTGACAAGGTCAGACAGAAGCAGACTGAAGAGTAAAATGAATGTACAATTTTATAAAGAAAAAACTGCTTTCCCACAGTTTAAAAAAAAAAATCTGTGTTCCAACTGGCATTATTAATACACACTTTGTTACAAGATGTTTGGACATTTAAAAGAGCTGCAGTTCTAACTTCTTCCTTTGTTTGTAGAGTGTAACAAAACCTGCTGGGAAGGTCGAAGTTCCTAGAAAACTGAAAGCTACCTGGCAGCCTCTGTAGTAGAGCAAGTGAAGAAGGAAGAGCAAAGAATGACAGGCTGGAGGAATAAACACTACGTGAAACCCCTGCACAGTAGGACAGCACTGGGAAATGAGAAGGAAATCTTATGAGCTCTTAATACAAAGAGAAAAAAGAAGAAAATGTTAAAAACAGGTAGGGATCCTAAGGCAAATATGAGGAGGTGAAGGTGTGTGGCAAGTCTTAAAAGTTGTTGGAAAGTAAAATATGTGTCAATGAAACTTTGCTCAATAGTCGTGTGGTCACCCTAGATCCAGAATGGAAATACCCAACCAACCGAGGGAGAAGCATTCACCTTGCTCTTCTATTTCCCATTAAAAGGCTGCAAGTGTAGCAATGCCTCTAAATCTTTGAAATTTCTTGTGTACCTGAAGCCTAGACAGAAACACACTTATAGTTATTTCTTCACAAATGTGTGTTGATTTTGTTGACAGATATTAATATGTAAGCTTCAAGCATCAATATTCTGTATTTCTCTTTTTTCCTATATTCCTTTATGCCAAAAATTTTCAAAAAACCAATTTCTTAGATTGGATTGTATTAAATATCACATTTTGCTTC
This sequence comes from Limnodromus scolopaceus, assembly GCA_028565335.1. Lineage (NCBI taxonomy): Eukaryota > Metazoa > Chordata > Aves > Charadriiformes > Scolopacidae > Limnodromus > Limnodromus scolopaceus. The sequence goes on from JAOXNO010000001.1 coordinate 28,350,963, forward strand.
AGCTCAGAAAGAAAGCCAAGATAGTTATGACAGATGAAATGTTACATCAAAATGTGATGTATTTTGGTGAGATACAGCCTTCAGGAAAAAATGTTAGTACTTTATCATAATTATTCTTAATATGAAAACAGCCACACTCATTAGTCTCAATTATTAAAATTTTATCTTTGGTCTTTTTGAATTATCAGGATTTCAGAAGTCAATAAGGAATATTTAAAGTGGACAGGATCACACATAGTAGATGTGACAGATATGTCACAGACAGACGGCATGCCTTTCAACTTTCTTTTTACCAGCACGAATCTTCACCTTTAGAAACTTGGTTTTTGACATATTTCATTGACACTAAACTCCAGTGGTTTACCTGATGAAGGCAGTTGCCTCTTAAAAATAATGTTACTTTTGTTATAAACATTGATTTGTTTTGATTTTTGTTTGTATCCTAAAACCTGGGCCTGAATCATTCCAGTTATTCCAGCTTAACAATAACAATTCTCTACCCTCCTTCCAGCTGAGCTAATGAATTACATCCCTTGGACCATAGCAGGCAGATCTTTAATGTCATTGTTTACCTATCCCATATTGAGAGAACTTACTGACATATTTTTTTCTGTTGTTCAATATCTAACCATTCCACCTGAATCTTAAAAGTTTACAATCAGATTCACAGAATTTGACAACCACAGCCTTAAAAGCATCCTGACAGTATTTATTTTCCAAATATAGTTGCAGTAGATGCAAGTTCAAGCAATTCCAGCAGCTCAATGCAGTAGGAATACTCTCATGATGTGAACAGTAGAACACAGTCACCTCCATGCCACTCGGCTGTGACTTCCCATTCAGCTCCCTAAAATTTGAGGTAAACAAGTAAATACCACAAACTACCGTAATATCCAAGAAAGGAAAAGTGCATTGGTCAATGACTGCACTAATTTGGTATGCAGACACTTGTTAAAATATAGATTTAGAGGAATAATTCTAATAATATTTTTCTCCAAATGGTAAAATGTATAACAATTATGATCACCCACCTAATACAGAAGCTAGATAGGTGATAGAACCATTTTCAACACTGATAAAGTTATGCAGTTGGTAGCATTTTGACACACAATATGCTACACTACACTTTTTACATAATAAAGCATTATTCATTATGAGCACAACTGACAGAATTTGGCTCTTATTCATTTGAATTGTCACAGTTGTTTCAGAAGACACTAGAATATAAAAATTATTTAATTCAAAATGAAAGCCAAATTCGTTCCTAGATGAAGCCATTGCTTTGAGACTTGACTTAAAAATATAGGAATACAATGCCCACTTGGTGCAAGCCATTCCCTTTAGCTCATTCATTTATTTGTTGCATTCACTTCTTAGCTCATTTTACATTTAAATCAAAAATCATTAGGATAAGTTTACCTGTTATATGTTTGAACACTATTGACAACATTTTGATTTGAGACTACATGCTCTTACTCATTATCTTGCCTTGTTGGTGGCCCATGGTCTTTTTTAAAATGTAAATAACCCCATCGAAGTATAGCTCTTAAGCAGTTGTACTATTTAATAGATCAACAGCTGTTCCTATGTGTCTCTATTTCACATAAGACATACTTCACATTCTTGCTATAGTAAAAATGGTTCAAACTCTGCATTACTACTTTAAGTGGGTATTTGTATAAAATATTCCAGTGAAGCACTACTCACTGAAGTATTCAGGAATATTTTATTACATTGTTGAGGATCACCTATATAAGGTATATTTAGATATACTTGTTTTGAATCAGGTAGGTTGGGCCGAATACACAATTGGTTTCAGAAAAGCAAGAATTACTTGTTAGAGAGACTGATTATTAGTTTAAAGGCATATACATTCACTGGTATCCATAGCTTCCCCCCTTCCATCATACCACCTTCCCATGCAATTAAAAACAGAAGAAAGCTTAATTCATAATAAGTCTTCTGAGCAAGACTTAAATTGCACTATGTCAGTGAAACATCCCAAATTTTATTTGAAAATACATAATTTACAAACAATCTACAAAGTATATCTTCTGAAAGTATGAAATAAAAATGTTTAAAGTTACTTAATAGTCAATGTATTTTTAGTTATATTTAAACTAAAGACATGAATTTACACCACAAAAAATATGCATTTTAAATTTTTTTATTTCTGTGAATAGAAAAACATAGTCCTTTTCTTCCTGAATCAAAGTACTGAGTTAGACAATTTCTGCAACAGAGAAATACGCAGAAACCCATAACCAGACGAGCACTACTGAATGCCATTATAATTAACAAGAACATGCAAAATAAATTAGTAGTTATGTTTTATAATCATTCTAAAGTTAAATGAGCCTACGAAAAGACCTTCATACTGCTGTGATCTCATTAGCCAATTTTTACATGCTACTCTACATTACTATTTAGACAAATGAAGGTTGGACTTTTGTTATGTTATCAGTGGGTCCAAAGAGAAGAACTGCAGAGGTGGGAGAAGCAACCATTTTTTTACCTGGCACAGAGAAAATAATGAATTCCAGAATGCTTCTTGAGCTGTCGATCCTCCCCAACTAATCTTTTACAATTTTTCTAACAAATGCTATGTACTTATAAAAGTTCACATTATATTCTATTCCACTAAAATTAATCTTGAATTTTCAGAACATGGAATTTGTTTATCAAAATATCTATATTCAATTAATCACGACAACATGCACCTATGCAAAGAAATAGGTCAAGGGAAATAATAAAATTTAGAGAAAAGCATTAAAAAATTAGTATTTAATGCCCTGGAAACTGGCCAGTGGCAGAAAAAAAATATGACATGGACAAAATATATCATCAACTTCCTAGATGTCCCATTCACTGCGTAACTGATGTACATGTCCTCCTCTTGGGGGCGGGGCAGGGCTGGGGGGGCGTATGTCTGCCTGGGAGGTGTTCCATTTAGGGGTAGGTGTTCCATTTAGGGGTGGGTGTTCCATTTAGGTCTTACTTATCCTAAAGTTTAATAGGACACTGCTCAATTGTACTTATCAAGGCACACTGGTGAAAATGGAGAGAGCAGAAATAAACAGGAAGCCTGGAGCAAAGGAAAAATTACCCCTCCTCAGTCTTTTCCAAAACCTCCACAGCAGCGTTGTCTGAATAGTTGGGTATACAGACTAAACCCTCCCTGAGGCAGGTCTAACTTGCTTAACTTGCACTTACATGATAGATAACCCATGTTGAAACTAATCTTATAAGTATGCACGTTACAAATATCATATTCATGGAGATTTCTGAACAAATTATCCAACGTACATAGATACCATGCCTTTCTTTATTTTCAGGCATGTCTGTCTTTCTTCTGAAAACATATAATTTATTGTAAGACTGATCAGAGAAGAACCACTTTCCACTTGTTGAATTTCTTATCATAATAAACTGAAGCAGTCTACAATAATTGGGGGAGAAGAATAAAAACAAAAACTAAATCAATGAACTATTTCTAAATAGTTTGATCTACAATACCACGAACACAATGGTACTGCTCTTTTGTGACTTATTTCCAGAATTACAATTATTTTCTCCTGTTTTCTCATGTGACATGATTAGAAGAGATTCAGGAATACTATCAGATGAGAATGTAGAAGTAACAACTTTTAAAAGCATTGTCTCATACGAGCACAATATTGTGAGCATCTTGGGTTATTTGTTCTCGTAAGAAGACGTATGTATAGATTTATAAATCAGTAATGCATAAAATCAAAGAGCACTTGACCTTTCTGCCATGATGCATGCACCATACCACAGGCTCGTTCACTCACACTAGGAGGTTGTCTAGTCCAAAATCCTGCATAAAGCAGCACCTGAATTTTGACTGGGTCACTTAGGACATCAACCAGATGCATCTTCAAAACTTTCAAAAAAGGCAATTCCACAACCCGGCTTCTCTAGACAACCTGTTGTGATGCATAATTGTCTTTTCATTGAGAATTTTTTCCATTATATTGAATAAAAATATTTAGACATAAGAGCTTCACACATTCAAACTGCTCCTTCAGATAAAGGGCAACCCTCCTGCCCCTCCTGTAGAGCTCACATCGATCCATCACTAAGCTCCCACCTTTCAAGTTGTTCTGCCACTTGGCAGTTTATTCCTATGATGGTATAGCTCTGCATCTGCACGCAAAGCTCTAGCTCCTCCTGTTTCTTCCTCCCCACCCCAAATCCCATTTAAATAAATAAACTGAAATCCCAACAAAACCAACAACGAAATATAAAAAAATTAAACAGCCACACAAAAAATTTCCATGGGAAAAGAAACACAGAACAGTTAAATTCCACCCCCCAAACAATGCAGAACCCACCTAACCAATCAAGATACACAAAAAATCCACAAACTGCCAGAAAACATGACTCTTAAACTTTTGAAGACCAAAAGGGAAATAGGGGGAGAAGATAAGTAAGATTGTAATAAGAAGATAAAAAAAGAAGATAAATAAGACAAACTGCCGGAAAAATGAAAGAGAAACAGACAAGCAAACAAACAAGAAATGGTTCTAAGAAAACGTACTTGGGGAACCATAATCTCCTGCCAAAAGAGCCACCATGAAAATAAAGACAGCCAATTGTCCCATCAATTGCTGTCATCTCCATTAGCAGATTCTTCACAGCATCTGCTAAGTAGGTGTTTCCCACATTGGCTGAATGGAGGTTACTTGCTTATCAGCATGGGGCTACCATGGAATCATAGAATCATAGAGTCATATGGGGTTGGAAGGGACCTCTGGAGATCATCTAGTCCAACCCCCCCTGCTGGAGCGGGTCTACCTAGAGCACGTTGCACAGGAACTTGTCCAGGCGGGTTTTGAACGTCTCCAGAGAAGGAGATTCCACCACCTCTCTGGGCAGCCTGTTCCAGTGCTCTACCACTCTCATAGTAAAGAAGTT
>JAOXNO010000001.1:28356000-28372924 GCA_028565335.1 Limnodromus scolopaceus
TATACTCAAGTTTGTGCCCATTTCCTCTTGTCCTGTCACTGGGCACCACTGAGAAAAGACCAGCCCCGTCCTCCTGGAACTTCCATGGCCTTACCACATCCTCAGTTTGGATACCTCAAGGGTTGCTTACACTGATTATGAGGTTGCTTTAATGCTGATATGACCACCATGGTTAGTCACAGATAATTAAATGTCTGTAAGATGACTGGAGCCTTGCAGACATCCCTACCCTAAAACTGACATTTGGCATGACTTCATTTTTTGTGTCTTTTGCATGAAAATAGGCATGTCCTTATGGCATATTCCTTCTCAGAGACCCTGCCCAGTGACCTGAGTAAGAGGCCTCTCTAGAGGATGCTGCTCACACATCCCTGTCATCCGCTCTTTAGTTCCCTACTCAGAGTTACCTCTAACTGTAGAGAGAAAACTCTTACAGACCAGTCCTCCCTACAGACGTGAATGCACAATCAAGTCTTCAGCTAAGCTAAATTTTCTTATGGACCACTTCAGGTTACTGGGAAATATCAATATAAGCCATGCTCTGAACCCATCCCTAAAGACACCTAAGAAACAGAGCACCTTCCTAATACTGAAAAATGTCCCTGTATGGCAGATAAGTATTAGGGCCATTAGATATTTCTGCCTGTCTTGTACGAGTACATGTCACATCAGGGTATGACCCAAAGTAAATTTCTAGCCACAGTCAATAACTGCCTTTGATGTAGATTGGAATCTATGTCCTTGAAGGGGCAACAAAAGCCAAGAACAACATACTATTATTTCAAAGAGGGTCACTGAATAAAAATGAGTAAGCTTGTTACAAGGAAGAAAAAAGGGACAACTATGAGAGTCACATCTTTACAGTTGGCAGAGAGACTGATTAAAGACACCTTTTGCAAGTTCGGAAGAAATGCATACAACCTATCAAAAAAGGCAGAAAATCCAGAGAAGGGAGCTGTCATGGACAAACAGAATGAGGAAGGTTATTAGAAAGAAAAAGGCATCCTCCTAAATGGTTAAGTTGTCTCCAAGTGATGAAAACAGAAAGGACTTTCATCTCTGGGGGGCTTTAATATAAATACACAGGAAGCATCAGAGAGCTGCAAGGACTGGCAGCTCCCTATGGGCTGGGGGCCAGGAGTGGTGGGGGCCACCCATGGGCAGAACAGGACCTGGCTGCCCTCAGCCAGGGAGCACAGTGGGCCAGGGGCAGCCAGGGGCAGCCCCAGCCCACAGTATCAGGCACCTCACTGGTGACCAGCCAAGGCTGAGTGTCAGGATCAGGCCTAGTGAGGAGCCTTCCACATACCTAGGAGCTTCTGCCCATGGCTGGCAGACAGAAGGGGCCACCAAAAAAAAATTGGTTTTGCGTTCACAGTAGAGGAGATTGGAGAAGTTACTAGGCCCAACACCCTCCTTAGAGAGATATATGAGAGGATCTATCTTAAACTGAAGTGCCATTAGAGGGGATGAGAACAAAAAGACAAATTGAGCTGTAACAGATTATGTCACTGGAGTGTATCCCATCAAGAGCTCTGAAGGAACATGAGTATGAAATAGCTGAACTTATAATAATGCACAACTGTCTGCTTCAAATTGTGTTGGTATCCAAGGAAGGTGGTAAATATGGAATCAATAATAAAATAAAAAAAAAAAAAAAAAACCAGAGAATATCCAGAAAACTACAGATCAGTACACACAGAGTTCACACTAGACAATTTGGTATAGACCTTATGGCGGCCTTCCAGTACCTAAAGGGGGCCTGCAGTAGAGACTGGGAATGTAGAGGGAATGTAGTGATAAGACGAGGGGTAAAGGTTTTAAACTGAAAGACGGGAGATTTAGATTAGATACTAGAAAGAAATTCTTTACTGTGACAGTGGTGAGACAGTGGAAAAGGTTGGCCAGAGAAGTTGTGGATGCCCCATCCCTGGAAGTGTTTAAGGCCAGGCTGGATGGGGCTTTGAGCCACCTGGTCTAGTGGGAGGTGTCCCTGCCCATGGCAAGGGGGGTGGAACTAGATGATCTTCAAGGTCCCTTCCAACCCAAACCATTCTATGATTCTATGATTCTATGTCAATATATATGACATGTTGGGAAGGAGTCAACATTCAAGTATGAAGATTAAAACCATGTCTCAGAAGATCACAGTTTTTTGGAGAAGTCACTCGGAACATGGACAAAAGAAATCCACTTGTAAGTCATGCATTTCCAAAAATCATTTCATAAGCGCTCTTACCCAAAGTCTCAAAGAGGAACTAAACTGCATGGGACGCAAAAAAGGAGGTCCTTGCACTGCTTAAAATAATCAAAAGAGAGGATATTAAGAATAAGAATAAATGTCAGTTGGCAGTATTTCCCAGAAGGAGATCAGCAACAGAGACCCAAACCATCTATCTGTAAGAAGGCCAGTGCAGCCCAGCATATTCAAAGATTATCTGGAAAGGGGATGAGCCATGATGTGAACACATTGTCTCCAACACTGAATCACGGCTAGTAAAGAACTCAAGAACTGCAGAAATAAAATATAAAAAATATAATACTGAACATGAAGTGATAAATATCAAGTAATATTTAATGAGAAGAAATGTACAATGAGGCCTACAGAGAAGAAATAATGCAAACTGCAATGATGGGCTTTGAACAACTTAAAAACAAGCATTTGCAAATATAAATTATGGTCATATGAATATTCAGTAGCAAACCTCAAGAGTTCAAGTATACGTAAATGGGACTGCGTGTCAGCTTTTTACACAATTGTGCAAGTGAACTAAAAGGTACATTTTCAAACCCCTAATCTGCAAAGGATCTGAGATGTAATACAAATGTCTTGCTTCTTAGTAATTACTAAGAAAAGCTGCTGTAAGCTGTTACCCCTTTACAATAATTTTCTTGTGGATGTTTCATAAATTGCCCTTTTTTTTTGCAGAAAGATACATGTCCAGCCTACATGACGTGGGTACATAGATGTACCTCAAAGAAGTTGATCCACTTTCGTTGGCAGAAACTCCCAGTTAAGAAAAAATAAATCTTCAGTGAAGAAAAAAGAACATTTCACAAATAAGTTTTTATCCACCTTTCTGTCAAAAAGAGCTCAAACACTGATGTTAATTGTAATTATAACTGAAGTCGTTGGTATTGTATTAACAGCTAATCGCTATGGAGCAGGATAAGAACATCAGTAAGGACCCACAAGTATAAATCTAGTCCTGCTGGTCTCTCATATCACTCATTACCAAAATGAAGTATATAAGAATTTGCAGATAGTAACTTCATCTTTTATGAAGAAAAATTTGTGTAAGTGATTAGTTTCCAAGTTTGACCTTCAGTAGGAAAAGTACTTACATGCTTTTTAAAGTATTTTTTACTTGGTCACTGTAAGTAGTTTTTCTGCGATACCCTAGTTTTGCTCTAGCCACACTTTTCTCAGATCCAGTGTGACTTTCAGGACAAGAACTTTAAATTGTATGAAGAAATTTGAATTCAGCTTTTGAAAATACACTCTACATGGGCTCCAAATGCTGCTTGCAATATTTGGAAAATGCCTCACATACCTGCAGAACTCCAGTACAACTCCTCACACTCAGTAGATTTCTATATGTGATCCCACAGTAAATACAGAGGTAGTTATCTTCTACAATTATTATTCATTTTACCTTTTGGACAATATTGTCAGAGCAGCAAAGCCTCTTACTCAAGTGATTAAAACCAATGGTAAAAGCCAAAAAAAGAGTGATCAAATCTTTGATTTTCATAAGATAAGAAAATGTATTTGTTCATACAAAAACTAGCGTGCAGGAATGAGTTTAACCTATTCCATGGATTAAAAACTCCAAATTTTTCAAACAAATAAAGGGCACAAGTTAATTTAGGCATTTCTCATTTCTGCACCAACTTTCCTAACAAATGAGTAAAATAATTGCCATAGCAACCTCTTGCACTGTATGATGCACATGTTGCTCATAAAACACAAAACATCTGTCTGAAACATATAAATCAAAACATAATGGGAACGTAGATAGCTTTTATATTTTAAAAGCAATAAATTTTCTTGGACTGATATTTTTCTATTTTTATGCTTATGTTGTGACTTTCTTCAATCAATCAATCAATCAATCAATTTTACATTAATAAAATGGCCCTCATACAAACACCTCCAGGCACTGTATGAACTCAAGATAAATACCGTAAAATATTAATAAACTAAACTATGTATTTTTGCTTTCCAAAATATTAACATATATTTTCTTTTAAAGAAGGATGACTGAAATGCATACAGTAAGAGAATCCTGGCAGGCAAGAACTTGACTTCAAAAAGGTATAAATTGTTTACTATTGCCAGTACCGTCTTTCACTTTGGCTGTTGCAGAGCCGAAAAATATTAATTTATAACAATTGACTGAATGTGATCCTGTGACAATTCCTGTCAGGGTTATGAGGCTGATCCCATTCCCAGACACATAATTTTTCCACTGACCCATTAAGATTCATTAAAAACTGACAGGTAACATAAAGGCTCTATTCATATTCATATTCAGTGCTTTCATTTTTATATATAATCAGTGACACAAAGATATAGTCTCTAACGCTGAAAAAATAAGCATCCTCCACTACAAAATTAGGAATATGAAACAAAAAAACTTACATTTACATTCCACAGAGAATTACTGCATAATACCTAAACCTCAGCTTTTAGTTTCCAGATCTTACTGGGCGATGAACAAAGGCCTCTCCTTGCAAGAAAGTAGTTCATGATTTTTTACTGTTCTATTGAAACAGTAATTTATCTATGGTAACAATATGTTTTAACTATTTAGGGTTTGGTTTTTTAGACCAAGCAGGCCAATGCCCACCTACCCTCAAGCCCACTTGGCACACATCTCTTCATCAAAGAGCACTCCCCAACACCGGCAGCGCTTAAAGGAGCCATCTTCCTTTAAGTTTCTGTTTCTCACTTCACCCAAAAATCTAGAAAAATGTGCCACGTTGTTCACATCGGGTTCTTTTTTCCCTTTCGGTTATTAATAATTACCTCCCCCGCTACAGTACTATAGATTATGTACTGCACCGGGTGTCCATGGTGAGGCGCTGGCAGGAGGGGCTGTGGGGTGGCCTCTGTGAGGAGAGGCCAGGGCTGCCTCTAGCCAGACACAGCTGTTTCCGGTTGGCTCCAACTCACCCAGCCCAGGACACGGCTGAGCTCCACAGACAAGATGATGGTGTCACCACAGGGAAAAGAGATTGAGAAAAGGGCAAAAACGGCACACAGGCAGAGAAGGAGGGGGAAAAAGGTGTGAGAAACAGCCCTATGAACACCAAGGTCAGTGAAGAAGGTGGTGAGATGCCTCCTCCTGAAAAAAGCTTTAATTTTCTTCTCTCACTACTCAAATCTGTTTTAATTGGCAATACATTAACTTCATTTTCCCCAGGTCAGGTCTGCTATGCCTGTAACAGTAACTGGTAAGTAATCTTCTTGTCTTTATCTTAACCCACGAGCTTTTTTTCATCCTGTTTTTTCCTCCTGTTCTGCCAAGGAGTGGAGTGAGCGAGGGGCTGGCCAAAGCTAACCCACCTCACTTACCTGCTGTCTTTATAGAATCACACCACCAGACATTCTGCTAATACTTTGAAGAATGTTTATATACTATAACACTGTGAAAACTTACTGCATATATTCTGAAGACTGGTAGCCCTAAAAATACGAAACTAAGAAAGCAGCAACTGAATGCAAAAATCTCCCACTGCTGTATATATGCTTCAAAAGTCTTTCCTATATTACTGCGATGTATATTACAATATCACAACTACAAAGCTCTTTAAAACTTCTAGCTCATTGAAAGCAAGTCAGAAATGACAAAATCTAAGCTGTCGTACTCATGGCTTGTTTCTGTAAGGAACACAAATATTGTCACAATGGCTGAAACTTCTCTACGAAATAGACTATGTTACACAGAATGGGTCTGGATCCCACTGCACCAAACAGATATTGATACATGCAGTAAACCTTCTCAGTAAAACAAGCAGACTTTTCCTCTTTCACAAGCAAATTTAACAAAAGGAATGGGAAATATCTCTGTTCAAAACTGAGAGATGAAAACATGATAAATGGTAACAGAAGTCAAGCACCAAAAGCAAAAGAGGACAATAAGAGCAAGTCGTGGAAACCAGAGTAAGTGCCTGGTGGAAGGGAAAAAGAATGAAAGTGTGATTAAGAAGACTGGCAGACAAGTGTGTTAGGTTGGCTGTCCTGAGTTGTAGACTTTAACTGCTTTGGGATAGCTCTGGGTGCACATGTGGCCATGTAAGCACAAGAACAAACATGTAATTACAGTACAGTAAATGAAAAAGATCAAGTAAGCTGGTATTCAAAGCGTGCAGATGGTCTGCCACACCACAGCAGATGCACTTCAGATGTTACTCAGCAGTAGCTTGTCCACCTGCCCATATCCAGAGTCTTGGGTGGTGATAACAGGAAAAACGCAAGCAGCTGAAGAGTTAAGTCATGAAAACATGACTTAAAAGGGAAAAAAGAAGGAAAGATGGATGATGGAGAAGAAGAAAAAGAAATTAATGGGAATAATGAAAGAATAAACAGTGACAATGTTAAAATGCGGGTCAAGGCAAGCACCAATATGCTGGTGTCAAAGGTAAAGTAAAAGAGATTGAAGTCATGGGTTACTGATGTCATGAAGCATTTATTTAAATATGAAGCTGTTGCCCTGAACTGTAATGTAAAAAGGACCCTTTCAAAAACTGCCTGCCAGCAGTCTCAGAAAGGCCTTGTGTTGTATATCGCCTGTAGGAAATTTAAACTGTCCTTGATTTAAAGCAATTGAAACTTTTCAATGAAATACAAAAAATAAATTTAATTTCATGTGGTGTTACCATTAAACACTATATATAAGAGATGCTTTCTGAAACACTACTAGACAGAAGAGATTTCCAGGGAAGGTCAGGACTGATATAACGAGGCTACTCTTCAATAGTGAAATTCCCACTGATTTCAGCAGAACAGATTTAAAGCCAAAACCGAGCACTTCTGAAATTCGTTTGTGGATTCTGCAACTGGGGTTCATGCAATGTTGTCATACCTATGATTCCATCTCCTCTGCACACCTTTTGGTAGATATCTTATAAGGAGAAATAAATGCAAAACTGAGATCATTTTAAGTTCTGTAAGTCAGAATTCTGTTGACTCTACTGATTGTAATAAAAGTCTTTGCCTGAGACAAGCAAACAAGACCTGGCCCTTGAGTTCAAAATATTAACAACATTCTGTAGGTGCCTTTCTAAAGATTCAAGCCATCCATTAAAACCAGAATAATTTATTACATTGCAAAGAATAGAAAATATCCTTCCTCTTGGTAACTCTGCAAACATGGCAGGCTCTACTCAGTTGCCCACCAAGTGTGCAAGGGAATCCCATGTGGCCTCCAGCTGTCACTTCAGAAGGGTGCAGGCCTCCTGTGTCATATCTGCCAGCCCTCTCAGGATATCTCAGGTTTGCAGGACACAGAATCAAGCCACCATGTCAAGTATAAAAGAACTGGGCTACATTCAGCAGATTTTACATTATTTTTACAAGGCTCCAGTAGTGAGCAATTATAGCAACATGTAAAGCTGCTCAGGTAAATTTTTACATTTGGAAGCTCATCTGAGGCTTAATCAAAGAATTCCATACTTACCCTTGCTCTTTTTGCATCTTATCCACTTATTTTTATCATGAATTCATAAATCACCTTCCTGATGCCAAACTCTCTATATTAAAACTTTACCCCAACTAATTCATATAAAATACATGGTAACATGTCTACACTAATCACAAAGCAAACACACAAATTTTGGTGATAAATCCAACTTTATTTTCTCATGTGCCAGATAGATGTTGAAACACTGTTCACTGACATGCAGCAAAAAAATATATTTGCAATATATTTTTAATCTCTTTCATTGCTGAGGTCAATAAGCTCTGATCAAAATTACTGCAACTATTTCTGCTTTTTCTCTTTCAGTCATTGAAGTGTAAAATAGAGAGATTTTAGTTGGTATTAAATGTTATTTCCAACCCAAGTTTAAATTTAGTGTTCCTAGTGCACCTCTATTTTGTTACATGTGAAGAAAATCATAAAGCAACAGGTAATTTGAATTGTTTGACTGATTTTGGTTATTGCATGAAGTGAAAGTACAGTACTGCAGTTTCATTTAGTAGCTAAAAATATCAATTTCAAAATTTCCACAGAAGTGAGGTATGTAAAATTTGTCAAAAGATATTTTTCCTTAAAAAAATATTTCAGCCAATTGGAAGAACATTTTCTACTGTTTCCATATTTCTCCTCTCCTTTTGTGACACCCTACTGTATCATCACTGCTTAGGTGGAATGGAAATACCCATCAGATTGAGATAATGTAAAAACTTTGGATGGTCAGTACAAATAACGGACTATTCATTGCCATTTACAGATTAGTAACTTTAGCATATATCTCATTTATTGAACTCTAAAGTGTGTTTCTAATAACTTGTTTACACACCCTAATTTTACAACCCCTACACAAACCAGAAGTGTTTGCACACAGGAATTTCTGAATTAAGCTGTGCTATTAGATTGACTCATAATATTTTTCCATTTTTGACTGTTATTAGAATTCTGCAATTAGAAAAGCAATCAAATAATATACTGAAAAAAATCTGCAGCTGCCATTATGCCCTCCATGATAGAAATATTTTGCCAAACCTTTGACATATCCATCATCATCATCAGATGTATTCTGGAACAGTGTGTAGTCTCTCTGAACAAAAGGCAGTTTAGAGATACATGGACACACAATGTAACAAGACACATATTACCATATATTTAGAAGAAATAATAAAGTTGCTGTAGCACAAAGAGAAGCAACTAAGCTAGTATAATTAGAACTCTGAAGTCGCGTTTTCTGATGGCGTATTTTACAGAGAATCAACAAGTGGCTTCTGGGCAGCGCATTGCTATAAACAGGAACTTGGGATAGTCCTCAATGAAACCTTTGCCTCCAGGACACACAGATGGGATGGGGGAGGAGGAAGAATCCATCACCAACAGAGAGAGGAGGACAGATCTCCTGTCAGTAACAGATACCTCCAATTTCTCACAAAAATGAGACAGCTACCAATAAAAGCTGTCATCAGGACTAACAACATGAGTACACAAGCACACCAGCAGCATGAAGTAAGTCAAGATTTGATGGCAAGGTCAAATTCCTAACCAAAGCAAACTTTGCCTTTCTTTTTTTAAATATCTTTATAATCTTCATTCTCAAAGGATGGAGAAAGATCAACTAACCCTTTGAATGGAACATGAGAGCCAAATGGCTGCTGCCTCCAGACAGACACAGATTACCCTGCTTCACCTCAGGAACGCAGTACCTGACTGCAAAATCAGACTATCCAGGAAGCTCATTCTCTGTAACACCAACAGGTTAAACCGTTTCACACAAGATATTTGCTTTGTGGACTCCTGTAGTGTCTATGACTATGACTATGTCATTATAGCAACTTTCCCCAACTGAAGATTGAAGAGTAGCAGTAGCATGAGGGATCTGTGACAGGTAAATGTGTGCAAGGAATCAGAACTACTACTGTCATTCCAGGACTAGGAACATATGACTACAAGCACCTCACCCAACTTTGCCTAGTGTTGATCTCCTCAGAGCTGCAGGGTAAATTAGGCTTACAGCAAATTTCCCATCCTGCTTATGGTATGAGAAAGGGATGAGACTAGAAAGCTGAACATAAACCTCGTCTAAGATACAAGATGTAGTTGTCCTGCTATATTGAGACGTGAAAGGGTTATGCAAAAAAAAAAAAAAGATATCGCACTGGACCTAGTCCTTAGCTTCCTCTTTCTGATTCTGAAAACTGTGTTCTTAAAAAGGCGATGTTCTCAGAGATAAGCACTAGAAAGCTGGGCATAGATATATTCTCTGGGTTTGATGTATATGCTTGCAGCTCTTCTACAGCCCGATTAACTTTTTCTACAAGGTAAAGATCTTGCTTTGCTTTGCCTCTTGATGGAGAACATTAGTGTGATATTCCTTATGATGCCCAGAGGTGTGCACTAAAGTGACTCACAGATTCCACAAATTGCCTGAGCTCCAGAGAACAAATTTCTCATCGAGAAAAAAGACCTTGGGCTTGGAGGTACTCCGAGTGGCTTTTCCAGTCTTTTAATGAGGTAAATCAAACTGCCAGGAATGGCAAGGGAAATATGAAAAGATCTCTGCTGCAGATACCTTTTGGATCTTTTCACTGTACCAGAGAGGGATAACCTTAGTAAGATATACCAAGAGAAACATTCAGAGTTCCCATTTACAACTAAAGACTCACTTTTCCTATCTGCTATACAAACAGCAGAAATACATTTTCCTAGAGACAGAGGCTAAAGGAAACAAAAACTGAAGAAAGACAGAAGGAATGATTAAACATGCTATCAGCAGACAATCAGCATGGAGGCACATTATTATTTCTTAGCAACAGTTAATTTCCTTATATGTTTGCTTTAGTCTTGAAAGAAAAAAAAGTATGCACTTAATTGAAATGCTCAGTAGCTTTTTTTCAATATTCCCTTTTTATAAATCAAATGCATTTTATGTATATGGATATATTTGGCATTTTCACTTCCTTTTTTTTTCTTGTTACTACTGTAACAGAAGTGACAGCATTCATTAGTTATGTTCAGCTTTTGCCTCTTTCAGTTCCTTAATAATCGGATTTGTAATAATTCTTCCCTATTCTAATACTGTTGCAATGTTTATACATTTATTTTATAGAGATGTTATTGTTATTTTCCGTAATTGTTTTTAAAAGTACTTACATTTGAAAACAAGCAAAATAATACCTAAAGCCTGTCAAACAAATCAAGAGTATTTCTGCTAAATGTAAACATTCAATAATTTTGAGACATTACCTCCATATTCTATGATTTTCTATGATTTTGAATATTAAGTTTTTAAATACTCCATTTATATGACACTTTCACACTATACTGTCACAAAATTACAACCTAAGCTATCACAAGAATTGCTCACCAGCATAACCACAAACACAAGTCAGGAGTGACAAATGCTGCGTTCACCCATGAACAAACAGTATATACTACTACACTTGTGATCTTTTTCTGTTATTTTTAATGAAAATTTAAAAATATATATTTTATACCTAAATATATGACATACCATCAAGCTCTCCAGTTTTGCATATTTTCATGGTTGAAGAATAAACTCCAGAAAATATTAACCACCCACAGAGATCACCTTGACATGCTTTTGCTGCAGAAAATAGAACATTATACAAACTACTGAAGCCTGAAGCATACTCAAAACATCACATCCTATTTGTAAAATGCACAGAAAGAATAATGGGATCAGTAAGAGCATTTTAAAAGTAATGTGTTATATTATTTTTTAACTGTAGAAAAAAAGAGGTTTCTCAAAAAGTAGACATACTTACTTTGCAACATGATCAGACTATACTGAACATAGCTGTTGGATAAATTCTGCTTAGTTTTACCCATACAATCTCAAAGACATTAAAAATTAAGCCATACCCACAAAAAAATATGTATGCCTGATATGAATACCAGAGGACAAGTCACTGGACAACCAATGCCCTTATATGAAAAACTGGAAATTGCATCAGATTTTCCCAAATCCACATTTGAAAGGAATCTAGTAGTCAATTTAACTTACTTGGAAGGATAATAACATTTGTAAAAGCCTAAATCTAAAAATCACAGTATATTTCCAACTATGACTGTTGTTGAATTTAGAGAAACCAGTGTGAAGTTTCAAGATATACTACTGCCTCATAGGTTCTTGCAAACTGCTACAGGACAGGGTTACGCAAGTCAAATCCAGGTACAATTTTAAATAATTTTTTAAAGGAATTGCAACCAAAAAATGTGGTATTACGGCTGTGATAGTAAAAATCAACCTTAGTGACTCAGAAGAACCCTTCCAGTTCTAAATTCTGAGGCCAATACAAAAATTCACACGAATTCAGGTTGAATATTAGCACGTATCAAGAAATTACAACTAATGTAATACAATTATAATGAGGAAAAATAATACAACATTGTCTAATAACAAGTGTCATATACAAAGATCCTTTATTTGTCATTACTTGTGTTCGCTCCATATAGAGAAAGAAAAATATGCATTATTAAAGTATATCGAATGATCTACCAAACCTATTTCACCTCTTAATTGCTCCAAGTCCTCAATAAAGGGGACAACCCAGACTCAATAAAGAGGACAACACAGAAGAATAGGAATTTACATCTGTGAAAAAAGAATTACAGTACATAAAGGCATGCCAGCTCATAAACATGGAAAAGACCCACTAATTCACATAGTGCATTCACTGGTGAGACAGCAGTCTTTGTTTTCTACTACAGAAAGCATTGAGATACTCCAGAACTTGATGGTCTTCAGCAACTTTTCTTGGGACACTCCAAAAAGTCTATTAGATTAGACTAACTAGAAATGTCGAAAGGATTTCTGATATTCTTACCTCAATAGGGTCTTTCTAGGCCGGTGAAAAAAAGAGAGGGAAGGAAAGAGAAGGGACAGGAGGAAGATAAGAGAAGAAGAAGAGAAGGAAAGCAGGGTGGCAGTGGAGAAGAGAGATACACTAATACGCCTTATCTATTTTAGCTCACTTAAATCTTTGCTATACTCTTAAGTCTCATACAAACTTCACTAAATACAGTGGTATAAAGACATTTCATTCAGTCCATTACAAAATAGCCTCATCATCTGGCAACAGGAGAACCCCTTAAGGATTTGGCACTCAAAATAGCACTGAAGAGCATATTAGTTGGACACATACTAAACTTCTGATTTCTCCCTTCACAGTTTCTGTGCCAGA
Source organism: Limnodromus scolopaceus (assembly GCA_028565335.1). Classification (NCBI taxonomy): domain Eukaryota; kingdom Metazoa; phylum Chordata; class Aves; order Charadriiformes; family Scolopacidae; genus Limnodromus; species Limnodromus scolopaceus. Next base: position 28,368,902 of record JAOXNO010000001.1, read on the forward strand.
ACAAACCCCTTTCAATTTTTGAAATATTTCATATTTTCAGTGGTTTGGAAAGAATTGTAGGTTTCAAGTTAGTACCATTAACATTGTCTCTGTCTGTCCACATCACCACTTTAGAAGCACCTACTTTTCTTCCTACACCTGGGGAGTAAGAAGAGAAACTTCAAAATCTGTAAGCTGCTGTGGTGGAGGAAGGAGAGGGCTGACATGGAAGGAGCTAACAGGACATTCAGGGAGAAGGCAGATGAATTTCTGAAGGTTGCATGATGCATCTACACAGGAACTGCTAGATTTAAGAGTTGCTGTGCTAGAAAACCATTCTGTTTCACTGTATGCTTCATGCAACATTTGTTAGGGTATTTTGATGCATCGTAAGTATAGACATCTAAACTGAGGGTTTCCAAATCATTAAAGCTTCAAGCAGGTGAACTATAATTACACCAGCTTTTAGGCTCCCTTTCTATTTTTTCCATAATCTGTCTTATTCCTGGGACTATCACTCTGCACACATTGTAAAAGTCCATAGAGCTCAAAAGTTTAATCTGGGACTCTGATGGGAACAGGCTGGGTGCTCCAATCACATACTCTTGCCTGAGTATTTCCTTCCATTTTCTTCCATTCCTTCCTTACAAGGAGCAAAATAAGTTTACTATATTTTTCCCCCTACACCCAAAACTTGTGTGTTCCCACTTCTACAGCTCATGTGTCTAGTGGAAACCAGCAACAATATGACAGACTTCGGAGAGTGGGAAGAGTGGCAGCAGTAAGATCAGAATATAAAGACCTCTCATAAATAACTCTCATGAAGTAAAAAATACAGCTATGCCAAATGCTGCTGTCCCACAAATCTCTGCATCCCTGAGGTCAGCATACTGCCTTGCACATCGGTTACATGAACTAGAGGATTTTTTCATATCCAAGGAATGCTAAAACCATATGAGTTCTATTTCAAATTATCAGAAAAAGTGTCTCTCAGATGCATTGAATTTTCTAAACTTCTGTTGGACTGCTTTTTGCCTTATCCATTCCTTTCTTCTCTCATTAAATATCTCACCACAGCGATTCTCAGGACCATTTCAAAAACCTGAACGCAACATATTTCATAATTCCACAGGATTTCACAATAATCAGATTATTTTTTTAGTAAGTACTGTTGTCTGTCATTTTCAGTGAAAGCAAAAACTATCTTTCAGAATGACAAATGAAGCAAAATAATGTAAAAACTTAAGAAATTTCATAAACACACTCTGTCAGTAACATCTACTACTGGCAGAGTTTATGGTGGGAGAAAAAGGAACCATTCAGAGCAGATCCTTATAAATTCCAATTATGCTTGAGGTTTTTGGAATATATCTCATACATTTTGGCAAAGCTTCACTCACCTTGTAGATTTCCAAAGTAATGTACTGAGTGAAACAGGTGTATGAACCGTTTCATGAAGTAAAATTCTATGAGCAATTAGCTGCTGAAGTGTCATCAGTCAGATACTGAGAGCTCTTTCACGTGCATTGTCACCGCTCTCTTAGAAAATCCTCAATGTAGTCATTAGGGAGGAAGAAAATTGAGACTTATCTCAACAGAAGAGGCACACAAAGCATTTAGAAAAAGCTGCACACAAAACGTGGTGCAACATGAGTTCAATTATCTCCTTATGCTACCGTATGAGCATGCAGGATGTGAAAACAGAAGGGAAATAGTACAAGTACTAAGATGCGGTCTGCACAATACAGAGAGCAGTTAAGTAAAGGGCATAATAAACCATATCTGAGCACTGTAGTGAAGAAAAAACAAAAAAACACAAAAAGGTGTGAGAGAGAAGCACCTGAGAGCACCATCACCTGGTAAGCAGTTGTGTTTGGAGGATTATGTTGGGCCTCAGACCAAGATCCCTTAGCGGCATAAAATGGCAAAACTTTTTAAAGCTTTTTTAAGAATTCTGGTGCTCACAATTTATTTAACATTTAAAATATTTAAATAAAGATAGTTGAATTAAAATCTTCCTTTCACCTTTATTACGTATCAGCAGTTCATAAACACTAATGGTGTTTATCAATATTTGAAAATATTGACAGCAATTCAAAACTTTTGTAAATTACACGAAAAAGCCAGACGTCAGAATCACCCCCAGACGGTCGCTTCCTAGTGCTATTCAAACAGTGGTAGATTACATTATACTTTCTTAGGTCCTTACATTGTGAAAGCAGTATGCAGCACAAGCAGGATCAGAGGTCTAAGTACACAAGACACAAGGGTTCAGTCTCAGCCAGGCATTAGACCTGGTGCCCATTTACACACTAAGAACATTAATATGGGTGGAAAAAATAAAAGCTAACCTGCCATCGAAACCTAGCAGAGATTGCTCAGACTCTCAGTACAGCAGTTCTTTTTTCAGTAACAATCAATCTTGCTGTTCAACACTGTCCAGATACGGCTCAGAAGAATATTTATGGACATGTGCAGCATCTTTTTGTAACTAACACGAAATTTAAATAGAAATTATAGGTTCGCACTTCTGAAATATTTAAATAAGACCCAGCATCTGATAAAAATACTACAGTGAGGTCTCCATGTCTTTGGGCATGGGGGACAGCAGCTTTAGATCTACACGTCATTTCCTGCTGTTTTCCAAGTACAGACAGGGAGAATTTCTATAAATTTCTATGGAAAATTTCTGCTTCATGACTGTGAGCAGACAATATGAATTGATACAAACATTTTATTGGCCAAGTTCATGTAAATGCCAAATGTTCATTCTCAAGCAATAATTCCAGTATAGCTAAAATCATGTTGAAATCATGATATGCAAAGCTGTTTTCCAACTCTTTCAAGATATTTAAAGCATCAAGTATATTCATGAATACTGATCAGCATGAACTAGGATCATTAGTCCAGTTTAAAATGACATCTGACTAAAGCTGGCTCCAGTGGCTCTAGTAATCTTGTGTTGAATCTCTGTCATTCTAATCTTAGGGCACCTGCAATTTAACTAGAACCAGTTCAGACCAATTTAGGTCCACAAAAGCAACAGAAGCCTCTGAACAGCCAATGGAGGGAAAGAAAAAGACGTTTCTAAAGAGTCTGAAGAGATTTACCACAGAACCCTACAGCTGTCTGAAGTGCTTTCTGAAGGAGCATGTCTCTCTCCAGGGACTATTAACAGATTTTATGTATACCAGCCTGCTAGCATAGGCACCTAGAAACAGGCTGCGAGAATACACTATTTTTCCTTGTAAATAGACACTTTGTAATAGAAACTACTGAAGTTGTGTTTTGTTTTAAAAAGTTGAGAAGGCAATAAAATACTTCCTTCACATCTCTGTTAATATGAGACTTTTGATCTTTATGCTTCTGTCCTGTGGCATCTCTACTTTAAAAAAATATAAAAAAATAAAAAAAAACCATAGAAAATGATCTTCACATAACAAGCAATGTGTTTACTGCTTCCAGCACAGAAAACCATCTGCTTATTATCTCTGATAGTATGAGCTTTTGCTTTATTCTCTGCTAGGCCATCACAATACAGTGTCAGCAATGCTGCTCATAGGAGTACCCAGAACAGCACATGATAATGTAGAATGAATTTTACACTAGCAAAGGCTGTATCAATGGCAGCTTTAGAAGACTTTCCAAGAAGTGGTGATGGCAGGGCAGGAGGAAGGCTGAAAGACTAGAATCTACACTGCTCCCATTTTTGCACAATTTGCCCAGCAGTTGCAAATACCCTGCTTCATAGTTTGATCACTGATATTATTTAGTAGTCCTGCATTGAAACACTGCTGCAGTATTCAAGGATAACCATCAGGATATGTTCTCCCTGTCAAATATCTCCCTAAAAGCAGAGATATCAAAAATACTGGTCTTCCATGCACATCTAATAACTCAGCTACATGAACAGATGTTCTGGTATTCAGCATCAAACCAGTTAAAACATGTTTTGCACCTGCATTACAAATCTCACATCTGGTACATAAACCAATGTGTTTGGGTAACCAGTAATGCTTTCATCAGCCCAGCTTAAAATAGTAT
>JAOXNO010000001.1:28373024-28395127 GCA_028565335.1 Limnodromus scolopaceus
AAATCTCACATCTGGTACATAAACCAATGTGTTTGGGTAACCAGTAATGCTTTCATCAGCCCAGCTTAAAATAGTATCTGACTGAAAATGCCTCCTGTAAAATTTTGGGTTGAATCTCTATGGTCTTAATCTTTATGTACCTGCAACACATCCTCACAAAGTCAGTTCAATTAATCAGGACTTGACATACCATTAGACTCTAACCAAACACATAAAAAATGCAGATGTCAGCTTTTCAAATAATATCTGCTAAAGGACAATATGAAATATTTACAGCTTTACACAGCTTTTCAAAAATGTCTGCTTTCCCCAACACATCAGTCACTTCTGATCACACTCAGTGTAACTTCATCGTGGCCCACTGCACTGACATATAGCTTTAAGTTAGAATGGAAATTTGATAGTCTTCTAAGAGTATGGAGGTTTTTAAATCAGTTTTAAATAGACAACATACAGGTGTGCATACATATCTTAGATTCTTTCGGGATTTTATTTAAACCCAAGCTCTAAAAAAATATTATTATATAGACAAGATACATAGCTACAAATAACTACAGAAATTACAATAACCTGTAAAAACTTCAAGATTAAATTGAAAATATTTAAATTTACTTTTGAAGTTTTACAGAAAACCAAACCATTCAAAAAGGTAACCCAAAAAAAAACATATGAGGGGAAGTAAAGCAGTCCTATTGTCAACAGTGCTGCTACAAACTCTTCCTAGGGCTAAAGAAACACAGGTTCTATGGCAAAATTTTGTATCAGTATTTTAAAAGATTTTGAAGACTGACCAAATAGCAGATCTTTAAAGATATGGCAAAAGAAACGACTGCAGGAATTAAAAAAAAAAAAAAATAACAAAAAAGAGTTGAGTTTAAGGAAGACAGGAAAACACACAGCTGAAAACTGACTGATGGCACAGATCATTTGTCATCCGAATGACAATCACTTTCTCTTCAAAGAGAATAAAGAAAGAGGTGAGGATGCAAAAGGCAGTATTAGGGGAAAACAGAGCTAGAGCGAAAGACTAATGGCATAAAAGCATTTTCAAGGGTATCACATATGGAAAACAGACTAACAACTAAAAGCATTTTAAAAAACAAAGATGAAAAATAAGGACTAAATGGACATTTGCTACATTTTTTTCTAATACTTTTGTGATTTTTAGATTTCTGAGGTATTATAAGGAGGTCATACTTTCAGACTTGAAAACCGGAATAAAACAGATAGCGGTAATTACACCCTAAGCATAACAGATGATAGAGTTACAACTTCTAACACCTCTTCCTACTCTCCATGCCATACCTGGACAGGGAACATCCCCACAGCTCCATGGGACTTCAGTTAGGTAAAGCCCAGCTGGTTGAGGTTACCGACTTCAGTAACATCAGCAAATACCCACAAACAAACTGATCACCAGCAAAAACTATGTGCAAAAAAATCTGATAAAAACATCTAAATTGTGGTCATGCATCCACATCCATTTATACTTCCATTTCAAAACGTTGGTGTCAATGTTTGGTCTTGGTTGCTTGTAGCTATTCAGCCAGTATTTGCTGAAGAGCAATCTAAAGATTTCCTATGCAGAACAGTTCCTCCCAAGCTACTGGCCTTTTTCAGAATTAAATCTTTCCTGCCCCATGTAACCTAAACTTTAAAGCTATGCCTGTATCCTTCAACCCTAGAAGGTGCTATCTCATCCTCCCATATAGTCACCTTTCAACCAGACCTATATGCTAGACAGTAGACACATTATCTCACAATCCACACATCACTGCCTTTGATCCGATCTCCTTATTAATCACACAGAGGTTCAATCTTCTTTTGGTGATCAGTAGCCCATGCACACAGTATAAAAACTGATCAGAGCCCTAGATGTGCTATGTCATACCTCTTCCAGAGTATGACATCTTCTTGTTCCTGGCAAGAGTGTCATTGTTCCACGCTGAACTTGGTCCACAATTCAGTCACTATCTTGTACTGAGTCTCCACATTAATTACAACTCCATAATAAATAAACCTGATCAGAGCCTTCAAGACGATATTTTTTTCAGAAATATAGAAAAGGTTATAGGAAGGGGAAAATATAACACTACAAAAAAAGCAGGGAAGAAATGAACAGAGGAGCAAGGGAACATAGGTACTCAAGGCAGGTAAGCTTTTCACAGGTATTTCGGCTGGAAAGCAACTTCAAGCAATATAGTTTTATAAGTGTTTATTAAAAAAAGAAAGGAAGGAAAAAACCTTCAGGAAAATAAATACAGTAGGGACTCTGATTGAGGCAAATCAGAATGCTGCTTGGGGTCTTTGCTTCAAGTCCAAAGGGTCTTTTTTTATTTTCTATATGAAAAGCAGAAAAGAAAAGAAAGTGAAATAAATAAATAAAGCCTTCTAGTTTTAAGCACACTCACACACAAGCATTCGCACACACACGCTTATTCTCTCACACAGACAATTTCAGAAGGGACAGAACTTCAGTCTACAGTTATTAATCCTGCAATCTTACTGTGAGTCTGTATCACAGCTGTTTTACTTAGCTCCCCATACATTATTCTGTTACTAAAACAGCTCAAAATTTTTTCTCATTGCTGAGCATGCCTATGACAATATATTTTAAGACAAAATCTTCTAAATATGCCATTTGACATTTAAAGTACATTCAATAAGTTCTGAGCAGGGAACTTCAAATTTTTCCCTTTATCTAAAATTCCAAATTCTTTTACTATTTGACAGACTCTCAGCTGGAATTTTTATTTAATCAATATGTTTATTACAACAAATAATGACTGTCAACACATTTCATGTTTATGGACAAAGTCAGCATAACAGAGTAACAAATTAAGTAATGACTGCAGGAGTGACTTTGCTAATGTGTAGGTAAAGATTCATAATGAAATTCCAACTCATCAAAAATAATATTCAAGAAAAGAACAAGGCAGACTCAAGTGATACTTTACAAAAATAAGATTGAGAACTTCCAGGAACAAAGAAAAATTTTTAAATACAACAAACTTCTATGACATCTTAATTTAAAAGATTAAGGAGAGTGAAAGGTAATTAAATTGCATATACTTAAGAGTTTAAAACTTAAGTAGCTAAACAAAAGAACCTTCCAAATATATATATATATGTATATATATATATATAAATAAATATATAATGGAGGCCTAAGACACTTGGCTTCTTAAACTCCTAGAACAAGGATTCTTCAGAGTAAGTTTGTTCCTGTTGAAGAATGTTGCAAAAGTGCAGAAGCACAGCCACTAAATGACTAAGGTAAACAAAGGAAGAACTGCCAATATTGAAATATTAGAGCCCCCAGCTGGTAGATTTTAAGCTACATGGATAAGGAAGAACATTTTCTGAGCTTCAAAATGCATACTGCATGCCACTGAAACAAAACATGGATGTAGTCAAAAGGAGTTTACTTCATAAAATAAAAGTAAATCCATAATTTCTAAAGAAAGACAGTACTTCATGTGAGGGAAACACACTTTCCAGATACAGAGATTTAATAACCATTTTGACAAAATACTTTAAAACTATTATCAAACAATAATAATATATAATTACCACATATTGCTTTGTCATAAAAATAACTGAGAACCAGATGGACCAACACATGATAGAATTCTCAACTTTTAACCTCTGACCACAGCCACATTTAGAATCGGCAAATGTCCAAAAGCTCTTCTTAGTTCATGGATATGTGACGACCTCCGTGAAATGAGCAGATTGTGTTTGCATTTGTACCAGACAGATGTTAGAAATAGGCGATATACTAGTTACACAGAAGTATCTTGACCCTAAATGTATCCAAATGCATTCATTTACATCATGTCCTTACACATCAAACAACACTGAATAGCAAAACTGGCCTGATAGTGGCCAATAATAGTCCTGTGCACCACCCAGTATTGCCTTTAGTGGCCTTGCCCAAGCCAGCACCATGCTGCTTGGTTCTTCTGTCCCTCTGCCTCCAGCCCTTTGTCCTCTCCACCTCAGTCCGTGCCTGCATCAATCTCCTGGCTCCAGGCAGCTCAAAGGGAAAGAACAAGGGTCTCAGCACCCACCAAGCCTTGCAGATGTCTCCTTCTCCCTAGAAAAGTTGTGGAGCAGTATGGGGCAGCCATGAATTGCAAATGCCAGTGGGTCCTCACTCAGCATGCGACGCAACGCTGTGTGCTGAGAAACGGGATCTGAGAAAGAGAGCGAGCGAAGTCCTGTCTAGACAGATTCTGGTTCTCCAGTAAGATCAACTCAGCTGAGGTGAAGAGTTCAGGAGTTTTAAGAAAGGAGAACGAGACCTTCATATACAGCTACAGTCCCAAAAGTGCCACTCTTCTGTATTACACCACCTGATGCTATAATTTTATAAAAAAAATCTAGTGCCGTTGTCTATCACTGCTGGATGCTTACAGAACAAAGATTCAATACAATCAGCACAATACAGTTACCCATCAACTGGGGGCTTAATGAGAGCCAGATTCTCTCTTTTTGTGGAATAATGTTCTAGACAACATGTAGAAAAACATCACCAACTATTATGGTAATAGGATGACAGGGAAGCTGAAAGTACTGCATGGCAGCAGGCTCACACTACAGAGAAGCAGATTTCCCACTCTTCAAAATTCCTCAAAAGCAGAGAGCAAGTTTTAGTCACTTAAAGAAATATGAAGATCAAGAAGAATTGCCTATGACGTGTGCTCAGTTGAACAAAACTCTACAAAGTTAAATAATCCATGCTTTGAAAACATTCAGAGTTATACTGAGAAGGCAAAGGAACAATTTCAGAACTTCTATCTAAGATTAAGGACAGGAAAGTGCAGCAAAGGTGGGGATAAGCATAGGAAGACACACTGCTCTTGGACAGCATTAACTGCTTTAAGGACAAAGAAATCTCTTGAGAAGTATGCCTTTCCTGCAAGCGACATCTCTCAGAAGGTTAGAGCAAGTACAAAGTAACATCATACAAATAGAAGAATAACCTATACTTCTAGCAAGCTTCTCTCTTACATGATATGCCTCAGTTTACTTGCTTATGGCTAATTGTTTTGTCTTTGTAATAAACACCTGACTGGAAATCTTTGTGAGTATTTGCAATAAGCTGATGAAGTATATGAAAGCACTATGGTAAGAACATATAAATATGTACACGAAAAATATTATTAAAAAAAATAAGTGAAGTTGAGACAATTCTGTACTGGAAGTATGTGACATCTAAAAAGTCGGAAATATAATTTCATTTACAACCACAGATAGTTTCATTAATTCTTACACTTAGAACTAGATGCTATATTCAAAAAAGCTCAACTAAACCAATACTATTTTTATTTTATTTTACGGATTTTGCAAATCTTTGTTTATTGCTGGAGAGAACACTGAATCCCACCCTCCTCGGGACTCGCATGCCTTTGAATGTTACACCTCTGTAGTTTCACTCCAACTGTGCTAGAAATTATTTTCAGCTGGCCCAGAGGCATTGTCGAATGCTCTGCGCTGCCATGGGCAAGACCAATATTTGATAGCTAACTTAGGACTCCTGCTGCCTGAACTGGTAGAGAACAAGCATGTGGTAGAAGTGATGAGCTTGTTCTCCCGAGGGTAGGGTGCCAGCTGTACTATAAAAGAGAGATAGTGTGGAATTAATAGTGGCCTCACAGGCAGGCTGTATATTTTGCCTTTCAACAGCAAAATTCATGCCTTAATGGAAGCTAGAATGGAAGAACGAAGACTCAGAATGCAGAAAAGACGACTGCTACCTTGCAAAATGAATTTATTTCAGTTTTGTGTACATCAGTCTCACTATTGCAAGGATGCTTTTCAGATGCTTTAAAGGACAGTTTCTGCCTAAATAAGCCTACAATCTACTGAGAAACCACTCCAGAACTGCTACAGAAAAGTGAAGAAGACAATAGAAGCAAATTCTGTACATGGAAAGTTTTGATTGATGCGTGCAAGAAGGCAGAAATGGGCTTACGAGAAGGATGCATAAGTAAATGCAGCAGAAGCTTTTTTGATGAGCTCATGAGGTTCCCTCAGGGGTACAAAGCTGTAGAAAACAAAATACAACTGAGAGAAACTGCCTCCAAATACATGGACAAGTCTGGAACTACTGGCAAAGTAGAATGAACAGGCATGACATAAATTTTGATGATAGAAATAAATAAATCCACAAATGACAAAGTTCAAAGATCAATTTCCTGAGTTTTTGGACCTAACCAGAAAACTTTCTCATACAAAATCAATGTAGCACTGATACTTCATTCAGTTCCACAGACATTTTCCACCCCCTCACAATCTATTACTGGACTGTTCACCACATTTGGAAAGCAACCATGTAAATCTTTGTGAGCAGCTTAAATTTGAGGCAAGAGGCCTTGAGAATATAAAAAGAGATATGAAAATGTAAGCAGACTAAAAGAAGAAATTCACTGACTACATTTTGCTTTAAGGGAGGCGACATCTGATTTGCAAACCAACAAAAAAAGAAAGGAGGATTGAAATCGGAAAAGTTAGGACAGAGGCAAGAAGGTCTGAATATGAAATTTAACACGAGGATTGAAAGTAAAAAATGGATCTGAACGATACTGAAAAAAAGAAGGTGCAAAAACTGGTTCTGGTCAGGAGGTATGAAGCATGAGGAAAGTAAGAGTTAAAAATAACCCTGAGTCACTGAGTCTGAGTGACAAGAAGGATAATGTTCTTGTCATTTGTGATAGAAAAAAGTGGATAGAGTTCTGTTTTGAAATGATAAGATAATTAAAAGACATCATGTTGGAGATCCAGCCTGAGACACAGCATTAGATGGAAGGAGCAATAACATTGATAGAAAAGCAGATTTATGATAGAATCATAGAATAGTTTGGGTTGGAAGAGGCCTTTAAAGGTCATCTAGTACAACCCCCCTGCAATGATCAGGGACATCTTCAGCTACATCAGGCTGCTCAGAGCCCTGTCAAACATGACCTTGAATATTTCCACAGATGGGTCACCTACCACCTCTCTGGGCAACCTGTTCCGGTGTTCCACCACCCTCATCATAAAAAATTTCTTCCTTATATGTAGACTAAATCTACCCTCATATAGTTTAAAACTGTTACCATTGTCCTATTGCTACACTCTCTGATAAAAGAGTCCCTCCCCATCTCTCCTGTAGGCCCCTTTCAGGTACTGGAAGGCCATTATAAAGTCTCCCCAGAGCCTTCTCTTCTCCAGGCTGGACAACTCCATCTCTCTCAGCCTGTCTTCACAGGAGAGGTGCTCCAGCCCTCTGATCATTTTCATAGACCACTGCTGGACCCGTTCCAACAGTTCCATGTCCTTCCTGTGTTGAGGACTCTGGAGCTGGACACAGAGCTCCAGGTGGGGTCTCACAAGAGCGGAGGGGCAGAAATACCCCCCTCAACCTGCTGGCCACACTTCTTTTGATGTAGCCCAGGATACAGTTGGGTTTCTGGGCTGCCAGCGTGCACTGCCAGCTCATGTTGAGCTTCTCATCCACCAACAGGTCCTTCTGGATAGCATCCCATCCCTTAGGCATGTCAACCACACCACTGAGCTTGGTGCCATCTGTGATTTACAAGTCATCTGTATAGCCATAACAGCAAAAGCAATGCAAGTGGATAACTCATCTAGAAACAGAGCATAAAATGAAACAAAACAAAACAAACAAACAAACAAAAAAAAAAAAACCCCAACAAAAAACCCCAAAAGTCCAAGTCCAGTGCCAGCAAATTCCAGGATGAAGTTAGAAAGAGAGAAAGCAGATACACTGAAAAAGGCATTGAAGAAGTCATACGTTAAGAGAAGAACGAACAGAGGATTATCTCAAAGCAACCATGAAGATATTAAAATCAATTAAATTGCACAAAATTAGAAACACGATATGTCAGAGGCTAGAACTGCACTAAGAACTGAACATGAGTAAAGCCATTGAGACTACTAGTAGTTTTTCCATGACACAGTAGAGCAGTACATGCAAATGCGGACAAAGAGGCATGAGACATCATCCAAATACAACTCCATTGTGCACATAGAGCTAAACCATGACCAGTAGATCAGCAGCCTTAACACTGATGGGGACAGTGATTCTCCTCTAGGCTCAAGTGCTGCACTGAGCATCACTATCAGCAGATGAACTGTAAGAATCCAATATTATTTCTGCTCCTTCAGTTTCTATTTTCTGTTTTATGATTATATTTGCATAGAACAACATTCTGCATGTTGGGGTTTGTAGTTATCCCACTTGCTATTCAACAGATTTGTTGACACTAGATTCAATGCCACAACCAGGAGATCATACAGGTAAAATTGTACTGGTGATAACTCCTTAATATATGACATTTTCCCAAAGCTGCTTTCTTAACTCATCTGCCTTCTGGACCAAGAGATGGTAAAAGCTGGATTTCCTGCTATCCACAGAGTGGAGCTGGGCTCCTCAATACCTTTCCAGACCAACTCAGGAAGATCAGTTTTAACCTCATCTCATGAATCAAGTCCTCACACAAAGCAACTGATTCATCGTATACCTAAATATGGAACTTACCCCAGCAGTTATTACCCTAGATAGCACTTGTTTTTTTAAAGTGGTCAGTATATTGTTCAACTCTGTCACTGGGTTTTGTACCATCACGTTACTTCTTATGGAGGAATTGGTCCATCAAAAGCCTGAAAGCATACCATGCACAGAGGTAGCTGACCAGTGGACCTCCACTCAGGTGGGTAAGCATAGTTCATGATTACTGGCAGAGAACCACAGGGCTGAAAGGGATGACAGGAAGTCACTTAGGTCACTTGTGCTACTCCAGAAGGGGATCAGCAGTCCATGCTAGGGAGTTCTTAAAGGCTTACGTTTATGAAGAGCCCACAGTCTCACCAGAGCATCTATTCCAATGTTTTGCTATCCTCCCACTCCAAAGTACTCCTAATGTCTAGCCTTAACCTATTTGCTATAATTTGAATCCATTATTTCTTGTTCTATCCACCTGGATTAAGGTGAACAACCTTACAGCAGCTTTCTAATGTATTTGAGGATTTATCTTGCCTGCCTCATTCTTCTCATCTTTAAGCTATCAAATTTTCTAAACTTACTATAACTGCCATTGCTCTTTACACACTCTTTAGCTCATCCACATCTATTTCTGAAGTGCCCAGAACTGAATATATTAATCCAGATGAAACCTGGACATCGCTGAAAGATAGTTTCATATATCTTCTATGCAATACTTCATTTTCATTATCCAATGTTTGCACTTTTTACAACAGTATCACATCAGTGTCTCATCTTTGGTTGGGATCACCTGCAATCCCAGAAACTTTTTTCTAAGGAACCGCTATCTAGATCATAGAATCATAGAATGGTTAGAGTTGGAAGGGACCTTAAAGATCATCGAGTTCCACCCTCCCTGCCATGGGCAGGGACACCTCCCACTAGACCAGGTTGCTCAAAGCCCCATCCAGCCTGGCCTTAAACACTTCCAGGGATGGGGCATCCACAGCTTCTCTGGGCAACCTGTTCCAGTGTCTCACCACCCTCACAGCAAAGAATTTCTTTCTGGTGTGTAATCTAAATCTCCCCTCTTCCAACTTAAAACCATTACCCATTGTCCTGTCACTACACTTCCTGACAAAGAGTCCCTCTCCAGCTCTCCTGTAGGCTCCCTTCAGGTAATGGTAGGCTGATAGATAATTATTCCCCAGTCTGTATTAGTTCAGTGGATTAGTCTTGACTAATGCTAAGCATAGCATTCTTTCATTTCAGACCATATTTCCAATTTCTATCACCATTTTGAGTTATAATGCTGTCCTCTCTTGTTGCTTGCTATCCTCACCAAGCTTGCTATCATTTACACATACTTACACATTTACATACATACACACACATTCACCACATAGACACATACAGAAAACAAAAAAAAAAAAAAAAAAAAAGGAGAAGCCAGTCTGCCATCCACTACTACTTCACTTTACAAATAACAAATCCAGAAACGCTTTCATGGTTCTGTAAGTGATAGCAAGAAATTACCCTCCCAGACAACTATCAATGCACAGAACTGGGTAAAGGAATTCATGGAGAATTAAATTTTCACTACATGTAAATACCTTCTCCGACTTCTCATGATCTTTAGGATGTGCCACTCATTCCTTACTAAAAAAAAATAAATGTATGGAATATAGAAATCATACAAAAATCACAATCCTCCTAAGTCTTTCTCTTGCAGCCATGTGACTGCACAGTGAACAATTTGGGTACTTTGTATACCTCCTCAGGACCATCCTGGTGATGTTGAGACATGGGCACTGTGTGTAGATACACCTGCAGTGCTCAGACCCCACCACGCGCTCACCCAACAGCAGCCTCACAGGGGACACACGGATCACAGCCAGAACAGCTAACGCCTTCCTCGGTCTGTGATGCCACAGACATGCTGCTTGTGCTGGGAACCCAGCACTGCCTAAAGACATCCCAGGACATGCTGCACTGCTGCCAGAAACACTGCTGCCATATGCAGTCTACTTTCCAACGGAGGAAGAGGACATCTCTTCCATAAACAACCTTCTTCTCTAGGAATGGAAAAGACTCTGTCTCTTGTTCATATAAATGGGAAACCGACCATCCACCACTGTCTGTGGTCAGTGAAAGATATGATAAATCAATCCTGAACAAAAAATATTTGTTGTTAATGTGCACAGAAAGCATTCCTGTGAAAGGGTTATTCCTTCCCAGTACTAAGTTGGAACGTGAAATACATCAGCAGGCAAGAAACTTAAATGGACAATTAGAAGCTATTTCATGTCAAATGCCATGCAAAATGCTTGTCCAGTCTATAAACAACTTCATATAGGCTCCTCCTTTCTGAGTGAGCACTTCTGTGACCATAGCAAATTATGAAAGGAGAATTTGGAAAATTTTCCTAGAATACAACAAAGACCCAGTACACTCAGGGATTTTCCAGGTTTTTCACATTTTCATGTATATATTACTGTTTTTACTCCTATTCTTGAAGGCTGCAGAGAGGTAGCATTGGTTGGATGCTATCTTGTGTCTACTTTGGTATGTTCAAAGAAGCCACTGGTCATGACTAAATTAATTTTCTATTGGTTCTAACATGTGGGGTTTTTTCATATTTACAGCATGCTGAAAGCATTAAACATTAGCAGTTCTTGTCATTGAGCTGTATCTGATGCAAACTGATGTATTTCATAAAGATTTTTTGGTATAAGTAACAAGTGGGATACTGGGGAGCTCACCCTGGTATGCCAAAGAAAGAAAGACCTGCCAAGCCACACTAAGAACACAAACATATTGTAATGTTTTAATTTCTCCTCCCCCTCTACAATATTTTTACTGAACAAACTGAACTTCAAACAAATTCTGCTCAGTCTTTCAGTACTAACCTGAAGGAAGGTCACTTAGTTGCATACAATGTACTTAGCATAAACTTTTCAAAAAGTGCTTGGGAAGGGCTATTTTCAATATTCAAATTACTGTATGTGTGTAGCTGTAGCATCTACAGCTTCAAGAAAATGTAACAGGAATTTCATTAGTGTAATAAAATGTGATTGTTGCTCTTAAATTTTGCTTAGATTTTAACTTTTCCAGTTTTAAAGACCATTATTAAAATGTATTTATTCTTCAGTTATTTTTAATCATAATATTCAACTGAAGTTTGGGTCAAAATAAATAACCTGGCCCAAGGGCCTAATTTGCAGTGAGGTCCTATTTCAGAGTTTGCTGATAACCTCATGAAGAAATAATTAGAACATTTAAAGTGACAAATTAAAGCCAATGCAATTAACAATAACCCTCATGATTACTTAATATTTTCTAAGTGCTTTTGAAAAAGCAATGACAGGATTTTATGCTACAAGATAAAATTCTATTCATGTGGAGAAGTGAATTACATATGTTTACCATATTAAACAGGGCAAGAAAAAAATCAGATGGTGTAAAAGAATATTAATATATTATCACTAGGGAGTATTACCAAAGTAAAATATCCAGCCTGTCACTTGGTTCTGTCATGGTGTTCTGTGAGTCCTGAACTTATGCTGTCAAAGCCCAGCCAAAATAAATCTCAATTTCCATCTTTAAAGGTAGTCTATGATCATTTCAATCAATTTAGATTATAACATCTGACCAGAGAGACACATTTTAAAAACTAGTTTTCATGCAGAATTATGTGGACGTATCTTTCTTCTGTAGAACAAAATAAAATTGCAAGGCACCCAAGAAAAGTCATGCCTTGTCCCCAAAGACAAGCACATAACAAAATTCTCTGAATTTTTTTCTTCTCTCTTACATAATATCATGCTTAGTTCTTCACTGTTCTCAGAATCCCATACCACACAGTCTGAAAACAGTTCAGGGATAAACACACATGTGTATACCCACATTTACATATATGAGAATCCACTGAGAGAACTCAAATCATTAATAAACCTAGAATTTTTCAGTCATTCCTTGGTTTTCTTTTGATTTAGAATAGTTTCAAAATGGGAAATTAAATTATCCAAGAGTCAGTGTTGCAGTGCTGCTTGGAGAAAAAAAATAAAAACTGTTCTACTTGAAATCTGTGAAAAGATTTCCCATCAACCTCCACGTCTGGAAATAAGAATAAACTCATTAAATCCAAATATACTACTGCTCAGCTGTGAAACAACTCATTTCAGAAAAAGAAATATCTGTTTCATGAGTTAGAGACAGGAAATATTTTATTTTTCTCACCAAATAATCAGTAATAACAAATATATTTGAATAAAGTAAGCACGTGAAAACACATAAAAAGATTTGCAGTAGCAAACCAATCAGCACTTTATTCAATATCATTTATACATGTGATACAAAGGGCAAGTTCTATGCCTCTATGGAACATGTACATACAAGGTAAGACAAAAAAGCCAAAACCTAAACCAATCTTCCATTATAACGCATGAAAAATTACAATTGCAAATTTATATAAAAGATTACCCTTACTAAACTTTTAACAATATTAAATATAGCGTCCAGTTTTCTATATGGACTACAGGTTTTCTGACATACTTGGACTCAGCCAGCAGTGTGCTTTGTACTCAGATATAGATAACATTAAAGGGAAGTACACAAGCAGAGATTTTTCCCAACATGGAGCAGAAGGAACTCCTTTTCCTTTGCATGGCACACATGCTCTACCCATCCTCCCTGCTCCTCTCCCTCCATATCCAACCCCAGAGCAGAAAGGGAATGCTTCCTCCTCTCTCCATTGGCACGCAAAGGCCAATATTGACACATCTGTGACAATTCAGTCCTTATTCTCATTTGGTATTGAAACTCATTCTCTTCACATCTGGGATATGTTTTCTTCATATGGGACAGGAATACTGCAAAGGAAAACAATCCTCAGGAAAAAATCTGATGCACAGCATTAAAATATTAAATGTTGGTTGTTTCAATGGTTTTCTCTTCTATACCATAAAGTTTTTCTTGGTAATTTGCTTCTGTTAATCAGACTAAGACCGTAAAATAAGCAGCGCTGACTATTGATGCTGTCGGACTGGTGGAAACAACACTCCAAACTAAGGAGGCACAGCCCACAGCCACGTGGCACAGAGGAGAAGGCACCTCCGCTTGCTGAAACACTTACCGCTGTTGAATGGTAAATTCTTCTCTCCCGCCTATACAGTCCCTTTTTCAAGTGTCTGAATGTTGGCAATACAGACTGTATCAATCTGCCAGTTAGCACATATCACCAGGCAGCACTGACTGCTTTTCAAGTCATTTGCAACTGAAATTTTGCTCATTGAAAGCCTTTGCTTACCAGGCACCATGATTGCTTTCTGTTTTCTTAAAAATATTATTAAAAACAGGGAAAAGCAAAACAAAAGTGTGCTCTGTTGCTTAGTAACCTGTTATGGAAGTTTTAAACTCCCTCTCAAGTTATTTTAGATTGGTTGACCATCCTCCAGAGAAAAAATTCTGGCTACCAAGTCAGAAGCAAACACTATATTCCTCTACACCAAGAAAAAGAAATTTTCTTAATTTAATTGAAGAAGCAGCAACAACCGCAGTGTCTGCCACAACATCTTTGTAGATTCTGTAGTGTTCTCACCAACTTGAAAAATTATTGTAGCAGCCACAATATGGACAGGGAAAATGTCCAAAAGTAGCTGAAGAGTTTCAAGAACTTGCACGGGCAGAACTTTTGCATCTCTGCTCCCTTCTTCATGATTTCATTTAATGTTTTAAAATCAGCTAGAATGACACAATCTCAGGTATAGAAATATTTTCATATCAAAAGCAGTCATCCTTGGACCACTACCCCAGCCACTGAATTTAAGTCAAATCTCATTTAGGCTGGATAAAAACCCTGTGTCCAACGACACATTCTTCAGGGGGTCGGTACTGGGACCAGTGCTGTTTAACATCTTTGTTGGAGACATTGACAGTGGGATAGAGTGCACCCTCAGCAAGTTTGCCAATGACTCCAAGCTGTGTGGCGCGGTCGACATGCTGGAGGGAAGGGCTGCCATCCAGAGGGACCTTGGACAGACTTGAGAGGTGGACCTGTGCAAACCTCATGAAATTTAACCAAGTCAAATGCAGGGTCCTGCATCTGGGACATGGCAATCCCAGACACAAATACAGGTTGGGCGGAGAATGGCTGGAAAGCAGCCCTGAGGAGAAGGATTTGGGAGTGCTTGTGGATGAGAAGCTCAATGTGAGCCAGCAGTGCCACTGGCAGCCCAGAGAGCCAACTGCATCCTGGGCTGCATCAAAAGAAGGGTGGTCAGCAGATCGAGGGAGGTGGTTCTGCCCATCTGCTCTCATGAGGCCACACCTGGAATTCTGTGTCCAGCTCCAGAGTCCTCAACACAGGAAGGACGTGGAACTGTTGGAACGGATCAAGTGGAGGTCCACGAAAATAACCAGCGGGCTGGAGCACCTCTCCTAGAAAGACAGGCTGAGAGAGATGGGATTCTTCAGCCCAAAGAAGAGAAGGCTCTGGGGAGACCTTATAGCAGCCTTCCAGTACGTGAAAGGGGCCTACAGGAGAGATGGGGAAGGACTCTTTGTAAGGGAGTGTAGCGATAGGATGAGGGGTAATGGCTTTTAACTGAAAGAAGTTAGATTTAGACTAGATATTAGAAAGAAATTCTTTATTGTTAGGGTTGTGAGACACTGGAACAGGTTGCTCAGAGAAGCCATGGATGCCCCATCCCTGGAAGTGTCCAAGGCCAGGCTGGATGGGGATTTGAGCAACCTGGTCTGGTGGGAGGTGTCCCTGCCCATGGCAGGGGGGGTGGAACTAGATGATCTTTAAGGTCCCTTCCAACTCTAACCATTCTATGATGCTATGATTCACCACTGCCAAAGGAACACTCAATGTGGCTCTTTCCCACAAAGGCTGGAAGCAGAGCTTCATACTCATATGCTGCTCTATACAGACACTGCACCACACCAAACCAACAGATCTGTTAGTTCACAATACTTTAGGAATGTCAGCAATACACTCTGCTGTACAGGAAGAACATACTACCTGTTGCTCAATACTGAGGTAAAACACGTAGACACTGACACCAGTCCCAGGCAGGTTTCTATCCCATGGGCTTCTCGTTCCCTGTCCTGTGCCTACAGCAGCGCATTCAGTGCAGGAGCACTGAAAGTTTAACTGAAGTTGAAGCAATTTAGTATATTTTTAGTTTAAGTTTTCTTTTCTATTTGAAACTGCCAATTTTCTTTATTGAATACTTTCCTTTCCAGTTGGCAATATTTTATTAAAGACAAGGAAAACCCCCAAATCCACTTGCACAGAAGTTTCTATGATGCAGATCTGGTTTCTTAATTTAAGTGCATTTACAAGCTTCTGGTGAAATCCAAATTTTTTTTACAAATATTTAAATTCCTTTCCATTTTCCAACTTCTCACAGATTTGCAGAGTCGCTCACTGAATCCTTCTCTTGGGTATGCAAATTTAGTACCCTGGGGAAATATGGAGACAGTAGTTAAACTTTCTCTTTGGCAGACTCCTCCTATTCAAGTCTTATGGCAACCCTAAAAATTTATTTAGAAACTGACCTAATCCTGAGACTACCACCTCAATGTACGAACCCATACAGAAACCTGCATAGAAGAATATTTCAAATATATATTTAAACTGAGAAGTAATATATTCTGCAGCTTTTAATCTTCCCAGATTCACATAACGCTCCTACATACAGGCTTCATTCTCCATTCATATTACAGATAATGCAGAGTAAATTAAAAATTAAACATTTAATAATAATAAAAAAAAAAAGTTTGTATCAGACCTGAAGAAGAACATTATTATTTAGATCAAGTGAAAAGTGCCCTTTTTAAAAATGTAGAAGTTATTAAGCACCTACAAACTAACTACAGAGTAAATAACTTAATTACAGGTTTACTGGCTACTCTGAACGATCTCTACAATAGTTTTTTAAATGAATTAAAGTAAATGCTTGTATTCAGTTGTTTAATCTTTTTTTTTTCTCTCAAAAGTAAATAAAAAAAAGTCCATAAAAGACTACAGAGAGATCTGCTGTTTTCTAAATAATGCATTCAAGAAAATTTCAGACTCAAAGAAGAATTATAAAGCACGAAACAGAGCTTGTGGACTTCTACGCATGAAAAGCATGTCAGGATGGAGAAAGAGAAAATTAAATCTAGCAGCATAGTACCATGAAATGCTAAAATGATAACTGCTTTTGGTTTGAAACACAGGATGTGGTATCAGGGAAAAAAGACTCAGGTAAAATGTTTCAATGCCCACTAAAAAGTAAATAGGATTTTTCTTTTCAGTAAACAGAGAAACTTTTCATCTTTCCCTTGAACATCCCTGAATCCTTTCTGTGTTTATTTGTTTCTAATTCCACTGGTAACATTTGTATCAAGTTTTCCTTGTGTGATGGCATACTAAAGGCAGAAAAAAATTAAAAGGACAAAAACAAAGAGGAAAAAAATCAATGAAAGAACACAATGTTAAGAAGCAGTAATGTTTAAGAGAGAATCAAAGGAGAGGAGAGCAGCTAAAAAGACTGAAAAAAGATAAAGGGCAAAGGATTTAAAAATTAAACAGAAGGAAAAAGATTAAAGAAAGAATGGCAAAAGGCAATGCAAAAGGATTTAAGAAGCCAGCATAAAGAAAAGACATTCAGTTATAAAAAAGGAATAGCAACTACTATAGGAAAAATACTTGAATATAATGAATCAAAAAATGGAACGAAAAAGTTAGAAATTAATTAAAAGCAGACAAAAACTTAGAAAAGTTTTTCTCCATTAAATGCAGGAAATAAATACAAAAGATCCAGAGAAATTTTTAAAGCCTGATTCTGTTATATACAATATCATTCAACAATTTTCCTGGTTTAGTCATTTTAATGATATGAAAATAAAACATAAGGCAATGCAATGCCAATTATTTCCTGTGCAGCTATTTATATGCAGTAAGTGCAAAGCTGAGAATAAAATGTGTCACTATCTAAAATATCAAATCCCTTTATTTTTATTAATACTAGTATTAAAAATCAAGGAATTTGTCTTTCTACTTTATATAGGGTTTTAACTTCATTATAAAGATCATTATCATTAAGAGTTTCTAAGTTTGTAAAGCTTACAGCTGCTTATTTTACAGTCAGAAGTACTGCATGGCAAGCAGTTAAAGACAAAATTATAGCAACCAACAGACCGACTGGACTTTGTAAAAGTGACAATTAAATTACTATTACTTTTAAAACTTCTAATAAATGTGCTCTTGCTCTAGTGGAAAAACTCTTTTTTTTTTTTCCCCCAGCAAAACCAGACAGGATCAAGAAAAGTTGAAAGAAAGACAACACGTTCAGAAAATAGGAAGCACTAAGACAGTTCAAGGGTGGTGTTCTCTTTTGAACATTATACATTACATACATTGTGGAGTTCTTTTAATTTGTATTATGCAACTTAGGGGATTGTTAGCTGCTCATTTCAATATTTACTCCATGTACCCTGATTTTCTCTCCAAGACAGTAACATCCAAATACCAGTAAGTTTCATCACATACACAGTCCGCAGGGGGGTTGGAACTTGATGGTCTTTAAGGTCCCTTTCAACTCTAACCATTCTATGATTCTATGATTTTTTTCCATCTCTCTTTTTCTTAATTTCATTGACTATATTCCTGCTCACTGGTTTTATTAGAAAAAGGTAAACAGATTTTCAAATTTCACGTCTCTATACTATTCACTATTTTATATACCACTTAACATGTCACCTCTTTTTTCCCTACTCTCAATACTAATGTTTTTAATCTCTATTCACATGAAATCATTTTCATGCCTCCAATCATTTTCAGTGGCCTTTTCTGGACCTTTTCTGTTCCTGAAATATTTTTCTGAGATGAAGTAACCAGACTACACAGTCTACGCAAACTGAAGGCATAACCACTTCATTTAAATGCATTCTAATGCTTGTGGGAATATTCTCCAGATCACTCACAATACCACTTTTTTTTTTTTTTTTTTTTTCCTTTTTGGACATAACAATATATATCGAACAAACATTTTATGTGAACAGAACAAAATAACACCTATGTGTCATTATTCAGTAGAGAAATTTAAAACATTTAATGAGAAGAAGTAGTCCAAGTTCCCTCTCAGCATGCGCTGCCATTTTGCACCACCCATAGTTAATTGCCTAGTGTGCTGAAAACTGATCATTAATGCAACTTTTTGTTTATGCATTCCATAGCACTCTGTAAACCAGGCAGGTAACATAACTTCTTCCCCTAATTATAAAATTTCCTTTTCAAATCCAAAGGATGTAAGATCTAACAGTTGTCCTTATTTTACTGAAATGTCATGTAGTCCAAAAGACTGGAGAAGAACAGTAATCATTTACAGATATCTACACTGGCTTTCCTCTGTCATGTTTTTTCAAACTTTTTAAGTTCTAAGAATTAATCACACTTAAAAAAAATTTACTATTAAAATAAAGCTTGAATTTGTTTATTCCGTGCAGTAATTTCCACTGTTATTCTCATTTCTCTATCTCATCCCCTAAATATTTATTTTGAAGTTGTTGTACATGTTAGCTTGGTCAGTTTTGTCCTCTCTTACGAGAATGAGGATGAAGAAACTAACCAAGCACAACAAAAAACCTTCAAGCTGAAATCCATACCTATTAATATCTGTGCCACCAGAGACCCCTCTCAATATTTTTTGTCCCAGAACTTATATCTCCATCTACCTTCCCCATAGACAGAAGACTTGCAAAACAGGACATTCCAGACAGGAGACAGCTCATCTTTTCATTTGATTAGTAACTTTTCCATTAACAGTAACTTTGAGCTTAAAACTTTAGCTCTGATAGGAAGAAGCGCTGTAAAATGTGAAACTTAATCACACGAACCCATCAGAAAACAGAGATGTCCCATGCAGTACAATCAACAATACACTGTTTGTATACACAGAATCACAGAATCATCAGGGTTGGAAGGGACCTCTGAGATCATCGAGCCCAACCACAAAAAAACCCAAAAAAATCCCCCCAAAAAACCCAACACCCCAGTACATCACACCCACCCACAAACCAATAATCTTGGGCACTAGAGCATGCCCTGAAGAGCCATGTCTACATGTTTCTTAAATACCTCCAGGGATGGTATTTAAGAACTAGTAACTCCGTGTTGCAATATGCTGGAAGATTTTTTCACAAGCCTAATGAACAGGTGTTTTTCATTTCAGGTGACTGGGGAGGTTAACTCAACTATGGCACATGAATAACTTCATCGGCTACACAGAAATTAATTCTTCATTCTTCACATAGCTTATCTCACACACTCCTTTACTCAGTCCCCAGAATAATACAAAGCCCAGGAAGAAATGTACTTACAATAAAACAATATGTAATGTGTGTTCCCCATAGGATTCTTTCTGAAGAAACGACTCTCATTTTAAGATCAGTGTAACTTCATAGAATATGTTTAGGGTGGATTGCCCTGGATCAGGGAGCCGGCACTCAAGGTTAGTGGGATAAGCAAAAAGTTTTCTATGAACTTATTTCAGCATGCTTTTCTCAGCCAATACAGCAAATAAACTAAATAAAGCACTGACACACATGCTAAAACATTCACTGGATTATACTTACTAGGACTGTGCACACTTAAAAATGATACAGGATTAGAAATTCATTTTCCATATACATTTGGCTAAGATATTGGTATGAGCATGTTGTATCCTACCAACTATCTTTCCAATTATGGCTATATATAGTTCTGATTTTAAATTTCTGAAGTTTTCTCAAAGTATATGTTTTCTATATACATGAATCCAAAATTAGCTTTTACTAGTGTGCAAAATGTTGCAATTAACACAAATGACACCAGATGGTCACTTTCAGGAACAAATAGGTCATAGAGAAGTTTTTTTCTCACATTTTTGCAGTTCTTCTGTCAATGTACAATTTATATAGACAGCATTTACTGAAAGACACTACAGAACTTTTTACATTAATTAGAAGTCATGGAATACACATCAAAGAGATGCAAAACACACTAAAATGCTAGAAAATGCTCCTGAACAGTGTAAAATTGCACAAAACAAAACAGGGCAAAATTTAGAGAAGGTGCCTAAGGTGGGTATGAATAGAAGCATGTGGTCTAGAGCCTTCTTTTTAAAACACCCTAATTGCTGCTGAGAGAAAAGAAAGCAGCAAAAGCTCTGTGGTACATCTGGAAGGAAAAAACTCAGAATAGTTGTACTGTAACTAATAATGAGTTCAGAGGTAAAGGCAAGACAAGAAACGAGAGAGTAACTGCAGAAGCTGGTACAGCCTGGGACAGTTTCCATGATTGCCGGCAGTGCACAAAAGGGAGGACTGGGGAGGAACAAATTGTTGAAGGAAGATGTGAGAAAGCGGAAACATGAGACCAGAAAGCAAGCAAACATGCATGGTGGGACAGCTGCAGGGTTCAAAGGTACCGCACAAAACCCATGGTTGTGGCAATGGGACTATCTTTAGCAAGCCTAGGCAGACAGCAACACTTTTTTTCACATTCCACATTTCAAAGGTTTTCTGTACCTAAGGTACAGAAAGTAAAATTATTTTCTAAATGGAAAACCTGCATCCTACAAAAGCTCATGTAAATTGCCAGAAGCAAGCTGGACAAATGAGGAACTCCAACCCAGAGAAAGAGAGCAGAGTAATGCTCAAGTTTCCAGTTGCAAGCCAGATAAAAGTAGGAGAAGGATGAAAGAGAAGAGAACTTAGTACAACGTGTTTCTCAGGTACAGCAAACAAGAAATGAGGAGGAGGCACAAACAAGCAAGCAGTGAGGAGCTGAAGACAACAACATAGAAATGGCTATGGAAAACAAAGGGCAGTTGACAAAATTATTTTAAGAGATGCCATATAATACAGATTATTATTATTTATCTATTTGTTTGCCCCAGGAGAAAAGCACAGCAGTAGACAGGCTGGTAAAAGGAACTGATATTTGCATAAGGAAAATAAATTAGTGTTTGCACATAAGGGCTCACTTATTGTCCTGCCTTCTTATCCCAAGTTCCAGTAATATTTACATTACTTGACCTCAAACAGCAATGCAAGGCAAAATCCTGCTCATAACATTCATGCAAGAAGCCCTGTGCAAATTCTGGTTGTATGAAATGTCCTACCTGACTGACCAGAATTTGATTTTATACACCTGTGGCAGCTACACTTCCTCACTTCAAAATGCACTTCATCAAGGACTTCCCTCTTGTCTTTTCCCAAAAAGAAATTTGATGAGTTTGAATTCTGAAGATGGAATACTGATAAACTCCTTTCTTTTTGAAATCATTCTTATTTTATTGATTTTGATTACTTGATACTGAGAGATTCTCACAGAACCACAGAATCACAAAATCACCTAGGTTGGAAGGGACCTTTTAAGATCATCTAGTCCAACCAATGAAAAAGAAAACCACAACAAAACAAAACAAAACAAAAAACACCCACACCCACCACACAAAACACCACCCAACACTAATCCATATCCCCAAGCACCATGTCAACTCTTGAATACCTCCAGGGATGGTGCCTCAACCACCTCCCTGGGCAGCCCATTCCAATGCCTGACAACCCTTTCAGT
>JAOXNO010000001.1:28395227-28408267 GCA_028565335.1 Limnodromus scolopaceus
TTCAGCCGACAGTCGACCAACACCCCCAGGTCCTTTTCTGCCAGGCAGCTCTCCAGCCACTCTTCCCCAAGCCTGTAACGCTACCTGGGGTTGTTTTGACCCAAAACTCATACTCATACGAGCATACTTTTGAAGAAGAGTATTAATTAAAACTGCTGTATTAGCGAAGACTAAGGGTTTTCTTAGTAATGAAATACAAATCACTTCCCCAATTAGAGATAACCAATTGCTTCACTTCTCTTCCGTAAATAAAATTCCTACTTTTGACTGTGTAAAGTACCGCTCATTTAGAAGAATCTTACAAAGTCATTCTTAGACTAGTGATTCCAGCCCACTTCTTGCTTTCACAAAACCAGGTATTTTTCCTTCTGCAGAGCTGAGGACAGACTATCGGGATTCATACAATTATTTCCATATGGTGACAGTGCCCTACAGTGCTCTTAAGATCTCAGCTGGCTGGAATCAGGGCTTCTGCTCCAGGCAGTTGGTATTCTAGGAGCTGGACCTTTTGCATCCAACCACACTTCATGAAGCAGATGGAGGCTATATCCCACTGTGTAGCAGTTCAATCATCTACCTCAAAATTGCAGTGGTCACCTCTGTTTATGAATCCAACTGTCTACAGACTACAGTGATGTTAAGACAATCAAGTCCCTTCTGCTTTTCTGTTATTTCAACTTCAGTACAAGATTATTCTTCGCTCTTTAAACTGAGTAAGAGCTATGTTTGTCATTAAAACGAAATCACCTATATCAAGAAAATAAGTGCAAACTCAAATAATAAATAAAAAATTTACTGTCATATTGAAGGAAAGAATCAGAAGTTTTCAGCATAGTAATTTTACCCCAAACTTGTCTGATTTTCATTAAGATCTATTACTACATAAAGAAAATTATATATTAATCACATAAGAAAATAACTAAATGAACAACTGTAATACTTCCACCCAAAGAGAGGGGACAGTATATACAGAAATGTCATAAGAAGTATCTAAATTTTACTCATTGATATACCTGATTTATAGTATCAAATATTTTTATTTCTTAATTCTCGTCTTTCTTTTCTACATGTGTTTTATACCACTTCTTGATAGCAAATGACACGAAACCATTCCAGCAAGTATTATCTATAAAGGCTATCATGACACAATACCATGCAAGTGACAGCAGTAAATACAAGCTGTGCCTTCATTTCTTAAAGCTAAAGTGAGTATTTTAAGTTTTATTTAGTCATTAAAAAACTAATTGAAGTGGAACTGATTAAGTGACTTTGAAGACCTATGCAGTTTCAGGTGAGGTGGGAGGGAGCAGGTCCACCCCACCACCGTTCCCATCAAGTTGTGGCACGGGTTCAGCTGCACTTTGTAAAGAGGGAGGTGAGAGAGGTTTCAGCAATACAAACCAAGCAGCTAACACAAATAATGGAGAAAAAACTACGTTCCAGAATAAGGCTTCCTAGCTTCAAACTTTTTGTGTCTGTATGTGACTAAAACTGGAAAGGCTCTGGAGTTTTGGAGCTGTGCAACAACCCACAGCCAGAACAAATACAGATAATCACCTAGCAATAGGAAAAAAAAAGAAAGATCTTCTCTCCGAGAAATACGTGGAATATTTCACCAAAAATCCTATTAGGGTATACAGCGTAAAAATATTCACATCGTCTCCTGTTAGATAAGCAGAAGCTTTAGACGGACACACAGTGACAGTCAACACATTTATGGAGAGTGATGGAGCTGCAAGTGCGATATAGGAGCTGGCAAGTTTTCCAGGCTTGGCACCCCAGATGAGAGGGTTTACCTTTTTGACCAGGTCTCTCCCACAGTGAAGCAACACAGAGTATCTTGTACAATTTGGCTAATGCAATAAGCTGACAAATAACTACAGGATCCCAACGTGTAAAGGGATTTCCCTTTGCTGTTATCTACTTTCACCATTCCCATGTGTCTGAACAATGTCACTCCTCATTTTTTGTTATCTTACTTTACATATTAATCTCTAGATTATTAAGCATCAACAAGAAAGAACCAGAAGCAATGAAATTTGAGGTGAAATATTTTAACTGACATTAAGGTGTGCCACATTTGTATATGGTTTATTTCCGAATAACTTTTCACATAGGTGAAATTTAAAGAGAGAGAGCTGAGAGTATACAACCAAATGGTCTGGGCCTTACTCAGATGCTTTTTTTCCCTGAAAATTCAAATGATCCCTGCAGGCAACCGACAACTGCTAGATCTGTGGAATGTGCTCTTTGAACTGTACAAAAGCCTTCAGCCTTTCGTGCATTGCTGCAAACAAAAACTGCCAAGTGTAATTATTTCTCAAATCTAATGTTATGGAAGTGTTGTACCATTTTTTTCACAGCTCTGAGAACAGCTGCAGAAAAATAAAATTTACAAGAGGATTCCCCTGCAAAAGGTATATACTGCATTTATCACCTTCTGTAAACAACTGATACATCAGTCAAAACTCAAATAGCGCCACACTTTCTTTGGTGCTCTTACAATTATATTTCTATGGAAAGAATCAAAGGAGTAAGTGGAAAGAGTCCTCCCAAGAAAGATTTTTCATCCTTTAGCCTTCTTAAAAGAAAAAAAACCACCACAACTTATATCAAAAGCACCAAACAGCACTGAGAGAACGATGGAAGCTTAAAAATTAATAATTCCCTTCCTGCTTTTTTCTTAACTTGAACTTCTGTATCTAGCGTTCCTACAAACATCCACATACTAAAAGGTAACTTGGTAGATATATTACAAAATACAGGCACAGCAGTCTTGACGATCTTGTATGCATCTGTAGTTCTAATGAGAATTGCCTTGGTTTTGAACACAGATGTATTTAACTTGCTGAACTGAAAGCATTCAAACTTTACTCATTCAATACAGACATACTCAGTAATATGACTTTTATTACTGACTTCAGCTATATCTGAGATTTTTGAGCTAAAGACGACATTGAGGTGAAACCAACTGCCCTTAAATAAAAGTTTCCACATTTGAAATAAATGTTTCCCAACCATGAAGACGCCCAAATTCAAAACAGTCATTTTTGTTTGGATTGCAGAAGTGCCTTGCTTTAGAGACCAAGCTATTTAGCTCCAGTGTAAACTTCATTACAATTCAGACATGAGGTGGAGCACTATCTATGTGCCAACTAATTCCCAAAGCAGACCTAAACTCCTAGGTCTTGTCCAGGATCCCTCGCCCACACCCATATGTTAAGTTAGCCACAATATCCTGTTTCAAAACAGGAGGAGAAGGGACCTGAAAACAGCCCTATCCAGGGAGACCAGGCATTCTGCATTCTGGACTCTCCTCCTTAACCTGAGCAGACTCCATCATAGTCCACAAAAGCCTCTGAAGATCCGAGCTGTGAAACAGTCCAGATGCGTGTACCCTCCAACTGCAATCCTTAACTGATACCAAATGAAGGTGAGCCACTGCACGGCAGAAAAAAAGAACAACAAATGAAATACAGGATCCAGAAGGAGATCAAAGGAAAAGGAGTCCGACTCCTCAGCTTGATCATGTGGACAGGATGGACCAGATGAAGGCATTTAATGTGCTTACAGTTCCTTCATCTTCAGTGAGGGACTAGAATTAGAATAAAACCCTGCATCTAGCATCTCCAGTTGGTTGCTCCATCTACAGGGAATCCTTCTCCTGCAATTAAAAAGCAACTAAATTTTTGTCAAGTGCATACGGAGGATAAATTCCTGAATCACCCTGCTTGTGCCAGATCTTTACTTTAGCCATAGTTAAGTTTCACAGACAAAAAGACACTCTGAATCATATCCTCTGGCACAAAGAACAACAGATTCTGGACCCGAATAAGGCAAAGCACCTCCAAACTGCTAAGGGGCTACACGAAGCAAAGGAAATTAAAGCCAGTGCCCCAAAGAGATGTTGCTACAAGAGAGCTGGGAAACAAAGCCATTTAATTCATGCATCAAGAAAAAAGTGAAGAGGTTACACTGCAATGGCACCAAGGAAGATCAAATTCTTAAGCTGTTCAAATGTATTTTGTGCCACTGCTTAAGGTGGAGCAGCATCCTGTTGTACCGCTACTTTGTTTTTGTAATATCACCCTATTGTCATATTTTAGGCCAATATCTGCATTTGGAATGACAACAGGACTGTCTTGCAAGACGTGGTCAAGGCAGGGGTCACTGACAGGCAGCAGAATCCCTCTCACCGAGCTCCTGCAGGTGACAGGACACATTTGCTTTCCAGCCACAGAAAGATAGAGCTCCTCAGCAGCAACTTGTGGTAGGGCGAGATGAACGTGCTTTAAGTCACCGATCCACAAAGGAAGTTGGCCAGTGGTGCACTGTGCCACATGCCGTCACTCAGTTTCTACAGATGCTGCAAAAGGGGTGCCCAAAACTGTGACACTTTACTTCCATATTAGAACTCTAAGAGAGACAAAGAGTAGTGCTTCGGGGCAGGCAACACCCCACTGAACACCTTGCCATCCCCTGAAGGCTATTTGCTTGTTTGCTTCAAACACGGACATGTCTATTATTTTAAAAATAGAATATATTTTCTTTTTTAAACTGTCTTTGTGGTAAGTGATTCTTGGTCAAGCTTCAGTGTTAACATGGCTTATACAAACACCAAAGAGCAGACCACAGAACTGCTAGTGATGAACATAATGACATTAAGAAGGATGTGGTCTCCAAGTTCATGATAAATCAAGCCAATGCAAGCAAAACTTGTAATGGAGAAACTGCAATGAATTTGAATTAAAGAGTGCAGTGGCACTGTTTCTCCTTGTTGATCTTTTCAGCAGGACAGCAAAAAGCAAAATAGTAGGTATGTTCATGGGTTTTTAAAAGCATTCCATGTAAAAAGCAACAAAACGTAAAATACGCTCATAACATGAGTGGGAAGACAGCGCTCTGGGAGGCACAAGAGCTAGGAAGCTGCTGTTGTAAGAGACACAGTTGTTTGTTTTTAAAAGTTACAAAGTAAGCTGAAAAATGCAAAAATCTGACATCAAAGCAGACATAAACACTACAAAATAAATAAAAGCTTACTCTATTTTCTGATCCATTTCTAACATCTGTAAAAAAAATTTAAAAAAAAATGAAAATCACCTTTGATATTGTTAAGCTTTTTTCAAGTAAATTAAGTGGAACATCTCTTAGTGTTACTACTCTTTTACCAATAAGGTGAGCAAATGGCAGGATTTACAAGAGGAAAATCAATAGAAAGGTTTGCTAAAAATAATCTTAAAATAGGCACGACAAATTCAATTGTTGTGAAGAAAAGTACTTTACTAGTGATTTGTGGAAGAGTAGTGATGCCTCATTTTCAAGATGTAACAAGATTGTTTCTAGATTTCTTAAACATCTCACTGTGGCCACTGTAGATACCCAGATGCCACAAAGGTATAAGTGTTTACACCTGAAGGTGCTTCCATACATTGTTTATGTGGGAAGTGTAAGAAAGTCATGTGGAAAGCAAACATCCTATTCCTCATGAAGGTTTCCCTAAACTTACTAGAAATTTGCCTAATACCAGTTATTCCTCTCTTGACGCAAAAAAATTTCAAACCTGTGGATCCACATGGAAGCATTAGTGTTAATGATGTCTATCTTCTGTACTTCCTAAAACATGACTGATTAGAAGAAATTTGAAAAAAAAATCTGCTGTTGGGTAGAGGGTTTTAATGCTAAACTTTAGCCTAAGGCACATTTCAAAGCCCAAATGTTAATTCTTGAGGGAGGAAAAAAGTGTTTATGATGGTTTCTCCAGTAGAACATTTGTGCTGCATGTGTCTATAATCTCCTAACAAGAATATTTTCTTTTCTCAAATTACAGGATTCCTGTATGTAAACAAAAATAACCCAATGGGTAGCCCATAGCTTTGGTACTGCACTGCGTAAAGGCTAGTGCACATAATTCTGATGGAAGTGAGTTGACATTTTAATACTGTAAACCACAATAACCTGAAAGAGAACTTCCAACTTTTACTACGAGTTATGATAAAGGAATTCACTAATGGTCTCTGCATTCCAGGTATCAAGTCTTGTATCATCTTTCTGAATTTTTCTTGAAGAAAAAAGTCAACAAAGCCCACTAGAAGCTGGCCAAATGCAACATGTCTCAGCCAGAGGGCAGTTAACTATAAAATCAAGAATAAATGAACTACCAAGACTAACAGTTTCTGGAAGGGGCCCTCCACCTAGTATAAGAAAATGGACACCAGTCACAAATTTAGAAAATGACTTTAGAAATCAGATCCGCCATAATGAAGCATAGTTAGTTCAAAAGGAAACCTCCTCTCCACTCCTCGTTTTTTATCTTATCCTACAAGTCCCTCCCAGTCCGAGTGTATTTCTCTTCTGTGGGCTGTCAAGGTTGTCAAGAAGAGGGCCATGTGTTTTGCAGAAGAACGGATGAAGTTGAGAAGATTCATGGATTAAAGAGAATTTAAGGTCAGAAAGGACCATTAGATCAAGTCTGACTTCCTATAATGTCACAGAATATAAAATTTCAGGCACTTATCATATTATTAAGCCCAAACACTTATAGTTGATTAAAGAATATATTCTCTTTTGGCTAAAACAATTGTTTTATGTCATGCTTTTTCTGTACTAGATTAGAAAGCTCTTCAGAGCACCAGATATTTTCCCTCTGTGAAGGTATGCTGTAATTAAGTCACTTCTCAAACATCTTTTTGATAAGGTAAACAGACAAATCTGCTTAAATATTTCACTGTGAGGCAATTTTCAAGCTCTTAAATCACTTTCCTAATTGTTTCTGGCACCATCTCTAATTTTCCAAAAGGTTGGGTTTTTTTCAGATGCGGCCACAAGAACCATAAGCTGAAATTCAGTCTGTTTACTAATGCAGTATAAAAAGATAAATTCACATCTTTGCTAACGTTTGGCTACCTGTACATCCAGCACACTTTTTTCTTTCCCACATAGCATACTGTGTTTCCTCTCCTCAGAAAAAAAAGACCATATGAATGAGATTTTTTTTGGGACCAAGCAGTGTACAAACAACTATTTACAGAACTTGCCAATAACAAGGAACCTTAAATACTCAGCCATTTTTTAGGAAAACAGACAGCAGGACCCAGGCTATCCAGAAATGTGTTGGCAAGCATTTTTCAGGACAGAAACTGAGGAAAACACACAAAGCAAAAAACGTTTTAGATTTTACTTCAACCTTTGAGATCTCATTGGAAATGTGAAAATTGAGGGCAGCTTGGTTGAAAGTAACGATAACATGAGAGAATTCACATTTCTAAGGAAGGGAGAGAGAAGGGAGAATAGGAGAATAAAGTCAATGGAGTTTACAGAAGAGGACTTGGATAAATGAACTGGCAGCCAAGATCCTGTGAAAGGTAACTCGAAGGGAAGAAGAAAGATTTCAAGAGAGCTGGCAGTTCCATAAAAGAGTAACATTTAAGGCGTAAGAGCAAACTAAGTCAGTGTTGACGAAGGCTAAATCACAAACTCAAGGACCTGCAACCTCAGGAGAGTACAGATCCATGAACACAAGCATACATGAGAGAAAAACATGACAATACAGAGACAAAGCGAAAAGAGCAAAATCAGAAAGCAAAATACAACCAAAAAAACCAAACCCTGAATTAGTAGCAAGAAAGCATTTTTACATTCCTTAATAGTAATAGGAAAATTCCAGAAGGAGTTGATCAGGCTATTTGCAGAAGATACAACGACAAATATATTTTGCTTAGTCAATCTGACAGCTAAAACCAGTGACAAAAGAGATAAAATAATTAACAGTAGAACAGGGAAAACAGATGAAGAGACACTTCAATAAGTTAGATGCTGTCAGATCAGCTGAGCCTAATCAAGCTCATACTTAGGATAGGTAAGAACATGATGTTGGCTTGTGCCATGAAGCCACCTGAAGAATGCCAAATTCCAAAGCTTTCAATGCCTGATTGCACTGAAATTTTGCTAACCTGGCACTTATAGCTACTTAAAACCCAATCAGTGAAATTATAAGAGTTTAAAATAATCTTTATTTTTGAAATTTATTTCTAATTCAAATCAATCCAGTAACTAAGATTTCTACCCTTTACTCCCACAAACAGCTGCATGCCTCAATAGGTAGGACAGTTAACCGCAGTACAAGGGACTCTAAGAGAATTAATTGAAATTCTCTCACATCCATTAGCAATTTTGCAGAACTTTTAGAGAATGGATGAAATTCCAGAACACTGAGAAGGGAAAAAAAAAATCCAGTGCCTGTCTTATAAAAGTGAAGAAAGAGGAGGTAAGGAATGACAGACTTGTCCAATTAGTTTCAGTTCCTGGAATATTCTTGAGTAAAACAAGACCAACAAGATCTTTTTTTATTTTTTTACAACAAGAAAATAAATACCTGCCAATATAGTTTTGTCATGAGCAAAATCTGGCAAGCCAATTAAATTTTCCTTTAACAGAAAAATATTTTGTGAATGGGAAAGAAGCTGTGGATGACATATAAAAAGAAGTGGATAGCTCATAAAAAGAAGCTAAGGAAACAAAGACTTAATTAAACTATTTTAAGGCAAATAAAAAATGTGTTCCAAAAATTTGATGTAAAGATCAGTAATAAAAGAAGGGTATTAAGAATGGGCGCAACAGGGGTCTGTCCTAGTCTGGTGCACTGGATGTTTTCTTTCATAACTTGGAGAGTGAAATGGTCATCCATATAGAAACTGTAGTTTTAGAATTCTCAGATGACGCTAAGTTTGAGAGAGATGAAGACAGGAAAACATTGGGGGTCCTTCCTCCATAGAGTTTACCACAAGCAATAGAAAATTACATTTAATTAAAGAGATACATATATAAAAATACATCTTAATACTTTTGAAGAGTTATTAAGAACCATGACTTGGTTCTGAAGCAGGTGAACTCATGATTACACCCAATCCAGTTTAAAACACATAATCATTTGGTTGTATGGCATCAACACATAGCAACAATAGCTCAATCAGCGCACTGCACTTATGTTTTGAAGTACATCCCATTTCCTTCTTAACTGTCTTTCTCCATCAGATTTTTCTCAACTGTGTATTAAGTGATACATAACAGAGGGCCAAAGACATAGCCTTGAAAATGTTAGATACTCAGTTCTGACCATCTCACCCTTTGAAGTCATTGTACTACCAACCGTTGGTGATTTCCTGTCATAACTGCTGGGACAAAGTGAGCCAGCACTACCACCAGTATGAGAATGCTAATGGCATAACTGACAACATATTTCTCTTTGCTGGGATATTATCAGTGAACTTTCTTGGGGTATGTGGCCATCTGGAAGAATTTTCATTCTTTCCACCAACATTGTTGAATAAGTGCTGTACGTTGCCTGCCCAGTCTTGAAGGCTTCAGGTTACCCTCACCCTCAACTCTTGCACCTGAAGATGCCACTTCTGTACCTCACCTGGCAAGCTGATTTTTTGTCTAGGCAGCATGATCAGTGAGTGAGCTGCTATGAAGGGGCATGTCAACTCAAGCACCTTATGCTGCCCAGACAACATTTTCAGCAGATATTTCACCATGGAAGAGCAGAGCAGCTCTGCTGATGTTCTCCCTTCCAGAAAGCAGTATCGACGCCACAGGACCATCCCAGAGATAATTTAATATCTTCCCCATGGGACCACTGGACACTGCCCAGATGCCTGTCATGAGTGCTGTGCAAGAGCAGCCTGCAATGGCAGTACAGATACAGGTACCGTAATTGTGCTATATTAACCAAGCAGCATCCACTCTGCATTAGAGGCCCATGAGAAAAATGGGAGTTTGGACTGGTGGACTGATGCCTATTTATTTGAGGCAGCACAGAATATATTGAATGAATGGTGGTAATTATCTTTTTATGCACTGAGAAGTGTATGTGTTTGGTTAATAAAATAATACATAGAAAATATACTTTTTAGGAATATACCTGCAATTACAGAAGTTAGACTTCAGAACTTCAGAACTTCAGAAAAATATGTCATAAAAAATACACTTTAGTAAAGAATTTGGGCAAGGTATCTCAGAAGAAAAGAACAAATACATAAAATTATTTAATTTAGAAAAGATAAGCTATTGAGACCTAGATATGTAATAGTTGTTATTCCTTATTATTTGAGGTAAAATATCAGCAAAATTACAAAAGGAAACTAACCAGCTTCCCATTTTCTTGCATATTGAATTGAAGACAGTCTTTACCTTCTAAGATGAAATTGTTTCCCTGCATTTCCACAATCTGATTCTATCCTGATCATCTATTTGATCTTCTTTATCAGATCATACAGACCACACAGGAGAAGAAAAGAACCATTTCCCAACACACTGGCTGTCAAGGTATTAAATACTAGTGCTGCTGGATTTCATATCCAGCTCTTTCCTAGACATCCTCCATTGTTCTGTCCATCTTCGATGAACACACATTGTGGTTACTGCTGCTATTGATAGCTAGAATTTTGGATTTCTCAAATGCAGCCCAAACATTGCATCTATAGGGGTTTTTTGCATTTAATTTCCTAGGTTCCTTTTAGGGCAAAAAAAAAGGGAAAAGTCCTTAAGGCAATATAAGCACTTAATCCAACTCAAATACTAAAGAGGACATAACCTTTTAAATCATCTTAAATATTTACGATGCCATAAGCTCTTAAACTTCCTGGAATACTTAGCCTTCCTTAAAACCTCACAGTACTTGAAGTCCCTAGAGCAACATAAGCACCTAAACTGCTTCAAATCCTTCCAAAGGACACAACCTTTAAACCAACATTCAGGGTCTAATTTTTAGAAATATTTTTGTTTCTTGAGGCATAATTCTGCCTGGTTTCGTCCACAAATCAGGTAGCTATTTAAGTACTATTCACTTGCTTCCTTTGACACAATACTTTCATTTGATGGAACACATGCATGGAAAAGACCTAGTGCACTCTGCCACACTGGGAAAGTCAACACAAGTTATGCGAAGGATTCCCTTAGAGCTAAACCTGGCCAGTATTCAGCTTCACAGAAAGAGAAGTAACAGAAACACAAGACAGAGACCACAGCCTTCACAATACCTTGTTTGTACCTTTAAGCAATGTCTGATGATGAATCAAGACAAGTTCACAATATTTCACCATCAACTTATAGCAGCAATTGAGAAATGACAAAATTTGACATCTGCAACAGCAGCCGCAAATGTGATCTCTGGGTGGGAACCCAACAGTAAGTATTAAAAAACAGAGCCAGTATACAAGTTACATTTAAGAAGTGCTCTGTTAACATACAGAAGCACACACTACTTCAAGACTTTAATTCTTCAGGGTGGTGTTGCCCCCCATTCATCTTCTAGCCTGATTTATCTTTTTAACAACTGTGTGCTGAACTTATGCCACTTTGTTTCCTTCCTCCATAAGCCTTTCAGACTGGTCTGAACTGAGTAGAAAATCCTTTCCCAGTAATGCAATCTTACACAAGCAAACTTGAGTGGCAAAAGTCCTTCTCCTTCCAGAATTTCCTGGTTCAGGCTTTCAGTGTTTCCTGTAGCCTAGGGATGGAATTGTCTGTGTTACACTCTAAAGGATATCTCATTTTTGATTCCAAGAGTGAGTGAAGCATTAAGCGAAACATTAATGCCATAGATGCAATTGAGAAAAATTACAAATATTTGGGTTTTTTTAATCCTGAAATTCTCATGACAGGTAGGAAATGATAGGGCAGAGTCATGTTGCTCATTCTTAGGAACTAAATAAAGGTAAAGCTGTGCATCTTCAGAGAACGCTTAAAAACTCACACTTGCAGACTTCTGCATGAGCAGCAAAGTCACTGAATATATGCATCTGCAATTTTTTAAAAATTATTTTTACATTAATCATAAGCAATGCCAATAGAAGTGCTGTAACCACCAATGAATGAAATACATGAAACGCACAGCTCAACATTAAAAAAATTATCCTATGTTTCATAACATGTTGAAAATCTGAATGTTTGGGAGTGTTCCTACAGCTATCTAGCAATGGATTAAGAGTTTTGAAGAGTCTGTGTTTATGGTGAGCCTGGTGAGCAATTGCAACATTGTGCAAAGCATTATAAAGTCAATTTTACCAGCTTTTCCATTTTCTTTGTACCTTTACCTTCTGACCAATGAAATCAGTTGATATTCAAATATTTGATTACCTCGCTCTATAGTGGGGACATTGTATTTGGATTTTTAGCTTTGGCACTTCAGAAATATCATCCTACTGTATCACAGTATGCTACCAAAGCAACTATCTACTGGTTCAGTTTGAAGAGAACGGGAAGGGGTAAGGTATTAACTCAGTGCCATACGCAGTGTCATGGAAACAAAATATTGGCTGACAGGTCAAAAGCAAAGATTTTGATAACTAAGAGCTCATAAATCATGGTTAAGTGTACAACGAAGAACTACAGATACCAGCACATAGCAATCTCATTTACAAACACCAACGAGGATAGAAAAACACCAGAAATGTGCATAAGATTAGTAACCTGCACAAAGCAGTGAGACTCTATTCAAAAAAGCAGACTAAACGCTTCATCTTAAAGCAATGAAGAGAGTAGTATGTACTACACCTGGTGCCCTGTGCAATGAACTACCTCATCAATATTGCTGCTATCAGCAATACTCTTTACCAAATGCCATACTAAATTCAGCATAGTATACATATGCATGTGTGTGTGTGCACGCTTGTATGTATACATATACATGCACACACACACACCATTTATTACAATACAGAAGATGATGAAAGATTACGATGAGAAAATAATCAACTTTTGGCTTTCAGTATTAGCTTCTATTTTTTTCTCTTACTATTGATAAACAAGCAATAATTTTGCTTTTGCTTCATTTATCATATAAACGTAGAAAAGGGAGTTCAGAAGGACAACCATCCACAGGTCATTAGTTCTCCTCTTTAAGATACCTGTCTAAAGTTTCCCTTAGAAATGTGAATAGAGAAGGTGAGATCAAAAATTCAAAACATCATAGAATCATAGAATCATTTAGGTTGGAAAAGACCCTTGGGATCATCGAGTCCAACCATCAACCCTACTCTACA
>JAOXNO010000001.1:28414583-28439802 GCA_028565335.1 Limnodromus scolopaceus
CCTGCTTAGCAGGGGAGTTGGACTAGATGATCTCTAGAGGTCCCTTCCAACTCTGTCAAATCCATGAATCCGTGAATCCGTGAAGAGCATTTTTTTAATGGTTACATACAGTGTCTAAGCAATATGGAAAATGTCCTTTTAATAAGCTTGTATGTATCACCATAACCACAAAGAAATAATTTTTAAAAGAATTTTGTTTATTCATGTGAAAGCAGGACTTTTTTGTCAATGTCAGCAGTAACATTCCTGCCTCCTAAGTCTCACATTATGTCACATGAGATGGATTTTATCTGCCTTAAAATTTAGTAGAAAAGTTAGATGTCTAAATTTGTGCCGGTCACTTTAGGCTTCTTTTATTGTCAGAGACAAAAAACAGGCATCTGCAAAGGATGAATCACCTCATCTTCAGACAGGCATAAAAAGAAGCTATGGGAATCCTCCCCTGGAAGCCTCCATCTCTCTTCACCGATGAAAGTCTATAGTGACCATCTCAGATTTACACTACGTATTTTTTTAGATGGCTAATGTAAGGGGGAAATTAATCCCACTCTTGACATCGTTCTCAAAGTGTACATGGGAAAAGTAAGTGTAAGATGCAGAAAAACAGAATTCTCAACAAGCATAAAAATCAAAATACACTGTCCCAGAAAAATTCAAAAACAAGACCCTTTTGTGAAAATAACAGGGGATCTGTACATTTGAAACGTCATACAGTGTTTGATCTCCAAGCCAGGACAGACTCAATCATCTCCAGGAGCTTAAGAATATACAGAGAATATTTTGAGAATATGCTGACAAAGTAATATGCCTCTTCTGATTATGAGTAAGCAGCAATTTTCAAAAGCTTATAATTCAGTGCAATAAGGATAGACATTCAGAGGAATAGCAAAAGGCACATCTTATAACCCATTAAAGCTTCACTCTCAAATTTGTGTCCTTGCAGAGTCCTTGCTCAAAAGCAAAGCAGAGACTTCCTGGACCTTTTTAGAACACTTTTTTTTTTCTATTTTCAGAAATGATACACCCACCTCACAGAAGATTTCGCAAAGACATTCAGCCTATAGGAAAACTGTGGACAAAAAATGTCTGGCAAACTAATCGAAGTTGAAATTCAAGAAAACTGACATTTGAAGACAGTTCCTTTTTCCTAAGTATTTCAAAACACAAGGAAGCCCCTGAATCACATCTTCGTAGAAGATGGAAGACTATATTGTGAAGTAACACTGTACATTTGCCCAGTTTTTACATGTTTACATTGGCATCCACTTGAATTATGGACTGTCCCAGAATGGCCATTTGCAAATACCTGAAAACAGAGCTTAAAATGAAATTGTAATGCTGCTTTATAGATCTCATTGACCTCTGACAAGACTTCAGGAAGACAGCTATTTCTGTTGTGGATTAATGGATCTCTCCTCCAAGGCTTTGTCCCTAGTTTTGTCTTTTTGGTTTTTTTTTTTTTTCTAAACACAAAATGATACTAAAAATGTATCTTCCTTTCCACAGATCAAGTGAAAAAGATACTCATTTTAAACATCTAAAATCCCCATCATGTGACTGTCCACATCACGTGAATTATGGTGCTAATTCATAGTTAAAAAATATTTTCACAGACTGCAATGTGATTTTTCATAGTTATATTCACAAATCTTTAAATATAATTTAACACATTTTAGAAAGCTTGCAACTTCTGCCATCTCTCATCCCTCTTTAGCCAAACCTTAAGTAAAAGCCTAAACTGAATAGCTAAATACATCAAAATAGAGGGAAAAAAAAAAAAAGAAGAAAATTTAAAATAACACGAAATAAAATAGCAGAATCATGACTGATTTTGCTTTCCTACAAATATTCCCAGAATCACAGAATAGCTGAGGTTGGAAGGGACCTCAGGAGTTGGTGTAGTCTAGACCTTTGCTCAAGCAGGGTCAGATCCAGCAGGCTGCTTGTCACCATAACCCATTGGGTTTTGAGTATCTCTGTGGATGAAGAGCCTACAGCTTCTTTGGGCAATCTGACCATCCTCAAGGTAAGGAAGTTTTTTATATTATGTTTAAATGGAATTATCTGCATTCAGTTTGTACCCATCGCCTCTCATCCTATCACTGGGCACCAAGGAGGAAAGTCTGGCTCTGTCACCTTTACACCCTCCCATCAGGTATTTAGTGTGAGAATGAAATGTCATTCAGTATTTTACTGTTCAGGAGAGGCAAGGATCTTATGCCTAAATTAGTCCAACCACTAATCATTCGATATCACCCAACCCACACATCATGCTTGGTGCTTAGCACAAAATCAGGCTATCATTTTGAAGATTCAAAAATTATGTATGTATATATGACTTGGAAAGTATCATGTCTACGCTATAAATTACTGTAAGACACCTGTTTACTTGCTAGCCATTTGTAACCACTTCTTGGTTTTGGAGATCTGAATTTTAATTTAGAAAGGAAATAAAAGACAGGGCACCACCTCAGTGTGAAATGAACAGAACACCAGTTCCCCATTAGATAATAAGTAAGGGTGCCTCACTCAAGTTCTTCCACTCTTAGAAATGGCGGAGCACTAAAAATATCTACAAGGTCTGAGACTGTTTCACCAAGCATTTTAGGCTGCAGAGACTAGCAGAGCTGCCAAAAGAAGCTATCAGGTACTCCCCCACACTTTTGGCTGCTAATTCCCACCCTTTGTACCAGTCACAGCCCTTGGACAGCCATATGGGAGAAGGCCGGGATAAACCCAGCTGAAAACAAAACCTTACAAACAAACACATGCTGAGGGAGGATGACAATATGGGGAGGGAAAAAGAAGCTGGCAGTGCTTCTTACACAGATGTGCCAGGTTCAAGTGTTCATTGAACGCTTAAGCTAAAGCTAAGCATTCAATGGAGATACACAAGCTATTCAAGGAGTACTACTGAATTCCCTAGGCATTACTTTCAGGATGAGCTGCATCGGCCTCTGGAGATGTCTGCTTCTCTTGTGAGGGTAAGCAGAATCTATGACTAACTGAGATTTAGTTTCTACATATCTAAATTAACTCAGATCTAGATGAGTAGAAAATCCAGGTTTGTGACTCTTACAGTATTTCATTTCCATTAACAATTGCCATTTGAAAAATAAGAATTTTAATATAGCTTACCATCATACAAACATAGGAGGATTATGTATTTTCTGTATGCTCCACAAATTTCTTCCTAAACCATATTTTACATCTATAAGTAACACGTTTCAGTGACGTGGTACTGTATTCCTCCCACAGAGCATATAAATCCACAGTAGAAACAGCCACAGTTAGGTTATAAATCACTTACATTTCTTCGGAGTCACTTAGTCACCTTGCTGCGCTGTCAGAAAGAATGGTGTCTTCCTTTTTGCTCAAACTGGTCCTCCTTCCAGAAGTGGCTGTCACTTCTATGACAGATAAGGACAAAAGGTCCTTAACTTTCACTTGAAATTATCTAAGGGTAAGAAGGAGAAGGAATACAGTAAGTGTTTTATAGCAAGGTATCACAATCACCTCTTTAAAACACACTTCAGTGTATTTACAGGGTTGCATTCTTACACACACATACTGCATACCTTGGAAGAAACCCCACACGTTTTACATCTTTCTTTGTATGAAACATCTAAAGTAGTCACCTACTCCACTCCTGAGATTCATAATAACAAGATTTTATTACTTTAAAAAGTCTAAGTGTAGAAATTAAAAGTTAATTCCCTATTATTGATGATTTATGTTGCACCACTGAGAAATTTTGAATCCTTTTGGCTGGGTTCAAGCAGGCAATCATAATTTGCTGAACACAAGTTCACTGGAAACAGTCTTAGTTACCCCTTATTGATAAATATTCTAATCTGAATCTTCTATTAAACAAAACAGCTCTCTATTGCACTACATCTTATGCTCAGAAAGTGAG
The DNA here is from genome assembly GCA_028565335.1 of Limnodromus scolopaceus. NCBI lineage: Eukaryota > Metazoa > Chordata > Aves > Charadriiformes > Scolopacidae > Limnodromus > Limnodromus scolopaceus. The sequence continues at coordinate 28,418,500 of JAOXNO010000001.1, forward strand.
AGCTGGGGTTTATGATGGATAGCTCCATGAAAACTTAACTCATCACTCCATCAGAATCAAAACCATATACTGAATGTTAAAAATTAGTGGGAAAGGAATAAAGAACAAAGCATAACACATCACTCGCCACTGTATTAATCCCCATCTTGAAAAGCACGCTCCACTCTGGTGGCCAGCACAGAATACAACATGACAGAACTAATTAGCAAAGGTTCAGAGAAGAAAATATACATGATTAAAGGCCTAGAATGGTTTTCACGTGAGGAACAATTCAGTACACCATAACTATTCTGACTGGAAAAAGAGACAACTTAAGGAAGGGCATGATAGACTACAAAAACCTGGAGATAGAGAAGTTGCACAGACATCATCTGTTCCCTATCCCTTGAACTCAGAAACTGCCTAGTGAAAGTCAAGTTCAAAACAAGAAGCAGGAGTTTCCTCTCCACAAAAAGGGGTGACAGAACTGCGGACTTCTTCCCAAGGATGCTGTTGGTGCAAAGAGCTTTTCATGAGTCAAAAGGGAGAGTGGAAATACCCTTAGAAGAGAGCCTTCACTGGAGACAGAGAATGGCCTAGTTCAATCAGTGGTCTGAACCAGGTTGACCAGTCTCATCTCCTTCCCTATTCATTTATGCTAGTGTTAATTCACTGATTACTTTCTTACATTTTACACTGATACTCACCACAAAAGAACCAGAATTACCACATTAGGTACACAGGCAGCGTAGTCTTACTTGCAGTTGAAGTACAGGCCTGATCCTTTTGAACTGCAAAGTGAACTCCCATGGCTCTCTGTACTTACTACATGCTTAATAAATTTGATTGACTTTTCCAAAACAGTGTCACCACAGAAAGAAAAAAAAAAAAAAAAAAAAAAGCAAAGTCTTACTCTAAAGCAGCAATAGCTTTCCTCTCCCTGGTCCACAGTCCCAAAGCAGCCAGGGCAGAGGGCTACAAAGCAAGGTTCTGCTTCTCAAGTTGTTTGCTGGTCTCATGTGTTTGAGTCTGTAACTTCATCCGTGTGTTCCCTTTCAGTTCAACACATATAAATGCAGGTCAGCATCTTCATGTCCCAGGTTTCATCTCAAAGCAAACCTTAAAAATCATATACTCTGTATTCCAATATCTCCTCTTTTGCTTTAATCTCTAGGATACAGCAGTGTTTCTGATTTATTTTGGGTAAGTGCAGATCAATTAAAATTCCTTCAGGGAAGCCTTCTGAACCAGCAGAAAGTGAATGACTGTCATCAGGAACAAATACCTTTTGCTCTCATGGACTGGCATGTCACTTTTGAGCAAAAACTATGTTAATTAATTCTGTCCATACCTACCAGGTGTACCAAAGGAATATCACCAGTCCTTTCTGCTGTCTTGCTAGATACAGATCTTTGTGTCTGTGCACTGAGTATCCCTATATGGAGACTTACGCATTGGCACATTATACGAAGAAGCAGCCTGCACTAGCATAAAAAAAAAAAACATAACAGGACAAAAATAACTTTGTTCTGACATCAGTATGCAACCAAAGTCCCTTTTGCAAAATGTATGAATTAATACCCTAACATTTCACCCCAAAATCAGAAAGTTTCCACTACATCTACACACACACCTATTTATTAACATTCTTTTTAGACCCTAGTGAGAAATTTGAATTACTGATACTTTTTTTGGTCAGCTTGATATATCAGATCAAAGTATGTTTACTGCTCTATTCCCCTTCATCACTTCTACATTCTGCAAAAGAAGGGGCTGCTACATTGTTCGCTGTTCTGTTTGCTTCTGCAGCTCAAATGGCTACACTGAGGATGAAAGAAAATTCACTGTACAGCATGCTAATGATCAAAGACCCATGCACTACTGGCCTATAGCAACATTTTAGGCCACCTCTCCCTCCTAGCATTTGTCCAACTTCTCTGTTTAGAATGTAAAATCTCAAGAGCAGGAATATAACCCATCCAGCTGAAAAGGAATCCAAGTTCTGTTTGATATCCTGCACGTCGCTGTGATACTAACTATAAATAAGAACAAGCTGTAGCAAACAAGAACTGAATGTCTTAGAATTGATAGATGAGCAAAGACAAGCTTCTCACAAAATTGCAAAATTCAGATAAGTGGGCTCTAGGTATACTACAGAAGGTAAAATACTATTGCAGGATAAACCCTTTAAAAGTAATTTGACAGAAGTAATAACAACAATTCAGAATTATCATTGCTATTACTTCAACACTGGCAAAGAAAAACCGTGAGAACGGGTATTAGAAGATGGTTGCCTAATGGTTGCCAAATAAAAGCTATGACTCTCACTCTTTCCATACATGGCTTCAAGTTACAATTAAAAAGTTTACAAAATCTTCCCGTGAATACGATCTTGGCTCTCCCACACAAGTGCACGCAAAGGGGGAAAAGTTGATACGCAATTACCTCAGTTGCAAGCACTGGGAATCAACAGTTACCCAAAAAAGTGTGTAAACTAAGAATGCTTTCTTTTCAATCACTTGTTATATAACTCCATCTGAAGGTTAAATGAACATTCATGCTTGCTTTAAAAATTTATTCCATATATTCCCTAATTCAACTATATCCCTCCCTGGTAGAAATCCACTTATATCAAAGATATATGAAGAAATTTTTGCATGAAGAATCTCTTAGTCTATGTTTTTGATTTTTGAAACAGCACAGTGATACAAGTAACCTATAGGATTAAACGGACAACCATATTCCAGATTACACATATATTAATTTGGGATATTAAAAGCTATGCTTGTGGGCAAGCTCACATCATCTCTATAAGCTACCTAGGACACAAAGTAAAAGCTATACATCGTAATGTGATCTTCTTAGCATTACTATTATGGGACTTTTTTGGCAATTCATAAAGCCACAGCTGCATTACAAAGCCATCCCAAATAAGCATTAATAAAATACTTTATCCCATGACTGCCATGTATTTTTAGATTATGTTACAGAAAAATGCATTAGAGAAAAAGTATTTGAGGACTAATTATGAAGCAAGTTTCTCAATTGTTTTGGGACTATATACCTTATTTAGAAAAAAGCCAATGGCTCAGATCCCTGACTAAATATGCTAGAAAATTCTGGTTTCGTTCATAAGCATCCTATTAATTTTACTTTCAACATCTATAGTCTGTTGGGTAAAACTAAATAAAAGACTAGTGCGAGATTTGGGCTGAATCATAGCATATAAACAATCAAGGGCTGGACTGGAGTTTTGGTTTAAGATGAAATAATATTTACTCTAGTACGTAATTGTATAGTCAACCTAAGGCAGTATTACAATCATGTGTCTTTAGTACGGTGTTTATCTAAAAGCCTTTAACAAGGAATCTTATCTCACAAAAACATAAACTCACAAAAACAACCACTGCTTTCCTAGTACACACTGGAATCTCCGTTAAGAAAGATGTATTAAAATATAGCAACAAAAGACACAAATGTATCTGTGCAAAGGTCCCTTCCAGCTGATCTCTGGTATCATGGTCCTAATCCGGAAACAACGTAATGAGTAAACAAGTGATCAGTCACTAAGTAAATAATACAAGAAGTGAAGGTGTTATATTGGAAACTTTCCTAAGCGTTGTGCTGAACAAAACTGAACAAAGCTGTTTGGTTTGACTGCAATGTAATGAAGATTATTATGCTGTGATCAAAACAAAACACTTCAGAAAACATCAGACTTGGCACTTTTTCCTTTCTTTCAGATAATAACAAGAGAAATACAGGACAAATTATCTATCTACAGGTAAAATGGCTGTACTACTAGAGCCGATACATTGGTGCCATTATGATAACCGATAATCTTCCCTATACATTTATATAAATGTCCCGCAGGACCTGAAAATACCCACTAAAATTTGAAGTATATTAAAATCCAGTCCTACCATCAGTTATATACTGAACTCTTCATCTTCTGGATTTGGAAGGACATTAAGAGCTAGGGAAATTCCTCAGGTTTCTCCTGCAGATTTATTCAAGTTTTACTTCAAAATAGATTGACCAGAAGTAGAACCTTAAACTGAAGTGGATTGGACTGGCATGAAAACAAAGGTAAGACCCGTGTCCAAATAATGCCTTGCACAGCTAGCTGTCTACAGTCCCAAAATAAACATTATATATGACATAGATAGTGGAAGGCACAGGCTAGCTGTGCCAGGCAATCTGCCAATAAAGATATAATGCTGGATTTGGGACAATCAGACAGAATAGTTTGTCAACTGTTGTTAAACTAACACCCAAGCTTGAGGAGGTTAAATAGATACTGGTAATCCTGCGCAGTAGTTCTTGTGGCAATTACAGCTGGGAATATTTTTCTCTAGCAATCCCCAGCGGAAAGCGTGCCACCTACTTTCTCCGATATTCCTTCCAGCTCTATCTGCCCTTCTCTTTCCACCGTCAGGCTGCCACCCGACACAGGGACGCACCGCGGGATCTGACGAGACCACTGCTGAGCCGTTCGGTTTTATTCTACACACGCAGCGCCAGACACAATTCAGTCAGGGCTCTCCAAAAGGCAATGTCACTGACAAGATCACAGGAGGAACTGAAGTTTTGTTTCTTTCACCCACCTCATTTCTAAATGGTTTTGATCCTGATCACCTGAAAAGAGATCACTCACACGCAGCACTGTTACAGTGCTGCGGAACTCAGACTGGGGGGTTGCAAAAGGTTTCTGTAAAGGGAGAGATGCGAGAAATTCCATAAAACTTCATTCAGTATTTATTTTTTCTCCCTTTCTCTTTCTCCTCTTTTCTTTTGCCTTCAACTCCCCCTTTTGCTGAAAATGCTCTCCCCTCCTGCTGCCCTGTGAGGAACAGGACACTGGGAAGGAGCTAGGAGGGACAGGAGCAGAAGAGGCAAGCATTCCGTGACAGCCAGGATGCCTCCTTGTCACCTTAGGCAATGCCAGGACACGGGAAGGGCTCAGACAGGATGGAGCAAGGGTCAGCGATGCTGAAACCAAAGGTACAAGGGCACGAGGTTTGAAAAACAAGACTAGGATTGATAAACTCCAGAGACTGGGACAGGCCAGACGGTAGAAGCAAGTTTATTTTAAGGGGATGATTTAAATTGGTATACAAAAGAAGACAGACCTAATCTAAAAAAAACACCTCTGTGCCTGAAGGGACTTTCTCTTGTGAACCTACCTGTCTGCTCCCAGGTGCTGTAAGTATGATGACATCCTTGGGACATCTTCAAACCCAGAATTTCCCTTCTGAACTTTGGAAGACTGGGATGTTAAATATTCAGATACACTGTGGAGTTTCCTAGGAGAGTTTGATTTTTTTTTTTTGTCTTTCTTTGGTATAAATTTATTTCACAAAGCAGTGCATGTCACCTTTTTGAATAACTGCTATTTGTATCGTCTACTTCATTTTACACATGCAGAGCATAAAGTGGTTCTGAGGCATAAAGGCAAGATTGCAAGACACTTGCACAGTGACCTAAGCCCCTCTACACTGGGGCTGAAGCAGTCCTAACTTCCATCATCTTCCTCTTCAGCTCCAGCTGCAGACTCCTGCTCCTTCCTTCTGCTGACTTGGAGATTTGTGCAATTGCAAGGTGAGACAGATCGGGGAGTTCAATAATTTGAAAACATTCCTGCAAAATTAGTGATCAAGTTTTTAACAAAATGGGGACATCTCTGCCAGGGCAAGAGAGGAGTGGGGTGATGAGGCCTGGATAAAGGTGGGACCACACAGTCGTGATGTGGTTTGGCTCACCCTGTGTGTCTTGGGGCATAGTCTGATGAACACGTCTGCCAGTGGTGGAGGCAGCAACAGCACCACCTCCCCCTTCCCAGCTCTGCCCACCGAGCTGTGCCAAGGCAACTGTGCACGGAGCTACAGGCTCAGCTGTGCTGGGGAACTCTTCCGGTTTGAGAAAACCCATAACCGTTTATTGTCATTCAAACAATCATTTTATGACCCAACAAACCCTCCCCACCCGGAAAGGGGAATCGGGGAAAACAAGGAACCACAAGGGTTGAAATATAAATAGATTTAATAGGATAAGGCTAAATAATTAACAATAGTACTAAAGAATCAGTATTGATCCGAATACTAATATAAGATACACAAGAGTTATACTCAGCCCATCACAGGGCCCATACACAGCCTGCTACATCACAGGTAGCTGTGCACTCCCAGCAGGGGATGGCAAATGTGGGACACTGCCAGCACTATGGCTTCAGGAGGAAGGGAAGGCCTTGAGGCTCCGGCACCTCTGGGGTGCCACCATCACGGGAGAGAGAAGCTCCTCAGCAAACTGTCTAATTTATATTGAATGTGACGTTCATAATATGGAATAATCCTGTTGGCCAGCCTGGGTCAAGTGTCCAGGTCTCGCTCCTCCTTATTGCACCTAGCAAGGCCTGAAAACACTGAGACCTTGAAACCCACATAGCCTAGCCGGCTATAAAGTAAATATTTTTATGAATTCAGACACTAGAGTCTCCTAAAAGTGCAGTTTTCCCAAGCATCAGAAAAGTTGGTGCTGTGTTACTCAGTCCGTGACAGGAACTAGACTAGATGAAAAGTAGCCTGGCAAAATAAAAGTTGTTTTCAGCCTTAGAGAGTCCACCTTGCAGACCCACAAACAACTGCTCGAGCATCTTCAGAGGTATGGCAATGAGGAGAAGCAACCAAAAGACGCTTAAGCCAGCAATACTACTAAAGAAGCATTTACCACCCTGTGATCTAGTTAGCCCACGGACTCCAGCAGTCAAAAGCTATCAGGTATCGCTGCAGCCTACCAAGTGCCATCAGCCTCAGCTGCTTCTGCTCCTCTCCAGCCTACAAAGAAGCACGAAGACCCCACACTACAAATGAGCTGGAAGTGTGGTCCTCGGGACACAGGTGGGGGCTCTCCGACAGCAACCCCAGGGACGAGGACAGGCTGCAGAAGGGCAGCAAGGATTGCAGCATTGAAACGCAGCAGCTGCTGGTTTTGATTTACATGTCTTAGGGAACTGGACCCCATTACTCGAGTGGATGTACACTGGTCTGGCACGCTTTGCCCTATTATTGCTAGGTATGTACATAGGTATGCACACGCTTGCGATGATTCTCTAAACAGCCCGTTGTTAGTATTTAAATTATAAAGTCAAAATTAAATCAAAGTAAAAGGTTAAGTTTTTTGGCCTTAAGATTAAATAACTTTTTTAAAATCCAAAAAGAGACCCTAAATTTTGCTTTACATCACTCTTCATTTTAATCATATTTGATTTGTACAATATATTTATCACATTTTTTCCAGATGACATGGCTGTACTTTAGTTAATACAATGTACAAAACTTACATACACATTGACTTCATCATTCAGCATGCACATAAAAACAATTGTTGTCCATCGTTCTATTTTCCACCTTTTAATAGTTTTGTTTAATAGATACAGGAGGGTAATCACTAAATGAAACCTTAATACGGACTACCAGGTTGTAAACAGAGCAGCAAATATGGTATAACCAAATTCAAAGTTCAAGAAATTCTATTTTTTATATTTAATAATTTTAGATTTGCATATCTATTTATTTTCCCCATAATAAAAATAAAAAATAATTAAAAACCCCACTTAGAGAAAACAAAGGAAAAATACTTTATCTGCATTTCTCTTGCAATTCCATTTGGAGAACAGTATTTCCTAAACATAGCCTATTCACTGCTGGATATGTAATTACCTTCAGTTCATAGTCTAGACGTTAATGCTTTCGTAGTATTTAAGACTCCTTGTAACATGCTTGCTGCTTTAAGTAAGCAAGGCTAAATCTTGACCAGATAAATTAGCAAAGAATGCAATAAAAGCTACAATAAAAGAACTTTATCCTCCAAACCTTCAAGTTGCTGCTAAATGAGATTTCTTTGAAATGCAGATCAGTTGAACTAGATTAGTGAATTTTAGCTCCTGTCAACATCATAACAAAATACAAATACAATTGTTCAGTGGCCTTATCTCCATGCTTCCATCTGCTGCCTTGTTATTTACTTTCCTTGATTTACTATGCAGATCTAAATAAGACACATCAAGGAGGGCTTACAACACAATGGCTTCTTAAGCTTTACATCAAGGTATTTGAAACTGAAGCCCTGAAAGGGCTGCCATCAAAGACATATCTCTAATGAACTTCCATATCAGAGAAGGTTTGGTATTTAATACTGCTGTGAAAAGAAAAAGCTACAAATCAGAATGGCCTATGAAGGAAAATGTCTGCAAATCTTGATGAGATTAGCACCTACCAGAATTAATATCGCAATAAAAATGATATCTGGTTCCTTGAAGAGTTAAAACTTCCAACCTTTGCAAAAATAATGCGTAGTGTCAGAATGGGAAAACTCAGCTGACAAGGTTGAAAGGTCAGGGCAACGTTCTTTTTTCTCCACAAAATGTTCAAAAAGCATTTTTGCTGGTGGCTTGATTAAGATACTGTTGACAAACTAGCCTTGGAATGAAGTAATTAACACAATCGGCAGCGCCTCTATGGTACTTTCCACAACAGCAGAATTTTATAGTATCTTTAAAAAAAAATTAGCAACAACCTCATGGTGAAACAACATAATCTAAAATGACAGCATGCAACATTTGTTCATCAATTTTACTATTTCCCTTTCTCCCCCACAGCAATCTATGACAGTGCAGGATAAAATCTTCTGTCAGTTTGCTTAAAAAAACAATCCTTAAGTGCCATTTCTATTACATGCCACAACCCTGCTCGCAAAGTGCAATAAATGAAGGAAGAACTTTCCTCCTCATGATTTCAACTCTCTCTATATCTGACAGATTAAACAAATATAAACAGCTTAAAAGTTTCGACAACCCACGTGTATGTAACCTTGCACAGTAAACCATCAGCTCTCGCAGTGTGCTGCTGTTTGACAGGAATTTTTTTTGCTAGGCACCAAAGTACATAAGCAAATGATACTTTTCTTTCTTAAGAAAGCATTTCAATCATTTATGTTCTTCTATAGCAAGGGAAGATCCCACAAGCATGTTCCGTACCGTGGATCAATCAGCTCCAAACCGAAGTAGACATGTTGCATGCTCCAGTGCCCGGAAATCATGCTGCAGGCTTCCCAGATGATGAAAACGGAGGTATGCAGTGCAGGGGAGCCCCACATGGCACCCGCTAGCTCCTGGGCATGTCAAACTTCACAACTACCCCACAGTCAATGACAGCAAACACCTTCCCGTTTCTTCTCGCCTCCAAACATGTACTTGTCTTTCTACCCTCCTTCCAAATTACAGGCAGTCTTCCAGAAACAAAGCCCCCAAACAGAAGCAGCGTCCCATGGCTACGCTGCAGAAACCACAGTTGTCTTTTTGCTAGATTTCATTTCGTACGGGCTGTGTTCCAGGCGTTCTTACGGCCACGGGAGACCACTACCTTTCCCTGTTTAATGAAATGACAAAACAACAGATTTGCATATGTAGAAGCAGGTGCTGTAACAGGTTTGACTACTCTTGACCTAAAGCATGTAAAAAAGATTTATCAGCAACAGCTGTCCCTAAGGTACTGGGGCTCTGACGGACAGTCAAAACTTTACCATCTGCACCGCCGTGTGTTAAAAGTGACAATCTGAATTAAAAGCTGGTCAACAAATCTCGTATAACTAATGCCTTCCATATCCCCATCCATATGTTGAATTCCCCAGATACACAACACTTGGATAATCCGTTATAAATACCAATCTTTAAATCTAAATAAAGTAAGACAATCTAGGAAGATGTGAAAACTAAGTCTGTGGGAGTTGCTACTTATTCACAAAACAACTATTTAAATAATACTTTGAACGTATGTAAGCTTCAAATGCTTCAACAATTTTACATAATGATATAAACATGTATTCTTTTAAAATAGCATTATATCTCTTTTCAGAATTAAAAAATAGCTATAAATACTTACATAAGCTAATTTGAGGATTTACAGTGCTACAGCATTGTTTAGCTTGTGGATTATTAACCAATACAATTTTTGTTTAGCTTAACTTCTCAGAAGCCTTTTTTGAATGCCTTGACAATAAGCCTGATTTGATGGCAAAACATTTCAGAGCATCTCTGTGTTCTCTGCACAATGAAGGTATTGCAGGGAAGTGAGGTTTGTGGTTTACGTTCTGATTTTTCCATATGATGAGGAACTGTGTTTTCTTCCCCGAGACCAGAGGAAGGAACCTGGGAATCTGAACACGACCCCTTGGTGAACACAGTGACTTGTTCTGGAGCTATGCTAGCAGAAGGTAGCACCATATGCCCCGAGCCCCAACTTGGATGCTCTTTCTACAGTCTAATGTGCTTGTCAAAAGATGTTAAAATCACAGATTTACTTTCTCTGGACATACTTTGTTATTGTACAAAGTAGAAAGAAAGGATAATACAATTTATTAGGACTTATATAGACTAGCATCCAAGTATACTTTCATCGGTTTAAACTGGGAGATCTTTTTTTATTAGTGAACAGTTTCTGAGGTGTTCAACATTACGTCAATCTTATGCCTGATACCAATCACAGCTATTATAACTCTTACCGAATACAAACTAACTACATTCTAAACTTTAGCATCAATAATTTTCCTTCTCATGAAAGTGTGGAAAAACACTGCTCATTAGCTTAAAATGAATGAAAATCACCAATCTTTGCTCCACTGAATTTCACTTGGGGGGGTTGGACTAGATGATCTCCAGAGGTCCCTTTCAAGTTCATATGATTCTGTGATGCTGTGAACTTTTACATGTTTGGGGTTTTTTTAATATTCAGAACACCACAGATTTTATCACTGACATCCAGGCAGGAAAATTACTAAAGGAAGAAAAAAATAGTCCATGGAGCACATACTGGAAGCAAATTTAAACTAACAGAAAATATGCTTCACAACATTTCTAATGATAATTTTAAAATGTCGTGGCACACGTAAATTAATTCAATTTGTGTTTTGTTCTTTAGTTTTTAGAAGAAAGAGAAGCATTTTATTTTAAAAATATATCTATATGTGTATATATTTGCAGGCACTGATGAAAGACAGGAGGTACTTTTTTCTCAAGTGAATAATAAACCTATCTTGCAGAATTTTGTGAGGTTCTAGTGATCCTTCAAACAGTTACAATTTCACGCAAAACCAATGCAGACTTGAAAAAAAAGAAATACAATTTATTTACTCACTAGGTTGTAACTGTCTGTTGAGAGCTACAGTGATCCCCTCAAGAGCATAAATATTTAGACAAATTTTAAAATGTGTATTATATACTTGACAGAATGTATTTACATGACAGCTCAGAGCTTAAGCAATTTGATCAGAAATATTTCCCCTATAAAACAAAGTCATGTCAGAGAAAAAAAAAAAAAAAAAAAGCAGCTGAGCCATGTAAAGAGGCTTGAGATTAAAAACATAACCATTTAGAAACAGATTAGCCATTTAAGTGCTTGCGTCAAAATTGTGATAACCTTCATCCTACATCCCGATTCACTGGATCCTATGTATGAGTTTATGAAAATCGAAGATGAACAGCATATGGCATTAACTCTGTGTCTTCTTTTACTAAGCCATTTAATTGCCTGCTCGTTATCTGCTGCCCTCCACTCCGGCAGGTGCTGTATCCCAGGCAGGCAGGGTGCCTCAGCATGGCATGGCATGGCATGGCATGGCATGGTGGGGATGCCCGGCTCAGCCAGCCACCCAGGGGACTGTCTGGGGCTGGGGCAGGAAATCACCCCTCTCCTGCCTGGCAGAAAGCTGGAAGCCGGCTCCCTTCACAACACTGCTGAAGTGATGTCCAAGAGTGCCAGAAAAGGTGGAAATAAGCCTTCCACTACCTGCTGGCACTTGGGGCAGAGGGCAGACTCTCACTGCCTCCCTGGAGCACAGCTCTCCCCAACACAGCCACTGTGGAAGCTGAGGGCTCATTTACCCCTCTGTGACCTACTGTGCTTTATCTTGGCGTAATTTAAACAAATTACATATTTTGGGATCCGATATTGTGTCTCAGATCAGGGTTCATAGAATCATAGAATGGTTCAGGTTGGAAAGGGCCTTGAAGATCATCTAGTTCCAAGGCTCCTGCCATGGGTAGGGACACCTCCAACTAGATCAGGTTACTCAAAGCACCATCCAACTTGGTCTTGAACACTTCCAGGGATGGAGCATCCATAGCTTCGCTGGGCAACCTGCTCCAGTGTCTCATCACCCTCAGAGTAAAGAATTTACTCCTGACATCTAATCTAAATCTACCCGCTCTGAGTTTAAAACTGTTACCCCTATAACCAAGCCCAATTTTACGCCACCACCATGACATGACTGCCAGGGGAACCCTCCCTCCAACAGGAGACCGACCCCAAGAGACTTGGGATCTCAATACAGCCAAAGCAAACCACCAAGGCATGAAAAATGCAAGTACAGAAAAATCTGGTAAATAAATTTACAGGCATAAATTCCCACTCTATTCTCTACTTTTCAAAAGTGAGAGGGGCTTTGTAAGGAAAACAGAGATGGCTCAACTTCAATGCGAACTGCTGCCACCAAGCAGCAACTTACTAGAAAAAAGGTGTGAAAGATTTGTAATACATGTATTGAAAAGCTATCACATGAGCAACTTGGAGAACCATTTATACTCTCACCAAGAAAAACAGGTACATCAAGGGAACTATTTAGATTAAAAGAAGATGCAGAAGCGGAAACAGGAAGCATTAACAAGGAGTGGACCCAGAGCCAAACAGTAAACTGTAAATGCCTGGTCAAAGAAATTAGGTTTGGACCATCTTTACTCGCTGTTTTGCAATACTAAAATCAGATTCATCCCACCTAAATTTAAACACCTGAATAGGATAGAGTTGCTACCTAACACAGAGCTCCCAGCACAGCCTGTGGCTGTCCCCCGTAGGGGAAGCCAGGGTGCATGCTGTCCCAGTTCAGGAGCATCACTGGAGCACCTGATGTTTGGATGGACAAATTCAGCCACTGTTAGGTTGAATCACGAGAGGGAGTAGGCTGCAAGAACAATTTTTTTTGCAGAACAAATGAATTGTTGGATACTCTTCTAAACATAATGCAATCTGAGTTAAAAAACAATAATTCAACTCCAGATCATAGTTTTACACTGAATATGTCATAAAGCATAGGTTACATGTTACATAGATTTTTTTTCATGTCTTTTGGACTGTTTAAATACAATGACTATTAATGTTGAATTCTGTGAACTTAAGTGTATCTGTTAAGTTAGCTATTTCACTACCAGAACAAAACATGTTTAGTTAATCTTAGCTGTAATTTTCACTGTTTAAATAAATTAAAAGTCAGGAAACAGTGGTGAAAAAACGCTGAGAATATTTGTTTAAAAAAGCCCCAAAATAAAAAACAAAACCCCAGCACATATGGACACCATGTACTTGTGGACCACAAAAAACCATAATACTTGTCAAAGAAATTATTTCTTATTCTACTCTCCTTCCAAACTATAAACAAATCATTTAGACTTAAATTTTGAAAACTGTTGCCTGTTGTAAAAAGATGTGTGTCTCATAATGCACACAGAATGGTTTCTTCACACAGACTTGTTTACTTAATGCATTAAGTAGCATACAGAGGTGATCTTTATGCTTGCAGCACATAAAATCCAGATTATTTATATTTTATATTAAAATAAGATGCCAATTAGTGAATTTTCAGATATTAATTACCCTGCTAAAGTCTATTTCCTTATTGTTTACAGACAGAAATACTCTTTCAAATTTAAAAGTGGGAATCTTAAAAAGTGGAGAAATACAATTATAAAATGTTCTTTAGTTACAATTATATTCCAAGGTTGCAGAATACTGTATCTGTCCCAATTTTACAGAACTGCTTAAGGCATCTGCCAACCAAGTTTCAAGAGGATTAGCTGTAATGAAAATGCAACATATGTAAATACAACCACGTATTTAAATGTCAAATATTTCAAACACAATAGAAAAATTACAAATTCAAAATTATCTTTCCAAACATATAATTCTATCAACTCCTTCCATGAAAGATAAAAACTTGGAAATGGTATTTTTATGCTGTACAAAACACACAATGTGGCAATACGTCGTTAGCCTTCTTAATGTATCTCATTATTTAACTGAATGGGGATTTTTTACAAACGCACAGCATACTCCACGTTTAACACCAATTCCACATACGTCAGATTCACCTTGTAGATTCAGAAGAATCTTGGTGCGTGTGCTAAAGCTAGCAAAAATAAGGTATGCTATGAAGTTTAAAAAAGCACCTTTTCCTCTGTGCACTTTGGGTATCTTGTTTACTTGACATGATGTATGATAATAGCACATGAGAAAGAACGCAATTACACAAGCAAATCAAACCATGCAGCTAAAACTCCTCTGACTTCAGACACGTTTTTCTCATCTCTGGATGTGGTACAACCTTGCTGTGAACTATTAGGTTTCCACTACTTAGAGACAGACGGTTTCATACTGCTCAACAGAGATTACTGCTGTCTATCTAAATAGGGCTTACAGTGGCATCAGCATATTTTATTAACTCAGAATCATAAATCCTATTCTTATATGGTCTCAAAGACCAATACTCCTAGGGTCAGTTAAATTTACAACAGCGTGGCATCTACCAGAAGGAAGCTTCAAAGTAAGGATATGCTCCTTTCCAATAGCCCCCCAGAAATTTGGGTATCTATTGAAAGTTTAAAACAAAATACCCCAACCTTGATATTAAACTGCAGTTTCCCAGGCAGATTTTTAGCTCACTGCAACATTACACAGTATGCCAAAACACTCTGTAATGCCTCACAACCCAGGTTTTCTTTGTGGCTTAAGAATTCTCCCTCCTTTGCATGACAAGCGCGTACCTGCAGGCTAGCAGATCTTAACATTCACTCTTCTGTGACTGGAGCTGTGAACACCTGTGAAGGAAAAATCTACACATTTTTGAGCATCCAAGGAATACTCCTTTATATTCCATTGCATATCAGTACATGGAAGTGCTCTTATTAGCACCAAGAAAATTATTTTTGCATATATTCCTCACCTATACTCTGAACTCACAAAGGAACACAATTATTATCCTGCATATATACTGTTAAAGTCTGGATAGCAAGATGAAAACAGAGAAAACAAACTCAAGCAAGTAACAGCCCTAAATAATACAGAAATTTTCAATTATATTCAAATTCTACAAACCAAAAGACCATTTTAAATAATAGGCTGGTATCTACTTACACAAACTTTATTCTACTCCCTCCAAATAAATGCACTAACCATTTGGTGAATCAAAAACAAAATTTTGACTTCACAGGAGCAATTATCTTCTAAATAATTATCTAGATAAACATTGTTGTTTTTTTTTCACTGAGGTGTACCAAACATCATTTAGCCCCAAGCAATCTTCAGAAACACAAATCACATCCTAGTGCCTCCTCGGGGGAAGAACCAGCCTTGGCATCTTCCTCCGCATCGTTCAGTGACACTAAACTCTGCAGGGTAGTCAGGCGGTTTACATAATGCAAGCAAAAGAGAAGCACTGCACAACCCCTTGCTGAACTTGGAAACACTAGAAGAAAACACATAACTATCTCCATCAATTGCTCTATTTTTCACCCTTTTTTTTTCTCCCCAGTAAGTATCCTAAATCAAAATCAGACATCACAAAGGTGGCTTTCCTGCCCTTGTCAGGGCAGGCCCTGCACACTGAGGAGAGTCCCTGAGTCCTTTTCTAAGAATGGATGATGAAGGTAGAATTAATCCATATATCAATAATTATTAAAGTGTTACTATTATTAAACATCTATAAGTCAATGACTCCTTAAAGATCCCTTCCTTTTGCTACAAACAGCCTTATTTAAAGGCTGTTATCAAGGTTCTGCAATTTGGGGATATGATTTTAAAGTAATAAACCAATTTTAAACAAGATCTCAAATTGCAGATCATTTACTATTTTATCGTATTTTTATTGTAACACAACACTATTCAGTGGAACTTCACTCTCAAATAGCAACTTAACAATTCAATGCTATCACTGCTAAAAAACAGTGAGCTTTGAAGCCATTTGATCTCCTCATATCAAAACTGCAGTCTTGTACTTATTTCAGAATCTACTTAATCTGCAATTTTGCAACAAAAAAGTAAAGGGACTACGAAAAGCAAAGTGCCAGAAGTAAACATTTTGATCAACTTAATTCTCTTTTAAAAAACAAAACTCCTGCTGTTCCTTTTTAGAAAAATACCTTGACATTTAAAGACAAAATAGCAGCGTATGTGTGACTTGTTTACATCAGATCGAAATAAATCCCTCCTAAATGTAGAAAGCACAAAGTTTTCTTTTGGTAGCTTATGAATAACATTTAAGAAAATGCTTAAAACACTTAGCAGATCTTTTGACAATTTAGCAACCCCATCAGTATAGCTGCTCAGACACCATGGTGATGTGCATCCTATATAGACTACTGAAAAAGAAGCACCAACTCAAACATGAGCATCTGATTTTAGCTTATAGAACAGGGACAGGCTGCAATTATACAGCATGTAACAAGGTAGGTGTTGCAGTATCATATGGTGTATCACCAAGAAATGGGAGAAGTGCTGAGTCGGAAACACTGATGACTTGCTATGATGTGCGTGCCAGTAAAAATACGGTTTGGAAGGAACTAATAAAGTGGTTGGCCCTCAGAAAAAAAATGTATGTGCACTAAATACTTTAAGCATGAAGACTTATAATAAATATGAGATTCAGCTACCCAAGTAAAATTACACAGAAGCTCCTTTCTTCAGATGCATCCCAGCCTGCATCTGCAGGAATACCATGCTGGCTTTGAGCAAGCTGCCACAGCCTCCGGTTTCTTCTGTCTCAAACTCTGTTAGTTATTACTAGGTTTTTCAATTAAGATATTGCACAGTTGGGCAACCATTACTGTGCCCACTATTTTACAAGGACACTGTCTTCAGAGATACAATATCCACTCACAAAGTTGTAGGTGATTTTTTTTAAGGCAAACCAACATTTGCAGGGTTGTTTCTTGGGACAGGGCAAGCAGATTTAACAGCTCACTACTACCACAAAAATAATCTTTCCCCTCCTCTCCCTCTGCCTTCTCATGCCAGGTACTGGTACCCACTGCCTACCTTATGCCATCTACAGCCATCTCAGACCCCTCTGTGGGCCAATTCAATTCACTGGAACAGCAGAAATCATAGAATCATAGAATTGTCTAGGTTGGAAGAGACCTTTAAGATCATTGAGTCCAACCATCAACCTAACACTGCCAAAGTCATCACTAAACCATGTCCCTAAGCACCACATCTACCCATCTTACCTCCAGAGATGGTTATTTCACCACCTTCCTGGGCAGCCTGTTCCAATGTTTGATAACCCTTTCCGTAAAGGAATTTTTTTTTGCCAAGTTGGGTTTCTGCTGTTTTGCTGAGTTAATTTGACCAACAGAAGGGTCCCTGAGCTCGAGATCCAGCCCAAGAGAGGTCACAAGCCCAGACATGTGAGAAGAGGGAAGGGGACAGTGGGCACAATGAAAGAGACCAGGAGGAAGCCCCTCTCAAAGCTGGCAACAGCGTATCATCTTGAGATCAGCTGATTAAAGGGAAACTTTCTTCTTCCCAAGAGTACCTCAGACTTGCTTCTCAGAAAATACTGGGTCGACTGTCCTGTATATGTCACCAGAGCATTGGCTACCCAGTAGCTCCAGCACCTACTGCAATCCTGGGCAAACAAGCCCAGATTCACACTTCTTCCCACCCGGATGGGCCCTAGCTAAGACACGATGCTCTCTAGGGAGCCAGGCACTTTCACAGCATCCTCTAACTGAAATAGCCATCACACGTTCAAAGGCTTTACTTATCAAAAGTCTGCATATAAAACATCAATAACTCATGACACTACCTAACAGGGTCTGTGCAGACCAGGGGACAATTTGAGGGTTACAGTCAAAATGTTACTCAATTTCTCTCACAGTAAACAGTATCTAAATTTGTGTACCACTTCCTTCTAGTTTACACAATGGAAATAAGCACTGGGTTTGTAAGTTATTTGTTTGTTTATGTATACTTAAGAGAGGTGGGGAGGAAACAGAGAACAATAAAAGGAAAAAAGAGCATGTTACTGAGCCATCATGTGTCCCATTACAACAACTGCTCTTGGATTTATCCAATGGATTTACATACAGATGTATGTAGTCTGGTGTTAGACTCACTTTCAGCCTGTGTTAAAGCAAATCCCCAAAAAGCGGGGCCCAGAAACAAGACTACTTTGTCTCTAGTTTGTACAAAAGCTACTCCAAACCAAAACACCAGCTCAAAACTGAGAACTCTTAAATCATTTTAATGAAGTTTTGAAAGAAAATTCTCACACTTCCTGAAAGTAAAAAAGCAGGAACTTGAGGAGAGAGATGGTATTTGGGCACACATTTGGAGAACAAAGCACCATTTGGTCCTGCTAATAAACTGCAAGCAGAACTCCCAGGTAGACATTATCTAAAGGTTTTCTTCTCAGTCTTCTCAGTCGTAACAGTCAAAGATCTCGGGGGATGACAGATGGGCAAAATAAAATTATGAAAGTAGTAGAGACAGGTTGCATTGGTGACACTGACAGGTTTCCAGGCTACTACCTAACTCCAAACTAACGATGACTAAGCCTGTAGTCACTCACAACTCGAAAAACTGTTGTTCAAGCTTTCAAAACTTGAAACTAAGCTTTCAAGGTTTTCAGAACACAGGACTTTTTACATAAACTTCCCAACTCAAACCTCAAATATAACAACCTTCCTTTATGGAAATGTGGCTTTCAAGAATTATTTATTATCAAGCTAGAAGTATACGCTGCCAAGTGCAACCCAAGATCCTACAATGGACACTAGATACTTTATATTGCCAAAAAATCTGCAGGAGGCTGCAAGTTGAGATCCAGACACCCACCAAGCTGCTGATGCCTAAGTTTCCTGGTTGGGAACCCAACTGTTTATTCAGCCCATTTTGATTCTCCCTACTCACAGCAAAGCACAGGCCAACTTTTTTACCCACAGCAAATATCTACAGTTCTTCCACAGAAGCATCTATCTTCTCCCCTTGACAGCTGAGTTAGTTCACTGTTAAAAATACTGTCTGGGAAGATGTTGATTCTCTACAGCATGCAAAACCTCGAAAAGTGTAAGATATTGTTTTGAGCATAATTAAGTTTTTATGCAGATGTAGGCAAATTAAAATTTCAATATGGTGGCATTAGTGATTCATGTAACCTGAAACGCCTCACATGATAACCTAAGATTAGAGAAATTTTGTCCAGTGAATAGAGTCCCAAGTTTCCTTTTTCATCTTACCACAAACCAAAAGGACCTCTGCTATCACATGACAGTCTGTCTTGTCTACCCTCTGCAATCCTGGAACTGCAAGGACTACCTGCAAGACAGATCTACCAACAGCAGATCTCAGCAAAACAGCTCTGCAGGTGACTCCAGGTGCAATCCCACCACAGCTGAAGTTTACCTGCCTTGTTGTCCTTCATGACCTCTTTCCTTCCCAGCCCACCCCCTTGCATGTTTACTGGACTGCTGGCTGGATTGTTTCAGAGCAGCACAACTCAGCAGAAACCTAACACCATAAATAAAACTACAAAAAATAAAGCATATTTATCAACTTAGCATGCTGAAATGATTTAGTGAAGTCCAAGAAATACCAGAGTTGGTGCACAGAAATTAGACTACACTGAAGTGAGACACTATTACAGAGTTTACTGAAGATTTCAAATCAAATTGTTTTGTATCAGTAGTCTCACCTTCTTCACTTTCTCTCAATCTCTGGTTTCTCTTAAGTAATTTTTCATGCCGTTATTTTAAATTTACAGAAGTACCTTTGAGATCCTCCCTCTGACAATTCTTCATATTTCTTTCCTAGTTCCAGTCACTTCAAATGTTGCTCCGCCTTTTGAATCTCCTTCAGAAAGAAGGGCAGCTTTCACATGGTACAAGCTACAGCTCTCCTGCTTTCATTCCTTCCGTTCATATTCTTTATCATTATGTTTAACAGAATGAAGGAACACTACAGGTTCCTACTGAACAAAGAGATTTACAACAAAAATAGAAAACTGAGATGGCATTAAGGCACTGGAGTTTATAGGTAGCTGCAGGAGACAAGAGCACAAGAACACCTGGGAAAAAGTAAGGCATGATATCTAATGCCAAGGGAGTACTCTCTGAAAAATCCTTAAAATTTCTCATTTTTGCTGTCCACAGTACGCAGCAGTCACAGACCTTCTGATGTAAAATATTTCACAGGTATGTCAAGAAGCTCTACATGGAGACAAGGGATTTTATTACAAGTCAACAAGATTTAAAAATATGCCATTTCTTTTGCAAGAATGGTGGGTTTTTTACTAACTTACAACTTTTTAGTTTAGACCAATAGTATGTGTACAACTGAGATTCAGTGTGGTGTTGCCAATTCTCTTGATGTTATTATAAATATTTTTATACCAGCTTTCATACAGCCCATGTAACTCTGAAAGAACTTCATCCCTCAAAAAAAGTCTATACTTCCTATTCAAAAATACTTCAACCTATGGACAAGGTTTTTAAAAATATCAAAAATAATGGAAACTTCATACATTCTCATGTCTCTGAATTTCACATGAGTTCCTAAAAGCATGAGATAAAATTATTTGAAACAACTGAATTAATTTTAGTGGCTTATTTTACTGTCCCATTCTGATTCTGAAAGGTGACACATGTAGCATCCTTTAAATAACTGGGACCAAGACAGAGATGAAAAAATCATAGAATCATAGAATCATAGAATCATAGAATGGTTTGGGTTGGAAGGGACCTTAGAGATCATCTAGTTCCAACCCCCCTGCCATGGGCAGGGACACCTCCCACTAGAGCAGGCTGCTCAAAGATGGCAGGATGAAGTTAACTATGCTTTTCATAATTTGCTGACATAGACATATCCATGTTCAAGTAAAATTGCATGGAATTTTTCTTATTTCTGTTAAATAATTCAATATTAATTCAATTCTCTACATTTAGGAATCCCTTTCTGAGAAGCGTTGGTTAGTATAACAGTGTCACCTAAGGCGCCTTAAGTTATTTCCTTTGCCATACATATCCATTCTTCATTACCAGTGGGTCATGCATTTCCTCTGTTTTGGTCTTCCTCTTACACACATGCACACACAGAACCACCGATTCACTCTGCTAATATTTATTCGCAACAGCAGAATGGCCAACAAAAACTGCTCCAACATCACCCTGACAAAGGAGTTGGCTATAAAATAATAAGCCAGGCATCCATCTTCCTATTCTACAGA
>JAOXNO010000001.1:28439902-28485511 GCA_028565335.1 Limnodromus scolopaceus
AGATTAAGTATCTGTTGCATAATTATTGCTAAGTCTACCCTGCATTTCTCTATTGGCTATGTATCAGTAACTTTGCTTATCACAACGTTTAGATTTTTAGTCTAACACAAAAGAAGACTTCATAGAAAATTTCACACAAGTTTACTATTGTCGTAACACTAATAATCTATAACTTGTAGTGCTTTTTTACATAAAAGAGAAACTCATGTTGTTACAAGGCATAGGGAGTGACACAGAGCCAAGCAAAAGCTGGAAAAAAGACATGTGCATGTCTGTACCAAGATACAAAGGTCGTTAGTCCTCAGTGCCAAGGCATCCAAGTTTACGATGTAGGATGACTACAGAAAGCTGGCATCTAATCAAAGACCATGGCTCCAGAGTTAAGAATTTTAACAGGGCTTGACTTGTATTCTACACTAAGTTTTAAGAAGGTAACATCATTTTGTCTGTCTTGAGAGTATCATAACTAGGAATTCTTTACAGATGATGTTAAAGACCTTTGCACAGAAAGTGCTAACGCAAAAGCACAGGAGAGGTGCAAAATGTGAGCACTTCTTGACAGACGAAGTCCTGTCCCATCCTTCTCACCTCCTCCCCTTCTCGGTAGAAGTCCATTTGAATGCCAGTACCAAAGAAGGCACGGGATAAAAGCAAGAGAGAACTTGGATGGCACTTCCCAGAGCTGCTTACCTTCTGTTGTGGTTTCAGTTGGAACAGAGTTAACTTTTTTCCGAGCAGCTGGTGTAGTGCTGTGTTTTGGATTTGGGACGAGAAATAATTTTGATAGCGTACTGGTGCTTTCAGTTGTTCCTAAGCAGTCAAGGCCTTTCCTGATCCTCATACCGCCCTGCCAGTGAGTCGGATGGAGGTGCTCAAGGAGCTGGGAGGAGACACAGCCAGGACAGCTGACTCTAACTGACCAAAGGAATATTCTATGCTACATAACATCATGCTCAGCATATAAAGTTGGGGGAAGAAGAAAGAAGGGGAAGACATTCAGAGTTTTGGTGGGTTTCTTCCCAACTAACCGTTACGCATGATGGAACGCTGCTTTCCTGGAGATGTCTGAACACCTGCCTGATGATAGGATGAAGTGAATGAATTCCTTGTTTTGCTTTGCTTGCATGCACCAGTTTTGCTCTCCCTATTAAGCTGCATTTATCACAATCCACGAATTTTTTCCTCACTTTTACTGTTCTGATTCTCTCCCCTATCTGAACTGGGTGGAGTGAGCAAGCAGATGCATGGTTCTTGCTGCCAGCTGGGGTTAAACGACACTTTCACAAAGTCCCAGCTCCCTGAATGGGATGGCAACACTTGCAAAACCACTTGCAATGAACACAGAATCCCCCACCTGAAATGTGACTTCATAACTTTAAGTAGGAGGGACAAAACAGTGGAGAAACACTCAGCCGCTCAGTTTATACTAGAATACTGTCTTATTTTTATTCACAACATCATGCTTCTCTGAATAAATTTATTTTTATTTTAATATTAAGCATATTTAGTGTTGAGGGCAAGTTGAATGAGAGTGAAATGGACACAATTGCCATGACTACTCAAACAAAGCAGTGTGTGGAGGCAGCACCAGGCATGCTTGGGGACAAGAGGACAGGCACAGCCCTGTCCACCTCTTCCAGGGAACAAATGAGTGAGACAGAGACAGCTACACCTCAGAATATCATACACAGGAACCAAAAGGAAGTCAAAAGAGCAGTTATTAGATTGGAAGACAAACAACTTTAGACATCAAAAGTTTATTTTCTGTGATCCTACAATTGATTACTGTTCCTTGCCTTTGTAAATGCAGGTTTTACGTTACCTAGAAGTAGTTATTGTAGTCATCAGATGACTTTCCAGTATCCAGCAAGACATGCTTAGGCTTGCTTAAATTTCACTCTATAACTTTCTGTGGTTACTGCGATTTGGTAATTAGTTTTACTTCTTTAAGATAATTTAAGAGGTATTTTAAAAATCTGGGCTCAGATCTTCCTCACAGGTTAGAAGTACATACATAATGTTTAATGAAATAGAGTAACAATATACTCCAGTAAGCACATAATATTTTACCTATATGCCATGTGATCAGGCTACCAAGTGGAACTATCACATCTATGCCTGCCTATTTAAAGTTCCCATATTTCAGTGCTCAACAATAACATTCATCAATTAATTATCTTCTTAAGTCAGCCTCTCATATGGAATGGTATAGAGTTCACAATTGAGCAAACAGAATGTACAATATCCAAATAAAAATCAGTGTTAAATTTCAAACAAAAGATGATTGGCAGATGACCAATTTGCCACTATAACATCAGTACCAAGGTTATACCTAACCTTAAGGACCAAGCCTTCAAGAAGAATAAATGACATCTAAGGAAAGCAAGGATGGTTTTTTTCCTTGAGGACATTCAGAGCAATATTGGCAATGGTCCTATGCTGACATAAGAAACGAATCAGCTAAAAACAGTGGCAATGAAAAAACCACAAAGAGCCAGCAAATACCATCTCTCAATAGTGGATCAAACTCAGCAGCTGAACAGAAGGTAGTAGAGGACAAAATGATTTAAGAATAAGAAGTCATGAGGTCCAGAGATAGCTGTTAGTAAATGATGTCTCTTAAGATACAGAATATTTAATTCCTGTTGGACAATTCAAGAAGTCCACATTCTCCATTCATGTTAGACGTGAGCATTCTGTTAATTGGCTGAAATAGCCTGTTGTTGCTATTTTTAGTAAAGAAGAATACTAGCCACTTTCTTTCTTCGGGCTTCATGTAAATGCAAAAGGTTATACAGAAAAGGGGAGAGGGATGGGGAGGACTTAGAATCTGCCACATGCTGTCTTTATTGCTGCCATCCTGTTCTCACAGGAAAGAGCAGTATTCATCAGGGGCTATGTATGTTTTCTTTCTTCTCTCTTCTCTTTGGTGCTGATGCTGACACGCAGAGAGATTCCACTAGAAATGGTGCAGCACTGTTAATTATCAAAGGACACCCTGGGCTGAAATTGTGCTGGTACATACTGTACCCCGCACCTTCTTGAGCTGCAGTGGTGTGCTCTACAGCTAAAGCTTGCGTAGCATCTAGCCTTTAGAGTTTTTTAAAATACTTCTGAGAATGCTAAATGTTACTTACTAGCCACTTGTATTTTTCATAATGTGTAATCCACAGATATTTTCACACCCTGAGAAACAACTTATTGCTTCAGAATAGAGAAATTTTCTCCTTTGCAGGACTGGTAGAGGGTCTACTTTCATGATGAGTGAGTGAGAACACCAAGAAGGGCATTCCAGGTGGCATTTTAGCTCCTTCTCAACCACAAAGAAATACAGAAGAACTTCAAAGAACCCTGAAGGAGATGGGAAAGTCAGGCAAAAACAAATGCACGTGATAATTATTGTATTAAAAATAAAAATAAAGTATGCAAACTTTACATTTTTCAGTTCAATGACAGTCCGCATGTCATTCTGTGGACTGTCATATTGTGAAAGGCACCAAGCCATTAAGCCTCCATCATAAATTACGTAGCAGAAGACCTCAGAGGCTTCCAAGCAAAAAGCAATGCCATCAGTCATCAGTGTCTCAGACACCACCTAATGCCTGATGAAGATGTGGATGCATTTCCACAAGGCCACTCAACAATTATTTGGGCTTCAGTAGAAAAGTCCCAGTCAAGTTTGAAGATCCTGCTCTGGCCATTCACTGCAGATCTTGACACCAACTTCTATTCAGTTAGAAGGCAGCAGCCATACAGAAACCTTTGATGCTTTCAGCAACAGGCACAGACACTCTGCCCACGCTAATAAACCAAGAGGGCCAAGACATACACTCAGGGCATCTGGAAATACAAAAACATAGTACTTGCCTGTGCTGCCCTGACATCAAGTGTCTGAAGGAGGAAACTTGCAGGTCTGAGGATTAGGAAGAAAAACTGGGAGCGTAAGATAAAATGCAGCCACAAATGGAGAAAAGTAGTTGTTTTCCTCTACACATACCCCAAAAAAATGTGTATAGAAAATACAAATCTGCACTTGCCCCACTCTTCTTCCACTTTCATGGAAAGGTGGAGCTGCAAGTGGGCAGTTAAGAGATTACAAAGAAGTCCCATGTGGCCATGCATGGCTAGGTTTAAATCAAAGCAGCCACTGGACAAACATCTTAACAAGCCTAATAAAGCCTTTGAAGAACCTAGAAAAGAAAAAGGCAGAAAACAGAGACTTATTCTTTTGGTGAGTATGATCAGAAATGGGTGACGGGGCTAAGGGAGAGAACACTGGAACTGGTAACATACTAAATGTCAAGCACCCCTCTCAAATATTTACAGGGACTGGTGTAACTGAAGTAAAAGGTAATACTCTCACAGAATACTCACGAAACACTCAGCAAGCTCTCAGAAGTCTTCAGCATGCATATAGTGACAGTAGAGTACTTCGGGAAAGTGGCAAAAATCAGACAGACTAATCTGTGGGCAACAGTTATGAGAAACAGCAAAGATCTTGCAGGTTTTCTCCACAAAATCAAGAAAATCCAGGCATTGTAACAGTCTCAAATACTCTGGAAAACTGCAATGAAACAGGGCCCAGCTCAGGCTTCTTACGGCCAGAATTCCTCGCAATGCAGGGACTGGATGAAATCATTCCAACAGCCAACCTAAGCATGGTACCAAGAATGTGCTGAGAGAGACCCTGCACCCTGACCTCATCTTCAGCAGAAGCATGAGCACCTCCTGCCAGTGCAGAAAGTAAAACGGATTTGTGCCAGGCTGACTTCCCCTTGGAAAGATGCAGATGAAGCAACCAGAACAGATCTCCTGCACACCCTCAGGAAACGTGTCTGTGTTTGATAAATCTGACAGACAGCTGGACCATCAGGGAGAACAGCTGATCTTTGTCTCTAGGGACCAACTCTATAGGACCCTCATGGAATACAGAAAATGTTGCAATTTCTGCTTGGGCATGACACCGTTTGATGATCTCCAGAGCCTGGAAAACTCATGTAGATGTATTTCAGAAGCACTCTTGAGTTTCAAAACAAGTAACATGAGGCTCACAGTCCTGCACAGACCTTAGCCCTTGATGATGGGATTTATCCTATGGTATTCCCAGGCCAAACAGGATTTGCCAGGCTTCACTATCTGACTGGGGAAGAAACTGGAGGAGTATTGTCCTGTGGCCTGATACTGCCACCATAGCAAAAGTTTCCCATATTTTGAGAAACAATGGCTGGCCTGCTGAAAGGATACGGAGTCAGAGAGCACACAGAGGGGAGACAGTGCTAGGTGATGTGTGGCAGTTAGCTCCCAGCATCACAGAGGTTAGCTAGGAAGTGTATTGTCAGAAAAGGAAAGCACAGACTAGGATCTGTTCACAGACAAAAGAGCTCTCACAAACTGAGAGTTAATAGTTTCTCCAGTGATCCCAAGGATTTGCAGTAATATAATTTTTGATTCAAGTGTTCACCTTGGGACCCAGATGCTTGGAAAGAGACTGAGTCATTTGCAGAGATTCAGGTTTTGCACCTTTGTGGCACCCTTTATCAAGCAAACAATTGTAAAAGTAAATGAAAAAAGGCACATAGAGAAACAAGAAGATAACAGCAATGACTCTTCTACCACTACCATGAAAACTTCAAGGGTTACAGACAAGATACATGGAAAGTCCCTGAAATGAACACAGTTACCATCTGAGAAGAAAAAAAACTTTTGACAAGGAGGTAGATTTATAACCATATGAAAATATGCACCTACAACACTATAAAGTTACAACCCTCATACGGAACAACTAGACAAATGCTGCCTAAATCCATAATGAATCTCAGACATAGGAGTAGGGTGCCAAAACACCCTTTCTCTTGGCAAGAAGCAACTTCTGTATAAACCAGTCTACTGGGGTGTGCTGCAACTGGCTGTAAGACACCCGTGATGTAAAGCAAAATCCATCCACAGATAAGGCACACTTTCGTGAAAATAAATATCTGAAAAAGGACACAAAAGTAGGGATACGTGGTGAGCTGCATCACAGTCATTGTTCATTATGACTGGTACCGAAACATAAAATGTTTTGTTATACCAAGACGGTAGAAAACCTGTCAGTGTGGCCCCCAGAAAAGAAAAAAAAGTGGAAATACACATTACGAAGGCATAAAGTAAAGAAAAGCATAAGCTCCTGGGACAGCATCATTCCTACTGCCCACCTCTATGCCATGACCTGGCAGAGGTAGTAACTACAGTTGTCTACAACCTCAACCATAGTTTAGACTCCTCAAATCGCCATCTGGAGCAGACTGCCTGGAGAGAGCATGGGGATCATTTGGAGTCTTGTTCCTGACAAAATACAGCCTTCTTTCTTAGGATACATGGAGACATGACGTAGGAATTGGGTGTCCCTCACAGCTTTGCATGAGTATGGAACTTTACTAGCTCAAGAAGACATGGTTTAGTGATGGTTTTTATCAGAGTTAGGTCGATGGTTGGACTAGATGATCTTAAAGGTCCCTTCCAACATAGACAATTCTATGATTCTATGATTCTAAGAAATGAAGAAAGAGGAAACACCTAATAGGAGGTCCCTGGCAGATGTGTGGAACCAAGATTTTATCATAGTTAGGGAGACTAGCAAGAATATTCTCTCAACCACCTGTGTCTCAGAAGACATTAGAATGTAGCCTTCCAACATGCACAGGGAGGAGATCTGGAACAAGCAAAATTTTTTCCAACAATCTGATTTACAAGATGAAACTGCAATGATGCAAATGAACAGACTCACTTCCTCACTCAAGTAAAGGTCTAAAGACCCTGGCTGCTGAATCGCAAACATTCATCTTCCCTGAATACAGCAACTGCTTCCAGGGATGAGGCGTTAAGAGGGATGCAGACAAAGTCCATGCTCCCTGGAGCACGCTGTTTCTCGCCAAGTCTTTCTGGTGGCAGAAGGAGAGTAGGCTGGAGCAGAATGTCTGGCTCTAAAATTACTTTAATGGGGGCACTCTCATGCAACGTGTCCATGCATCAGGCTTTATCATGCTTCTACCTCTTTATTAAAGGGAACCCCGATATAGTCTGTGACCACTTCAGTAGGTTGTTGAAAGAGAACTAGTCATCATGTTTCCCCGTACTCCCTCGATGCAGGAGTAAGACAGGTGATCCAGATACAACCAACCATCAGACAACATTGCCAAGGCGTGAATATCTTCCAGACACTCATGGGTGAAAAAAAAATCTCATTTTGAGAAGGCAAATATAGGATCATAGAGCAAGAAGAACGATATATTACATCGTTAGAAGGGTTTTTGCCTCTGTAATGCAAATTGCTTCTGAAGAGATTTCTGTATTGAACAGGTAAGTACAAATTTAACCAGTGATAACTCAAGCAAATGCATTTATAAAGGATATATATATATATAAATTTGAAACAGATTTCTCTAACAGTATTCGAGAATATGTAAATATGCTTACCATGCGGATGCAGGTACAGGACACTATGAAATGTCACAACAGGGAATATACATAGTCACTTCACAGTAGCAAGATCTCTTACTCAGAATTTTTATTTCAGATATTAACTGAACATCAAATCACACAAGCATATGGTTTTCACTTCACAGTTTATTACTTTACTTTATTTGTCCTCGCATTTCCTTTTTTCACATAAACATTTCTCTCACATTGTTTTAATTTTTAAAATTCAATTACATAACTGGTGTTTGATGACGAGGCCTAGGAGGAAGCTCTCCCACAAAACTATAAAATCTTTCTTGTTCAAAATGAAACCAGCACAAAACTTTGAAGTAAATTACTAAATTCAAACTGCTTTTAAAAGCCAGAGATAAAGAAAATTGCAAAAATTCCTCTCAGAAAAACAAAGCCACCAAAGTTTTAAGATATTATGTTATTCAAAAAAAAGTCAAAGTTCAGACCTGCTGAGCAGCATACTCTTAGCAACATCAATCTGCATTCAATTCCAAAAAGAGCAACATACTGTTGATGTTATCACATTAGGAACTAGTGCTGTTTAAATATAATAGACTCTCAACTCAACCATAATAGTAAAGATATAGCTAAATTAGACCACGTAAATAATTCATTACAAGAGGCCTGATTTTGCATTATTTCGGTATTTTAAATTGCAAGTTACTCTCATGGATAGTAAACATTTTTACTGGAAGACCCCCACGATTTTTGGAACTTTCTTGGGCAATATGTTATTATCTTGGTATTAAGAATAAAGGAATCTGCAGTTCAGAGTTCCCTTATCCATGCCCTCAGAACAGACCACATCTGAAAAAAACAGTAAAACACATCTCCTTTATTTTTAATCTCTAAGATTGTTAGCCCCCCTTGTAAAATCTTTTCTTAAAACATGCTTCTTTAAATTACTTAAGTTTGAAAAAAATAGATTTTTCCACAGGAAAATAAGTTGAACTACTTAGAGAATTAACATTTTTTAGTTAATAACACAATATATTTTAAAAGTCAGCACAGAAGTTCTATGTTTGCTAGTAAGGACTTTTTCAATGCTATAAAGTTGCTTCTTTTTCATTTCATAATCAAAAGGCATATGCAGCATATTGAAATTCAAACATTTTAAATTCTGTAAAATAATAACCCTCATTGGAATATGACTTCATAATTTTGGTAGAGCTACACCAGCAATGTTTTCTCCAAACTGCATGGTAAGAAAAAGTCATTTTGTCTCACACGCAGGCACCAAAAGGAGGTTTACTGGAGGGCCAAAATCATTATTTTCCATTCCTAAATACAAGATGGTACACCTACAACTCCTAAATACTCTTTTTTTTTTTTCCAAATATTAATCCTAACCTTTAACATATTGCTAAAAATTGGAGCCTGAACAAAACAAAAAAAAGGGTTCTGCCTGCAGCCCAGACCTCTTTTGTCCTTGTTTCAGTTCTCCTTTGGGCCAAAGAGGTACAGAAGTCACTGAGGGACAGCTATACATAGCTTTCCCCCCAGGAAAGTGAATCTCCCCCTCTTCAGCTCTTCTCTAGATGCCCCGAGCTCTGCCTCCACCCAAGCAAGCAGAGAGGACAGAAAAGCGAGAAAGAAGCAGAAACCCCTTTAGGAGAGGTCACTGCCATCAGTCCTACGCAGTCCATGCTGACAACTCCTCCTGAACCCACTCACTGCACCAACTCTGGCTTTGGAAACAAGCAATCCACTTGTGTTTTTGTAGGAATATTTTGCATCAGATACCAGTATCTACCAAAACAGGAGAGATTTGCAAAGGAAGTTTATGCACTCTTTGAACTACGGACAAGTAACTTAAGATTGTCTTAAAATTCAGTGCCACAGATATACAAAAACAGAAATATAAAATAATCAGATTGTGTCTCAAACTGTACAAAATAAAAAGTTTCATGGATAGGATATAACATATGCAGTATTGAGTCATCTCTAAGTAATGTTGGTCAAGTTCAATTAAGTAGAACACATAATTTCAGTGAACTGCGATCATCATTGTTTCAAATTAGCATAAGTACAATATTAATTAAGCATTCTTAGAAAGCAAGACGAATTAGGTGTGAAGGAGAATATGAAATATCCATGATTAAAAAAACTCCCTACAAATCTTCTGCAACACTGTTATTATAGACTTATTTTTTTTCTTAATTTGACATGCTAAAGGTTACTTTCTATCATATGTGTAAGACACTACAGAATTTTTAGACCAGTATATCACAGTCTGACAACACCATCACATTAGGCAACTAAGCATGTCTCTTTTGCCATCCACCACTTCTGTCAGCTACGCTGAACAGTTCACTAAATCTTCCAGTGGAAAATGATAACACACCATCATTTGTGTTCAAATGATATGCTTTTTAACCAGGATCTGGTAAACAAGCTCTGAAGCACTCCATTAGAGCTGTCCAGAAGTTTTGCAATCGCTTCACTTGAATTAGACAACGTGTACGAGGCAGTCATTAATCGAAAAGAAGGAATACAATGAGGTCTTATTTCTATATTTAGTATTCATGTCATTCTGTGCATCTCTTGACCATACAATTTTTAATACATTGACAGTTTTGTAATGGTAATGGCTGGACAGCTTTTTCAAATGGGTATCTGCAAACTGTGACCTGCAGGTGGGACAACAGTTTGGAAATCCCAACGTTAACAGGCAGCAGAGGAAACACGAGATGGCTGTTTATGCTGAAAGGGCTCAGCTTTTTAACAGGTAACCCTGCAGACTTTCCACTGGAGGGGGGCTTACTCAGCTCTGCTGATGAAGAAACCAGGGTAAACATCAGCATTAGTACAGGTGTCAGTTCTCCAAAAACTGTCCTTCTAAGTCCTGTAATGGCATGTCCAGCTAATACAGTTTGTCTTCCAGAACTTCGTACAAACCTCTTCAGGACTAGCTACCTGGAATACAGACCTACAGATAAAGAAAGAAAGAAAACCAGACAAAAGAAGAGCTTTCAAAAGTTTTCTTTCTCCTTTTGTTCCATGGACCTCCAATTTTCAAAATGAATAAGCAGTAACTACCAGAAAGTAGAGAAAGGAGAATCCCTGCTATAAAAGGTTTCACTGGTTCTTTTTTTACGAAATAAACATAAGAATCATTTTATAAAGTAAAGGATTGGTTTTACTTAAGTTTGCGTCAAATGTTGGCAGGAACAGAGATGCAGCTAAAATCATGAGGAAAGGTAAGAGAGGTTTTTGTTATATTCTTTTATCGAGCCAATTACGTATGGAAAGAAAAGCCACGGCATTATACAAGCAAGATTCTCTTCATACTTGTTCCATTTCAGAGAAGGCTGCTTCCCTTTCTGTCTATATTTTCTCCACTTTTGGGTTGTCTGTGCTTTTAAATGCGCCACGTAACATGTCTGTCAATCTAGTCTAATTTTGCTTCTCTTTAATTTCTTTACACCACAGCCCCATAATCCTTGAGAGATCCTTCCTATAAGAACCACAGCCAGAGATCAGCAATCTTGGGACTTGCCCAACAGTTTGGGTCCTTCCCTCCTTCTACCACACAGCACTGGCCTTTCTTCTTCTCTGGGAGCTGAGCCCAGCCAGGACTGGTTTCAGAAACAGCTTTGGGAGAAAACAGACTCCATGTATCACTTATCCTGCTTCTTCTCACTCCCATCTCTTCCACTGGACACCCTATCTCAGATTTCTTGTAGCAGCCCACACGGCATGCACCAGAATCCTTTCTTATAAATCATGAGAGAGAAGTTAAGCAGAGGACAGTATTTACATTGAGGAGAGGTAGAGTAGAAGATTTCTACCTGGAGAAGATGACAGGTAGACAAGACAGTGATGTGATGATACTGCTGTTCCTGAAGTCTGTTTCAACATGCGTGACTTATGATGGGTATAACACAGCAAAGAGATGGAAATTAGTAAAAACATAAGAAGTTACCTTACCTCCAGGACCATTAGTGTACTTGAAAATGAAGACTCAAGGAAGAGAGAACCCTCCCAATTTCATTCATATGACTATCAGCAGGGCTGGGAAAGCAAGTCACTAGCCAAAAATCCCAGCTCATAATGGAGCCTTCATGAAACTTTCAGACCATATCACTTCCTCGGCACAGAAAGCTGATGAAGGGAAGACTGAAACAGTTGCTAGATTTAAATACTGACAGATTTTGGCAAGCTGTAGCATTGGTGGTGGACTTGTGAATCTAAAACTCCCTTTCTTCCATTAGCCTAAGACCATCAGAGGCCTGATAGAAGAAAACTTTTCTTCCCCCACCAACTATTTTGACAGACCAAACAGTTCTTGAGGCATAAATGAAAAATTTTATTCCCCAAACCAAAGTTATGGTTTTATAAAATCCCACAACTGCTCCACTCAATTCCATGTGTGTGCTCAGACACCTTCAAAATTAGGGGGGTTAAAGGAAATTATGCATGTGGAATGGATGACTCCTTTGCATCTCATCTCTCATTTGGGATAACAAATACTGGTAGAACAGGAAAAATTATTTGAACATGGAAGATGAGTTTTTCGGGAAATCAGGGAGGGTTGACAGTAGTAAAGAAACAAAGAATGAAGGAATGGCAAAAAGTGATCAGCATATGGCACACAGAGTGTATCTACATGACATTTATCAAATTATCTAGAAAAAAACATGTCCATTACAACACGAAGAAGAACTATGTGTATGTACACTGTATATAGCAACACATAACATTTCACAAGACAGGGAACACCTTCCTGGGAAACAGTAACTGTGAAAGAGTTACGGTGGTTAATTAGCATGAATATGAACTAGCATGGTCAAATGGACTAATGTAATCTCCTTACACATAAACAAGGAAATGTAACTGAGAAGCGATGCTACCTGAGCGTTTGACACTGGGATCACTCCTACCGAAACGGTGTCACCACCGTGACAGCCAAAATTCAAATGGGACACTGCTCAAATGGGGAGGATTCACAGAATACACTTCGAGCATGATTAAATGACTGGAAAACAGGCCTGGGAGTGAAAAAGTACATCTGTAGAAGATAATAGGATGATTTAACCACAGCCTGTAAGTACGCAAATGAAGGACAGAAGCTTAACAACACTGTTGTTCTCCTTCTCTAAGGAAGGTGTAACAACATCCTAGAAAGCTGAAACAAGACAAATTCAGATAAGAATTTAGGGACAAGGACTGAACATTGAATGCTAACCACTACAGCAGGCTACTGAGGGCTACAAAGGGCTTTCCATCACTGCAGGTTTTCCCTCTCTTTATCCCCCTCCTCCACTGAGATCAGCTGTCTTTCTAAGGGGTATGATTTACTCTATTGGCCTTAAAGCAGAAATGGAGGAAGTCCTCACCACAAAGGAAGTCATACCCAAAGATTACAGTAGTTCTTTACAGGCTTAAAAGCTGTTAAAGTAGGACAACAATAGCTCAAACTTCTTTTAATCCTTTATGCCCTCGTGACACGCTCATCAGCAAGGAGCACCTGCCAGGGACTAAGACCTTGCTCTACTCTGTGCTGTATAAACACAACATATAGGTAATCCCTGCATGGGAAAGCTGAAAACCCAAACATATGACACAAGACAAAACAGGTGGATTCAGAGGGAGAGCGGGAGGAAACAAGGAAACAATACAGGTCAGCAGGAAAGGCAGGAGCCCGCCCATCTGCAGCCCATCCATTGTCACGTTTTCTGTAGGCAACACAGCAAGGGAGAGTTTTAATGAGGGATTTGA
This sequence comes from Limnodromus scolopaceus, assembly GCA_028565335.1. Classification (NCBI taxonomy): domain Eukaryota; kingdom Metazoa; phylum Chordata; class Aves; order Charadriiformes; family Scolopacidae; genus Limnodromus; species Limnodromus scolopaceus. Next base: position 28,453,094 of record JAOXNO010000001.1, read on the forward strand.
AGTCAGAGAAGTTTAGACCAAAAATAATTTTGAGTAGTGAGGATAATTACCAGTGGAGCAAGTTACCACAGGCTGTCATGGGGTCTCCATCACCAGGAGTACTTTAAAACAGCGTTGATTTTTTTCCCCAGAAAAGATATGCTCTACTTCAAATAGAAATTAATTCAAGAAGTTCTATAGCTACTGTTATGCTGAAGATCACAATAGTCCCCTCTGGCTCTACAGACTGTGTTTTCCAAGTAACTCTTGCCCCTTTAAAAAGATGTATCATAATCTCATGTTAAACAAAATTATTAAGATCAGTTTATGGAGTCCCACAAAACCAATACAATTATTTATAAGATGCATCAGCTAAAAGACATCCCAGCACTCTTTTGCACTTTCTTTTTCCCCTGCTATGAAATAAGTAAACATATAGAGAAGCAGATTTCACTAAGCCCACATGCCTACCATACAATTAGGCCATTTAAACAGTTGAATGAATTGTTGAGTTCCCCAATGAGGATCATAAAAATATTACAAGAAAAAAATTACAGTATCACACTCATGCTGCACAATTTACTTTGCTTTAGAGAAATAAAATGAAACACAGAGAAAGATAACCAAAGTCTAGAATGTTCAAGGAAAAAGAAAGCTGCAAACCGTCCATTCAGAAAAGATTGAGACCACTTGAAAGCAGGTTAAAATAACATCTATATATCTAACAGAAAGGAGCGTAGACAAAAGATTTACGTCATCTGTGTTAAAACATTACTCAAGTTCTCAAGCTTGCAAGTCAGGGAGCTTTGGACAATACTTGGTGAGTCATAGAATCACAGAATAGCTGAGGCTGGCCAGGACCTCGGGAGGTCTCTAGTCCAATCCTGCTCATAGTAGGCTCAATTATGAGATCAGACCAGGTTACTCAGGACTATCAAGGGGTCAAGAATTTAATACTCAAATCTAAATTGAGTAGGAAACAAGGATTTAGCATCCCTGATAGAATAACTACAATAACCGCGTTAAGCATACAAGCAAACAGGTTTGTAACATAAGTAAATTTGTGTTTATCATCTACTCATTAATACATTTGAAAAAACTGTGTTTGTGATTCTCCTAAAACTACCACATGGGAAAGGTCTTAAATCAGCCTTTTAGTAGTAGTCCTTTTCAGATCCTACTATATATGCAACTGCACAGCAGTTCCTTTTAAGAGCAAGCTCATGTTGCTGGATAAATTCCAGAATTACTTAAACAGCATGACTTTGAGCATTACAGTGCCTATCTTCCCAATAGCAAAATGTTGAACTAATCAGCTATGGTTGGCATCTATGAAATCCCTAGAATAAAAAAAAAAAAAAAAAAAAAAATGATTGTTGAGTAAAAAAGTCTGTAAAATACTGGGGCTTTTTTATTATAGATGTTTTCTTAAGTGGTTCAACTAACTTTAAAAGTATTCAATGTGATAAATAACACATTAAGGAATGAATAATTGGCAAGGTAAAAGTGTAAGAGGATAGTGAATTCTTGGTCAAATAGTTAAAGAGACAATGGAAAGTGCCCTGTTACTGTATTTGCATAAAAACCCACATGTTACTGTAAATATCATCTCCTAACAAGGTACCATAATGCAAAGAATACAAATCAGCATTCTGAAGTGTTCTCTATAGGTCAAAGCAGATATTGTCTTGGACTATTTTTTAAAAATTTCTTTTGCACTTTTGCTGACATAGATCTAAGATATAATAACACAACTGGAGTTTCTAAAGTTGACCAACCTTTGTAATGATCTTCCAGAAACATTTTGAGGATGTTTAGTCAATATATATATTTGCCTTGTGAGTAGAAATGCACTCTAGTAAGAGCTTTTACCTTCATAACATTTGTAGAGAGTGCACTCAGATCATTCTTCACACTTGGCGCATGAGTATGAACAGCCAAGCACATTTAGTTCATTACAGTTTTTAAACATCTTAAGACGGCTATCTTGAAGGATCGAGAAAAACAGAGCAACATGCCAAACTAACATATACATGGACTAGGTATATGGAAAATCTTTTCATCTTTTGAGTAGTAAATTACAAGTGATAAACACCTTTTGGGGTAATAAACCATAAGCACATTATTCACACCATCGGTGATGCCTAGCAGTAATGTGCAACCATTTATTTTGAGGTAGGTGTGATGAACTCTTCACCTAAGCAAAGCTCCATCACTACTACACGACGAAACACATTGACTATGGATACCTTTCCAACAATGCAAAGTTTAGTGAAGTTTGAACATGTTTACAAGTAATCCCTGATCAAATGGCATTAATACAGACATCTGACAGTGAGCCACTGACGTACCTCGAGCCAGAACTCAAATGTGAATTCACTTTGTGGCTACCACATGGAGCTGGCTCAATTTGCAACTTTAACACTCTGCATGGAGGTACCTACACCTTTGTATCTGCCAGCTACAGGGACAAATAGTCTTGGGAACCATCTAAAGAGAGTAACTGTATCCATACAAAAGCAAGACTCCTTTTCATATTGAGGCAATAAAGGAGTCTCTATCCCAGAAGCATGGGACTTTGGAGGAGGGAAAGGAAAGACTTAAAATCGTTTCCAGATTAAAGAAAGTATTAGAAACCAAGTTTTAAAAATCCTGAAATAATACTATACTAAGACTATATATGTATTTGCCAACCTCTTAGAAAACTATTCTTGCAACATACAAGAGTAACTTCTGAACGTAACTATCTGAACATAAGAAAACACATTTTTACTATAAGGTAGCTGAACAATGGAGTAGGTTGCCCGGACAGATTGTAAACTCTCTGTCCCTGGAGATATTCAGAATTTAATTGGACAAGATCCAGGACAAACTGCTATAACTTCCTTGGAAAGGCAGTTGGACTAGGCAATCTTCAGATTTCCCTTCCAACCTCAGCTGATTCTGTGAACTTCATGGAAGAGCACAAAATTTAATAGTCACTAAAAGCATTAAGAGAGGCTTCTAGTCTAGACTACCTTGTCTAGTGGAAGGTGTCCCTGCCCATGGCAGGGGAATTGGAACTCAATGATCTTTAAGGTCCCTTCCAACCCGACCCATGGATTATGATTCTATGATCTTAAGTACCAGACTTGCATCCACTTGATTCCTTAGTATCTTAACCAGTTCTTCAAGCAACCTACAGAACTGAAAAGTGGGTTGGTATTATAGGTAAACAAACCAGGATGAAACTTGGAAAAATCTTGAGTGATTCAACAAAGACATGCAAGACTGCGTGGGACAAAAGTCTGGATCAGGTGGACAGATGAGAACAGCAGACTGGGAATATGGTCCACTTCACAAGCATCTCCTGGAGAGGTTTCTGCTACTGATGTTCCCTCTAGTGAGAGAGTCATCCAGCTTTCAAAAGGTAAAGTAGCAACACTCACACTAACTTTCGGCATATTCCCAAAATTCTGCATTAGCAGATCTTGAAGGAGAGGCAGCAACCTCCAATTATTCCATGTAAGGCAATTCAACTTGGTATCAAAATTTTCTATATCATCCCAAGTGACTGTTAAATATAGCCCTTTTTGTTTTACTTCAAAGAGAACATTTATGGGAACAGGGGAAAGGTATGTAGCATTCTACCTGGCCAAAGGAACAATAATAAATGCAACGGAGACTAACATCGTCCAGAAAAGGCATGAAAGGTTCAAACCTTTTCATAATGTCTGATTTAAATCTCTGAAAATCACTGAAAAGCTTCTCCCAGGGATATCAAACAGAAGTCTTCCATTCATGGTGCCTCAGGTTGAAGTGGCTTAGTTCATTTGGCAATATGGTTAGAACACCCCACAGATGGTACCAACACCTTGTTTCAACACCTTGTACAACACTGCACCGTTTGCAGAACTTAACTACTTCCCAGAAAAGAGAATCAGAACTCACACTAGCTTTGCCAGGTGTTATAGTACATCTGACAGAGTTTCTCACTCGCACATGAATGTGAAGATCATGAGGGATGAGAATAGAACTTCTCAGGAGCATGCTGACTTGAGCTCCAAGGCACTGATGCAGAGATCTTTAGACCAAGACCCGCAAAATTCTTTCCATCCAAGTGGAGAATAAAATACTTAGAAAGAGAGAGCTCTAGATGGGATATGAAAGGGCACTTTACAAAAGGCACTGCTTCTGAGTAGTAACATTTGATCTGTCGTACCACTTAATTATGCAATAGTACTTAATGACCTTAGACTAATGAAGTATCTTCCTAGGTAGCATCCCAGTCTCATATGCATGCCCAATTTGTTTCAGTGGTACAGTCTGGTATGCTGCATTATACTGCTGCCATGTATTCCCAGGAGAGCCTACCAAGACTTCTCAAGGGAGAAATACAGTCCAGCAATTGAGCACTGCATGACTAGAAGTGCAACCTAAACAACTGTTAGGTTATAAGAATATTCAGTACACCGGACATTAATTCAATTCCTGAGCAGATACAAGAAGATCTTGAAATCCATTTTACCAGAGTCTAATAAGCAGGAAACATGAAGTGACTTCCTTTTAAAATTAGCAAAGCCCTGGGTAAAAAAAAATCTCTGAATAACATGTAGGGATGAGGTTTTAGAGCCTCTGAGCTCTAGCAGGTCAGGAGAGAAGATCTGGGAAAGTGAACTGTCATCTTTTCCTGAGACTTCACTGGAGGGATACAAACAAGTATGTTTTAAAAAAGGAAATACAAACGTGCCATCTGGATACCTGGCACAGAAGGTGGCTTATCAGTACTGGGTGGTAGACGGACAGGCTTTGGAATTATATATATATATACATATTCCAGAAACAGAGAGGCCAAAAAACCAAAAGTGATCAAGTGCATCTCTGGATATCCTCCTTTCTTTAGTCTCCTGGATCTCCTCACATCAAGAAGAGAGATCTTCTCAGTGCAAGACCACAGTACTGGGATGGCCTCAAATGAGAAGCTGATATCCTTTTGCCATCAGATTTCTTTGGCTCTTAAGAGTAGGAAAACTTGCTGAAAAGCATTTCTATCCCTGATGTGGTGTTCCCACAGCAACTACTCTGAATAACTTCTGTTGTGTTCAATTCTGAGTACTCCGAAGTACTGACAAACTTTAAAAAAAATATTGTCAGGAATTTAAATTATAAAATAAGGGACCAGAGATGAAGGCTTCAATGGATTAAATAAATGCACAGATTGGTTACACAACAAACTGTCAAGAATAAGGTGATCACCTTATGTTTCCAGCCGCATGGAAAATACTAATGGGGAGAAAAAGAAACTACTTTAGTTGGTTAATGCTTGTAACTAACTACAGCAAAATGAATAAAAAGAGAAATCTAAAGGCAGTACTCCCATAGATATAAAACAACCAAGAAAAAATGAGTTTAAGAAGTCCCAGGTATTATTTTCAGTAACACTGAAGAAGGCACTTTATCTGAAAACAGACTGAGGAATCTACCCAAGAATTAAACATGTATTGGAACTGAAATAAATAAAATAATTTTAAAAAGCTCCTCCTATATTCTGTCTCCAAGTTTTCACAGTACTGTGCAACAGGCAAGCATGGGGGTTTTACAGATCTAGTTAGGCAAAAAGATGGGCATAGGATTGGAATGAACAACCTGAGTCGCCAGGTGTAATCTTTTGCTATTTAAAGCGACTGAATCATGCTAATTTTGCTGATAAGATCCTCTCTTTGAAATTTCCTGTCCCCTCCATACTACTTGAGTGCGCGGTTCTGTCTTGAATGCTCTCTCTTCCAGTCCAGATTTATCCAGGGCTAGTTTACACTCATTTGTACTTGTTCTAACAATGTCCCTCAGCTTAAACAGCTCTTCTTCCTCCCTGATGCCTTTTCTGCCTTTCCCTAACACCCTTAGAAATATGAAAGAGAAATCATATCCTCTCTCAGTTTTTGTTTCATTAAGCCAAACATGTCACACTTTCTTAGTCTCATCTTTCAAGATAAGCTTTCCATTTCCTGATCACCCTCACAGCCCATCTCTGTTGCTGTTCCAATATGAATTAATTTTTCCCAGGGAAGAAAAAGAAAAGTGTTAGGACTAGTAGCCTGTTCATCCCTCCCAGTTCATACCTAGCCTCAATATGCTGTTGTGTCATGTCTCCAGAGTTACAGTTCAGATTTAGCTAGTGTCTTTTTTACACCATAGTTACAAAAAAAAAGAATAAATTACAGATTACATAATATTATTGCAGACAGGATAATGAAGTACTGTTTATAAACACTAACTTTGGGAAAAGACCACAGAGTGCTTATTTGTATCATATGCTTAAGTAGCACGCAATCTTTCACAACCAAGTGACCACCAAGAAAATTAAGCCTGTTTCTTAGTACTATAATAAAGCATATTCATTCTAGCAACCCACATATTTTTATCTGCAAAGATGTTGTAAACTGAATTTTCAGATTCCATGTATACCTACGCATTACCTATATCAGAGAAACTGATTTAGCATAGGTTGTGTAGCTCAGTAACCTAAAGCAGATCTGAAGTAGCAAGCTGATCTGAACTGAAAGTTGTGTCAACTTCATGTGTTATCTAAATACTTGTGACCAAAGAAAGAGTTTGAAGTGTGTTAATGGACAGTAGCCACGTTCACTGCACATACCCCTCTACGGACCAAGCCCTCCAGATAAAGACAGGTTAGGGATTGGAGAGAGAGTACATACAGTTAGCTTTGCTCATCCTCTCCTTCTTTGGGAAGTTTCTCATTAATATCCCAGCTTTCCCACATGAAGAAAAGCACAACAAACCCCCAGAGATGAGGTATGGGTGTTATGGTAATGGCAGCATCTTACACTGATAGTGTAGAGAGAAGGACTCTGTCTACAGTGTGAAGCTTGGGGAATTTAGGCATCTGACCTCAACAATTTCATTCCCCTTCCTGGTGTCACCAACTACCAACAACCACATAAGCAACTCCTGACTCTACAGATGCACACACTGTGCAAAAGCAATGGCATCCACATATAAACCTGCAAAAAATCTTCATTTACACAGTTTCAACCCCTGTTAGTTTTAACAGATCACTCAAGACTGACTCAGTTGCTTAAAAAGTAGTGTAATTACTTGAAATCATAAACATTCCGCATATAATTACTAAAATTAATTACATATCCAAAAAACTGAAGTCCTGAATATAAATGATGCCTTCACATGCAAGACATGCAACAAGTATCACATCTCATATTTGAATATACATGAGTATTACTAAGTATTACTCTCCCCCAAGCCAAGGTATTTATTATGACAAAATATTTAGTCTCTGTTTTGAAACAGACTTTTATAGGCCAATGTTGTACCTTCCAAATATTTACATTTTTAAAGAATCAAAAACAAATGATCCTCTGCTACACACACACTCAAGAGTCAAGACAATACTCATCCATCAGCCTGAAAATGAACAGACACGTAACAAAAGCAAGTTGTTCAACACAGCGCGGGTAATGCCTTCAAATTTACTGCTGGCAGTGAATGAACTTGCTGTAGTATCAGTTATTAGCCGATTAACAGATCTGATAATAACTCATCCTTTCATTTCCAGATGTTCTACCTAGAAAATGCTCCAGAAAGAGAAATATCTCACAAACAAACAAAAAAACCAAACAAAAAACCCCAAAACCTTAACGGTTTCATTCTGAAAGCTTTCTAACTATCTGATGGACACGTACCATACACAACAGTCTACCTGTACTACTATTACGTTGCACTCCAGAGCAGTTATTTCAGTCACTTCTTAGGTACACTTGTTTTTTTTAAATGTGTGAGAGACAAAACACCTTGACTTAAATGATATTCTTAACAGAGTCCATAACCAGCATATTTCAGCTTCCAGCATGACAGCTTTCATCAGCTAAATATGAAAACAGGATGCAGAAATTCTAATTCATAGTGCAAATAATTACAGCACTTATGATTCACCCCATACCATGAAATGTGATTTTTATCACTGTAAATATGTTAGTTTAAATTTAAAACAAGAAAGCAGCTTTTAGATTATTGTTTTCCAAAAAATGCAAAGGACAAAATTAACTCACCATTAATGCTTTGGAACTAATAAGTCTAATTTTTAAGTGTATTGAAGCAAATGGATACTTTTGTACTGATATGAGTAATTAAAGTACAAGAGCTTCACAGACTCAGAGATGTAATGCAGCCCTTTTATCAAAAGCAGTCACTCTATCTCGGCCTGACAGTTAACAGCATATGATCTAGTAAACAAATACTTTCACACAGTACAAAAGTGCCATTAAAGGCCAGAACTGTCAACACAAATTCCATTCTTACAAGAGAAAAAAAATATATAAACTGTTGATCACCTCTGGTTGCCTTAACTAGCATGGAGGTTGTCATGGAAACATTTCTGCGAAGTTCACAGTGATGAAACACAAACACTTCCAGTTTAATTGCTATTAGGTTTAGCATACCAGAGTTTATTTATACTCAAAGAGCATTATGATAAAATGCAGCAGAAAGTAAAGCTAGTAATGATCTGGCATAACAAAGCCAATGGATTAAAAAAAAAAAAAAAGAAGAAAGAAAAGGAAAATAAAGCCAAATACAACTTTTGTATTAGGCTGAAATAAGACAAAAATGAATTACCTCTTTCCCAAAAATATTAACCAAACTTTCAGCATGAACAGGACTTGTGACTTGTCCATGACATTTTTAATGTAATTACATTAACATACTGACACGTAAAGTTACTAGAGAAACAAAGCGCCTTCAAACAAAGCAGTATATATTTGAACTACCTGGTATGTAAGTATTTATCATACAGATTCAAAACAGATTCTTAAAAAAAAACGTAGCATCATGTCAACTTCTGTAGCACACATCATGTGAATCCCACGTATAGGTGTCTCTTCTCCAGATAGAATAGACCTAGTCCTCCTATTTTCTTACCAACAGAACTCCCCCAGCATAAGTGACAATTCTGTTGTCCTTGCAGACAAATTGAGCCCAATGAGATTTCAAATAATAGTGCTGACTGACTGCATGAATTTAAGTCAGGGAGAGCTTAATTTTATTTCATTACAGTTAATGGGGATTCACTTTTATTTTATTAGAATTAAATAAAATTTATAGAGATGCATGAAAGTTACTAACTAAAATCTGCAGGTTCCTTTCATTATAATCCAATTTCATTTTTTAATTGTACTACATTCATTCTTAGTGCACGACTTAAGTTAATGCAAAAGCTTTAATAAATTCCAGTGACTTTTTATCTGTTTTCATTAGCAGAAGTTTACTCAACTCGGCTGACAGCCTGCAACACTGAGAAGCTGACCAGAGGTCAGGGGTTTGGAAGAGGGACTGGAACCAGTCAGTGCACTGAAGTGCGTAAGGCACGAGTACAGAATGAGGACTTGGACGTGGTGCTGTGGGGGTGGGCTAAACATGGATGGGGAGCGGGAAAAAGAAATCAAGTAGGTTGCGGCATGCTCACTTTACAGACATCGTCAAATTTGTGGCTGCTGACTCTGGTACACAAGTTTAGGAATGCAATCTATTGCCCATAACCTGCCATCAGTTTTTTTCATTCACATGAGTGATATGTTTTGAAAAAAATGTATGGAAGGGAAAATGATCTATAATGAAATAACTATATTTTTAATCATTTTCCAGTACCTGCTTGTTATGTCTAATATCAAAGTGAAAATACATTCCTCTTTACAATTACCATATTTATGCCTCTTAATTCTGTTTTTTCTTTTCCCATTTGCCCCTCTTGCATTTATTCATTCTCCACTTTTCTTCTTGCTGATGTTCCTGACAATCATCATTCTCCCCTTCCCAGCCGCAAAAGTTATCATAAATGAAATTGTTAACACTGAATTTTAAAGACCATCATTAGGTTTAGAATGAGTACCTAAAAAAGGATTAATAAAGAAAATGGAACGAGGATAGAGTTAGTGTTTCAGATTACCAGCAGATTCGGGAAAATAACACACTAACAAGTTTACATTCTCAAGATTACAATTATTATCCCAACATGAATACATGGATTTGAAATGAAAGCTTAGATCTGGAGCAATTTGAAAAATACCACAAACATTATTGTCAAGTAGGCTTATACCCACCATGTAGAGAATAATTTCTTTCTTTATTAGCTAGCTATACTTCAGCTCCTACTATATAATTTAGCTTCTAAGATGCTACTTCCTGTTAATTAATAATATGCTTCTGATCTATACAAACATTTTTTCTGTGAAAATTACTTGAAGACAGCAGCTTCTTTAACCTCGATATGCTATTCTGCAGTATTACCATGATCATTACTGTAGAATCCGAATGTACCCAGTGCTGTCACTGGTATTTGTCTTCTGGTCCTCTTCCCACAAGGAAGAAATATGCAGATGAGTGTCCTGTTTTGTAAAAGCCCTTTTCTACTTCCATGAGTTATTTCATCCTAGGGGCAACTGGAAAGTTGGTCTGTTCGGAGAATACCCACACAAATAAACTTCCATGTACTCATATTAAAGAAAAAAGATACTAATTTAAAAAGACTTTGGATTAGAAGTGAAATATGATTGAAATTATGATGGTCTTCAATTCTTTCTCCAAGATCTGAAGCATAGTTTCCTGATGAAGAGACCACGCAAGTCAGGAGAGATGGGGAAACCAGGACTCTGTGAGAAAGCAGAGTCCCCCAACAGCTTTCTTCTTGGTGGCCCCTGCATGAAAGGTGAAGGAGCTATGGAGGAAACCCCACCTCCCTTTCAGTCTTTGATTGCCTTTTTCTCATCTCTTTCCAGTTCCTCAACAACAAAATATGATCCTAGGCACACCTAAACCACAGCTCTTCTAGATGGAAACAGTCACACCAAGCTAATCCTAGTGCTCTACAAGCTCTTGGTAATGAAGAGCAATGGGCCAGAAGAAGATAGAACAAATCCCATTACTGAGTATCGAGATCCCTGACTGTTTCCTTGCTTGATAATAAAAAGCAAAAGAAGATATACTGAAGATGGATGTGGAACATGGGACACACTCCAGTATGCTAAGTCTTAAATACACTTCAGTACAAACAAAGAAAAAAATCCAACTACACTAATAGGATCTAAAGCCTCTGTATCACTGCCCCCAAGTGATTAAAATCTGTTGAATTTCAGGCACTTGTTTCCCAAGAGATTAAATATTTAAGGTAAAAAAAGCTGTTAAGATTATGACTGTTTACCTCATTGGTGGCAGCATCTTCACAAGTGAGCAGGAACAAGCTCATTCTTGCTTCCCCTCAAATTCATTCTCTCTCTCAGTGGAACGACATCGCAAAGAGAGAGGATGGTATCTTTATTTTAAAAATTTTACTTGTCATATTAAAAGCTGCATAGTCAATTCATTTACGTTTTCTTTGTAGCACAAAGGCAGTCTGTTAGGGGCACTTCCAGAAACAAAAACATAAGTGAAAGGAAATAAACCTCTGACAAAAATAATTGATAAATTTAAAAAACCTGATTGCAATGCTGTTAATGCTATCGCTGGCACACACACTAGCACGTTTACAGCTGATGTGTTCCAGGCTACACCAAAATTATGTATGTGTAAAATGTTCATAATAGAGTATAAAAAGGCTAAAATTTATTGAGGTTTCACGCTGATCCTCCAGTCTGGCAAATGTTTGTAAAAAGAAAAAAACCCACAGTGTTAAGTAAACATTTCAGGCCTCAACCTTCTTTATATGCCTTTGAACCTTTGCTTTCATGTGCAATACCTGACAGCCCACTGAGAATAAATGCTGAAAGCCCCAAAGATGGGTAAAACAGAATTTCTGACTCAGGAAATAAAGATCAGCTGAATATGATTCCCATATGGCAAACCAGATCAATGGAAAGCAAGACCAAAATTTACAATATCTATACTGTGCAGTACAACATGGAGGTTGCCTTTTATTGCTGGTAGCAAAACTCCCAGTGGCCAAGAATAAAAGCAGACACAAAGATTATACATCCACTAATGGTGAACTCTAAAAATACACATTGACAGATTTCAGAGTAGAAAAAGGAAAAGGAGAAAAAATTGAGCCTTTATTTAGTGTTACTGAATACCAATCAGCAATTAGAGCAATCAACTTTCAGCACAAAATCCAGGATTATTAATATAAAGGCATGTTTTCAAAGCCAAGGGGGAAAAAAGCCCCAGCAGATCGGATTACCTGATATGAAAAGAAACACTCTTTGCTGTAAAACTGAAACAGCTTCAAGGCTACTTTTGTGATAGCATGTGTGGCTGAATGTGAGAGAATGTATAACAATATTATTACTTTTATTTCAAGATTTCCTGTAAAACCTCAGGTCATGCTCATGAAGACTTTCTTAAAAAGCAATGATAAATCTCATGAACAATTTTTAGAAGTTGAAAGAAGGACAATGGGCAGGGGGGAGGTAATCAAGCAGTCCTCAGGGACTGAACCGGCACAGCAACACTCTGACTTGGGTTACCAGGAATCCTCTGTTGGGAATCCCAAAGCAATGCACCTCGCTATCTCTGCTGGGGTCTCACAGGACACAAGTAGTAAGAAGTTTGCAAGTAAAGGAAAAAAGCTCAACTTTTCAGATTCTTCTAATACAGTTCAGATGGAAACACACTGGAGGGAAATTCTTAAATAGAAAAAAAAAAAACCAACCCTGCTGACTTTCTTTTATTTCAGTAAATATACAACAGACCAAATTAAAAGACATAAAATCACTTTCAAGCTAGAATAGAGCAAATATTTTGCTCTATTTGCTTCTAACTTTAAAGTTTCAGCAAAATAAAATGAAACCTCACAGTATCTTGGAACTACCTCACATTACGCCACTGGACTGTTTGACATTTGAGACAAAGGATGGGGTGGCCACAGCCACACCAAAGCCCTGTGGTCCCCCAGCCACCAGAACTGGCCCAGAACTGGCTGTTCCAGAAGGTCCACAGAGAGATGAGGGTAAAGGTCAAAACTAGGAGCTTCATTGCAATGTTATGTCCTCAATCCCTCTCTAAATAAGCAAATGAAATATCTTGACATTATATGTGGACAGAGACAATTTGCTTAAGCACTTCCATACAGCTTTTCCAGTAGATGGAAATATACCCTATATACGTAAAAGAAACAGTGTATGTGACAGAGATTCTACTGGCATCCAACCTGGATGATCTTTGTAACTCCTGGTTTCACCACTGGGGAGGAATGCAGTAAAGTCAATCCTGGCTCTGAAAATCTAAATACTTAAGTGTGTTATTAGATGTATTAATACATATTTTCTGTGGTACTTCATCAACAATGGTGTGACATACAAACATAACCTTAGGCTGTAAATGCTGCCACTGAAGAGCAATATGGAAACAGCAAAGAATGGTAATATTTGAAGAACTTTATCAAGGACTCTCTTCCATGAGAGAACAGATAAAGGAGGACCTTATAAAAATTCTGGACCCCACCAGCTAACCACTGACTGGAGCAGGTTATTTTCCCCCTGTCACTAACAGCACACCGCTGCTGTGAGCTGGACCACAGTTTTGTGCAGTTGGAAGATAGAGTAGTGTATAGTCTCCTCTACAGGACTAATAAACTCCCCTCTTGCTTCCTTTCTTGGGCAACGTTACTATTCATTTAGGCAAATAATTGTGGGATCATCTTTGGCTTATACATCTCTCTCAGTCTTTGGATACAAGCATCTAGGCCCTATAGATTCACAAATTTACACAAGATTTACATGTAAATATTGCAAGATCTTTACAAATACTATCTTTAAAGTATGTCTCTCCTCTCAGACTATACAGCTATTATGCTTCCATCCCTCTTATTTCAGATCTTGTTCATATCTTTTGTTCTAATCTTGACAAATGCAATCTCGTTCGACTGACATAAATCCAGTATCCCATTATATATTAATCACTTATCTTCCATGTCAAAGCCTACCTATCATCTCTCATTCCGTATCTAGAGGTAAACTCCCTTCTCCTTTAGGTCCAGGCTGCCAGCTTCCATCATCTATGTGTTATTTTTTCAATTAAGTGTCTTCAGGCTTTTTATCCAGGCTGACATCTCACACATCTGTGATCGTCCACAAGACTAACTCATTAACCTCATTCAAACCGCTTTGGCAGGAGACCTATGGAAAATTTTAAAACAGATTATTTGTTGATACGCTATGGTAGCTCCTTGTTTTCCTGCCTTCCCTTGCCTGTTTTCACCTGTTGCCTCTACCCGTATGTTTAAAATGTCCTACTTCTGGGTTGGGACTCACAGTGGTTCTGTGCACAGCACCTAGTGGTGGCCTCCCAGTCCACGTCCAGTGCTCTAAAAGACTGCCAAAGGACAGACATGGAATTAATGAATACTGGTATGCCGATAAGCACACTGAGCACTCTCCTGCCTCTTTCAAAAGAACAAACAGTGGTCAAACCAACATTAACATCAATACATTTTCTGGCTGTAAGGGACTGCTGCTATAATTCCTTCACTAAATTTGAGTTTCTGTTAGAAAAGCCCTTAAATCACAATCTAAAATTTCCCAGTGAAATCTACTTTGAAGTCCTTAATAATATCTTTTTGAAAATAACTACTCTCAGTGTTAAAAACTGTTCTTCTCCTAATGAACTTCGTTATGTCCTTATAAAGTGGACTGACAATCCTCTATTACCAAGTTTCTCCTCTCCATATGGTCTCTTTTCCAGCTAGTTTTTTAAGAAACTATCAAAAAAATACTGTCAACACCAAAAAAGGAAGGATGGAATTTAGGCAGAAACATTGAACCTTGTTCTTATTTGAGATATATACATCTAAGGGTATAAAGTTCCAATTTAAATTAAACATGTCCATATTCATCTAATTAGGCAGCATAAATACACATCTTTTTCAGAGTCACAAACTTCTGCTCTGGATACAGCCACGAATATTGAAAGCAAAACCTGCAATAATGTCTCTAGATGTATGCCCTTGTATTTGCTTGTACTTAAACACTTTATTTGGTCAGGACTCATATCCTATTCCAATTACTAAGTATCATTTCCTGTCTTCTTAATTATGTACTTGTTTCATATTGTATCAATTGACATATTTCCTCTCCACTTTTTAAAATTTTTGATCAGCTTCATATTTTACTTTCACAGAACTAGCAAGTTAAAAACATTATACATCCAAGTAATAAAAAAAAAAACTTCAAAAATATCAGACTATTCTTTTCACCTTTATTATTCTGTATAATTGTCTTATATGTCTTATAATTTCAAAAATTTTTTTCCTAAAATCAAAGTTGTTGGAGGAAATGAAGCCGTGCTACTCAACAAAAGCAAGAGCCAAAGAAAGAACACTGTTATCACATAACACACAATTATGAGAAACAGTTTCAACTCTCACTTATGAATCAGATGTTCAAAGATTTTCAGTGTCTAAAAATACAGCACATCCTTCTCTCACATTTTTATCCCTGTGGTACAAAAATCAAAAAAAGCAAATTAGAGACACACCTCCAAACTGCAAACTGACTTTATTTTCCATATTCGTTGCTCTTTTACAAGCTCAACAGTGTTCCTACCAAACGAACTTCCCACACATCATGCAAGATCAGTGCAGGCCTAGCCTCTTCTCTGATGAGCCCCAGCTACGGAGGATGGAAATCTTGCACACTGCAGAGCGTACGGGTTACCAAGTTTTAATAGCCTGATTCTGTACCACTCGGTTCAGGAAGTTTTTACACATCCTATTAATTATAATAATATCAGTGAGGCTTACCCAGCAAACAAGCCAAAGCAGCTGAGCTCTGCAAGAAGTTTTTCAAAGGTATAATGGAGTTAACCAAAGGGCATTAGTAACTACTGAAGGAAAAGGGGGGGGGAGATAATAAAAACAGGCAATCAGCTACAAAACATGAGATGAGACTTGAAGGCTACTACTCCCTCTTTCAAGCATAAGATTGATTTTCTACTGCATCCCTAAGCAAATTACTTGAATCTTTAGCCTTACAGAAATCAGGTTCCACTTTAACTTTTTCCTGATACATCTGACATTTCAGCTGACATGAAGCACTTTCCATTGTACAATGATTTCAGTAAAAATGTGATGGTTTCTTGTGCTACCACTGTATTTTATGCAGCTTCTTCACTTCGCAGTATACATCTAGTTAGGCCGAAGTTTTAGGATTCTCCTTTGAAGAAACACTCCTTTTCTAAATTCATCCCCTCCGCTGTTAGGATCCACTTTAAATAAGCACAAGAGGAAAAAAAACTGCAAAAGTACAAGCAAGCAAAAGCAAACAGAAAGAAATCAGAGCGACACACCTCAGAATTAGCAGTGCTCTTGAAAACTTCCAAAAGCAAAGATTAGAAAGGATTACAGCAGAGGAAGGTTTCTCTGACCCATATTCTGGCTTCCAGGAGTAAGCATCTCACAGCAGGATTACAGGTCACCGTGCTCAGTGCCTCAGCCCTGGCTAGGCATTGCCACCACGCAGGGCATCACCTGCCTTGCCACAGCTCTCCTCCAAGAGCCCTGTCCTGGCCATCCAGGAGGGCCACAGCTACAGCTCTGATGCTTTAGTTTTCACAGGACCTGTATTTTTATAGCTGAAGTTGAAATGAGTTAAAGCACTTTGGAGAGCTAGAAGCAAGTTAAGCTGTCTGCATACATACAACCTTTATATTTTCTGACAGTTCTATAGCAAAGAAAATGGATCATAATCCCAGAAATTCAAAAAATGTTAACTGGTCTCCTTAAAACACGGAGAACAGAAGTTCCCCTCCCCTCTTCATCCTTTCATTATCAGTAGGATTATATTTCTTTTTTCCTGATTTTTTTTATTGGGTTTTTTTTTTCTTTAATTTAAACATATTTTTCCATCTGGCCTGTCTTAAGATTTCAGAACTTTCCTGTCTGCCCATTATGTCTAGATGTGAAAATTAGTACACTGCCAACCCCAGGAGGTCAGTTATGTGTTTTGCTTTACACAGGCAAATCCATACAGAGTGACAACCCAGCTTTTTTGTCAACTACACAACTATTTGTGCAACAGCAGAGGAATGTGAGGCACCAGGATTCCTAGTTCCTACTTTCTAAGAGCAGCACATGGCCAAACACTTCCAAAGATGAACTGTAACAGCAGACTGGGCTCCACCTTCTACATGGAAACCATGGGCTCCTACTTGGGCCAAGTTAACCAAGTCAATTATCATTAAAAGTGAACGTCACACTGTATTAATGTGACTTACCCAAGCACTCAGCAGGGTGTGTGCTTTCTGAAAGGCAACGCGGTAAAGCAGATGGGCCACAGGTCTCCCTCCTAGGCTACGCACCTGAATTGCATTTTACATTTTGTATGAAGTGACTTTAGTACCAACATTCATCCATCCATCCATTTTACAGGTAAGATAACAGAGAGTTATCTCCTTTAAAGAAAGAGTACTAAGCCTTAATGAATAGTAATTATCAGGGAAGGCATACACATTTTAACAATATTCAATGTAAGAGATAGGCCTATTATTCTTGTTTCTATGAAATCTGCCTTAAATAAAAAGCTACTCGAATGAAAACAGGATGATCTTTTTCTCTTTCTAAACAAATAAAATCACATAAAAGCAAGAGCTTCCACAATGGAGTCTACAGCAGGTGCAGAAATTATGCTTCATGAAATAAATTTGCACTGCTTAGTATTTGTTTCAGTATGCAGTCTTTTGTTATTGTTTTGAATCTTATTTATTTACTTAAATGCTTAAGTTATTAGTGGTCAAATTTAACAGCCCATACAAACGTGCAACCATCAACAGGAAAATTAAGCTAAAAAAAATACAATAGTCTGCACAAGATTATACCGAACTGTAAACAAAAGTGGCAAAAGCAATTAATCAACCTTAAAGGAGCAAAAGCTCTAGATCAACAACAGGGCTTAAAACAAATTAAAACTTTGCAAATGGTCACAGAAATGGCTTTTTTTATTTCAAGTATACTGAATTTTAAGAAACTTCAAACTGTTAAAATTGCAACCCAAAGACAGAAACACTGCTTATGTAGTTACTCGCTATATATATATTCATGCTGCTAGAATTTTTTTTAACTTCTTCCCACCAACAACAAAAAAGCAGGCCTTAAATGAAGTTTACAGTGGAAGAAGCAACGCCTTCGATGTTATATCACAATAATCAAACTGGTCAAGTTAAAAGTACATTTTAGAACACATCAAATTGCAATATGGCTAACATTTCAGTTTTGCTTGGAATATTTTTTACTTTTGTGAAGTTTACTGAAACTGTATTTGCTGCAAGTACTTCAAATTTGCCATGTAGAAATGAAAAAGCACAATTTTCATTTATGCAAAACATGTTTTGTGGGAAATGGATGGTATAGGTGGAAGCAGTTTGGATGCAATTATTAGCTGTTTTACACAGGGCTTACTACAAGACGCACACACCTGAGAAGTAAATTTTACTTAAAGAATTTCCTTTAAAGCATTAGAAAATTCCAGGATGAATTTTGAACACTTATGTACTAACTAATTCACCTTCTCTCAAATCTTCTGTGACAAACTACAGTACAAACTATTATCACTGTACTCAGAATGCACAGGCAGCTTTGAAACAATTAAATCTAGTTGATGCACTTCAGCAACAACAGAACTTCCACCTTCCAAACATGACATTCACATTAAGCCTGTAGACACACTGCAGGAAATACCAAAAAGACAGGTCTCTTACAGCAGGTTTTTAAGGAAACCATTCCCATTCCTTCTATAATTGAAGCAAACAGATGATTTGGGGACTAAGTCAACAAGAATTGTTTTCCGAATCAACATCATCACTCATTTTTTCCATTCAGTTTTCTTTTACTGGATGTCCATGGCACTTTTGACTGGAAATCAAATTCAAAACAGCAACACAAAAGGAGAAGAAGGCTTACTCAGTACCTGACTTTGATGCTGCACAAGAAGGAAGACCAAGACCTAATTTGCAGCAAAGCCCAGAGAAGCTGTTCCATCCTGTTGGTTTCACTCATCTACTGGGCTTTAGATGGTTCAACTCATCTACTAAGTTTTTGAAAGCTGGCCAAAAGAAATGCTTAAATTTACCATCATAAGATGATTCTTCACTAGACTTTCACCTGCCTTTTCCATTCACACTTCTTATTTCCCAATAATCTTACTAAGCTTGGATCTCCTGGTCAAGATGAAGAAATGCATGACAAATGTTGTTGCAGATGATGCACCAGCAACCAGTCTTAAATGCAGGCACAGAAGACTTCATCCCATCTTGTGGTCTGCAGCCATCTGCAGACCTATACTTCTCAGTTTAAGGAGTAAACCAGACTGTCTCTAATCCCAGGTTGCAAGTTGTGGTCACTGGTTAAATGATGGTTCTTTGTCACGCTGAGAAGTAATCCAGCCTGAGCTGGTGAGCATCTAAGACTGACAAAAGGGAAACCCTCTGTACGCTTACCTCAGGAGGGTCCCCTAACCACCAGCCTGGTGGAGAGACCAGGGAGGAAGCTTTCAGCTGCTCCTCTGGTGAGGCTGGGCCATGGCGAGGGAAGAGCATGAAATGTCCATCAGGAGGCCAAGTATGGAGCTCACCAGTAACCATGTAGTGGTAGATAGGACTGGGAGAGGCTCTGTTCCTTCCTCGGGACACCTCTGGCACAGCACATTCAAGCCCCCAAATGAAGTGTGCGAAACACCAGCAGAGAGAGACTGAATCCAATATCTCTGCTTGGTCCAATTGTGCTACTGTATTTTTTACCCATCTCCATCATGACTCAAGTCTATTTTAGAGCTCAAAGGGTTACACTACAGTTACATCTTAAAACAGCATTAAGCAAATTAACATAAAACAGCGCATTAGATGAGAAATACCCTGCACAAAGAAACAACCTACCAAGAAAAATCACTGACTTTCTCTTAAAGAATGTATTTTCCCATATATTTCTGCTCTTAGGAGCTCAGGTTAAAAGTGTAAAGTGAATGCTTTCTTCATGCAGTTCAACTATCCTTTGTGCAAAAAGCTAATTTCAGAGATATCTAATTTCTCTCAGAAATAATTTCTGCACATATTTAAATAATTCACAAGGAAAATGCACTGTCTACTGAGAGGATGATAACATTTGTTTAGATCAACAAAAAAGGCAGATGTGAGCAATACTGCAACAGCACGAAAAGAAATGGGTTTAGCTAATTTTTCTCATTTGGACACTATCTCTCTCATCAGGTCATTAGTTTCCTAATTTTTCTTCTGTGTTAAGTGTCAGGGCTATCACAAACCAGTGCAGAATCCAGGCAGTTAGTGAGAAACATAATGACCTCTGAACACGCAAAAAACTTCTTTCTGCTCTCCTTTATCCATACAATCTTAACATATTGAGGAAACACCTCCAGTCCTCATCCAAGGATCTCGCTTTAGAGAAGCCAACTTAGTTCTCGCAGTTACTGTGCCTGGAGTAGGGCTAATTTCTCAGTCTCCAAAGCTTTTCAGCAAGTGAATGGGAAGCGGTAGATAGATTAAATTAGAAGATCAGAGTTTACAGTCATTGAGCTACAGAAAGCAATTTACTGGCATTCTCTATTTAATTATATCAACACCTCATAACCATTAATGAATTTATCTTTACTGCACTGAGATTAAGTAACTCTATCATAAAGTTCCACAAGAAGTCTACATCTGAGCCAAGAATTATACCTATAAATTTTAGGATGGCACTTTGTCTACATCATCATCATTCTTCACAATGTTAAAAGCAATTAATTTCAACCTCATGAGCCATGACTGCTGCCCCCTTCCCCACCTACTTAAGATAAAAAATGTTTGTTTCTCTGTAGGCCATTCTTTCCCACTACATCCCTATTGCTGTGCTCACCCCTGACAACATTTTATTGAACATAAGAAAAACAAACATTTTTCAGTTACAGACCAATAGCCTGATGTGCAAAACCTGCTACCCCTCTTCAACCCACAATGCCCCCTCGAGGCAAAAGGGAAGGGACCTGAAAAAAAAAGTGAAAAAAAGGGGAAAAAAGAGAGAAAGGAAGAAAAAAAAAAAAAAAAAAAAAAAAGAGGCTTAACAGTCAGAAAAGAGCTTTCTGCACTAACAGGGGAAAAATAAAACAAGAATCCCACCAAAGACTATCCAAACTTGTAGCACCCATCTTTCTCTGCTTAAGCAGTCTGTTGGGTTTTTTTCCTGACCTCCTTCTCTGGTATGAAACTTCCTTGCCTTCACCACTGTCTAGAGCAGTTTCAAGAAGAGTGCTGGGAGGCAAGTTCTGAAGTCCTTTACACATACACCAAATTCTACATTTACACTTAGATAACTGGTTTAGAAAAAAAAAAAAAGGAGGAGAAATACTTAACTTTAACTTATAAAAATGTGGCTTTGTTTAGAGTTGTAAGGCAATCAAAGGCAGACAAACTAATATCCATGGATATGAGCAAAAGTACCAACATGTGTTTTTCATACAAATTAATCTTTAAATCTATTATAATCTAGTGATCCCTACAGACCTCCAACAGACGTGGCCCATGCCTATTTATCAAGAATTAAACAAGTAAGTAAAGATTTCTGGGAGGCTTTCAATTTTGTGCCTAAAACCTTGGGTTTAGGTTGCTCCACTTGAAATGTAGAGAAAGAATGAACTGTGATTTATCTATGCTATCCGCTATGCTTTTTGTATTTCTGTATGTATCAGAAGTACAAAAACTTTCTGGAGACAGTAATTTGCACTAAGTTAATAATTACAGTAAGAGAGATATTGGAGAACAAAACAGATTTTCTCAATATACTGTACCGTCTTCTGCTAGCAGGCACACACAAAACACAATGAGAACAAATTACATTCAGACGGTACTAATGTTCAGGATTTTAATATCGCTCTCCTTACTACAACTATATAAAACTCTCTGCATAAAGGTTACCTCTAACACATCTTCCAACTCTTAAACACATTAAAAAACACCCTTATTACATTGTACATTTAACCACAACACAAGAAAAGGTTAGCTCCCAATAATAACCTTATAAAGAAAGTACAGTATCAGTTAAATGGATTTTAAGTAAGGGTCCAAGATCATATTAGGCAGCAATTATAAGCTACAAATTGTATTTCATATCTTCAGCAAGAGTTAGCACAAGTCTTGCTGAGTCAAATCTCTGCTATAAAACCTCTTGCCATGTTTTAAATGCTGGTAGCAGCTGAGCCCTGAGGGGTTAAAGCTAATGCTAAAGGTAAAGGCTTGAAGAGTTGACCAGGTATCTTGTGGTCATAGATCTAAGCATGTCAGTCACGGGCAAATATACCGTACCGTGTTCACCAATGAAGGCCAGGAGTAATAGATCAGGTTCATCAGCTGTTACGGAGCCTACCAGGGCAGCAGCAGGGCGAAACATTATTTTCACTGTGCCTACAGCTATCTGAGCAGTAAAGGTGACACTGGGTGGTGACTCACTATTTCCATCCATCGAAGGAAAGTAAACGCATTAAATGTATTTCTTCCAAACAACACCTGCTGACAAAGAGGCCCCCCCTAAGTGTCGGGAGTAAAAAGAAAACAAAAAAAGGAACCCTTCCTAATCAGAAGGCCTGAAAAAAGGAGCAATCTCTTGCCACAGCCCCCCAGATTAGCAAAGCAGCCGGCCTTGAAGCCTGACCAGAAGCGTCACCTACACAAGGCACAAGCCACCGCTTTCTGCAGCCAGGCTCTGAGCCCTCACCTGACCACTGGGAAGGTCCCCCCAGCACACTGCTGCAAAGACCATGGGGACTTCCCCACTGGAGGAGGTCTCCAAGAGGAGCCGCTCACTCCCTCCCAAGCCTGCGGTGTGAGGCTCGGGTCTGTGTCTTGTTTTGCTACCGAAGCATTCCAGGCTGTGTCAGTTTGGATTGCAACATAAATATTGTGCAACCGTAGGCTCCTTAGTTCCAATTATGGTAATACTGCAGGTGACAATGAGAATGGTATTTTTAATAGTCTGTGGTCACATTCTGCTCCCACTCCTCTGTGACTTAGATTAAGAGAAATTCAACTAAAGGAAATTCTGTTGATAACTGAATTTGGAGCAAATTTGCATGCCTAAGAGTGACTTGAAAAAATGGCGCCTTCCCTGTTCTAGTAGTAATTTAGTGGTAACAACAAAGACCCAAATGGCAGTCATTGGATAAAGAAGAGTATTTATAAAACTATATTTTAAATGATACATAAGTGCAATTAGGGGGTTTGATATAAGCACCATTGATTCACAAAATGTACAGGAGCTTAGGTATAATAAGACTAATAATTTCAATTTAAAATTTAGTTCTAGTTACTGAAGACAGGTACTGAAACAGGGGTTAAACCAGCACTCTACTTAATTCCAGGACAATAGGTTCCGTTTTTACACACAATTGAATAAATAATATAAATGTATTCTTCTACTGAGTCACACAAAGATTTAAAGTACCAGTGCCCAGCCTGCAATGTGGGAGGACCAGTCAAGTTATCATGTAGTTTGCTCCATCCATCACCGTTCTCAAACATTACAGTAACTCTCCTCTCACGCGACAACTAAATAATAAGGTGGAGGAAGACTTTCGAGAAATGAGAGCAAGCTCCAGCCTGTAGCCATACCCTTTCTAGAGGAAGACGTAGTGAATTACTGGTGTTTATCCACTATGTTGCAAGCCCAACATTCCTGAGAAGTGTCCAACTTGCTGCCCATGGGCAGCAGCACTGATTCTGCAGCACACAGCACCCAACAGCCACAGCACAGGATGTGTCATGCTTGGCTGATTAGGCTGGACACCACTGATTTCAACCAAGTATATATGTCCATCTTTTTAAAAGTGTCTTTCTCATATGTCTTTGAATCCTCACCGGTGATGTACCTGACTGCTGTATAAATGGAAGTGAATGGAAGTGAACCCTTGAAAGTATTTACATATTATGAAAAAGTCATGTCATCTTAGTAGTAACTTTCCCAAAGCCTATCAACAGGTGGTGTAAGAACCTGCACTGAAAGAAAAACCAAAATCACTTGGATTTGCCTTGAATATACACAAGTGGTTCATCACCAGCCCCAGTCTAGGTGGCTTTGAAGAGCATCTGAAGAGCCGATAACTTAACCTCAGAAACTGGTTTTGCACATGAGCATACAAACACATCCAAAGCATCAACCAACCTCAGTGCCTAGGCCAAAACAAGGAATCTTCACATCAACTTCAGAAAATATGGGATCGAGGCTGAAGGTCTTGGGAGAGTACGTGGCCATCCTCTCAAGTATGTCCTTTCCTGAAGCGTGAGACAGCTCAAGCTGCGAGGAGGGCACCTGCGTGGCACAGGAGCTGGGAAGCTCAATCTGAGTAGGGGTCCTGTCTGGCAGCAGGCTGTCACTGGTGGATTGAGCTGCTCCATCACTCACAGCTCCAGAGACCACTGCTGGTCCAAGCATTCCCCCAGGCTGCACAACCATGGTTTTCTGTCCCATAACCTGAGGTTCAGTTCAGAGACACATTCCTCCTTCCTGGAAAGCTGTGTCTGGACACAAGAGCCCTGCTGTGTGGGCACGGGCACACACCACTCCCAAAGCTGCACAGATCCACAGGACAAATCTTTGAGCATCAACAACTCCCCCACCTAGAAATGTCTTGCAGCTATACACAAATATTTTGGCAGTTTTACCATTTTCCTGGCTTCTCTGTGACTTGAAAGCATGACCTGGCTCCCAGATACAAAACCAAAAAAAAAATCCAACAAAAACCCCCTCAACTAAAATTTTTACAAGGTTGCCATGTTGCAGTTCACAAGATACAAATTTCTGGTTGCTCGGGTATACTTCATGTTCTTTCCTGGTCAATAATAAACAGAGGCCCAAGATCAAACTGGGCACGACATCCAATGCTAAACACATTTTTAAGTCTTTTACATAAATACCAAATATGTCAAAGCTTCTGTCACAATACGTTTAGTTCTTTTTTTTAAGCAAAAGAATGTGCAAGGATTTATGACACTGTGTGAAACTTCTTCCGTATATTCAATATAGTTATCTGTAGAAATACTGACCATACGTATTATTCAATATACGCTGACAGTTATTGTGTACTGGGAACAATTTACAGGCATCATCACAACATTAAAAGTAATTTAAATGCATTCAAGACCGGTAACAAATGAGTCTGAATTAATTTCTGCATGAAGGCACTTCATGATCTTTAGCAAAGTATCATCCTAATATTTTTACAGTTTTAGCACCCATATATTCCACTAATTGGTTTTCCGTGAAGAATGATTTTTACCAGATATCAAGAAGTCCTCAGCACCCTTCCTCTTACATTCACTGTGCCGTACACATGATAACCATTTACTCCTTATTGAATTAAATATGTTCTTCTACAAAGATGAAAACATGTTGACACAAGTGAAAAGCGTAACAGTTCACCGGCTACACGTATCTCTGCAGCCTATGCACACCTGACTGCATTAGGTTTTTGTGTTTTCATTTTTAGGTCATAAGAATACTGTAAGTACTGTAACGAAACCACAATCCTGTCTGTGTTCTCTCACAGAGAAATGCCTTGAATCATAAATATTTCAATTATTGTGTTTCAGACTCTAGAAGATACTAGCCTGTCTTCCATACGCTCTTCTTCCCTTTTATCTTCAAAACAGCTCTGTCCTTCCTCTGCCACACCAAGAAAGTGATACATTGATTTGCAGTAATTAAAAATCAACTTTCAATGCAACAGCTAATACAGTTTACAAAGACACGCACTGAAATTAACAAGATCTAATATTTAAAAAGTAGCACTCTTAGCACTCATTTGTGACCAGCGCAAACTGGCGTAACTCCTGTGCCTGCCAGAGAGATCTCTGCCTGAGGGTGTGCGTAACCCCGGTGTGCAAAAAGTTATTTCTTCCCAAGAATGAAATGAAAAAATTTATTTCATGTATTGGGCATCAGATGAAAATCTCACTGTTGTTTCTTGTACAAAGCCGAGCCCCTCTCCTTGTCGTGGCTGCCCACCTCCCGGCACCACCGCCTGCCCCGTGCCTGGATCCTGCCCAGCCACATGTTTTCTCTGGCCTCCTTCCACAGCACTCCCCAGCCTTCCATTGTTTGTGTGTTGTCCCACTCCTTTACAAAGCCCTTTGTGGCTTCCCACCACTAACCCTTAAAATTTCCTCTACATTATTTGTACGTGGCAAAACTT
This sequence comes from Limnodromus scolopaceus, assembly GCA_028565335.1. Lineage (NCBI taxonomy): Eukaryota > Metazoa > Chordata > Aves > Charadriiformes > Scolopacidae > Limnodromus > Limnodromus scolopaceus. Next base: position 28,479,235 of record JAOXNO010000001.1, read on the forward strand.
GACAGTTGCTGGTCTAATTTCCAAGCAGTTAAACATCAGCTACAAGTTTTATGACACAAGTCTTACCCACCGCTTCTTTCACTAGGTGGGTGAGAGAACACCTAGTGTTCCAGGAGAACAACGTGCCTCCTCAACGTTAATAGTGAGAGTTGCAAAAAGGGAAATCGACAACATAATTGATGGTAACTTTTTTACAAGAAGACTTAGCGCTGACCAAACAGCAAAGTTTAAACGGCGTTTAGGGATATTCACCTCACTTAAATTTTCTTTGCTGTTTTTCTGGGCAAATTCAAAACCAACACCTTATAGATCCTTAGCCTGAAATAACCTGACAACTCTGTGGTTGGAGTTTCTCCAATTACAAGCTCCTTACTTTGCGCACTGAATGCTCCAATTTGATCCTGTTAGAGAAGCAATGTAATACACTACACTTGTACAGCCATTCTCCTTCCTTCCCTCAAAAGACACATCACCAAAATCACAGTGGTAATATCCATCAAGATCACCCTGTTTTAACATATACACATGTCAAAAATGTGATTTGTCTAATATATAAATTCAAATTACTTCAAATATATAATTAATATTTTTTAAAATAGGTATCATGTTGGTTCAGGTTGAAATAAGGAAGATGGATAATTGAATAACTCAGTATTTAAATTTACTTAGGAGAGAAATTCTGACCAAAGTTGCAAAATACGCATTGTTGCAAGAGAAAAATTAAATTATTCTGATAGGACAGTGTATCTTCCTTCAACAAAACTTCAATCTTAAAAGGTATAAGAAATTTTCCATTGAAATGTAAATACTTATCCAAAAAAATAATGTGCTTAGAAAAATCCAACAACTTCCTAGTTATATATAACGATATACCACCTAGCCTCAAAATGCCACTCTTCAAATTAATTTCCAATTTTGGGCCCAACAGTAAAGAGTAGCTCCCACAGGGACAACGTTGGCACAGGCCCAACCTCAGTCGTCCCCACAACATCCTGAAGGCAGACCAGCTGAAATGGAGCTGAGATCAGCAATTTAGAGACATATTTAATTTGATGCAATTTGCAGCCGTGGTCTGATGCACGGCAGAGGTCCAAAGGACCAGCTCAGTGAGCAAAGGACCTGCAGTGTCTCTGTGGGCCCTCTGACCACCAATAGGCTGGAAATTTCTCAAAGCAGAGACACCCCACCACTCGCTGTCAGTACCTGCTGCCCATAGGAAGGAAAGGAGAAGACCAAAATCTCTTGGCAAATAAGTAAGCTCCACAGACAAGCCAAAGCCAACCTGTGAACCCCAAAGAGGGCTTTGGTTTCATGACGAAGATCCACAATCACTCCTTCTATCCCAGAAGGGCCATCACCAGGCAACACGGAGCCAGACAGAAAATGTCCTTTCTGCACACTGAATAAGGTGCTGGCTGTCCCGGAGACAAATTTTTCCCCTTTTCACAGCCTGATCAATTAGAAAATTATCTGCGTTACCCATAGCCACAGTGAAGCTCTCTGCCACCCTTGGGGTACGTTGAGGGTACAGCTTACGGTGTCCAAGGGAATCAGCTCTGCCCTCAGCAGCCAGCCTGACTAACGTACATATTTAAATAAGAAACAAACGGCAGCAAAACCCTTTCCAGCTACAGACATGTGATTACTATTTGCAGGAAGAAGAAATAACTAACTAAACGGATAAAAAGTTAAGCCTACAATGTTCTTATTCCCCCTCCTGAAAAACCTCTACAATTTCCTAAAAAGACATAAGATAGTTAATAGTATAATACAATGTGCTTAAGATTTTAAGTTCATTTTCCTTAGAACAAGAACTGAAATTGTGATATTAAGCACAATTCCACACGTAACTCACTCCTCAAACTTCACTTTCTAACACCATCCCAAACTACACTTTGGTGAACCAATAAACATCGTAGCAACTGTTCATTAAAGAGATTATTTTCAGCTACTTCAGTGATGACAGCACAGGCGAGCTATTGCTGGCACTTTTAAATCCAACTTTCTGACATAAAACACCATCTTGCCCTTAAAATGCAAACATAGTAGAAATGGGGGGGAAGGCAGAAAAGCCAAACCAGATGCAAATCTTGCATCAAAGGATAGATAGATGCCTCATAATTTGCAGTAAACATCTTGCAAGATTTTAAAAATAGTTAAGTGTGATGAAACCAGTGAGAGCCTCAGAAAGGAGGAAAAAAGATGATCAGTGCTAAATGATACTTGGGGGACTGCTCCTTGTTTTTATGTCAATCTAGAAGTTTTGAAATTTCAGTTTAAAACTACCCTTGGAAATGATTACAATAATGTAAGCATGCTCATTTTGTGAAGGAGCAAATGTGGAAGAAAACCTCCAAACAACTAGCAATTAACTATGTAACAGGAATTTTAAGATTAACCTTAATTTAAGAGGTTAGTTTACTGCAGCTAAACTTTTCTATAATTTCATCTCTTTTATTCAGTTTTTCCAGTGCCACTGATTTACACATACAATCAAGAAAAATCTCAAGTCAAAACAGGATAGGGAACGGGAATCTAAATGACAAGTATTTCTCCTAACAAAGACTAGTTGAGAGGTATGCTACAGTGGCTGGGGAAAAAAAAAAGAAAAAAAAAAAAAAGGGTAATTTGCATTACTCTTCTAGACCCACTAGCTGTAGCTGTCACAAAATTTAAAAAGAGTAATCAGTTTGAGTGTACCAAAAAATATTTTGCAACAAAGTTGATAGCATTTTTCAGTTTGACCGTGATTTGCAATTTTCTCCAGTCAAAATCATTCCACGGGTACTTCTCAGTGACCTATGTCCTAAATCATTTTCAATTCCTACAAGCAAGTGACCTCTTCACGATCTGACTCACAAAGAAAAAACATGATGACTCCCATGAACCATTCTCTTTCAACTACCATCAGAATTTAATTTCTCCAAAATAAACCTGGTAAAAATAGAAATGGAACAAAAGAGTACTCAGTGTTCAAGAAATATTAATTAATCACCCTATCAGAAAGATAGATAAATACCAGCCCTCACATTTTGATGATGAAAAAACAAAGAGGTTAACTGACATTTTCAGTGACACATAGCAAAACACTGCCACAACACAGATCACATCTCAGAAGTTTTCTATTGTTTTCAGCCCACTAGCCTTGAATAACTCCTGTGCATGCAATGCTGAATCAGGTATATTCCTTAGAATATAAAAAGCTTATTCCAGCTCACGTAAATCAGTCCAAGGGGGGAAAAAAAAAAAAAAAAAAAAAAAAAGCTTCTGCTACGGTAATTTTTTAAAATACATCTAAGTCCAACAAGAACTTTTCACTGCAAAAATGCACTGGAGTCTGACAGGAATGTTTCTAAGCAAATACATCTTTAATCTTAAAATGTTAGTTTTGAAGCATTCTGTTAGAGAAAGTATTTTAAAAATGCATAAGCAACAGATGATTACCGAAAAAAAAAAAAATCAGTCACTTCAAAAGCATATGAAATTCAACACCTGACAATTGAACAAACCCCAGTGCAGGTTTAAAAAAGTACCATGTATTCTGTAACTAAAATATCCTGAATTTGATATATTTCTTTTACTCTTCCTCGCACTCAAAAAACTCTAATTTGGTTGTTCCCCGTAGACCCTTTGGTAATTTTACACAAATCTTCACTAAACAGAAAGCTACAAAACATTTAGGTTTTTCCCCTTTCTCAAACATTATAAACACTTCACAGTAGCAAAGATCTTGTGACACAACCCAAGAATCACTGAGGTTAAACAAAAAACAAAGAAATACCCAAATATTTATACAATTGATTCTCCTTAAGCTTCCTGGCAAGGTTACTGTTAAATCTTAAAGCCTACACCAACAGGGCCTCACATGAAGCAGTTTATTTCAGGTGCTATATATTAACAAAATAAATTACAATGTCTATTACGTATCTTTTGTATGTCACTAAGTGACCTATAATTAGCACGAAGGTTACTATATGTGTTTTGGAAATGTTGCATTTGAAACATTCTTTCCTTTTCCTCAATAGTTTAGTAATCTACTGTTCTGAGTAGTTAAATAAATGATTTAAGTATACAAAAATGTTACAGAACACCATCGTTTTGTAAGAACTACATTAAAATAGTAAATTAGTGCAAAACTAGGTCTTTTCAATATCTATATTTAATATGAACAAATTATTATAGTCGGGAAAAAACTTAAATTAAAAATAAATACTAATTTGAACACTAAAATCTATATCTCACTCAAAAGGGTTTAGTGTAGCATTAGAGAAACCAATTTAATAATTAATCATATTTTCTTTAGAGTAATATTACTAGCAGTAATGTTTTTCCTTAATGGTTTTAAATTACCTAGCATGGGGGAAAAAAAATAAAATTAAACCTGTCAAAATGTCTTAAAACTTTGTCTGTGACTTCTTTTTTCCCCCCACAAATTACCGTGGGTATAGAGACACCGTGTGCAACTTCCCAGTCCCATATTTGTAAGAAAATTTCCAAGGGCCTGATCCAAGCCCATTGAGTCAATGGAGCGATTCCTACTGATGTCCATGGAAAGATTCCCACTCACTTGAGCGAGTTTTGGGTAGGGGCTTTTATGTGGGGAAAAGACGGATGGGAAATCCTCTTTGGAAAGGGAACTTTTGTGTTTCTCTCTGTAAGAAAGTATATAAACAAACAAGGCTTCTTAAAAACAGAAGTGATTCCCAGGTAGAGCTCACTGGGTGTCCTTCCATCTGCAGCTCTGCACTCTTTACATACAGACGATGGTACTGTAAATGTGGGGTGGATACTTTTGAGATTATTTTTCCCCTGAGACCACACCAGCAGCCCCGCTTTCCGTCCGGGCTGCTCTCCCAAGTTTTAAACGCGTCTTCTCCTGCCTGCACCGCCTGCCCGCCCGCCGCCCGGGCTGAAACCCCCATCCTGGCACCTCACCACCGCCCAACTGCGGGAAAGGGAGCAAAAACACCTCACGCACCCTCTTTACCTTCGCCAGGCGAGCTCAGATGGGCGACAAGCGGCTTTCCAGCAGGTGAAGGCCGGCCGAGAACTGCGCAGGCTGCGCGCCCCGCGCTCGGCGCCGCAGAAAGCGGGGCGAGGAGGCACCGGCGCTCGCCCCTTCCCTTCCCTCCTCTCCCTGCCCTGGCATTCCCGGCTGGCAAAGGAAAGCCCCGCACGCCTCGCAGCCGCGGGCTCGCCGCCTCTCCCCGCTCCTCCGAATTAAACTTTCAAAACTTTCCCAAGTCCCGCAGTCCTCTGGAATTTCAAGAGCCAATTTCAAGGGAAGGCCCCCACGCAACCAGCCACAACAGAGGCTGCCTCCGGAACTCCGCAGCTCTCACATCATTATTTATTAATCTCTGGTTTTAGGCCTTTTTTTTTTGTCTTTTGTTGGTGGTGGGGGGGTGTGTGCAAGGGAAAGGAGGATGAGGGGGGAGACGCTGTTCCCAGCGCAGCCCAAACCTCGGGGTTTGTGTCATCGGGGACACTTGCGGCCCTGCGCTTCCCCGCCCACGCCAGAGGGGGCGCCCCGGGGCAGGGGGGCACGGGGCGCCCTGAGGGGGCGGCCGGCCGCGGGAGCGGTGGCCCCTCCGCGCCGGCGGAGAGGCGGGGGCCGGGGGGTGTGCGCCTTCTCCCTCCAGCAGGCAGGCAGCACACAAAGGAGAAACGTGACACGTTTCTTCACCCGGGCTGTCTGCTAGGGAGGTCTCGGGAAAAAAAAAAAAATTAAAAAAAAAGGAAAAAAAATAAAGAGAGGGAAAAGAAAAAAACAAAACCCTACACACGGGAGGCGAGGCGAGGGCGGCCGAGCCTCCCCGGCACACGCTCCCTCGGAAGCCCGGCCCCGAGCCCTCCCCGCCTCGCACTTCTGTCCCCGTACCGGGAGGCTACAGGTTGTTTGTTTTTAACTACGGAGGGGAGGGAGGAAAGGGGGGGCGCGGGTTGCGCGGCCCTGCGCGGCGGGAGGGAAGGAGAGAGGGTGGCCTCGCCGGCCGGCGCCTGCCCCGGGAGATTCGGAGGGGAGCCGCCGCCCCGCTCCCGGTCCAGTCCGCCGGGTTGGACCGGCACAGCCCGAACTCCGGCCGGGGCACCAGCCGCCTCCTGCCGGCGAGCGTTCCCCCCTTCCGCCGCCTCCCTCCCCCCGCCGGCAGTGCATTTTTGGGAGCGGTGCCCCCGGGGTGCCGGGAGACCTGACACATGTCACTCCCGCGGCCGCGGCGGCCGTGGCCAAACTTTCCCGCGGCGGCAGCAAGTCAGTGAGCGGCGGCGAGGGAAG
>JAOXNO010000001.1:28487765-28507672 GCA_028565335.1 Limnodromus scolopaceus
CCGGTGGCGGCCGGGCCCCCCTCCCCGCGCGGGCGGGGATGTGCGCCCCAGGGGTAGGCGGGTCGCCTTCGGGAGCCGCCGGCGGCGGGCGGGTCAACGCCGATATCGGCGGAAGGCGTCGCGCCGGGCATTTGTTGGGAGGAGACCCCGCGGTACCCGACCCGCGGGGCGGCGCGGCCCGGAGCACGGGCACCCCAAACTTCGTTGCGCGGTCGCGTCGTCCCCGGACGGACAGACGGAGGGAGGGACGGGAGCGGCGGCACACAGCGACCCCCTGGCCGGCCCGGCCCTGCCCCGGGCCGCCGCCGTCGGGCCGGGCGCCCTCCGCTCCCGCAGCCCTGCCGGCCCCGTCTCCCCGCGACTGGGCTGCGCTTTGTTGTAAGCAGCTGAGATGCCCCCCTCGCTCAGACGGCCCCTCTGTGGTGGGGAACAACCCACGGGGGACAACGCGGCGCTGGGCTGCCGAAAGGCTTCGGCGTTGCGCGGGTCTGCGCGGCTCGCCGGCCCCAGGGAAAATCAGAGCTAAACAAACACACACTTTCCCGACTCTCTTTTTTATTATAATTTTTATTTTTACTTTACAACCACGATTACGGCGTAAAATACACAACTGGGCTTTCTAATGAAAAAGGCTGGTGCGTTTTATTTGTTCCTGTTTACGGTTCGAGATTTCATCTCCGCAACTGTATTGTATTTCTCGCTTGAAATAAACCGCTTTGAAACCGTCTTCCTTTAATTAATTTAATGTATTTTCTCCGTGCAGCTGGCAGCGTTAGGTGTCGAGCAGATTGCCGTTTTCCATTAGGATTGTTTAGAAAGCGAACAAGGAAACAAACAGACTCCTCTTCTAAATAGGTTCGTTCCCCTTCCTCCCCGCGCACAGCTCCCGAGACACTTTGGGAAGGGCAGAAAATGCTGGTTTTAACCGAAGTCAAATCGAGGGGAATCTGTATTACAACATCAAAGCGAGCGGAGACGTTACAAAATTGGTGGAGTTACACCACCATCTGTCGTTAAGCTTCGGGACTACAAAAGTTCAGACGTATAAATCTTAATGAGAGCCGCCAACTTTGTGGGTTTGTTGCGGGTTTTTTTTAACTCTTTTGCCTAGAAATCTTGTCCCCGTGGCAGAGTGGGTTTCCCGGCGTGGGTTGAGCCTCCCGCGTGAGAGGCAGCAGAATGCCGGGCCCCCTCACAATCTTGTCCGTACTCGGCCACTTGCCACACAGTGCCCTGTCAGGCCAAAGGGTTCGTTCTGGCACCTGCTGGCCCCAGGCAGTTCCTCTTCAAGGTGCACAGGCACCCACGCTTCACAGTACTTCTTGGCCACAGGCGGCTGCATTCATGAAAAGCAAAAGCAAAGTTTAAATTATAAAGAAAACCACACCAAAAATCCCAACAAACCCACCAAAAGGAACTGCCCCCCAGAGCTCTTATCTCTCTAGTTGTAGACTGTCCTTCTGGAAAGCTGTGTCCTGAAGAGGAATGCACACCTTGAGATAACATCTGTGAAGAAGCTGTTATGCTACTTCTGATTACTCTTAAAATTTCAAGATCTCTAATGAAATCTTTAGCAGAATCCTAAAATCATTTTATATTTTAACCCAATGTAAACATGGTACCTGCTTTGTGAGATTGTCCATGTGAGAGATCCCCATCAGACTTCAGCTCTTTCTAAATTTTTCAGTTAAATGGCTTGCAAATGCCCGTTTGCCATAGTTACTGAACGATCAAGAGGGAAGATCCCTTGGGATTTTTCTGGGTGCTGGTGTTCCCTGTGTTTCAGAGGCCAGTCTCTGCTCAGAGTGAGAAACGTGCAGGCAGGGATCCTCACAGAATCCTGCCATGAAAGCCATCAAGTTCATCATTATTTTATCACAGTTCCTATTTTAAGGCAAGTGTGGTTTAAGGAAGTATTGATCCAAATGAGTTGCTGTGTGGAGCGCTTATCATTAAAAGTCAACTTTCAGGTTGTTTCTCTTCCACTGTGGAAATTCACAGCTTTCTTACCTGTCTTCAGCCTGACATTTTGCAAGTGATCAGAGGCCTCATGCTGTAATTAGCACTAGGCATTTTCCAGTACTACTGTGAGGTGAAGATGGCGGCTTTAACACGCTTATACAAATCCTGTTTCCCAATCTAATTCCTCCTCCCAGAGAAACTCTGTTTCCTATACGCTACCAGTAGCTGTCGATACTCAGAAGGAAAGTTCCACTTGGAGCTTGTTGACATGTCAAGAGAGAAACTCCTTTCCTCTGAAGCTATACACCCACTTTCTAGGCTGTCTCATAAAATGTGGAATTATCCTACATGCAATAAACACTTTCAACATTCCTTTGTCTACCGTTTTATTTTCATGTTATTCTGAAAAAAAAAAAAAAGAAAAAACCCAACCCCAAAACATTTTCTGCCTTCTCCATAGTCAACTAAGCTCTCACAACCGAGGCCTTTGAATCAACATTAAAAGCTAAGGTTTCTAAATTGGTGAGAAAGGTGTTTAACATTCACCTGATTGAAATAAATCTTGTGACGCTTTCCCAGCTTCGAGAAATAGCTAGGCCAATTACTGATTTAGAAACGTTTGGTAAAAAACTTATGTCCAAAATTTTGCTGATCATTTCAGTGTTTGCACCACCTACAGTTTTATATATGTGTAATTAAAGGTAATTTCATTTTTAAGTTATTCAGTAGGCATTATAGCAGCAACCAAACCTTAAAAAAATCAAATAATTAAGAGTTGCTAGAGAAAAGAAAAACAAAGCAAGGCGCTCAAAGTTGTCTTGCTTGACCTGGAACAAATGCTGCCCAGAACAGTTCTGACCAAAATGGAACCAGTCTAGTTTCTTTGATAGTGGGAAAAAAACCAACCAACCAAACCAAAAAAAACCCCTGTGCGAATCTTTAACTCGATTTCTGTATTGGAAAAGCATGTCAGAATTTTTGACACTGTATTTGATACATATGTGTAAGCATGACCTATACAACTTTCTGGATTCTTTTGCTGTTTTGTGGCAGGGTTTGGAGGAATACACGGTACTGACATTTTGGGTCCTGGACCTCAACCATTAGTTGCATACAGGAAAGTCTTATTGAGCCAAAGGTGAAGAAAGTTTTAAGACTGTGAAAACTTTTGGTGAGTTTCCAAAGTATAACCCGGGGAGCAGTATCACAAACATACATAAACAAGTAGCTGTGTGAGTCCCATGAACAGCTCATAACTTCTGGAAAGGTTGGCATCTGACCTGTACGGTGGTGCTAAAGTTTAGGCACCTGAATCTAAGATCACAATCTTCCAAATCCTTGTTCAGCTCCTGAGGAGTTAACGTTGATAAGGTGCCAGTAACATTCCTTGGCCTCCTAAGATGCCGATTTTGAAAATACTCAAAATAACAACTGCCAGAGTCGGGCGAAAAGCTTGGTGGGTTTCCTCAGCCTAACCAACCTCCTAAAACTAGGCATCCTCTGCGCAGCTGAGCATTCAATTGTAATTAGGTAAAATGCCCAATCAGTCCTTAGAGTGGGAAACTGACCCAGGCCTTCCCGCTCCTTGGGAAGCATCCCACCCGCTGGGCTGCATTCACACACTTCTCCCACTGCTCCCACCAGCTCTCGACCCCTGTTCTGCCAGGTGACACTGCGACCCCACTTCAGACCAACCGAAACCAAATGCTTAGGTCATGGTCCAGCGAGGTGACAGATGGCTTAGGTCCAAGGAGAGTCTAGAAGCCAACTAGAATAGCATAATAATTTAGTTATTGTATAAAAAAAAAAAAAGACATTGCAGGAACTCCCCTTTGCTGTCATGTTTCAAACCGTCAGTGAGAACACCTGCTGCTTTTTTGAAACAAACCACCATCTCCAAAGAGGAACCAGGGCTCTGAATGGCAAAACAGCAGGCCATGGCAACCCCAAGAAGAGCAGCAGTTAGGGCAGCGTTGTCTCTTCAGCCTCTCCTATAACTATCTTGAGCGACTCAGAGCACTGATGGCTGTGAATTTCACACCAAGCTTCCCAAATTCCTCAACCTGATGCACAGGCAGCCCAGATGCCCATCTTGAGGTTATGGATTATATGGAATTGCATGTAGGGACCAGATAAGACAAAAAGCAAGCTCAGCAGTGAAAATGGAGTCCTGACTATAACACAATGAGTCTTCACAAGTTCCATTCAGGCCCAAAGTCTCCAACCTTTCCTTTTCTATCTTGTGCTCATTTATTTGCATTTTTCCCTTTCTTGATTTCCTTGGAGCAAAACTTAAGATATAGACACTCGCAGAAATGTTTCATTAAGGCTGACAGAAATCTTCCTGACAGGCAGATTTTCCTTTTATTTGTTCTGTTGCTTCCACTCCTCTTTCAGCCATAGTACTTTCTCACCCCTCAGTAGAAGACTGTGTAGAAGCATCTCTGCTCCCATGCGAAGCATCGCCTCCAGATGAACTGCTCCAGCCTCACTCAAAACAAACAAGGTGTATGCTCTGGTAGATGAGTAAATGAGTAGTAAATGGCTTCTTGTGGTAAAGCAGCACAAGGCTTCTGATAGACTTGTCCCATGAAATCCCCGCAGGGCACATGTGACTTGCCCACGGGTTATGGTTTGTTCTCCCAGAGTAGAAATTCATCTGCTGGAACCTGAATTTTGTGGAGGGAACAAACAAGGTTCTGCTTCACAGAAGAAAACAGGAAGAATTCTGCTCTTTTCCATCCCCAAAACTAGTTTTCAACACTGATGTTAAACTATGACTTTGTCACACCAACAGAGTACATCATAGTTATTTTCCAGCTCTTTATTCTTAAGCTGAAAGTGCTTACATTTAGGGGAACATATTTAGTAACCAAACAAAAATTACAGCTATACCTGGACAATACTTTCCTTTGGTACCACAGACACAAGGACCACATTAAAGATGCAAAATTATGTTCAGTTTCATGACATTTACACATCTGTAACAACATTCCAGGCATTTTCTCAGTATTTAGGGTTAGGGGATGGAGCTGTCTTTTTAGAAACCATTTCTATGTCATACACACAAATTAGTATGTATTAAGTAGTCATCTTTCCACCCACAAGCACTTGTGTAGAATTCATGGGTTTGGGAAGTAAATTGAAAGCAGACTGTGGATGTTAACAATATGGTTAGATACAGGAATCATATGCTAGTCAAACATTAAATAAACAAGACCCTTTTTTACGTTTATTTAAGAGGGCTGCAGGGACACAAGCTCAGAATATGTATTTTTAAGACAATAGAGATACTGCCTTGTAGATATGAATTACAGAGTTGTGTGATAGAGGAGCAGCAAAGTAACTTGTTTTCCAAATTTGTACAAAAGTATAATCAAACGAATGACAAAATACTACTCGCTTCCTCAGCATACCACTTGCCACTTTCCTTCAACAGCAAAACCTGCTTTTTTTTATTGCTACAGCTCCACAGCCAGTACAGCTAGGAGGAAAATCGGAGAAATTTAGGATCAGGCACCATCAACACAAGTGGATATCAGAGCACTGCACTTTAGCCTGTCAGTTATTTTTGCTCATTGTGTAAGAAGCAAAGCAGTAGGCAAGGATAAGTGACTCAGAAAAACAGACATTTGTATGAAGGCAAGCAGTTTAACAAAGTTATAACCAGTCATTAAGAAAAGAAAAAAATTAAAGAAATTGTTTTTATTTATACAGTCTAATTTTTTAGTTTTAGACATAATTTCTTTTCATGGCAGCAAACTGCAACTACGCTCAAATCCTTCTAGTAATTCACAGTTCCTGATTGCAGCTAAGGCTGGAACTGTGATAGCTCTTGTGGATGAGGCTCCAGCTGAAGCTTAATCTAATATTTGAAAAGTATGTTCCAGAGTCAGCTGCTTGAACCATAAACACCTTCCTACCTCAGTCCAACCATCCAGAAATTTTGTGTGTGTTTGTTAGAGTGCTTTGTTCCTAAAATTTGGCAGGAGTATGTTAGCTGTCGAAGACAGGTCAACATTTTCTCCTCAGGGGAACGATTCTTCCATCCATGAGTATTCTTTATCTGTCAGACTTTGAAAAGAAGTTACCGCTTGAGGACCTGAAACAAGTGACCAGTCCATGCTAAAGAACTCAGCATCCTTTAAAGAAATCAGGACATGAAAGAGTACAGCTGAATCTTGAAGTAAAGTACTTAAATGGAGGCTGACTTCTTAAAAATCTCTTCCAGTTAGAGGTGCTACACACATAAAATTCTGACACTCTTTATTGAAAATCTAATGCTGCAGCATCATGCTGCACTATGTGGATGCACAAACCCCCTTTCTTTTGGACCTACTCCAAATCTGTGTGGAAGAAGGGAAGAACAGTAAGTGCCCATTTGAAGAATTACCTGTGCTGCCTATATGTCTGCATACTTCTTACAGTAATTTATTGAATTTAATATAACAGGTGAACTGGTGCTACTCGCTGTAATAAAGGTTTAAGAGGGATTATTCTAGGAGATCATCTGCTAGTTTATTCATGGACTTTAATGGGGGCTGGTCTGGGCCAAATCTAAGCATTACCTGAAAGCTTACCTGACACAAGCATTACTTAAAATCTACAGAAAGATTGCTGGTTTTACTGCAGCTGTGGCCAGCTAACTACAAAGCGTATGGAGACAAAAACAATAATTTAAAATATAAAGCTCCTTAATGAATAAGAAAGATAAATCAGCAAAGTACCTCTTGTATTCTTCATACTGATATGAAATTTAATTCATGTTATAATAGTCTGTATTTGTGTAGCACAGACTATTTAAAATAACTGAAGTCTAGAAGTGGGGAAATAGTTCAGCATTTCAAAAAATATAAAACCAGCAAGGATTTTTTTTTCTTCAGAATTAAACTTTGTCTTTGTTTTGGGCAGACAGGTTTGAAAGGACTTCAAATATTGTGAAGAGACTTTAAATTAGTAGTTAACTATCAAAACAACCCTGAACGGTTCCTATACTGTCCTTAGCTAATATCTGACTCTACCCACATTGTGTAACAATGTAAACAACTATCTTACGATATTTCAGCAGTGAAGTAACCCCCACAGCAGAACAGAAACATTCATTTTGAATAAAATTCAGGTACTGATAGCAAAATAAATGACCAAATTCTTTACTGTACATCTGTGTCAGGAGCCCAAACGCTAAAGAAGACAAATTGCTACTGTTCATTTATGAAATGAGTTTGTCTTAGTTGGCCTGAAACCTGATGGGAATGTATATACATGATTAGATTATTAAACTGAATGTTGTAACTTCCTTAGGAAAAACGTAGAGCAGGTAAGCAGAAGTAAGAAGGTAGTCAAACAACTGAATTTTAGGCACTTCCTTAGATACTTATTTTATGAATGATGTGGTCTCTTCAGATTTCTTGAATCATTAGATGAGACAGGGGATTCATTTTGATGCTTTGAATCCCCGTAGCATGTTTCAATTGAGTATAGGGAATGAGGCAAATTAGCCGTCAACATTAAGGACTTATTTTGGCTAATATCTCCTATAACTACTCCACTGAATAGAAGAATGGCGTCATCTGTTTCCACATCATGACAAATTGCAAACAGGCAAACACTAATGCATGAATGTCTTGATGGAGGGATAGGGGGTGTCTACTGCAGAATATCGCATCGTATCTTTTAGCGTACCTTAAGTACATATTTGTAGCAACGGAGGAAGAAATATTGTGTTAGAATGAGGACGTTCAACCCAAGCTTAATAAAATGGGACTTAATATTGCCATTTCTAAAAAATGCAATAAAATTTAAATAAATAAAATTTTAAAAATTAAATAAATAAAATAAAAAAAAATAAAATGTAAAAAATACTCTTACCATTAATAATCTCCTAACTCAGAGAGTTGCATCAACCATAAAACGGAATTAGGGGACAGTATTATATAAGGAAAAGGTGGTTATCAAATTAGAAATTACAAAGATAAAACAGAATGATTTGATCACAGCACATGATAAATAAACAGTTTTCAATTTTAAAGCAACAAAAGAGGACAATAAGCAGCAGTTACACATGCTGGAGACTTTAAAATAAACAGGCATAGATAATTGATATTCAAGAGCCTTAAAAGAGAGGGATGAGGTTTTTGCTTTGCCATTAATATAGATTTCCAATAAATCTGGCAAAACAAAGGAAGTTCCAAAAGAATGGAAGAATGCAAAAGCTCTAACTGTATTTCTAAGTGGCAAACAGGACAGCGTGGATAAGCTTGTCAATCTGATATCAGTTCTGAACAATGAATGAAACACATGCTAAAATGATACATGGGAAAAAGGAATGCAAAATGTGCACAGGATATTTGCTGGGAGGGGCTGAGGATGAGACAAAGGGCTTGTGTTGGAAAAAAGCAGGACTTCCAAAAACCCACAGGGATCACGACAGATAATCAACTGAACAAAATCCTTGCTCAGGCCTGAGTGCAAGGCTGTGATCAGAAGGACTCTATGTCCGCAGTTCTAGAGAGATGATTAAAACTTGGAAAAAGGCTGAAGGAAGAGTAACAAGAATTCAAACAAATTTAAAAACATGTACCATGATATCTGTAAACCACTATGTTGTGAGAATAGAGGGGTCTTCACTGTAGCAGACAATGTATAAGAGATTCCAAAGGATGGTGTCATGGTTTGGGCATCTGCAGTGAGACAAAATCAGCTGGAGTGCAGAGAAGCACTTTTAACAGTAAGACTGTTCCAGACAGTAGGACCATTCCGGAATAATTTCTTATATACTGTCAGGGGTTCTCCATCACAATCATTTTTTTAAAGCAAGTGTGGATATTTTCCTATTAATATACTATAATCAAAATAAAAATTAAGTCAGGAAAATTTCGTAGACTGGGTGCTGTAGGAATTAAGGCTCCATGATCACAATAGACAGATTTGGTTTTCTAATCTGTGAGCAGTGTTGATGTTACAATTGTCATCACCAGGTTTTTAACACCCCATGAAGATAAATGGGCCATCTATATCATTCCTTAGGGCTGCTGTTTCAGGCAGTTTAAAAATTCAGAAACACTGCTGTATTGGATTGCATGTGGGAAGATATATTCATAAACAGAAAGGAAATATTACTAAAGGAAATGTGTTATAATTATTAATATTTAAGATTTCTATTTCAAGAGCAGTTAACACTTGCAAGTTGAGGACTCTCTTCTACCATGCACTGTAAAAAATCTATTTCAGTTAGTTTACAAAGGTTCTTGCAGCACAATTTGAAGTCAACAGTAATTTGTAGCCAGGGAACAGACAGAGCCGTAACTGTTGAGGGTATGCATCCTATTGCTCTGAAACACAGTTCCACTCACTCAAGTGGCATGCATCACTTTATTATAGCATACAAAAATTCTGGGTTCTGAGCTTAGCTGGATTCAGTCTTGTAATTATTCTTGATTTTTTATTAGTGTGCTGAAGCGAGTGTGAAAACAACTGTATGAAAGCACTGACCTCACATTTGCAAGTATTTTGTGGTTTGTTTTGTTAAACAATAGTTTAAGATGTAAAATCTTTTGGTTTTGGTAGTCCACAAAATATCTGTGTAGCAGTAGTACTGTTGGTTTTGTATTTGACTTCCCTGTAACATCGCACATAAGAGGAAAATTTTACCATGAAACAAAGGACCTACCCTCTCTGGTAAAGCCAGGGATGTTTGTCACAAACTAAAACTATCAGTATTAAAGAAATGTACATTTGTTTCTTTCTTCCCCACCCCCTTATCAATTTTGATTGAAGACTTGAGCACTGGGTGCAAAAATCTCTGTTTGAACTAGCCTGAGCAATCTCTGTGTTCGTCGTTTTCTTAATTGCTTTTCACCATCTTGTCCAAGGAAGACTTTGCAAGGCATAGCTGCATGGGCTATGATGTAATGAGATCTTGTTAGCTAAGCAAGACCAGACCTCAAGCTTAAGCAAAATAAATTCGGATAGACTCTATGCCCCTTGACCCAGCTGTTTTGCAGTCTTTGAACAGTAAAGAAACTTGGAATCTGGTCACAGATGCCAGTGTAAAAATTCCCCTGGCTGAAGGGAACTGTCAAACGGTGTGAAACCAGAGGAGCTGGTTCCCACTGCTTTCTGTCTTGTCCAAAAAAGTATATTAAGCAAAAGAAAGGTTGGGAAATTCAGAGGGAAGATGAACTGTATCTTTACTGTGATGATTTCTGGCCGGCATATGGTCCCTTAGGGACCAAAGCCAGCTTCGTAAATTAGAACCATATAGAGTTCACAAACTTATTTTATGTTGTAACTTCAGCTGAGGAGCAAAGCAAGACAGGACAGGGCAGGCTGAGAAAGAAGAAGCTATAACTAGTTCTGACAGACCCTCCAACATTTCCTCTGAGCACATTTTTGAAGAGGAGCAAATATGTCCTTCTATAAAGCTTTTTGCAGATCAAGCATTGTTTGTCGCCAAAACTGTAATAACAAATATATTTACATATATGCAATATGTATATATGCAAATATATACAATAATACATATATGTAACAAATAATAAATCTGATTAACACCAAGGAAAGTAAGGATTACAAAAGAGAAGTAAAGAAGCACGTATCAGGTATGTAGTATTTCTAGTAAGAAGTAACAATTAAATGAGCCTGTCCTAGCCAGTGAAGATTCTCTTCTCTTCTAATTACTTAATACTTTTCATTAAAAGATTGTTACTTGAGAGTAATTGGAGGGATAGTGAGTCAGTGAAATTTTCATATTATCTACAGTCTGCTTACTTTAAAGATGGGACTGGGTGTACTTACTCAGTGTACCTATGAAGTCTGTAACTCTACGTAGGACTTACTTAAATAGCATCTTTGGCTAAATATTTTTCTTTCAACCAAACCTTATAGCTTAGGAGGTTTGTTTTTTTAACAGAACTATAAATTTTAGAATTACTTTTCAATTAAAACTCAGCATATTATGAATTTCCTTGGCTAAGAAGTGAGAAAGGATCTTCGAACAAATAGGTGGGATTCAGAAAGACTGGTGTCTGCTCTGGCACTGATCTTATCTATCCTACTTTGCCAAAAAAGATAGTTTGAGAAGATTTAATTGGAATTTTCAGGATTGCAACGATAATTTAAAACTATTTAACCCAGTCTTTGTATATGCTCTCATAATACATGTATTAAGACAGTATCAGTGACAGGTAAATGTAGAACAAAGGAAAGACAATTCATCTTCACACAACAAGTTCTTCAACTGTGGCATTCAATACCAAAAGATGGTATTAAGTACCTTTGTTTTGAAAGGTCTGGATAGTTTCTGATCCATAGCAACTCCCAGATTTGTAACGGGTGGAAGAAAGGTGATCACCTTCCTTCCTTATCTCTGTGAGGTTCAGAAATGTGTCTTACAAGTTGTGACTGAGAACCGTACTGTTCTCCTGGGAATGTGCTTTGAAAGAGTCTTCCTCCATCAGCTGAACACGGATCACCAGAGCTGGGCCATCAGTGTCCATGTTTGAAAGCAACACAGTAACCAGAGTAACTGATCAGTGCAGAGGGTCATCACCAACACCGAGTAACTAAATTGCTTGCAAACTCACAACGGAGATTACTATGGCAAATATATTTGACTTGACTAAAAATCTAAGAACGAGAGTTTCAGCCTGTGATTACAGAGTGGGTCCTCAGTTCTGGGAAGCAATGCTTCTCAAAAAGGGTTGGGGATCAGAGTTCACAGTCATCTGGGTATAATTTCCTAATGTGACACAGTGCACAAAATGTCGAATATGAGCTTAATAAATAGGCATCAGAGGAATAATGAATGAAGATAGGTGTCGAGAGTTATTACACTGTTGTTGTATTTAGCACTGATGAAATCATTACTGGAATATTTTGTCCAGTTCTGGGGTCCATGGTTCAGGAGTATTGTTGAAGAAGTTCAGAGAAGAGTCACAAGCATGACTTGGGGACTGTTAATCATGCTTCAGGGTAAAAGAATCAAAAAGCTCAATCTGCTTAGTTTATCAGTTGAGAACACTACAGATTGATTTGAACCTAACCTTTAAGCTGTTACCATGGGGAATTATACAGGTTTGATTACGGACTCTTAAATCTAGCAAATACATGAAATTAGCAATAATATAAGGAGGTAAAATAGTACGAAAATCTGGACAAATTCATACTAGAAATAAGGATGTGTATTTTTGCCAACTGGAGTGAGCAACTTCCCATGGTCTGTGGCAAATTCCTTCTCAATACCAATTTTAAAATATTTTTCTAAAAGACAGCTTGTAGCTGAAACAAGATTTAATGTAGGCAGCTCTAACAGCTTGCTCTATACAACAGTACTTCTGGTTTTATCATCTGCGAAACTATGAAAAGACCAGGCTGCAATACTAAGCCTCAAAACAGAGGCCTCCAAATGTATCAGTACAAAACCTGTGAGTCCAAGAAATGAGAAGAGTCCTTACTGGTGGCACATCTTTCTCTGAGCAAGGCTTTTAGGAGGTACTACTGTATTTAAAAAGAAAAAAAGACAAAAAAAAAGACCTCTGGAGAAACTTTAGGTATACCATTGGAAGTTGGTTTACAAACATTAAACTTGTTTGTTAAACGTATACTAGTGTGTAAAGTACTAATAACTGTATAAGTAAAACTTGGCACTTCCGTATTGCTTTCCAGCAAAAAATCTCATAGATAACAATTAATGGCTTGAGTCACTCAGAAATCCTGTGAAGTTAGTAATTATTATTATTTGCATTATACAGAGGACAGAATGAGAGACAGAGAATGCCCAAGATCAGAGAGGAATTCTGGGACTTGTCTGGAAATGAAACAAAAGCCTTCTGAGAGCTGTTCCTGTGCTTTAACTAACTCTTTTTTTTTCTTTTTTTTTCTTTTTTTTTTCACCAGGCATGCTGTACAGATCCTGGCAGGTGACATTCCTGTTCTCATGTCAGTATTGATCCAATCCTGTGTCCATGCCAAAAGACACTCCAATGCTGAAAGTGCTGTCTCTTTCCAATGACATATAGAAAGTAAAGCCCTGAGCACTCACCCTGTGACTTATTCTCATTGCACTTATATAAGGAAGAGTTGATATTGATTTTGGTGTCCTGTCAAAATTCCAGCTTGGGTAATTAGTTTATTCTTACCTAAACTCCTTGAATTTCCGTATTGATGATACTTTTCATGCGCCTCCCTGCAGAAAAGAATACCTGTACTGTTATGACAGAAAAGTTTGCAGTATTAAATGAATCAAACTGAAGAGCAATAGAACACGTCTGCCACTTCATAAAATTTTTGTAGAGGACTCTGCAGGATAACTGATTAGCGGTGCACCACTGATTTTAAGAGGGTATAAATAAAAATAAATTTAAGATGAAATTTTAGTGCAAGACTCTCTTGTGCCCCAAATCTAAAATAAATTTTTTTCATCCCTGGTTTTTAGAAAATTTAGTAATTGCCTTCATGGTACCAAATGTCCATTCTTATGAGTACATTATGGGTGTAAGACATGATGCAGATTCAAGGATAAATGGTGAAAATGACACATGTTAAGCAACATTCAGCTTACTGCACTTACAGCAACAAAAAAAGAATGGGCTTCTAGCAAGAAAAAACCAAGTCCCATCTGTTACTAGCATTGAACAAAATCAACATAAAATGAACCAACATTATTTTGGTCTTTGATCTCTTGGATGCTTTATGACAGAGGTCATAAATCAGGTAATTATTATCTGATATCAGGACAGCTTGAATTAACCTCTTGCATTCCTAAGGCAATGAGAGCCCTCGTCGCAAGTCAAAATCTGCTTGTGTGGAAAAAGTAACCTTACTGAGGGAAACAAATCCCTTTCCTCCCATTTTAGTCTAATCTGGACTTTTGAAAACTTCTCAGTGGTTCAGAGGTGGAAAATATCATACTGAAATTCGTGGGATCACAGACATTTCCTGTTTGTTTCTGGAAGCTGTGGTTATGATTTGTAAATCACATCATCACTTGAGTTCTGGCTTCTTTTAATTGTAGACTTCCTCCTTCCCTTTACTCCTCTTCATCAGCGGAGGTCAGCTCAAGATGCCTCTATGTTTTGGCTGCTGAGATCCAGGAAAATTTGGAAGGCCTTTAAATCTGACATTTCATTCCTGTCATTGATATGAAACAGCCTACATCTGACGAGCTTCAGAAAACACAGGAGAGAATAGTACACACTTCATAGGCAGTACTAAATAAGACTGGGCTTTGTTTTTTTACGTCCTAGAATAGAAAATTTCCAGGAACACCAGTGCTTCTTTTAAAAAAAAAAAAAAATTAAAGTTTTTACTGTAAATTGGACAGCAGGAATGATGGGCATATCGTGATTAAAACACCTTATTTTTATGTATACAGCAGACAATCATTTGCAGCAGGCACCATACATATATATTGTGAAAAACAGCCACACAATAGAAGTCCTTTCACAAAAGAAATGTACTTTTCCAAAAGAGTGATGTACCTGAAATACTGTATAACAAAAATATAGCAGCTATACTAATAACATCAGAACCAGGTCACACAGAACCATGACCAATAATTCAGCATTTCGAGTACAAGAACAAGAAAAGAAGACAATACATAAGCTTCATAATGGAAAACATAACAGAATAAACAGAAAAGATTCTTTTACTGGCAATAGTTGGAGCTGAAAAGCAGCCGAAAGGGAGATGGGCTGAGTTTTGTGCACATCCTCACAGGAAGGGCACCAGATTAGGTAGCCTGTAGAATGAGCTGCGCTTGAAAAACAGTTATGTACTGCTTCTGCCCAGCCAGGTCCTGCTTTCAGGGAGCCCTTGCACTAGTTTCCCCACCGCTGAAATAAAAAGCTAACAATAAACACAAATTTGAGAATCAGGTGGTTTTTCTGGTAGCATGACGCTTTCACTCTGAACAGGGTCTTTATGAAAGATTTAACCACTGCTCCTGTCAAATGTGGCCAGCCACTTTTTGCTCCACTCCACTTTTTGCTCCTCTTTTCACTATGCCATAATGGTGGACCATTATTATTTCTCTGCTTTTTTACATTTTGAACTTACAATAATAAAGATGACTTCAAATTTTTGAGTACTTGGCCAAAACTATATACAGATACTGTATTAAATAGTATCATCATGAAAACAATCAGCTCCATGGGCTTGTGTCCAGCGGATGCTACAAACCAGGGCTCAAGCTGTGTAAGTAAATATGTAAGTTGTGCAGGGTGAGCTCCCACGTGGCCCAGAGCCTTCAGCTAACACGGCAGCGCTGGTGTGACCAGAAGCTGAGGTGCTATGCAGTCAGGGCACACTGAGAGAACCCTTCTCTTTCCTGCAAATACTGTATTTGTCATTGCCTAGGCTTTTGCAAGGGATTTCTAAGATCTGAGGAAGGCTCCGTTTGCCCTTTTGTCCTGCACACATGCACAAAGGATGGGACCAGACCCATCCAGTTCACAAAACATCCAGGCTACAAGGCACTGGGTGGGGATAATGCATCTGATAACTTGTCTAGTGTATGTGCAAATAAAGACTTAATGCTAGGGAGCAAGCACAGCCCACCATTTTGATAACTGAGGCAGCAGAAGGTTTGGAGATTTTCCATGATATTGAGAGTTTAGTTCCGCTGATTTAGATAGATAATTCTGACATTGGGATCATCAGGACTTCATGACTCAGTCTTTTTTCCTCGTAACAAAGGAAGGGAAAGATAGTATACATTATGGCATAGAATCAGGCAGCAATCTTATATGCAGCTATGAAATGATAAATTAAATTATATCATGAAATCATATAAAGAAAAGCTATGCAAATTGTGCTATATTGATAATATATCACAGGAACAGTGAAATTCTTTAGCAGGAATGGAAAAAAAGAAGAGATTTCTGAAAAATTCTACCAGCACTATTGCCTAGACAAGTCTTATCTCTCTTTTGAGCTAAGTCCACATTTGACATATCACTATAAACTAGGCTGAAATCTCTCGAAAACAGGAGAGATAATCTTAAAATCTTCTATAAGAGACAGGAAAATATGATTTAGGAGTAGAACCATGGGAGAATCTAGCAATAGCAGTTCCATCAGACATATTAACTGTTCTGATCAGACTAACATTTATTGGTGCAATTTCTTTCTGTGTTCCCACAACTCTACAGAGGGGTGTTTGAAAGTTCTTAATTCTGCTATGCAGTCTATGATTAAAAAAAAAAGAAAAAGAAAAAGAAGTGTGTGGGCAGTATTTGAGTCTGTGTAATGGTAGATCTCAATGTGGAGTGTGATGCACAAGAAGCACATGGCTTTATGCCAGATTTATGTTCTCTTGAAATTGGGGTTGACCCGAGCATCAAGTTAAAATAACTTATCCTCTATGTAAGTTGCATTTGGTCTAGCTATAAGTAAAAATGAGGCTAAGGGCATCATTGCTTTCTGAACAAAATATTTCAGACTGATATATCTATCTCCTCGAAAACATTTTTTTTGTAAGCTAAGTTGCAAATATTCAGGAATTTCAGATGACCTCAGACTCCTTTAAAGAAGATAAACCCAGGCTAGTCAGTGTCTCATGATTAGAATAAGTAATTACCTGAAAGCCCAATGTAAGGTCCATAGAAATCAAGAGGAATCTATTGACTTCAGGGAATTTTAGATCAAGTTCTGGAAGAACTCGGGGAAATCACTCGTCCTGCACATCACTTCATTCATCTGCTCAGCGACTACAACATACCCACACATTCTGTGACAAGTGAGAGTCTGTCAAGTGACTCCCACGGCATTTTCCCCTTTCATCCAGGAAACTCCTTCATTAGCGATAAGCCTCTGTGCCCTGGCATCCGTGCACCAGCTGAGGGGAGGAACCTGTTTGTAAACCAGATGCTTTGACATAGCTGGAACTTGGAAGGGAGGCAGCAGTACTTGGCAAACAAACTTGTAATAAGTGCACTTTGCTTGAAATGTTTATAATTTGTTCTTGAAAAATATGCTGAGAAGATGGGCACTAGACATACTGCTCGACTTTGAAGTTCAAGTTTGAAGGTAGGGACCCTGAATACCTCCCAAAGAACATTTAAAAAAACCAACCTGGTGTTGTGTAAAGTAAGGAATGTGCTTGAGGAGAGGGGGTAGGGAGAGTTAAGAAGTCCCGCTGTCATACCATCTGCAGAGAAATTATCAAGGTCCAGAGAAAGGCAGTTTCATTGTAAGCAGCAACATGTTCATATGAAGCCTTCCTAGTTTGCTAGGATTTTAAACAGGTATACCAAATATCCCTTCCAAACCATGTTGATACTTCTAGTTTATCAACATACTGAAAAATTAGGCAAATACATAAGCACAAAAGGAGTCTCATTGGCTACCTTACATTTCTTAAAATAAGACATAAAGGAGTTACGTTGCTCACCTGAGATGTAGGTGATGCCTACTGATGATCCACAAATCGCTGCTCCCAAGAAAAGAACAGCAACTAGTGCTCCTCCTAGAGACAGTCTGATCAAGGAGGAAAAAAAAGACCTCAGGTGCTCAGAATGTGAAGACTAACCTGAAGGTTTCTTCCCTGTGACAGTCTCATTGCTCTGAGGACAAAGAAGAACTGCAGGTAGAAGTGTTAAATACAGATGGAAGGTGACCTAAACAATTTTCTGAAATCAAGCTCAGCAAGTTCATTGACATTTAGAATTTGACTAAATAAAAAGGAGGAAAGGTATGGCACTTAAAGTTTAAAATGGTTTAATATCTTCACAATCAAATAAATTCAGCTCAGTTTATATCTCAGGCTGGGAGAGGATGCTACCACATGCAGGGGAGCTGAGGGAGGTTCAAAACACCCAGAATTTTCGATCCAATTCCTCTCTTGTCACCTCCATTTCTTTTCCCTCCCCACTTTGCTTTTCTGTCTTGTTCTCCTCTCATCCTAGAAGACCTCTTTCCTGTAAGTCTGCAATAACTAGAGTGAATCAGTGAGGATGGGGAGGCAAGCAGTGTTTGCATGGAGCTGGCATAGCGAATGGCTGTCCAGGCAGGAGATACTTCTTTGGGCGGGAAGGTGGTTGGTTGTGCAGGAGGAAGATCAATCTTTGGGGGATGCTGTGAAGCTCTGATGACAGGTAGAAGGCAAGGACCTGCCCCGGAAATGGTGATCTGTCTAAGGCTGGGCAAAGTGATGAGGGAATCCAGGGGGCTTCTGCTGAAAGGTCAGTAGCAGGACCTGGGGGAGGGCAAGGTGGGAAGCTGGATTGGGGCAGGTTAGCTGGACCTTGAAATGGAGTTTGAGGGAGGAGAAACAGACGATCAGCATGGCTGGAGGTTGGGGACCTAAAATCCCACAGGAAAGGTAAAGGGCTGAACTGAAGTGGCTTGGGAACCACTGCCTTGCAGCTGAAGTCAAAAGATGGGTAAGATGGAAAGAGCTAAGAAAAAGAACACCAAGGAACTAATAGTTGTGTAAAAAGCAAAATAATAACATAAATTTTTTTTCTGTGTTTAATTAAACATTTGAATAGTTTCATTGATACTAGTGGGAATACACGAGTAAAGATAAACAGAGAAGATAGAAACGTGAAACAGGAAATGGTGCATAAACCCGGGAATAATTAATACAGAATAGAAAGGGCTGAGGAAAAAAAAAAAGTAGGGAGAGAAAAGAGAAGAGCAAACGTAATTTTTAAAAGAAGAAAATTAGGTGCAGAAAAAATGACACTTCATTGATTATTTTCTGTTGATGGTTTAAATATATGGAAACAAATGTAACACTGATATTGCTTTTAAAGGCTCAACTTAGAATACATTAAAGAAAGTATATTCAGCTTCCTCGGATTAGTAAGCAGGCAAGATTTGCATTTAAAATAAGAGTCCAGATCATGCACCCTCTCAGACAGGGTTAAACCAGACCAGAAAAAATTGCAGGGTCAGGGCCAAGGCAGCTGCCTGCATGCCTGTTATGTCTGTCATTGTTTTTTTTGTCTTTTTGGACTTGTAAGCTCTTCGGGCTAGGAACACTCCCCATGGGGCCCGTCCAACCTCCACTGCCTTCAGTGGGCGCTGGGTAAGGCTTTGTTTGTCCAGCATTTGGCTCAGAGGAGTCAAGGCCTGATTGAGACTTGTAAGTTATAGGTGTAATTCCAGCAAAATATCACTTATATTCACTGAGATAGGGCTGTGCTTGAATCTTTTTTCTTACACTGGGACTCTGCGCAGCCATGAATTTGCACCCACATAGAGTGAGAAAGAGGTTTTGGTTCTTAGACACCATTGTGATTGGTGAATGTAGTGTAAAAAAACAGGACTGATGAAAAGGCAGTTTAAAAGCAGTCCTTAAAAGCACACGTGCTTATTTTCACACTAGTTGTGTTGGCACAAGCTCTGCTGATGCCATCGCCATAGAGGCAAGAGCAGAGAGGAGGAGGGGTCTGGTGACTCTTCTGGTGGATGCAGATGACTTGCTGTCCTGCTTCCACGTGCCGAGAATAGTAAGTATTAAGGGAAGACGAGAGCTAAAAAGATGCGAGAGGAGCCCTGCAAATGCTGACACCTGAACCTTGGCCTTGGTGAACGTCGGGGGACTACTGGAGAGAGTCCAGCGGAGGGCTACGGAGATGAGCACAGCAATGGAGCACCTCTCTTGTGAGGAAAGTCGGAGCGAGCTGGGTCTGTTTAGCCTGGAGAAGAGAAGACTGAGCGGGGAATCTCACCAATGCTTACAAATATCTAAGGCGTGGGGTGTCAAGAGGATGGGGCCAGACTCTTTTCAGCGGTGCCCGGAGACAGGACGAGGGGCAACGGGCACTAACCGGAACACGGGAAATTCCATCTCAACACGAGGAAAAACTTCCTTACTTTGAGGGTGACAGAGCGCTGGAACAGGCTGCCCAGAGACAGACGGGACAAGGGGAACCATCAGCGGCCACTCGCCCGCTCCGCGCCCCGCGCTCCCCGCTCCGCGCCCCGCGCACAGAGTG
>JAOXNO010000001.1:28517599-28539612 GCA_028565335.1 Limnodromus scolopaceus
TGCACACAGTACTCCAGGTGAGGTCTCACCAGAGCAAAGTGGCAGAATCACCTCTCTGGATCTGCTAGCAACACTTGATCCAAACCTTCTAAACTTGCTGTGGAACTGGATTTTACAACAGCAAACTGCTTGAATTACATGTTAAATCAATTTATTTAGGGTGAAATTGCTATTTCTTATGTCCAAAATTCTGGTGTGTCCCTAGAGTTACTATTTGGAAGCAGAACTGTGCTCCCCTAGCCATGGAGAAAGGGGCTCTCCTAGGGAAGGCCAGCAAGGGGGAAAGTGCTGAGGGTCAAGAGTCTTCAATTTCTCAGTCCTGCACAGCATTCAGGAGCTGCAGCTTCTGTTACAAGTTAGATGGCCCTCTATTCCTTTTCCTCTCCAGCTGCAAAATTAAGTATATACTAACTGATACAGAGGGTAGAGAGGGTTTCCTTTATTTTTATTTTTTTATTTTATTTTATTTTTTATTTCATTCTGGCTTTATTATGTGGTCTCCTTACTCAAGATTTCTCTTACACGCATTTGGACAGCATGGAAACATGAAAACACCATCCCAGCAGGCAGACTGGTTTTTTTCTTACTAATAAAAGTGAGAACTGTTGCAACTCACTGCTTAAAAAGGCAGATTTCTCCTTCTCCAAAACAAAACCAATTCTCTCTAAAAGAAGCCTGTTCACAGGCTGGTTTTCACTACAAGTTCAAATTTATCTGATGTTTTTCCTGGTGCTGAGGATTCCCCCATTATTTTTCTACTCCTTCACTTGGAGAGAGGCAGCCATGTAAACATCCAGCAAGACAGGCACTTTGTTGTGTTTCTACCTGATCAGATGCTCATTCTCAGCTGTGGACATACCAGACCTGAGACGCATTAACGCTTCACAAGTGTAGTGTAAACCATGCACTGCCTTCAAAGGCAACAAGTAGGTAAACTCTATGTGCTGAAAACACAGTACTAAAACGAGTCTAAAACAGGTAAATAAAAATGCTAAGCATTGAAAGCTCTGAAGGGTTTTTGAATAGCTGACAGCTCTATCTGCAGACAAGAACTTCCCAGGACCAAGTCCATTAGCTGAGAGTTTGCTTGCTGAGCTATGAAGTTGAGTCAAGCCTGCTACAGATTGTGCTAAGAAATCTGTTGGGTGCACAGGAAAATTTGTACAGTATGGTCTTATGATAGAAATAAAGTCTGCAAGCCTGAGTTTTACTAACTTTATGCTCTGTTGCTTCCAATTAAATCAGTTCGTGTTTCCATGGTTGTTGGTAGGATCAGAATCGGGCTCTATATCATCTTTCTACATTGTTCTTACAGTAGTTGTTGAAGTCTTATTCCAGCATGTTGACATAAGCTTCGTTCTGCCTCTGGTGAACGGGGAATATTGGGATCCAGGGTTCTGCTTTGACAGTGTTGGCTGAGCCATACATAAGAAAGTAACAGAGTAGGACCACAGGAAAACTTGAAGTGGGAAATTCAGATTGTAACTGGAAGACAGCAAAGTGAACGCAGACACAGAAGGACAGAGTAAACACTGGAGGAGAAGGAGGAAGACAGGATGAAATAATTAAAGCAATTGGCCAGGTCTTCAGTTGTACTGGGAACAGACAAGATCCATAGGAACCATTCATTCATTTGTATCCAAATTCTTACCTAAAGATAATGTAAACATAGACTATAAAAGTCTTAAAGATCACAGGAGAGTTTGACCTCCAGCTTTCAGTCACAACCTTTATGCCAAAGTACCTTTGAGGCAAGGTGGTACATGAGGTGCCACAATGGCTTTCAGCCATTTGAGGTGGCCCTTCCAGGGCATTTCTCAAGTGCTTGGATGCACTTGGTCAGGAGTCTGTGTAGGTTAAAAAGATTCAAAACTTGGTTTATGGCACAAAAATGGTGCAATTTGACCCATGTCTGCATGATCCATTTGGCACAATGCTACATCTTACTAACAGAGTTGGAATTAAGTTTGTCAGTAATTAACACTATTTGGTGTATAATATAGATTAAGGATGTTACAATTGTTTCTCAAACCTGGGAAGGTCCTGATTAAAATTATGCTTCAAAGAAATTCAAAGGTTTAGGTACAGGTGGGCACATTTAAATCAATCATCCATAGCTGCGCCCTATAGTGATGCTATATTGCTCCCACGTGATTGTGGCTGGGGAATTTTCATTTTCATAATCTCTTTTCTGATTTCACAAACTCTCAAAGAGGTTTTGAGTGTTTCCTTTTTTCTTTTTTTCCCTCATGGTGTCACGACAGGCCACATCTGACATATCCTCCTGCAACCATATACATAAGCCTCACCACTCTGGAAGAGGTATTTGTGCTCTCCTGCCTCCAAAGGGAGAGTTGTCTTCTATAAGCTGTTACAGGGAGTACAAGAAATGGATAATTGTTGAGTGAGCATAAATTAGTGCATGTAGGTTTGAGTGGCCAAACAGTTTGGTGTCTTCTATTTCTACAAAACTTTCATTTGTGCCCCTGGACAGTGTTTTTTTTTTTTCAATATGAAAGAAGACAAATCTCAGAGTCAGCAGTTGTGCCGGGCAGCAAATATATCAGAAATTAAACTGTATACTTACTTCCTGGGCTTTATAGGCTGAGACATTTTACTGAACTTTTAGAATAAATATTTGTATAAACTGGTGAAGGTCAACTGCAAAGGCAATGTTATTATCTGGCTTAAAATGATTACCTGTAAAGTGTTGTTAATAAAAGGTTCTCATGTTCAGGCCTAGTTCTCTTACTGCTCATCATTAAGATACAGTTTATTGAAAATGTTAGCAAATGTATGGTTCAAACATAATTTCATTATGTGGAAGTGATTTTCTTTGGTGCAAAAAGAAGAGGAGAGCAATTGGCAGTATGTATTTATGAGAGCATACGTGACCTCCATTCCAGCTATTTATGTCATATGCTGGCATTTCATCTGTGTACTCCCAAAGTAGATCTGCTGTAAAAAGATGACCTCTGCCTTATTTATGGGCAGAACAGAGGTGACAATGGTCAAAATGCTGAGATTCTGAGTTCCTGACATTTTGATCAGCCCTGGTAATGCATTTCAGCTGGAAAACGCTGAAGTTGTCTACAAGCAATTTTTTGATATTGTGTTCTTGTCAGATTTTCTGTAATTCAGCATTTAAACTGTTGTTTTTGCTTCTAAGAGAGTATCCTACACCACATGTACTTCCTCAAATATTCCTGTAGAAACACGTTATTCGTCCGTTTAATTTTCAAGAACCTTTCTGTCTTCTCATTATATGGTAATTTCCTGTATCAGAAATTTAATGTCCTCTCTAATTGTAGGATGATATTTCAACATCAGAAAATTATTTATTTTTATATGCTAAGTGGATTTGGGGGTTTGGAATTCAGGCAAAATACACAACTTGATTTGTTTCTTATTGCTTTTAAATTTTTACTTCAAGTTGTTTGCAAATTAGTACTTTGACATTTTCATCACAAAATGACACACTAACCCTACCCTTTCAGCTGTGATGAAAAACATTATTAAGATTGCAGTGTCAAGCTTTCAGAAGCTAGGGGGAAAAAAATGGTAGCTTGTCTAAACTGCATTCCTAACTTTGCCTTACCTCAGTTGAAGACATTATAATATTACCTTTAATTATAAGAAAATGTCTATTTTTTCTTGGCATATTTAATACCCAAAGTAGACCTGCTTTGTAGATTAATTAGAATTGCATAATAAAGAAATGTTGAGTTTTATTGCAGAAGTTGGAAGGTATTTAGTGAACTTGGTTGGGGACTACAGAAAGAAAAAGGGTTGTCTATATTATGGCAGTTGCAGTTTGCCTTGAAGAAACAGCAAGAGACTTTTATCTGCTGCAGTATTTCTTGACAAGTTACAAACTACTCTTTGTAGATGGTCGCTTGTTTCCTTGTTGCTTGGTATCATTGGAAATGCTCTGAGCACCCAGAGCTGATAGCCAGAGCATTGGGTGCTGGGCTTTGAGCTCACAAGTGTGATGTGCAAAGTAAGTGCGTACATTGGACCTCAGTCTTTTTAAGCCTATGTTTCAAGATGTTCCTCATCTCTCAGTATATTGTGAAAGTATATATTAATATATAGTATGCTTTTGAAAGATAATAATAAAATAATAGTAATGAAATAGTGATTGGGTAATTTTTTCTTCAGAGCGGTGTTTGAACTATGCACAGTAAGAAAGCCACAGATACCCACTGAACGATGAGGACAAAATAAATATTTTCTCATTATATGAAAAGAAGCCTCCTCCACTGCGGCATGCAGGTGCTTTACAAAAGAACAAAAAGTTAAAACACACTGAAAAAAAAAAGGTAAGAAGGCATATTGACAGCTACATAATCAGACTGGAAATATCTAAGATGGGAATTCTCAGGCTATGGTATGTGTACCACTAGTGGCATGAAAACTATTTCAAAGTGGTCTTCAAATAAAATCTGAGCATCTGAGCAGAAGAATGTCTCCTCCTTCTTCTGAGTTCCTCTTATTGCATTCCAACAGGAAACTGGGACGAATATCTGCAAGCATGAGTATGGTTTGGTTCATGTCACATTTCCACCACTGTCACTAATCTGGTAAAATGCAATTCTTTTTCCAGAAGCAAACTAAAATGGTTACTCCAGGCTTAAAGGGTTAAGTCCTGTTAAGCAATAGGTCACATTGCCCCAAGCAAAGTGCCATGTTATACACTCACTCCCCTCCTCCAACTCCTGTTTAGCAGGGAAGATGAAGTCAAATGGCATTGTGAACTTCTAGGAATATCCTCAGGTGCACTTCACAAGCTTTTGCCAAACAAGCTAATGGAGCCAGTGAGAACAAACAGGAGTAACTTGTTGTCTTGTGTAATTTTAAAGTAATTTGCTGACAGCTAAAGAACTGTGAATATTAAATTCCATCCCAGGCATTCTAGTACATAGACTATAGCAGGCAGAGATTTTTCCCACCTGCTGTTCCTTAAACCTGCCCTGGCTCTTCTTATCCCTAGCTTTCATTCTCATCTGATTATAATTGCCTGGTATTCACAGCTTGTATTTCTCAGGCTTCTCAGAGCTCCTTGCTCAGCACGTCTGGGTTTCTTTTCCCAACCCAGTTATCCCCATTGTCTCCTCAGCCTGGTCTCCCCACCCAGGCGGCCTCTGAACCTCACCTTCCCCTGCCTATGTCCAAGTCTCAAGTTTTGTCCACATGAAGAGCTAGGGCTCTTCATGACTAAGGCACAGCAGAGTCTTTAGGGCTTTACTACACAAGTCTATGTTTTCAGTGAGCAAATATTTTAAAGCAAATTTTTCTGAAAGTTTATAACTTAGCAAAAGCTGAGTATTTTCACCATAATGCTTGCTACAGTTTCCAGACTAAAAGTTCCTGCTACAATGAGGTTGCTGTATAGATACATATATTTAAAAAGTATATTTAAGTAGGTGAGCATTTTATATCATTGTATGCTCTATAGCTATGCAAGCAACCATGTCCATACATATGACTATGTAAATTAAAAATATAGATATAAGCTTAAGCAATTTTGCATAGGTGACGCTATCTGGGAAATGAAAATTTCCTAAATGGGTATACCCAGCTAATGGGTAAACTTGCAATTAGTCATGCTGTCATTAACTGATTATTTAAGTAGGTTAACTAATATGTGACTGTGCATTTAAGAACCAGATTTGAACTCAAAAACATATTAAAGATAATATTGCAATCCTATTTCACTTGGAATATTTATTCATCTGAACATTTATTCAAACAGAAGCAAGTATCCACTTAACTGCTCGAGATACATAAATATACAGTGATTTTTGAATCAATACAATGCATTAGAATTAATAATGCCAAGTGAGTCCTAAGTAATGTATAAAATTAAATGTGTAGAAGAGTAACTCACTATTTCCAACAGTATGGGAGGTGACAAGTAGCATTTCAAAGACCTTCACAACTGACAAAGGAAAAATGTATTACTGCTTCCTACTTAATGTAATATAAAAGTAAATATATGGGTGTACATGTTTGAATATATAAATTCACATACATGTGTATTAATTTGAATCTAATAGAGCAGTAGTATACAGTAATGTGATTAATACAGGACAATTTAAAAATAATTTTATTGGGCAGTCAGTGTTCATGGATTTACTCTCACGCTAAGTAATCTATGCACAGCCATTGACTAGTAGAGTTATTAAAAACAGTATTCACTGTTGTCATTTCAAAGCTAATACACTCAGGAAAAAATCATTGGTAATCACTGGCTTACATAAGTAAGCAAGCTCTTTTGCTGTCTTTAAACATGCACAAACATTCAAAACTGTGCAATATATAT
Organism: Limnodromus scolopaceus; assembly: GCA_028565335.1. NCBI lineage: Eukaryota > Metazoa > Chordata > Aves > Charadriiformes > Scolopacidae > Limnodromus > Limnodromus scolopaceus. Next base: position 28,523,925 of record JAOXNO010000001.1, read on the forward strand.
TAACACATTTTATCTCGACAGAGTCCCAAGCTGCCTGCGAAGTTACTGCACTTCAAGTACTTTCTAGTACTTACAGATGTGTCTGAATGCTTCCCTTTGTCGCTGCTTTTGAGAAGAGAAGGGAATTAGGGAAAGCCCGTTGAATATTTAGGAAAATATTCTGCTGCATCACTGAAGTAGCAGGAGATTCATAAAACCAGTCCACAGAAACGTGTGGTTTATCAGTCTGTAGTGGAGGTGAAAACTTCCCCATGATTAAATCACTGTTTACATTCCACTTTTGGTATTCATGCACAAACTGCAGTCTGTCAGCATAAAGCATTTTCCACAGAGGATGCAGAAAATAATGTGTTTCGTAAAGCCAGTTTGGTGCTGGGTAGGAAGGATAGTGTCTCCATGGCATGAAATAATTCACTGCAAGGCAATGCTCTAGCTCCTTTTGACGCCCTCGCTTTCGCGACCTTCGATGTTGCCTGAAGTCCCCGTGAACAAAGTCATTTAAGTTTGATGGGTGAATACTCCAGTAGTTTCCTTTGCCATCCTCACATCTTCCCACCTTGATGAAACAATCATTTAGTGAAAGGTTGTGCCTTACACTGTTCCTCCAGCCTCGACCTTTGTTCCTGTAGAAAGGAAAATTATCTTCAATGTATTTGTAGATAGCAGCTAAATTCAGTTTATTTGTAGGGGAAGAAAGAATTGCCTTTGCAATTAATGCTATGTAAGACAGGGGTGGTTTTTCCAGAAATTTTTCATCCACAGTCTCAGAAAGATCCTTTTTGGGATGTGTGTGAGAGCTGGGAATTTGAGGCGGAAGCCTGTGAAGCAGTTTTCCTTCTTCTTCTCCTTGTACTGTATAGATGTCTAGACTTCCTTCGTTGTTTTCAGGAAAGTCTTCACTCATTATAGCAGCACGAAACCTAACATTTATTTTAAGTGTCCTGATATTTTACTGCAAGTAGTAAGTTGAATAACTGGTCCTCTGAATATAACCAGCAGGAGAAATAAAGCTGGACTTTGAATGTGCTGCTCTCATATACTCAGATTCCTATTTTATACCCTGTTAAGTCAACACCCTTAACAATGAAAACTGAACTGCCTATGTTTACAGAAGTCAAGGTGCAAGTCCTAGCCGAATGAAAAAAAAAATACAAAATAATTACACTATGGTAAGTATGAAGATAAACAGACCATGACGTTAGCCTCTCACTTCATTATAATCTGAGAAAACACCCTTCAGTGTTCCCCATTGAAACATAATGATTAATGAAAAATTGATGGTGGCTAGATAGAGTTGTGAAAGGTTTAGACCCTCCAGTGATACGCAGAACAAATTGAAACCAACATGTTGGTTCCTGTGTTCTACACTTAGTCAAACATGTTGTATTTAGTACAATAAACATTTGTTTTACACGCTAAAAGGAAGTACTGTGTGAAATGAAACTCGCTATCAAATTTTGTAGCTGCAGGGTACCTATTCTTGGTGAAATTGAATTAAAACACACACCCCCAAAAAATCGCTCCCCATTTTTCCTATTAACTCTCCATTCCCAATTGTGCAACTAGTTTTCATGCCGAGTATGCATGTGACCGGTCCTGCCGACCCAGGAAACCACTTGAGGGAGCAAGTACCACTCAGAGCAACTGAGCGCTGTTCTCTGGGACCCTCAAAAGCACAAACTGTCACTCTTTGACATTGTCTGTTTGACTTTGACATTGTCCTCAGCCCCCTGAGGTCTGAAACAGTCAAGGAGAAGGTGCTCATATCATGTGCTTAGTCAAGGAAGGTAATTAAATATGTTTAAATATGTTCTAAAACAAAACAAAACAAAATGGTACAAGCTTTGAAAGAAGATGTATAGTCTTCTTTTGGGTCACATTTGATGTTCAAAGTATGTATTCCCAAGTGAGACCTGTGTTTCAAGGCATCAACAAACCTTGGGAGGCTGAAGTCGATGTTGTTGTTCAAACTCTGATGGGTTCTGAATTCAGATGCTAATTCTGGCAAAAAGGGAGAGAGAGGGACTAGGGCACACACTAAACTGATCCCTTTCCCTCTGAGCTTGAAGTTCACGTCCTGGCTGAGCATTTTGACTGGGCACTTGCAGACTTTTTCTTAGGCTTTCATATCCACCAGACTATGTTTCAGTTGGTAGCCGCAATGTTTTTAGATTAGGAAACAAAACTTGTAATGTCAGGTTGTAGTTCCCATGGGTTATCCCACATTTCTGTCAGGGAAGAATTGACACCTATTTGCTTGCGAGATTTAATAGAAGACTTTTTCACTAACCATTGTGAATAAGATGTAGTGTACCTGGTATTTTAACAGTTTTAGCTGTTCAAAAATCTTAGTGACGACATGATGAGCTACTAATTGTTTTTCCTGGGTCTGAAATCTCAGAAATGACATCTTTTGAAGGCATTTGACCAGCTCTATCCCTACCAGAAATTCCCTGCCTGACACATCCCAAACTTGCCATAATCTTTCTGTTACCGGTGGCTTTTAATAACCTTCTGATGACTAATTTACCCAGTTTGTTCTCAACCTCTCTTATTTGCAGCTGAACAGTTGCCAGATCATAGTAGAAATTGTTGAGATTAAGTCTGAAATGTGTGATCTGGCACTTTAGACTATTTATTACAAATCATTCAATTTCTGTTGCTGCAACTGTAAGCAGGTCATGCCTAAAGGGGTTCCTACAATAATAACATCAAAAGTTTGATTTCAATTCAAAACACCGGATTCACTATAGATTATTAGGTTATTTCTACTGAGATTTGTGTTTTTATGGAACACTGCAGTTACAGACTGGAGAACAGATGCCACTCACTATGACAAGGACTATGTATTCCCTCCCCCATTTCTCCAACAAAGAAACACATAATCAATCACTTGTTTTGCTATTTTAGAAGCAACTTTGTAAATGGAGAGGATTTTTAAGAAGGACTAGGCACAGAGACTGGACTTTGAGTACCCACAAATACCCAAATTAATTCAAGAATAGGAAAAACCATCTTATAAAGGTTTTCAGTTTTAAGGATTGCAATTTTAAGGTTTTCAGTAACTGAGAAAACTGAGGTTGTTAAAGGGAGCCAGACTGAGAGTTCAGAAATTTAAATGTAGTAAAGGCCCTAAAGTCGAAAGCACAAAACTTGAACTCAAATCCTAAGCAAGAACAAAAAATGTGTGGGAGAGGGCTCCTTACTCAAACAGATGAACAATCCTTTCAGTAAGTAAAGGAAGATTCTACAAGGAATGAAAGATAAAAGGGTGAGCAAAAAGAGCTACATTTGGAAGGGCTGACAGCCCTGATCTCCTGATTTCTCTGGTTGTTTTTTTTTTTTTCAGATATGTCCTCAAGGAAAATATTCATCCCATACTTCTCGCCATCTTGTTTGTTCCTCCTTTCTCCACATTATTTCTGCAATTAACTTTTGTTTTCCTCTGAGTCCAATCTTTAAAGGTGAAAATCTCTCTCTTTCTCCAAATCAAGGTTCCTTCTGAAAAATGTAAGGCATATTCCCTGTTTTATCCTTATTCTTTGTGGGAATTTTCTTGTCACTGCCTGAAATGTCTGCAAAGCTTTCATATTAGAAGGAGAATCACCTTCACTGGCTCAATGTCCAGTTTTATCTGAAAAGAAGAATCAGATGCAGGAGAAGCACTCTGTCTACTCTTACTATACAGACTTTTTCCAACCTGGGGAAGCAGACTCTTCTTCAAATATCCACATACACTTCATTAAAGCAACGTTTTTGTTACTGCATTTTCTACAGTGCTGCTAAAACATTGGATGGTTAGAAATCTGAGATTTCCCACAAAACACCATAATAAAGAAGGGGCTCACTTTATCTGCCAGACTAGTTAAATTGTTTATCATTTTGATTTGTCAATAAATGAAATGTTCTTGGAAAGATGAATGGGGAAATCAGAGCATTTGGAAATTCTGTTGCAGTAACGTAATCTATGCTGAATTTTCACTGTGCAAAGATTGTCTTTTCCTCAGTCAGTGTTCGGCTCTCTGTCATCAATTTAGGTCAAAGAGAGTTTTGTCAGTGAATTAGCTGTGATTGTATGAATGAGGGCTATCCCCTTACATTAATTCTAATGTTTCTATTTTATATTTACAAAGACAGCAACTCTTTTGCTTGGCACTGTGAAAACAGCATAATTTTTAAAGAGTGAGCTGATTCCCACTCTGGGTCACAGAGTAAACCAGTTGCAGTCATAAGACAAAGTTTCCTAAAAAAATCTGTCGGTGCATACAATCTGTAACTAAGAGCAGAAAACAACTGAAGGCAACTTTTGTCCTCAGTCTTTATTACTGATATTTAGCTTCAATCATGTGGAATTTAGAGAGAAAATCTTGCTTAAGTGCTGTATTTTCTTTCTTAGCTCTAAATACTTTAAGAATGAATTTCTGTTTCAAAACAGCTTTCTCAATATGCCAGCAATGTTGTTTTTTTTTTAAAGGATACAACCTTTAAAATCTTTCTTTTACCTCTTGCTCAGCACTTTTGACCATTCAACAGTCAGCTAGAATAACGTTCTCTGCAAGGAGAAAATGTTTTTATGCCTTATCCTAATAGATTTATTTAATAGCAGTGAAGTAAGTAATACATCTCATACTTTCAGCTGAAGACGTGCAGATTTCTCGTGCACAAGGGAATACACAGTTAGGAAGCCAAGTGGAACCAGATTTTATACTACTCATCTTTAGTCCATGCTTAAGACATAATTGTTTTTCAGTTGACAGAGAAATGTATATTCCCTCTCCTTCCAGTTAAGGCCAAGAAAGATCAGCTGGCCAGTGCTAATAATAGATATGCCAAAAACATAGGCAGGTGTAGGTATTTTTTAATTAAAGGTCTATTTGGCTATCACTTTTGTTTCTCTGCTGTGTATTTAATTAAGTCTCAGGCCTGCTAAATCTGTGATGTTTTGCCCTGTAATGCTTACTATGTTGTTCAATAGAGAAGCTATCCCATACAGACATGTCTTATTTTATACACGATCTTCTTCAATTCTACCTGTTGTTTCCACTGTTACTTAAACAGTGTTTAAGAACACCTGGAAACCATTTGTCTTGATTCAACATTTAAATTTGGTGTGTTCAAAAACAGTAAGGAAGGTGAGGCTTTAGAAAAGAAGTGATTAGAGAAGTTGTTGCTTAGTGATAGCTCTTAGGCTAAACTGCTAAATAACCCTTTGGTTCCCAGCTCCCATGTTCCTTTACAGCCAGGACAGAAATAAAGGATTTGAACTCAATGAATGGCAAGACAGTTGTATGCAGTCAGGTAAGCAGTATGAAGGAAAAAGGCGACATTTCGAGTTCATGATCTTTGTCCCATAAAGACTGCATCTTCCCACGTGTGGAATGCCATAAAAGCCGAATGCTAACTGAGTAAGTTGATTGAGAAGACGTGGTTTTGTTTCATATCGTGGGAAGACACCCTGCACATAGGTTGAAAACCCTTTAAGCAGTGCCATTTGTTTCTTCCTCCTGTTTACAGCTGTGTGGCACAGGGTTTGTGCCTCAGGGTTGGCTGCACAAGTTAATTCTGAAGTTGCTTTTCTCTGCATTTGACTGGAGGATGTTAAACATATTCTAGCACTAGGTGATTTCATAATCTAATCAGTGGTGAATTCAGTCATATTTACAATGGTGCAAAGTTCATCCCCAGTGCAGTCACTTCAATGTTTTTAACATTATTGGTTCATTTAGGTTGTGATGGCCAATCCTTAGCTAGAAAAAGCTGGCATAGTCCAAGGATCTGGCCCACTTGGTCAGCGTGGTATAAAGCCAGGGAAGAATGTAACATTGCACTTCTATATCTGAAAACATTGTAAGAAAAATGGCCTTGAAAATATATGCAGGAATAGTTTACAATATAGAAACTATTTACCTGATGAAATATACATCCTAATCAGAGGTGAATAGCTCCTCATTTGTGCAATATGATGAATTTGTTGTGCAATAAGAAATTGTTGTTCATAAGTTTATCATCTAAAAATTTTTTCATTTGTGCAGTTGAACAATGCAAAGAAGTTAGGTTTTGAATACTATTTTTCTTTTTAGCATGTAGAGCCACATAAAAATTGGGAATGTGATATTTGAAATGTATCGTTGAAATTATAACATCTAATACTGTCAGACAGAGAACAGGCCAACATAGCTCACACACCATAGCATCTATTAATAGTCCTGACTCCCTTTTGCAATGTCAACTGAAACATTAATCCTTGTTTTAAATCACAGTGTCTCAAATATCAGCTGCTACTAGTTGTACAGTTGTCTTTCAGTTTATATCAGAGAGCCTGATGGAGTCTTTTGAAGGACCTAGTCAGGTTAGCAGGGCTAACTTATTAGAAGTCCCCACAGTAAATGATTTCTCTTCAGAGGACGAAGATGTTAAACCTGATGTTAAACATCGTTTCTCTCCACTTCCCCGAAGGCGGAATTCTGCTTCTTCAGAGGAAGAGGAGGCAGAAACCCCCACCACCATTGCAAGAAAAGTTTCATTTGCTGATGCATTTGGGTTTGATCTTGTGTCCGTTAAAGAGTTTGATACCTGGGAAGTTCCAAATACAGGACAAAGTGATGACACAGAAGATGAAGTTTTCCCTCAGGAGGAATATTTTTTCTCTCAACTGTTTACATTACCTGCTTCGCAAGAAGAAGTTTTGCAAAAAGTGAGAGAGCAGAAAGTACTGTTGGAGTCAATCGTGTTCCTGCCTGGGATTACCTGTATGAACGGCATTATACGAGTCCTCAACGTATCCTTTGAAAAACTGGTGTATGTTCGAATGACACTGAATAACTGGCTCAGTTATTACGATATCCTCGCAGAGTTCATGCCTAATTCTTGTGGTAGTGAAACCGACCAGTTCTGCTTTAAGATTTCTTTGGTGCCTCCTTACCAGAAAGATGGAGCTAAGGTGGAGTTCTGTATACGCTACGAGACATCGGTTGGTACCTTCTGGGCAAACAACGACGACAAAAATTACACACTGATTTGTCACAAGAAAGAAACTGTGCCCAAGGTGGATAATAAACCACACAAAGAAGTTGCTGACAGACATCTTAAAGGCTGCTTGAAGACAACACAAAGCAGGTGAGGTTACACCTTAACTTTTGGTAATTTACAATATAGCTGGCTAATTCTGAATCAGTTTGCTTGCTGGAGCTATGACTACCCATGCTGTTTTCTTCTATTGTTTTTTTTTTTTTTTTTTTTAATGGTAAATTAGACCAAGACTTGTTTTCAGTAAAGCTCTTGTATATATCAGCCAGTAGTTTTCTGCAGACAGATTGATACTGCAGACAGTTTAAATACATGGCATGCATGCCACTCATTTGAAAGGTAGTGTGAGGGTCTATAAATTATGGGCTGTGTACTGATTTTGATTTCTGTAGGATATAAATTGAGCTGACATCAGTGAGCGCTTTGCTCCAGACTGAGGTAGCTGTACAGTTAAAACACTTTACATTCACTTCCTTGGTAAATCAACAAAAATTTAAAAGCGAAACAGATCCTGGGTTTTCATATGATTTATTTCACATTTCATTCTCTACATGCAGTTATTAAAACAAAAATGGCACTGGTGGTTCAGGAAGCTGATAACTCAGGGAAGGATCCTATTGCAATTAGAATACCTGGTACAAACTCTTCTGCAAGTGATCGGACTACTATACAAGTTGTATATTAGGGTAATAATAGGATAGTAATTTTCCTGCCACTGGTTGATGTTTCTGTTTCATAAATGGTGAAGTCAATAATGATTTATAAGGCAGAATAGGTAATATATTAAAGAAAAAAGATATATATAATTTATCTCATGTATATTATTCTAATTAAATGTAGGACAATACTATGTTGTTTGTAAAGTGGCAGTGGTTAACTTACAATTGAACCCCACATAAAGAGAGACACTCAGAAATAGTAACTTTTGGCTTCCTACTCTGTTTTTAACTCTGTTCTGTAAGCAAAACTATGTCGCCTGTGAAAATCTAATTCTCAATTTTTTGCTCATCAAATTAATCTATTGGAGTTGTGCAGAACCAAATCTATATTTCACCTCCGTCATCCTTAGCCCTACTTAGATCACAGAACTGAGTTAATGTGGAGTTTTTAGTTCCTGCGTTCTTTCCAAGTAATGAAGTGCTGTTTGATTTCCCTGGTGCTCTTCCACTGGACTAAATGTTGAGGAAGGAGGATCAAAACCACAGCAGTGGTGGGAGCTTCAGAAGAAGGGCAACAGCCAGGTCTTCTCCCTGTGCAGAACCTCCCTTCCCAAAACCCAGACTTGCTGTGCTGAGAACCTCTACCAGCCCTAATTGCATGTCAGCCCTGTGAGGAGAGGCAAGCAGTATGGCTTAGTGCCTTCATCAACACCATGGTGTAAGAGCAGCCCCAGAGCTAATCCAAGGCACGATTCGTAGCCAGTCTACAAGGCTTTCCTAATAAGCATCCTTTGGGCCAGCTCTGGGGCCACCATGATGATGCTTCCATGGAGAAACATCCCAGCACGTCAGAGCAGAGGGAATGATGCCTTTACCCACCATGTGGTCAGACCCTGACATTTGTGCCTGGTTCTGTATGTTGCATCTGTCCTTCAAGAAGTGTCACATGACCCATTCTGGGTAAATAAGGTAGCCTGAGATCCTCTGCAGAAGGACCATGATATCAAATACCACAGGCATATGCGGGCAGTGTGACTTCATGCTGAGTTCAGGTAGCCCACATGGAACAGATGATGGACATGGAGAGCTGAGTCTTAATTTAGTGAACCCTGGGCTTCCAGGTACTTTAAGGAATAACCTGCAAATTTAGATACAATTGAGCATGAGGTCAAATGACTCCTAACAGTTTAATTCCCTGAAGTCTCCTGTGACATACCTAATGCTAGCATAATTTGTAGAAACGTTTCTTTGGGGGGATCCTCTTTTACATGTATATGCTAAATGTATTATATGTAATTCAGACAGAGAGGTATTTTAAAAAATGGGAACGGAGGCATCAGACCTACTCCTTAATATAAAATTACCGTGTCTCAAGTCAGAATGTAAAGTTGTCTCCCTTCATGTCAGGCTACAGAGGAATGTATATATGTATATATGGGTATGTCTACATGTATACATACCTATCTGTATGCATATATACATATATGAGCATATTAGTTCATATATACACATACCCACATGTATATTTGTGACATTAAAACCAAAGAGGTCAGATTCTTGTTTACATTAAGATCTGTTACATATTTTTGGCAAACAGTTAACTAACATGCACTTTCAAGACCCTCTTTAGGGGCACAAGGATGTAAAAAGACCTTATAGTAAATGCAAAAATGAGCTGAAAGTATTTTTGGAATACGGTTTCAGTGGCCACCAGGGCTTCTGAAAGACAGTTCTGGCAGATTGTAATCCAGGACCAATTTTATGCTACAGGGACTTCATTGACTTCACAGGAGTTACAGCTTTCACCAGTGTAAATGAGGTCAGCATCAGGGCCTTTCGTTTCAAAAGAACTAAGATGCCAACCTCCATTGCTCACTTGTTTTTCAAAGTGTCTTTGTACATGTTGCCCCTTTGAGCGAGGAGGAACACCCTGCAGACATCTGCAAAAGTACCTCATTATTCTCCTTCAGACCCTCATTAAAACTCCTTTGCTTTGATGTCTAGAAAAAAGCGCAAGAAAAACAAACCCCCCAAAATTGGCAGTGAGGCGGCTGCTGATGTGCTGTGACTCCTCTGTACCACATTGAACAGCGTTGCCTGTTTCCCTGCTCTCCTCCACCTCCCTGTCTCTCCCTTACCTCTTGTTTTATGTGCAGATGATAAACTCTGCAGCATTTATACCTGCTGTGCTGGATATTTACAGAACATTTAGCAAAGTGGGGGTCCTGGACCATAACAAACTTGTTTTAGGAACCGCAACAATGCGAACAGATATATACGGAAGTAACAATTTTACCTATGGTTCACACAATAAATAAGCAGGCAAGGAATATTATTATCCATGCCCATGAGCTGGACATCTTCAATTAAATATTTCTTTATAGCAATCTGAATGAAGGGTATTTTACCAGGACACTTATTTAGGCCTCTATTTCAAATTTAGAAACCTGTAATAACTTTTTTTTTTTTTTTTAAATCTTGGCTCTGAGTTATTTATACTTGCTCTTAAAATGTGCAATTTACCTCTTCAGTTAAAAAATAGGACTGTTAAAGAATTATGTTTTTTAAGCAGAGAGCCTGATCCACTCTAGGGCATACTTGTGTGGCTCATTAAATGTCATTAGTGAGGATTAGTTGCGTTAGTTAAGTGAAAGGAATAATATGTGCTTTCAGAGGAAGTTACTGAGGAAATGCAATATGACTGTATCATGTTGCCCTTAAGAATATAAGCCAGGACAAAGTTGTGTGAATGAGGGCAATGGGATGGCTTCTGACACCATTATTAAGAACAAAAAAAAATAATGGACTTAACCCTCAAAAGTTGCACCTGAAACAAATGATAACGAAAAGCAAACCTGCATGGAATAATTAATGCTGAAATTTGTCTAGATTTGGATATTCAGAACCACATGACTTAACATCCTGCCTATTCATTCCATGTTTCACTTGTTTTTCTTCTAGGCATGAACAGATAGTCTTCTCTTAAAGTTTCAAGAAGTATTTGCTTCTAACTGTATTTGTCCAAACTAAAATTCTTTCCAACATAAATTTTAACAATTTTTTGTGTTTTTCAAAAACCTTGAGAGCATTCACAGGCACAAAATACAGTTTGAAAAAAGCAACATTTGAATTAATTAATTTCTATTTTAGTTGATCTGATAGTGTGCATTTAACTTACACATATTCATAAATGTACTTCAGGGAAACAAGTTGACTCCTAAAATATAAGGCTGTCACTGGAAAAGAGAGAGCTTCTGTCAGTAAACAGTCTTGATTTCTATCGTATATATAAATATACCTAAAAGTTCAGAAATATGTAAATGAATTGTATCAGCTCCACACTTTTCTCTTTTTATTTGACTCCTGTGCTTTTGGGACATGGATAATGATTCTGAACACAAATTTTTCCTGGTCCTCAGGTTTGGACCACATGATTTTGTTGTGGACCCCAGGCTCCTGCATCGGTCTGATCAGACAGGGACTGGTTGTGTGTTGCATGAGGCAAACTCCTGTAGATCATGCTGCACGGCGCAGTGATAACGACCTGCAAGCCATTTTCCCCGGTCACTGGTGAGACTGTGCCCCATTTCTGTGCTTGGTCCTGGTTTGCCATCTGTCAAGAGAGCAGCGGGAGCAAGAGCACAAGGAAAATGGCTGATAAGCATGAGAATTGTTTTACAAAAGGGTAAAATGTGTGTTTGGACTCCTGTCCTTTGACAAGGAAGGGGGAGGCTAGTATTTTTACCTTAACTTCTAGAGTTATCACCCTCTTACCCCTCTGAGCCCACAAGTGTATCACTGTGAACTGATGTTGGTCCTATGCTTTGTTTTAATTGCCAGACTTTACCCTTCTTTGAATGGTAGTGCATCAATTCACTTCCCTCTGTGATGCCACTTTAAAATAGAATGCAAAATAGGGTGAAGTCTCATACAAGAGTTGCTCTACGTACAATGCACAGTGAGAAAGAAGAGATTAAAACCCCTGGGTCTGTGGGCCACTAATACCAACTTCAGCGGCATAAATGCTGAATGGTCTTAAAGCACTTGCCAGTGAGAAAATTTCTTCTGTGCATGAGCACTCTCCCATCGTCCGCTGCTGTCTCATCCCCTTTCTGATGGAAGGCAAAGGAAGTAAGTTGGTGAAGATCCAGCCTGTGGGGACTGCACTGTGCACAGTCAGTCCTCCCCAGGCAGACAGCAGACCAGTGCCTAGGTTGCCTCGAGAAATGCAGTTCTGCATCAGCTCCTCCAGGCCTTCTCCACAAACCCATAATGTGATTAAAAAAATCAAAGACTTCTGAGGAAGATGTTTGGAAATAGCTTCGCATATACTTTGCTATGAGGAATAACTGTATTATTCCCAGCTGGTCCATTTAAAATATGGCATTTAAATTATGTTGCCTTTTAATCCTTGTTCTTTTGATTATTGCACGCCATAATCAGAAAAGGAAAAGGAGAGCAGAAAAGGTGTTAAAACACACGTCTTCTTTGTGTACTGCTATTTAATCTCAGGATTGTTTCTGGCATCCCGAGTCACAAGTTACACCTTGATCAGCATACAGATATGGGATTTGACTAAAGTTTATTACTATTATTAGGAAATGACTGCAGTCACTGTTTTTACCAGGAGAGCAGCTGCTGGAGAAGCTATCCATTCACAGGGAGCCAGCTAAAAGCAGCGCTCCTCTGCTGTTCAACCTGACCCAGTATTCCCAGCCCTTCTCTTGTCTCCTGGTCATTGCCAGTCTCTGCCAGTTGTGGAAGTAGGTAACGCTGGCACCAAAATAAGACTTCTCCAGGTACTTGCAGACCATGATTACTGGGGACACAGCATAATTGTTTAAGGTAATCTAAAATACATTATTTAGACAAGTGGGGTAAAAGCAAGCTGTAGAATTGAGTCTGAGTATTAGGAATACTTCTTAACAGTGACTCTAGAGTTATCTTCTAAGGAAATTGCTGTGGCCTTACTCTCCAAAGTAATTTAAAATAAGCTAAGATAAACCACTTGGAAATGTTCTACAGGGAACAATTCTACTTGGCCAGAAACAATGCTCAATGGTCATTTTCGATCTGTCTAATCGTAATATTTTAGAATTGGGTCATACTTACTATATGAACGATGAAAGACCCTAAAGATAGATATCTAAGTTAATGGCATAAGGCTTTGAATGCTATCACAGAAATGCTGAAGAAACAAGTGCAAGTTATAGATGAGAATGGCCTGCACAGAGCAAATAGATACCTTCTCACCATACTTGTGGTTTTCTAATTTGCGAGTACCTGAAGACTGAAAAACTGTCTCATTTTTGCTTTTGGTGATTGTGAACTGTGCTACCCATGTTCCACCCATTTACTGCATTGGAGGTATTAAAAGAAGCTTCTAAACTTTTAAATAAAAACATGTGAAAATAGCACATTGCTTTCTTGGCAGTCTTGGCATAGTATTTACCCTGGACCTTATTAGTATCAGTGGTTTCTCATTCACTTCCATGATCTGCCTTAGAAACTGTTCTCAACAAGGTTACAGAACAGCAATTTGTACTCTAATGTATAGAAAATATTGGTTGTTATAAAGCTTTTTCACTTGTTCGCATAAAACCATATAAAAACAATGCTTTGTAATCTGAGTATCATTTCTCAACTGTATAAGTAAGTACTTGCAATTATACATGCATTGTTTGGCTTTACACTTGTAAGATTTTTTTTTTTGCAGTTGCTACAATTTCATTAGCTTATTTAAATATGCCAATACTGTAACACTACTACAACTGACTCTTAGAGCTCTTTAATGCAACTACTGGCTTGATCCCACAATAGGCCCAATAAACAATTCAATGAACGTCAGGAGTCTCACTGAACTTTGTAGAACTCCACATATGTAAAACTATCCTTGAATGTAAATATTTAGAGGACTGGAGCTTATTTCTGTGCTCTTTCAGATCACTGGTTAAGGACCTTTGGACAAATAGAAATATATTGCTAAATGAACTCCTGTATTCCATTGCTCGATGACTCTTTTGTTAAGTGAGAGATCTGTTTTGCACAGTGAACCAGGCTGGTAATGACCATTTCAATACATTGCCTCCTGTCCACTGTTCAGGTATCATAGTTCATAAATGTTCAGTTAAAAAAAAAATGTTCCATTACATTTACCTTGATTTGGCTAAATGTTAGTCTTGAAAACGTGTTTAAAGTCAGTGAAACATTAACTGAGAGCACTGAAGTCACATTTAATCAATGCATTCACTACCAGTGTCATTTGAGCTGTTTATTCTGATTATGAACTTTAAGCCATGATCCAGCAACAGCACTGCAGCTCTGAAATTGTAGGAATTGATTCAGCTTCAGTGTAAATCCAGAGAACCAATCATATTTTTAAGATAAAATGTGGATTACCTTCTGAGTTATGAAAGGTTGAAAAAATGGTCCAAACAAATATTTTACAAGCTAAATGCTGTCCCTGCCTTAGGGTGAAGGAAGAGGCAAGACCTTTTAAACACTTTGGGAGCATGTTAGATGTGGCTATTTGATCCCTAGGCTTTCAGTGACACACAAGAAAGTATTAGTTGATATGCCAAAGCATAATGGGGTGCTTGGTTCTCTGACTGTCTCTCCACTCTCATCCTGATCTGTGGAACCAGCTGATACTCTGACATTAAATCCAAAGATTTATTTCTGCTGGTTACTAATAGCAGTCCTAAAGAGCACTGAAAGATCACTGAGCTACACAGATGAATGTGAAGTAGCTAAAGCTGGCAGGTTTTTCTTACCTTGCACTTAGGTGAATTTGCATTTACGTTTTGCTTTGGTGCATAATTATTGTCCCTGCAATAATGTTTATGGCTACTGGATGATAAATATAAGATGTTTAAGCCTGGATCGCTTCATCTTGTGCTAGAGGGTTGTGGAGTTTGTCAGTCTTTCTCTCTCCCCAGCTACCCTAGTAAAGCTGAACCAGTGCCTCTCAGGTTACATCCCAGGTACTCTTGACAGAAATACTGATATGTATCACACAACTGCTTTCTTGCTGTGTGGTCGTAAGATAGCATGTGGAAAAAAAGTTATTAAAAAAAGTTAAAAGTCTCTTCTTGTTGTGATAATACCGAGAAATTCCATTTTCTTGAGATACTTATTGAATTTACAATTGCTTTCCAAGATTTGGATCATAGATTTTGGATCCTCTCAAGAACCACCAGCTAAGGCTTTTTTGCGGCCACCCATTCTGTTTTCCTCCCCAGGGGTGGTATCTGTGTCTTAGTCTCACCTGACTGCCATCTATCTGTCTATGGTCTCTCTAAGGCATCTGTCACCTTCTTGCACACATTCCTCAGCATATTGCAGTCAGCCTCTAGGAAATTACTCTCCTCTGACTTGTCAGTAGGGGAGTGCTCCTTCTCTATTTTCTTCCATGTGAGATCCAGGGAAAGACCAGGTGCCACATAGGCTAAGGTCTTTTTCCTCTCAGATGTATCCAAACTAGAAACAACTTGGGAGAAGCGCAAGACCTGCTGATGGTACTTGGTTTACTCTCCTTCCATCTTTCAAAACAGTGGGAGAAAGGAGCAAGAGAATAACAAAGGGGCTCTACTCCCAACTCCTTTCTACAACACCATTTTGATATATAACCATAGGGCTTCCAGACAAAATAGCAACCTAAGAAGTGACTCCTCTATCCCTGGGAAAATAATAGAACAACTTGTTCCGCATGTCATCTCCAAACACAATGAAGATAAAGAAGTTATTGGAAATGGTCAACATGGATTTACCAAGGGTAAATCATGTTTGACCAATCTGATAGCCTTCTATGGTGTTATAACTAGATGGCTGGATGAGGGGAGAGTAGAAGATGTCATCTACGTTGACTTCAGCAAGGCTTTTGACACTGTCTCCCATAACATCCTCGTTAGAAAATTAAGGAAGCGTGGGCTAGATGAGGGGGCAGTGAGGTGGATTGAGTCCTGGCTGTGTGACAGAACTCAGAGGGTTGTCATTAATGGAAC
>JAOXNO010000001.1:28539712-28563967 GCA_028565335.1 Limnodromus scolopaceus
TACAGAGGAAAAGGATCTGGGAGTCCTGGTGGATGGCAGGCTCTCCATGAGCCAGCAATGTGCCCTTGTTGCCAAGAAGGCCACTGGAATCCTGGGCTGCACAGGGAGAAGTGTGGCCAGCAGGTCGAGGGAGGAGGTCATTCTCCCCCTCTACTCTGCACTGGTGAGGCCACAACTGGAATACTGCGTCCAGTTCTGGGCTGCCCAGTTCAAGAGGGACAGGGAACTACTGGAGTGAGTCCAATGTAGGGCAACCAAGAAGATTAAGGGATTAGAGCACCTCCCTTACGAGGAAAGGCTGAGAGAGCTGGGGCTCTTTAGCCTTGAGAAGAGAAGGCTGAGAGGAGACCTCATCTAAGTTTACAAGCTCCTAAAGGGTGGGTTGAAGGATGATGGAGCCGGACTCTTTTCAGTGGTTTCCAGCGATAGGACGAGGTGCAACGGGCATAAGCTGGAACATAGGAAGTTCCACTCAAATATGAGGAAGAACTTCTTTACGGTGGGGGTGACAGAGCACTGGAACAGGCTGCTGAGAGAGGTCATGGAGTCCCCTTCTTTGGAGATCTTCAAGGCCTGCCTTGATGCACTCCTGAGTAATGTGCTCTAGGCAATCCTGCTTTAGCAGGTGAATTGGACTAGATGATCTCTAGAGGTCCCTTCTAACTCCGTCAAATCTGTGAATCCTCTGACCACAGGCTAAGCTTAGCCCTTAGGAAACTTAACTCCTAAATCATCTTTTCCTCTTTTTCATTAGCCTGGCCCTGGAGATAGGAATCCCAATAGTAAGGTGCTGTATTATTAATTCACAATGGAGCTGTCAATAGCTCTTCTGACCTTGTACAGGGAAATCTTTGCTAAAGAAGTTCCTTGTCTCTCAAATAGTTGGCCCATTCTGTCGCGGGATTTATGCAATTTTCTGACCGATCTACATACAAAACATCTGTGCAAAAAGACTTCTGAACTGGCTTCTTTTCAACATTGTTATATGCGTGTCACAATAAGGTACAGCAATCATGACAGAGCTCTAAAAGTGTCTGATAAAAGTTGCAATCTCCCTGTTCTTAGTTTCCGTAGCTTAATTTGAGATATAGCTGACTTATTATGCATGGGTTTTTCTGCAGTCTTCATACCTATAGTCATGAGAACTGGGGATAGACAGAGCTATATTAAAGGTTTCAGCCTGGCACCAAATTGGTCTTGGGCTCCCAGTTCAGACTATATGGGACTAAAATCTTCAAATGGACATATATATATATCTATATTTAAAGAAAATAATATTGTATGAATGTTTTGCCATTAAAACTGAAGGTCTTTTTTAATGAGCTAGAAAATAAAGACTAATTTCTTGGGACTCTGTTTGCTTTGAGGCTATGATTATTCTCATCCCAAACCAGGCCAATGCATTTTGTTCTGTGCCACCTATGTCCCTGCTTCAATCATAAACTAAGACTGAAAAATGAAAATATTAGTAATTGGAAAATATAATCCCCTGGATAGCACCAATCCAATAATCTTAATAAAAATAGGTTTATTGCAAACATTGTGTGAACCCTACTGGGAATTATTTTTTCAGAAAAAACACTCAAATTCCCTTAAAGCTGCTCTCTTAATCAGTTGTCCCCCTCGACACTATTAATCATCATGCTATATACCGCTTATTCTGAGCATCTTTTTCCACTTTGCTTTCCAAACTTCTTTTCTAGTTTCTCCTTGTTTAGAAGCTACTGACAGTCCTTTACTGTCCTTTTTCAGGCCCGCCTTTCCTGCTCTTCTGGTGTCAGCCCCTTTTCTTAGGTGAAATGACCAAAACTAGAGGGTATTTCCTCGAGGTGGGGAAATACCACAGATTCATATTATCTTCCACAGATTCCAAATATTTAATTAGATGTTCTTTGTGGCTCTGTTTTTGTGCATAGTGCTTGTGAAGGTTGCTAGACTGGTTCTTCTGATAGTACAGTCTTCTATTCACAGCGTAGTTTCAAATGGTAGGTGCAGTGCAAACCTCCATTGCCATGCAAACATCCTCACCTACTGCTCTAAGGATGAGTAGATCACTCCATCTCCATGCCTCTGTCCTCTGCCTCCTGACTATCAACAAGGGAGCTAATTAGTGTCAGTCCTGTTTGTTTGGTGACACCCATTTACTAAGAACTAGATCGAGCCTTCTCTCACACTGCCAGTAGTTGAAGGTCATATAAAAAAAACCAGTCTTGCCTAGATTTGTAATAAGGGCTCTGATTTTATGTACAGCTTCATTCTAATAGGATGACTTGTAATGGTACAATATTTTAGAAAATTATTCAGTAATTACTACTTAATGTTCACAAAGCTATTAATTTATGGCTATTGATTTTCTTTGCAGTACTTGCTTTAATTTCTGAATCTTTTCCTGTGTGATCTCAACCAGTTTTGAATCTAAGAATGTAATCTAAATTATTGTTTTCTGCATTGTTTAAATTATTTTTCTGTTGTGCTTTTATTTTTTAAATACCTTCTGAAAAAATTAAACAAAAACCAGAAGGCAATGACACTGGCACATGTGGCAGGCAATAGCAATGTTGTGGTTCAGGTACACGTAATACACGTAACATGGTGTCTCCACAAGGAGGGATAGTTTGAAGCCAAAATGCTCTTAGGTAGGAATTGGCCATATTTTCAAGTAAAGCCTTCTGACAAGTAGAAATTCAAGGGTGTGTATTAGGAGCCCAGAACTGAGGAACGGTGCTCACTGAGCTTCAGTTGCTCTCTGCTTT
The DNA here is from genome assembly GCA_028565335.1 of Limnodromus scolopaceus. Lineage (NCBI taxonomy): Eukaryota > Metazoa > Chordata > Aves > Charadriiformes > Scolopacidae > Limnodromus > Limnodromus scolopaceus. Next base: position 28,542,466 of record JAOXNO010000001.1, read on the forward strand.
GTTGTCTGCAGAGAGAGCGATGCTCCACGCCATGCTCACACCACTCTGCAGTATCTTGGTCTGTCTGTAATATGTGCAGCTGTTGGCTTCTGATCTACCAAAGGTCTAGTTCCCTGGACTCTGCCTCGAGTTTTCATAGGAGGCAGTTATTTCAGCCTGAGGAGGCAGCCAGCTGCCCAGGCCCCACAGCCCAGCTGCCTCCTGAGCTCTGCTCCCCAACACCTCCCTGAACTTCAGCCTGGCGCCACCGGTTTCCAGCACAGCTGTGATGCCCCTACCTAGCATTAATATCAGCTTCTTTTAACAGTGTGTAAAAGCCTGAAAGCGACTTAGAACATTTCCCTGAAAGGTGGTACAGCTGAGTACTTACCTTCCCTGCAACTTTCTTTCAAAGCCACTTTACTGTGCTCTTTTTTCCCCCCCTACTAATGGATTTAGTACTTCAGAGCTCTCACACGCTGCAGTGTTGACACTGACTGCCTTTTGCTGGTTGCTGTCTTTGCTCTGCTGCTCACTTTGCCCTCTCCTCGAAGGGCAGACTCTCCCCCAGTTCCAATTTTACATGCCAGCACCTCTGACTTCTTGGCCAGCCCTAGTACTGTGTCCAGCCATTTTGTGCTCTTTCTAGATTGTAGCATTTGAATTTTATTTCATTGGGTTTTATCCCTATGTCCTATCTTAGAAGAGCAGGGGACCATTTAATTTCTCATGCAGTAATGTCACTTTTCTTGTATTTTCTTCATATCTACCACAGTCTACCACAACAAGTCTTCTTGTAGGGCGCACGTCTTTTTGTTTTTATGCACCCTAATCTTCATATGCTGCAAATCTGGTTTGAATGATCCAAATTCCTTAGCAATCATATAAAATCTTATTCTGTATTTAGGTGATTCCTAAGAAAATAAAATGTATTCCCTTAATTTCTAGCAAATTCTTATCAATACCTTTATATATAAATTGTTATAAAGATAAGCTATTCTTATCTAATGGTTTCTAGGAGTTTAAGACTGTCTCAGCAGGAGTTGCTGAGGGATGAAACTTCTAATGATGATTTAAAGCAGTGAAGTGTGTAGGCTGAAACTGAAATAATTATTGCTGTAACCCTCTAAGCACTCTAAGTTCCTCAAGAGAAAATACTTTGTTCAGAACAGACCCTGAACAACAAAATGCTAAAAAAGTAAAATAAAAAAAAAGCACAAAACCCTTGGAGCAGGATGATAATTTAGAACTAGAATCAGTATAATGTGAACATGTTCTCAACAACTGCTCACAAATGCATCAGACATCACAATTAAAAAGGAATAATAATTATGGCCCCATTCTAAAGTATGTAATATTCTATTCCATTCAATAAGCCATGAACACTTTAAAACCATCAGTGTAATCCACAAACCTATATTTACAACATTAAACTGGATGTTCTGCCTTTTCAATAACTGTCATCTCATCTCTATTATTTTCACCTCAGACTCTAATTGTTTCTTTTATAGGAGCTAACCTACCAGTGTCCTTGGCAGTACAGTTTATGGCTCATGCATTTACAGTAATTGTTTGGGCAATTTGCCACACAGTATAACAATCTTCACATCACAATCAGTTTTTGTAATAAACAGCATTAGTTGTGAAAAATACAAGTGAAGCATGATTCTTATGGTAGATAAAGGGCACTGAAGATGCCCTTTAGAAAAAGAAAGGAAAATGCTCAAGCCTTGAACTGCTTGAGAAAAATACTGATGTCACAATAGAGCTAATTAATTTGATGGTACAAACAAGAGGGGGAAAGGGCCTTGCATTCATTAGTGTCAATTCCAAATAAGAGCATACCGTTCATAAAAATAATATTCTGCCTTCATTTAGGCAAAATGTGCAGGTAAACAAATCAGAAATAAGCACCAGTTCCTGCAATAACTATGATTTCACTCCTTAGCTTTATCAAGGCTCTTTCTCTTCTTTAACTGCCGGACATAACAAGCCTGGGTAGGTACAATTTGCAGGTAGACCTCTGGATGAGGTCGGATCCTGTTGCCCACCAGCATGGCTGACTCCAGTGTGGCCAGCACTGCTGGGTGCTACTGGGCGCTGGAGCCTCTGTGCATAGTACTGATCTGCTCCTGGGAAACTAAGCACTTACTTGGTGGCTTCTCTCTACAACACAGGTGGTTGCACATAAAGGTGCCCCACAACAAGCGACTCTGCTGAAGATATTTTGTGGCCTCTCGATTTTCAAGCACCCAGAAATAACAGGTCAAGTGTTGCTTGGTGAGGAGGCTGTTTGACACACCTCCAGCAGGCACAGTCTCCCGCATTAGAAATTCTCCAGAGGAGAAACAAGGTATATGTCCTCTTATGCTGGTGCACAGGCAGCTAATCCTCAGCCTCCCTGTCATCTTCATGCCATCTGAGAGCACTGGCTTGTGCTGAGGCACGGTGAAGTGAAGCCCCAGGAGCACAAAGGTGGCTTCAATCCAAGGTTGTACCTCCCGTTCTTGAGCTAAGTTCTGAATTCTCTGGCAGCACCAGGGCTTGAGACTAATATTTATAGGGTGCTGGAACCATGTGTGATAAGAAATCATGGAGCGGTTGTATTATAGGACTATAACTTCAACAGTTGATAACACGGGCATCAATTTAAATCAGAAGGGGACTTGTCCCTATATTGAGTTTTGGACTGAGCCTTATGGAGGCAAGGAGTGAGGTTTTGTTAAGTATTTACTTCATGTATTCAGTGAGGGAGATAGAACAGAATTAACTATGGACAACCCTTCACAAGAGAAATCAAAATCTGCACTTTGGCCATCCACACTAGGATCTTTGCTGGCTCCTGAACCCCTTTTGTGAGTTGTACAAAGAGAGAGAGGCCAGAACATGATTTGGATCCAGATCCCAGAGGGTGGGTAAGATGTATCTTCAGTGGTGGTCTCACTATGATAATGGCACCAGAATCAAGCTTATGTTTTTAACATTTTTTTCTATAGCACCTGAATTTTTGCCTTCCTTTTTTTTTGCATTTTCTTCTCTCCATGAACTGGTTTTGATAGTATTTTCTCTCCTGTCCCACTGGTATTTTAAGATGAGCATAAATACAGCAATATTTTAAATGTAACTTTCATGTTTAGGGAGGGTTATTATAGTGAAAAAAATGGGTTGAATTCTTACCCTACTGTGTCTTACAATCAATTCAATAGAACTTTAAAGGTCTGTTTAGAACTTTACACATACACAGCCTTTTCTACTGCTTTCCAGAATTCCTTCTTCCTTAAAAAAGTATTTTTGTTGTGTGTTTGTGGGTTTTGAATGACATTGCATTCAGTGCTGCTGAAGTTCAAGATTACATGTGGAAAATCCGTTATTTAGTTTTTCATAAATGTTCTTTTAACTCAACTCCTCCAAACGTTTTACAGGTTTTCTTCTTCCAATGCACATGTAACATTTTAAAACCACTTTTTGGTTTTGCTTGTTTTATTTAAATACATGTAGTTATTTCCTCTTCTACTTCCTTTTGACATGACATCTGCTGTTAATGATACAAAAATAACCAAACCATAATACCAGCCCTTCCCTCCTCATGTGCCCTTCCTCTCCCCAGCTCTGTGGGGTTACAGGTCTGTGAAGGATGCCTGTTTGGCTCCAGTGACATCTTAAACCTGAGCACTTACTTGCACTAACTTACTTTTTGCTCTTCTGCTTCTCAGTAAAACATTGCGGACACATTTAACTACTTCTTTTCAAGGATCTCATATGTTATATACATCCCAGTGGCATCATTCTTCAGCAAGCCTGGCTATTTTCAGCATTGGATCCAAAAGCAATAGTTGTATTGAAGGTTGCTGCTTAGGTTTAGAAATCTGACCTGAAATTAAAATAGATTTACTGTTTGGTTAGCAACTTCAGTCTTGTCAGCTCCTTTCATCATGGCATTTTAGCCAGGGGTAGAAAAGGATTATTTTGATTTTGGATCCACCTTGTAGAAAAAAAACAGAAGCAAGAAAGATTCTGTGAGAGCCTATGCCTATATGGATTTTTAAATAAAATTGTATTGAAAACTTTTTTCCCCTCTTCCCTTTTAACTAAATATTTGAGAAACATATTCTTTAAATACTTTAACGTCCCCATACTTCTCTAAATTTCAGACTAAAAATTATATTCCCACCTTTTCTTTTAAATATGAGATAGTATAAAATCGTTCATGTTGCCTTAATTTCATAAGTTTTACAGGTACATTTTCATCTTTCCATACTCTGCATTCCAACAATTTTAGCTTTTTCCTACATTCTGTAAAATAAATATCATGTGATTTAGGTATTAAGATCTACCATAAGTGGATATAACACAGAACAGTGTGAACAGTGCTCTGGGTCATACAAACCTATAGAGACAATTTTTGCCAAATATTCGTGTGTGAATTTAAACCACGACTAGCTATAACAACCTCACCCATTATGAAGAGATTAGTAGCTCCTGGCTACAGTCCCAAACCTATATCAGAGCAGACCAAATCACCTGCTGTTCCACAGTGAAATGTACACTCTGAAAGCATAGCTCTCAGAGCATATAGCTGCAGAGGAGCATTTGAAACGGAGATGGACTGGGACCACGATGTCTTATCCCTTGGGAAATTTGTTGCACAGTCCTGGTCACAAAAATATATCCATGTTTCCATCCAGAGAACTTCTCAGTTTCTTGTGCCTGGTACTTGCACTGAAAAATTATAGGGTATACATTCCTAATGCTTACAGATTTTCTTTAAATTTCCACAACAAATGTTTTCGTGAACTCTTTCTATTAATACTTTAGCAGAGTCTTTCTCCTTAATATCTTTTCTGCCTTCTCAGTATTTACCCCTTTGCGATATTAAAAGAGGGCAATTATTTCTCCTCTCAGACTTTATTTTGCTAGGCTGAAAATAGAAATACTTAATTTTTCTCCTTGGTTAATATAGATTTTTCATCCTGCCAGTCTTCTTGCAGCCCTCTTCTGCACCTGTTCCAGTTTGAATTAATCTTTCTTGAGCATCGTATACAAATGTTCCAGAGAAGTTCTTACTAGTGCCTGGTGCCGTGACATGAATATTTCTTGGAAATCGTTCATTACTGGGAATACCTTCTCTGACACATTACTGCAGATCTCTGCCTTGTTGCCACAGCCATCTAGCACTGGTGGCTTGGAACTGTTTTCTGCCAAAAACAAACTCAGATTTTTCTTGTTCACCTGTTCCTTCCAATTTCTGAGCTCTCATTTTGTAGCAGAAACTCTTTCTAGTCCCTAAATGTATAACCTTGTACTTTATAATTTTGAATTTCATCCCTTATCTATTATTCTGATCCTCCAGGCCACCCATTTCTTTCAATCCTCCTCTGTGTTGGTGATGTCTCCCAACTTCCTATCTGCCACAGATTTAATTTAACTTTGACTTTTTGTGCCTTGGTCTGTAATAACATGACTGAATAAGTCTGATCACACAACCGGTCCTCTCCAGTTCCCCAGCGACGTCTGCCAGCTTCGCGCAGCCCAGCTCGGGGGGCCCTGCTTGGCACTGAGCCCCTCTCCCACCGCCCAGCTCTTGTACTCATCTCCCTTTTCTCCAGTTTAATTAATAAATTTCCCATGTGGCTGCACAACAAATGCTTTAATGAAGTCCAGATAGATTAGATAACTGATTTTTAGACAAGGGAAATATAGTAATCTTATCGAAGACAGATATTATCAGGTGAATCTGTCATTTTTATGTCATTTTCCATTTATCTGTATTTATTATCTCCTTTAAGTTTTGTTCTAAATCTATTGTGAAAACTTTTTGAAGGCACCTGGGCCTGTAGTTGCCCTGACACTACTTCTCTTCTTTTTCATAGTTTATGCTCTTCCTACTCTTCTGATACTCTTACAGTAGTACCTGGACCAATTTGATAGATTTGAACAGCAAGGATTTTAAACCAATGTGTGATTTCCTCTGTTGGGTCTCTCCAACTCCATTTTGGGCTGGAGACCATCTGCTCCTACTAATTAGAGCATATTTAAACAATAACTTCTGCTCTCAGACTGGATGAAACAATATAATTTTCTAAATCTCTGTTCCTATCAGTTATGCCCTGTAAGAACTCTATTCCTACAAGATTCTGCCCCACTAGTAGCATTGTGGTAGAAAAGTTTAGGAAATGTCTTTTGATCGTGGGGTTATAGATAGAGTATTTGAAATCTTGATCAAACCTCATTTTAAAAAAAAATTTCCTATTTAACTAAAAAGACTAATTCCAAACTTTTGACATGTCTTGCTTTATTCCAGCCTTTTCTGAAGTCAAAGCAATACTCGTTATTGGCGCTTTTTTTTTTCTCATCACTTATACGTTGTCTATCTACTCCTCACATGTTTAGGGTTCAAGTTTAATAGTTTTTTCTCTGTTTGGAATGCCAATTCCACATAACTTTGGGACTTCTGAACTCCTTTGTGTAATGTCCATCAACCTTTCAGCCTTCTCAGTCCTACTAACTAATCCCTGAACTTCCCATTTGTTCTTTGCAAATGTAAAATTGCAGTGATAAGGTGTTCTCATTCCTTCTTTCTTTTTATCCAAGTGAATGATAATTCCATCAAGAATGAATCGTATGAGCATAAGGGTGTTTTTGAAGCTGGTAGAAATTCTTAAATTCCTAATGTACTTTAAGAAAATATGCCCCGTTCAGCTGAAGGAGTTACAGCAACTGTGCTTTTGCAGGTGTACAGGTACTTACGTTGAAGGGAACTGCATCAGCTGATATGATGGATTTTTCTAGCTTGCATTGTTGTCAGAATTCCTGTATCACTTAAAAATAAACCTACATGTTTTTAAACAGAACACAAATTTTGTGTTTCTCACTACGCAATGTGGGCACATTTAGACCACACTCCACAACACAGGGCAATAATTAATTAAGAAAACAAAAGCTTAATTACTATTATAAATAAAAAATCTACTCATGGAATTCTGATAGTGAGCTAGGAACTTTTCAGAGAAATATAGAGGAAAAACAGTAATTCAAAAAAATTACTAACTAGACAAACACCTTCCAATTGCCACTGTTTGGTGAAGGGGTTAATTTTTATTGGCTTTTGGGAAGTATTTCAGTGTTTAGGGTGTACATATATTCTTGAGAATGTTCTGTAGTTGTATGCACCTGTAATCTCAGCATCTTCATATGACTTCTTCGATTGAAATAGTGCTGTTAAATGACTGCAGTATCAATATTCTCAATTTAGGTTAATTTTAGATTTCCCACTAGAATAATTATGTAAGGACAGATATTTCTGATGTAGAATTAAAATAAGGAAAATAGCTGTTGCTCTGACTTTTCCTGTACTCAGGTATTTGCAGGACAGGTGTGCACAAATAATGGGCTATCTTTATAACAATCTTTATAAAGCAATCTTTATAAAATTCAGTGCAACATGCAAGAAGTTATGTTACCAGCCCTGCTGTGTGGATCTTGGCTATGAGGTTGTATTATCTCTACTTATTACCTATGTTGCAGCTGTGAAAAGAAACTTGTGGACCAGGGCTCCAGCTTTACAAAAGTAAAAGTGAGGGGCAGGGGCTCAGGTTGTTCACTGTGTGTTGCAGTCCCAGCCACTAAAACCCAATAGCTACATTCCAGTTTAAATTTAGACTTACAAGGTGAGATTCACTCAGCTAATTTCAGTTATCTGAAACTTATGATTCCAGCCTGAGGCAGGCACTGTAGGGTCCCTTTATGGTCAGTCCCTTACAGAGGCAGAGAAGCTCCTTTGAAGGGTGTGTCACTCCATCTCACTTGTGATGTCCATGACAGAGGGAATGAATCCCCTTCTGGAAGTGTTAATCTCTCACTGCTGATCATAGGGATGATGTACATGGCTGCCTGAGCATAGGTGCTTAGAAAACTAAGGCTAAGTAAGGTAAATCCCATCCTGGGACAGGCCCATAAACATCCAGCTTGAAGCAGCCTTATACTTGTTCATTTAAAGGTTCAGAAAATAAGTACTCCTTTAGCATCCTTATTCAAAGACTGTGTCTATATTTTACATTAAAAAGTTGTTAATCAAAACAAAAAATAATCACTGGATAGGGAACACAGGGAAACGGAGACAGAATCCAGTTTCTCTGTTCTCCAAGGAATGAAGAGTAAGCTAAAGAGTAAGGAACCTGCTTGTACAACCAACTTCAAGAGGAGCAGGCAAATCTGCCCTACAGTTTCTCCACAGATGGTCTGCATCCTGGAAATTTGTGTACTTTGGAGATGTGTGTGCGGAGGGGTTTTTAATCACATCAGGGTGTGTTAGAAGCTGAAAGTGCCACTGCATCTTGAATGGGAGCTCTAGCTGCCAGTAGACTGTTATGTTAGATGTGGGCATGAACATCTCTCCTTCTGGGAGTGCTTCTTAGGAGAAAAAAAAAAAAAAGTGTGAAACTCCATTTCTTTAAGAAGTAAATGAGGGCACCTTCTAGCAGCAAAGGATGCCATCCTTACTTCTGAGACTTGCATCTACATGGCTGAACACTGCAGGTAGCCAGCTACATACAAAGAAAAGCCTTGAGACACTTTTTTTTTTTTTTTTTTCTCCACTGGATAGCATTAGGAGGTTCCCTGCTGTGCCCATGTGGTTTTGGGATCATTATTTTGGGGTGACTAAGTCAGCTCATGCGTTATATATGTCGTGGCTCCTAATTCAGGGCTTTTGCAGACACCAACTAACACCTAAATGCTTTAATGTACCTGTCTCATGGTTAAGCACCAACCTACATGGTGTCTAGGCTTATGGAAGCAGGTGGGTGAAAAAAATGCAAAAGGGCAGAAGAAATTTGAGAACTAGGTGTAACACTAAGACAAGCATTTGAACAGTAAAAAACCCCAACCAACCAAGCAATAATGATGTATAAATAATGAGCAGTAATGATTTACCTTAAACCCCCCACAGATCTGCTGAAAATAAGGGCCTGGCTCTGCCAGCCTTTTCAGGATGAAATGCAGATTGTAGTAACTGCTGCCAGGGGAAAGCACAACTTGGTGTGAGTGAGTGGGAGAGTGAAAAACCTGCAGAGGCTTTATATGTACCAGAATTCAAGAGTGACATGATGTTCATATGGATAGCAAGAATATTCAGCATTATTGCAATTAATGGTGAAAAAGAGCTGTTGAGAGAGCATTAAATCTTGTGCTTCAAGGACAGCTTCTAACAACAAAAGGCCAAGAGGAAACTTAATAGGGCAGTGGAAATTACTCCAAGTATTTTCCTGCAAATTTTTTTATCGTCCCCTGAAGTATCTGATGGTGGCCAGCATCAGAGATCAGATGCTAGACTCTCAGGATCTTCTGTCTGATTTAGTCTGGCAATTCCTATGAAAGCTTGATTTTTAAAAGTTGGTGACAGTCGATGTCTAGCTTCTTTTAACAGAGTATAAATTTAGCATCCTCCTTCTGAATTAAGCATTTAGGTGGCAGAGTTAATGTTATATCAATTCAAATGAAAGACACTAGCAGAAAATAGAAGGGGAAAAGATTAATATTTGAAAATTAGAAAGTAATTTTCAGTAACAGAGGTGGACGGCTGGTTGAAAAATGCATATATTAAGACCTACCGAAAAAAAATTGCTCCTCATAGAGAACTCATTAGAAGTGATACAATAATTTACATTTTACATAAGTGACATTCTTTTTACATTTTTTTCCCCTTTTCCGCTAAAGGTTACATCCCTATAAGCAAGCAATTCGAACTGCTATCACTTTGCATTGATATTGATGAGGGCTGCAGGCACTCAGCACCTCTCTGTAGGTGTTTGTTGTGTTGGACCTGGCCTTTGTTTTCACAGCCAGCAAAACAACAGCAAAAATTGCACTGGCTGCAGGAAGCAGAATTCATTCCTGCTGGCCAGGCATAGCTTAGCAACAGGATTTATACTGTGTACACGCAGGGAGAATCTTTTGATTTATTTCAGGTAACAAAGATGTCTTTTTCTAGCAATCTCTGTATACATACAAATATTTGAAAAAATATAAGCAAGAGAGAGGTCTGCTCTCCTGAACACATATATCCTTCCAGACCCTTGCCTGACCCCAAAGTTACGCTCTCCTGTCACTGACCCATCTAATCACCTTTGTGCTGCTTTCTCAGAAAAGGTCTGGGAAAACCCATCAGCTTTGCAGTGTAATCTGAAGGTCAACACATTTTCATTTCCTTGGCCAATTCTTTTTTCGACCAAGACTTAATATCAGGTCACTCAAAAAAAGCTATATTTTATAAAGCTCTTGTTTTCAGAATTTTGAACAGCATTCAAAATTTTATGTAATTAACTAGTGGTCTTTATAGCTGAGCCTAAGAGGAATTAGAACAATAATTTTTGCAGAATAAAACAGGAAGTTTCTTTTTGTTTAACAGCAAAGAAGAAATATTGGCAACGTCTGACGACGACACATGGAATAACTCAAGGACTTCAGGTACAACACTCGGTTTAATTAGTTCTTCCTTACTGCACATGTTAATTAAAAAATAGTGTAACAAACAGCCTCATGGAAATTATTCAAGTATGTTTTTGTTAACTCTTCAGACACAAACATCCCAGAGATTGTTTATTCCCAAGCAGAAGACAAAGACACCATACCAGCTAATGAAAATATAAAAGATAAAAATGCAGAATACAACCGGGGTGTTCATGAAGATGATGAAAAAGAATTAGAGTTGCTGGTAAGTGTTATACAATTATATCTACAGTATTAAACGATATGAATCCATTTACGCTTCAAAGCTGGTGAAATGCCCCCTTTTAACAGAGCTGACTGATGTATTAATTTACAAATCTAAAGCCTTGGTCTGTACTTTCATTGAATCTCTAACTGATTCAACAATAGAAGGTGCTTTGATTTCAGTATAGTGCATCAACTTTTTCTGGTCTTAAATTAATGACTTCTCCCTTTTACTTCTTTACCAGAGGCTCTAAGTGACAGTTTGAAGGAATTAGAAGAGTAGCATTTCAAAAATCTCCCCCCTCTAGTCTCTAGGATGGGAATATTCTTAAATAAATGCTTTGTATTTGGTAAAATTCTTATATTTATGGTCTTGTTTGCTTTTGGGGTTTTTCAGAGGATAACTATGTAACATGCTCTATAAGCAAAATAAATAAATATATATTTATATTAACAGATTTTTCTATATCAGTATTTGACAGTAAATTTTTTATAATAAATTTCACACTCGGTGAACATTCAATCTATTTGGATTTGTGTGTGTGCATGTGTGTGTGTGGTTCGGCTTGCATTTTTCAGTATGAAAGAAAAAATGGCAATAAATGAGACACGTACAGCAATCTATTATTCTCAGTGTCTGTTCTCAGCTCATATCATTTGGGTGCATAGATTCATAATCATAGATTATAATAGCTATCACCTGTGAAAATGTGAATGCTGAATCAGACAGGGGAGGAAGATGAGAACCGTTCTTTTTTTTTTCTTTTAGATAGCGAGAGAATAAATTCCTCTTATTTGAATATAAATTTTTCTCGTCTTTTACTTAAAAAAAGTTGAAAATTGTTGCCTATTGTGGGACCTTTCACTGACTGAAAGTCAATGTCTCCTTTTTTTTTTTTGTCTTTTATGGTGAAACATAAAAAGGAGGACCTCTGAAATCCCTTGTTATTCTTAGTCCAGCCTGTTACAAAAGAGCAGGATCAAATATAACCGTTTGTTTATCAATTGCCAGGATTGTCCATACAATAAATGAAGAGGGAGCTATAATTTAGATGTTAATTTGCACTATGCGCTCTTTAATGAATTAAACAATGAAGGCTTATAATAGATGGAAATACAACCAAATCTTTGAAACGCACAGGCATTGGCTCACAAGACAGCTGTGCAGTTGACAAGTAACATGAGCCTTATGTGAGAAGAAGGGGAAATCGTAAGATTTGCATATAATTATTGAGATCATGCAAATGTCAGTTATGAGGAGGGGAAAAAAACACAGGCATCTCACTGTTAAATCCTGACAGTTGGCATCACCGAAGAACTCAAATACACTTGAGCACTGGTTGGCAGAGGGTCATTAAAACAGAATTTGCAGAGACATTAGCTCCCTCACTTTTCTTTGAGTGACGTTTTACTATTAATAGTTTGCAGAGGCTTTGCAGAAAACATATTAATAAGAGAAACTGTAATGGGGGTATCTACAGCAAGTGCAAATGCATAAAGGGGTGCCCAAGAAGCTAGCCTCTAATTGATCAGCTAGTGCTATCGGTGTGACTATGCTAAAGTGAGAAGAGAGTGCAATGACAAGCAGGCATAGCTGAATAATACAATATGATATTTGGGAGCTAGGAGGGAAAGTGATTAGTTTCTGGCCTTTTACTTCGCTAATCTCATTTCCAACTCATGTCTTACCAGATTGTCTAAAAACAGTCTGGTTTGAAGCCTGTAAAATGGTCCCTGAGAGAAATGAAGCACCGATAATCCTTACAGTATTTGTCAGTGTGAAATGTGTCTTTGTTTTACTGGACAATACTGTACATTACCAGGCTTTGATGTGCTGTATCAATGCCCTCATTTAAGCGCTGATCCTCCCCCCTCACCCCGTGCCTCCTTCTCTCCAAACCTAGAACCGAATGTACAGAGAATGAATTAGCCTTCCTTTAAGGGAATATTCTCTTCAGATTTAATTTGTATAAAATGCACTAGCAGCTTACTGAACTCATGAATAAAGAGAGGGTTCTGAACGCTATTTTATTTCCTGCTTCTTTCAGCACCACCATAAAGCTCATTACCTATGTTAAAAAATACATACAATGCAAATTTTACAAATGGTTTGGAACAGGTTTCCATAAAAGCTTTGTTATTGAAAACAAAACTTCCCATAACGAAATCCTGCCTCCTTCATTTGGCAAATTTTTGCAAAGCGCTTTTTGATCATTCTTTTCTATTCTATTGTTTCAGCTAAATCAGCACTTCACAGGAGCTAGAGGTACCTCTTCCAGAGATGAAAGGAATTTACACACTAGAGAACCAGTTAATTTTCCAAGTAAAGCTGAAAGATCGGAGAAGAAGCTAACCTGTACAGAAAGAAGCAGCGACTTGCTAAGGCACCCTGTGCCTATCAGTTCCTCATCTGAAAACACTTCACAAGAGATAGGAGGAGAATTAAAGGATAAAGTTAAGTATTCCCTAAGGGATTTTAATAGTGAGCCATCAGGGAAGGAAGTTGCTACTGGCTCAGTAAACAGTGGCGAGTGGTCTTTGGAACGTACTGGTCCCAGTGAAAGCCTTTTACCAGCAAAATATTTTCCTGGGACAAAGCAGAATGAGGCTATCGATATTACGGCTACTGTCTCAAGCCGACAAGGAGAGCCCCACACAGATATTTCAAAAGGTGAAACAGATAGTGCCTCGGGAAGTAAGATGATGGAGAGGTTATTCATCAGTGAGGATGCTGTTGATACCTCGAAAGGGGCCTGTGAAACGAGACCAGAAACCATTTCTCCAGAGCATGATGAATCCATGCAATTAAATGCATGCATCGCAGGGACGCTGGATGGCAATGCTAATCCAGCTCCGGAGCATCAGGCGCCACAAATGTCTCACCAAACTCTGGATTCATTGTTGTCAGACGCTGACAAAAATGAAGGAAAAATCAAGATGATTGAAAGCAAAGTTCGGGTACATTTAAGAGGAGATTTATATGCCGACACTTTTGCACACGCTGATGTCTCAATAGATTCCGCAAAAAGCCAATATACACAAAAAAAAGGAGTTGGCGAAATGTCTGGAAAGAACTATGACACTGTTGCGGGGAAGGAGAAGAAAGTCATCGAAGTAGCAGACCTAGCACTAATCGGCGAGGAGGAGGCACCCAAGCCTTTCAAGTTGCACAGCAAACAGGCTGCCAAGGCATTGAACGCAACGGCTCTGTCAGCCCAAGACAACAAACAGGCACCCAGGCCCACACCGGCAGATCCCCCGGCATACTCTCCGGGGGATGAAAGGAGAGCTGAAGGCACTTGGGAACACAGGGAATTCACAAGGTTAAAAGACAGAGGAAAGTCAGACAACGCAAACAAAGGGAGGCTGGTAGGAAAGGAAGGCGAAGCGAACCCCGCGGAGCAGAGGTGGCAAAAAAGGGGTAGCGAGGTTCGGTGGGGAGCGAGGGGGAAGGCAGGGCCTGGGAGTGCAGCTTCCTCAGAGGAGTTGTTTACCTGCCAGGAGGCAGAGAGTTGTGAAAAGCCTTCTGTCTGCGAGCAGGGTGTTACAGAGGAAGCAGCGGCAGGTACAGCTTATATAATTAAAACAACATCAGAAAGTGCTCCAGAAAAAATGTCTGCCAGTGAAAAAGCAGTAATTGCTAAGCTACCTCAAGAGACTGCACTAAGTGACAGGCCCACAGAGGAAAAGGAAACAGCGTTTGATACACATGAAGGGAGAAATGATGGTTCACATTATGCTCTTTGTCAACTCAACACAGTGGATGTATTATATGACACTGAATTGGAAAAGGAATCAGTTTTAGATATTTATAATGCACGCATACATGAAACACTGCAAGGAGAAACGATGTCTGTATGCAATAGTAGGGAAAAACGTGCCAAAGCAGAACCAGACATTGGCAATATTCTACCTGTAGGAGAAGCAGTAAAGGCTTCTGCTACAGGAAAGAAAGAAGATTTGCTGCAGGGTTTATATTCAGAAGTATCTAGGTGTCCCCCAAGTGCCCAGAAGCATCTATACAGTAAGGAGGCAGAAGAGCTCTGTAGGGAAGAAAGCCATGTTGGTGTACTTTCCTATTTATGTGCTAAAGCTGAAACAAAAATGCCGCCTTCTGGTACAAATGCTGTGCCCAGTTACCACTATAAAAGCTCTTCAGTGGCATCTTCTGAAGGGTCCACTGTGGCAGGAGATATGGAGCATCTGTATAGACACTTTGAATTCAAAGTCTTTGACAAGGTTGCTGCTGAGTCAGGGTATGATTTAAGTCTACAGAATGAAATGACACTTATTAACAAAAACCTCTCTCCTGAAGCTGAAAAAAAAGAAGTATCCTCCACTTCAGACATAGTGATTTCTCGAGAAGGAAGAGGAAGGAATATAGGTCAATGCTTCCATCAAGCACAGTTCAAACAAGAAAAGTCATCAAGGCCAGAGGTTTTAATTAGCAAGCCTTCCGAAGAAGTTGGAGGGACAGGCTCTCAATCTGACCGTTTGACAACTGAGAGGAAAACGCTAAACTGGCTTGATGACTCACGGAAGGAAAGCCAGTACATTTCCGATTCTGCAGATATTTCTAACCAGAAGAGTGAAGCACTTAAATTACCTACTGAGTCTCCAGGTTTAAAACATATTGCTTGCAAAATCTTTTATTTCTTCTTCTTTCTTTTATTTGCTGCAACACTTTACCACTATGATTTGATGGTGTGTCTTGCACTCTACCTGTTTTCCTTGTACTGGCTATACTGCGAAGGAGGGAGAAGCAAGGCTTCTGTCAAGAAGGAATAACACTGATCGTCAATTGTGCTCAAGCTCCATGGTCAACAGTCTCCAACTTCTCCAAAACATTTTTACTGTTAAAGAGCTTATTCATTGTTAGAACCAAAGCAAGTTTTCCACTGAAGCATCTTTTTTAAAAGATTACATGTGAATTTGAGCCTTCGTATAAGTAATTATACTATATAGGACCATTATGTTTGGATCATTAAATACCTATATGAATATGAATTCTGAAGCACGTCAAGTTAAAATGAAGTACAACTGTTGCTCCTTAGCAGGATATGAAGAAGAAATGCTTCATATCTCTTTAATACTTAAACCCACCATTTTCTTGCAATAAGTTCTTCTGCAGGAAAATGTCATATTTTTCTGGGAGTTTTTCCTAAGGTTTTGTGTAGTACGCAACACAAGGAACAATATAAAAACTAACTCAGTACTTGGGTACTGACATTGCAGTTGATAATCTACTAGTGTAACTAGCCAATGCTCTGAAAAATATGGTATCTGTTGATAGGTTAATATTTTTTTTTTCCAAATTTTTATTTCATTTCTTTGACTTAGAGCTCCAGTGGTACCCGTTTGAAAAATGTAGGACTTTGACTTCAGGAATGTCATATAACTTTTGGGATGTAACTGCATAGCAGAATAGATGTGCTATTTCTATGCTGAAGAGATTGAAGGCCACACCCATGGGCCTCTTACCATGCACTCACCTGCACAAATGTTTTTGAATTTTGTAAATGAGAAATGTGTAACATGACTGAGAATTTCACTGAACTGTTATTCCAGACAAAGCCTTTGAATAACATTTTTTCATCAGTGTTGCTTGAGCATATCTACAAGGCATTAAATAAATTTTACAAAGGAGTGCTATGACTGTGTTGAGCCTGTCTGAATTAGGTTTATTGCTTTTTCCTATGGCTTATTGCCTAGAGCTAATGACACACCAAGAGAAAACACAGGGCATAGCCCTGGCGTTCAGTGAGGCTGCTTTGTGTCATTTGGGTGAGGCAGAAAAGACTGGTAACTGTGCTAAGGAGAGCCCAGATTGATCCTGTGAAGCAGGAGTCCCACAAGGCAGGCACACTGGTAGCTCTGCTACTCCAATATCATGAGTGTCCCCTACAGGGTCATGCCCAAAGTTTGTCTGGAAAGAAAAAGATGGACAGATTATGTTGCACTTCATCCATTTTCTGGATGATGGTCACAAGTCATAGAATCACAGAAAGGTTTGGGTTGGAAGGGACCTTAAAGATCATCTAGTTTCCACTCCCCTGTCACGAGCAGAGACACCTCCCACTAGACCAGGTTGCTCAAAGACCCATCCAACCTGGCCTTGAAGACTTCCAGGGATGGGGCATCCACAACTTCCCTGGGCAACCTGTTCCAGTGTCTCATCACCCTCACAGTAAAAAAATGCTTCCTAATACCTATTCTAAATCTGCTCTATTTCTGTTTAAAGTCATTACCCCTCATACTATCGCTACATGCCCTTGTGAAAAGTAAGCCTCTCTCTAGCTTTCTTGTAGGACCCCTTTAGGTACTGGAAGGGTGCTATAAGATCTCCACAAAGCCTTCTCTTCTTCAGGCTGAACAACCATAACTCTCTGTCCTGATTTGGGATGGAGCAAAGCCAACTTTCTGTTCAGTGAGAGAGGCTCTTGTTTATCCTTGTTGCTGTGGCATCCAGGGTCAGCTGACTTGCTTATTTCCCCCCTGGAGGGGTTGCACCTGTGGAGAGGAGTGGATGGGTCAGGTGGTTCAAAACTGACCAATAGGCTATCTTATCCCATCTGCCATGCTCAATATAAAACCTGAGGGATCAAAGAGGACAGGTTGCCTCTTCTTCAAGGGTTCTTTTTCTTTGATAATTGATGCCTGAGGAAGACCCTGACAGTTTGTCTACCTTTGGTTCTCATCATTTCCAGAATCCAGTACCCATTTGTCACTGAGTCATCTGGAACTTTCCCAGTGCCTGCCAGTGACATCTCTCTGGTAGCTTGATACGGTTTTGTATATATATTTTTATATATTGTATCTATTTCATTATTTCCTTTTTTATTTTATTATTGATATTTCATAAAGTAGTTTAGTTTTTTCCTAAACTCATAAATCTCTTTATCTCTCTTCTTCCTCTCACTGGAGTGAAAAGTGGAGGAGAGCATCTGTCATCTTGCCATTGGCCAACTTGGCCCAAACCGTGACACTTTCTAAGCCTGTCTTCACAGAAAAGGTGCTCTAGCCCTCTGATCATCTTCATGGCCCTCCTCTCGACCCTCTCCAACAGGTCTAGGTCCTTCTTATGTTTGGGGTCCCAGAACTGAAGACAGTACTCCAGACAGGTCTCATGAGAGCAGAGTAGAGAGACACAATCGCCTCCCTTGACGTGGAGGTCATGCTTCTTTTGATGCAGCCCAGGGTATGGTTGGTTTTCTGGGTTGCAAGTGCACATTGTCAATGCGTGTTGAGCTTCTTGTCCACCAATACCCCCAAGTCCTTCTCCTTAGGGTTGCTCTCAATGTTGCTTTAGGTAGTATGTTAAAAGAAGCACCAAGGTTACATAATGTTACTGGAGACCTAAAATTTAAGAACATAAGAGTTGTTTTTAAGCTGTGGTTGTTTCTCTCTCCATGCTGCCACTGTGAAATAGTACATTAGCTGTGAAAGGCTTGGTTGAATATATGGCTGAAGCTACAGAATAGTGAGGTTGTTTAGTTGTTAGCTTATTTCTGAAATATATCTTTTAAATAAATATAAATAAATACATTTAAAACTTACTTGCATGTTTCAGGGTTTTAGGAGACTCTGCTACAGGAGGCACCTTGGCATTCCTGTTCTCCAGGGGGGAAAAACTTTGGAGCATTGTGGGAGCTGTGCATTCAGTGGGATGAACAAATGTGTGGTGATCTATTGCTGATGTGCATGCTGATGGCTGGATACCTTGACAACTGTTGACAGCAATCCATGAATGAGTTATAGTGATGGGATAGAGGCATTGTATCAAGGAATATAGGAGTTAAATGTTTATTGAGATAAATAAATTAATTCAGTAAACATTAGGAGCTAGATCCAATAAAGATCTTAGGCTGAGACTTAATGCAGGATTGAGGTCGAATCTGTGTAAGTCCAAAATAATGATTGCAAACCCTTCTTTACCTGCAGACCACAAATTCTGAAAGAACCTAGCCTTTTACAATGTTTATAGGCAGTTTTTTAAAAAGCATAACATTCCCTTATTTTTGGTGGTTCACTCTCTGCAGTGAAACAAGTCCCTGGTCTAAGTGGTTCAGAATTTCAATCTCATTGGCATAGAGATGTCAGGTATGGCTTCACTTCCCAGTGCAGTGGAAGCTCGCAAGTTGTGTCTAATATATTCTGATAGGATCAAGGTCCTCAGTTAGAGGGCAAAAAGGACCATGCGTCTGTTCTGCTGAATGCACCATGCAGTCAAGTACCAGACTCCTGGGGCCAGAGAGAACAAGCACGTAAGACACATTTTAGTCTAATAGTTAAAACCACCATGCCAGAAAGAGGAATCTTTAGATTCAGTTCCCAGTTCAAAGCTTTCTCCAATCTAATTTACCCTATAACTTTTTAAAACAAAATTCATAAATTTTAGAGCAAGGACCAAAATCCAGGTTCCTGTCCTGTTAGGTAAATGCTCTATTCGCTAAATGACAAGTTTCAAAACTATGTTTGAGTAACCAGCTTTATCAAACCTGACCCTTCCATTCAGCAAGATGTACTTTAACCATTGCTGTCAGGAGGATTCTGGTCCCCAGGGTTTGGAAGTACCTCTATGCGTAGGTGGGTTCCTACTTTGTCAACTGAGTTAGCTAAAAGTGGTTATCTGCTCAAAATAATAGCTACTTTGCTTTCCATTTGAGGGTAGAGACTTTCTTTTGCAGCTCACATCCCAGGGGAGTTTTCTTCTCCCAGAGCTTTGGTCCTAAAAGAGACATGTTTCTTAGAGGAACCTAAATCAGACGTAGTCCAAAAGCCTAAGCATCTGAGATCACTAAATAACTTTAATTATCTAACTAACAAGCCTTATTGCAAGTAGAGCTGAGCAGTTCATGGAAGTGGGAAAGCCTGGTTGCATTTTTTATTGAATCCTGGGGACTCCAAGGAGTGTACACTTTGAGGAATCTTCTGCTCTTTTACCTGGGAGCCATGACAACCTGGAGCTATGGGAATCTTTGTGTGGCAGTCCTCTATATGTAATGTGCAAGTTGAAAGTTATTTCTCTCATTTATTTCAACCCCAAATATTTGGTCAGTTGTAGAAGATTCAGCTCAGCTGACTGGAAAGCAAGAAAAGGGGTCAGAGATAATTGATGGGCCCCGGACTACGGGTGGAAGAAAGTCACTGGATTGAATCAGTCTCTGGAGAATGGCAGAAAAATGTTACAGAGAGCCCAGGAGAGTCAATATGACCTGCAAAAAGAATGCAGGGGATAAATAGAGAGGATCTATTAATACAGACATTCATTAAAAATTAGTGGGCTTTTAGGGTGTGCCATAATACATTTAAACCAGTTACTAAATACCAGCTAGAATTTAGCTAAGTTACATCAGTCTCTACAGAAAGCTAGCTTTAAACATCTGTATTCCTGTTTCCAACAGGTAAAACATCTGGGTCTGCCATTTTAACACGTACAGTCATTCAGAGTTGGAATTTAGGGTAAATATTTGAATGTTAGAATAAGCATATTTCATCTACATATAAGTGGAATATTGTTAGCATTTCTCAGATTTGGAATGGGATTTTATGTTCTATGTTTAAGATATTTAGTCAGTGTATCGTACCTTATGATTGCAAAACAGGACTCTAGACTGATCTGTGACTGCAGGTGCCCAAACTTCTAAGTACTTATGTACTTAAAACAACAAAGCAAATAATTTTATCTTTTTTATTTATCATTTGATATGCTATCTTTTAAAAATCCTCTTACATTTGTTTGTAGTATGAAAACAACACCTTTATAACACTGGCAAAATATTCGGCTTTTACTTATTTCAGGGAATAAGTGGTGTGTTGGGTTTTTGCAATATTCATATTTAGCTTGCCTACTAGTCCTGAGTAACATATTTCTAGTTAATACTTTCATTTCTAGTAGTTTCTACTTATTTCTTCGGACTGTGCAACAGAAAGAAGGTATGGTCCTATATGGCAGGCCCATGGTCATAAAAGGCTCAACTCTGATATAATACAGAGATTAAAAATAATATAGTGGGCTTGCCTATATGAGGTATATACATCCCATACCATTCCCTTTTATCTGAACTGTAAGTGCAAAAAATACATCAATTTTCATATTGTGGTGTCTATAGTGTGTTGAATTTACTTAAATCTAAATTTGGGGCAGAAGAGAGAGGAGTAGGAGGAAGTTCTGTATCCAGATATCTTGCTAGGAGATAGTGAGAACAAGCCACATCATTAACGTCTCAAATACCTGTTGTTGCTAATAGCTTGTTTCTTCTTATCTATCAGTGACTTTTGGCTCGACAGTAGATACGCTACAGAAACAAGCTAAAGACTTTAAAGATCTATTTAACATTGGAAAAGAAAAATAAGGAGGACAGTGTATGAACTAGATCCCTTGAGGAAGGTTAATATGGCAACATTCAGACTCATTATACCAAATTTTAGGTGCTTAGTGATATCTGCAACCCTGTACAAAACACCTAAGCTCTCTAGTCATTGAACCTATGAATGAGAATCAAAATAGACAATGTGTTAAATAGAGAGCTGGCAAAGTTATCTAATAGGAAACCTGGATGGCAAGGTTGGGTATTACATCCTTGCCCTGTCAGAGGGATTACATATTCAATGCTGGGTTGCAGGGACACGTTATTCTCAGATCAGGTTTCATATCCTATCAATGCCTATAAGTATCTAAAGGGTGGTTTGAAGGAGGAGGGAGCCAGACTCTTTTCAGTGGTTGCCAGTGAGACGACGAGGGGCAATGGGCATAAGTTGGAACATAGGAGGTTCCACTCAAATATGAGAAAAAACTTCTTTACAGTGAGGG
>JAOXNO010000001.1:28564067-28604541 GCA_028565335.1 Limnodromus scolopaceus
CTTCAGCAGGGGAGTTGGACTAGATGATCTCTATGGTCCCTTCCAACTCTAAAAATTCAGTGAAATTCAGTGAAATCCTGCAGCCCTCTTGTGCACTAAGGTACCTAAGCTGCTGCTTTCAGCCACAGAACACTTTGCAGAAAAAAATCCCAGAGTTTTGGTACTGGACAAAGGAAAAGTTTAACCCCTTACAGCATGGATTGGGATGTTCATCTAAGAGACAATATTTGGATATAATCCCTATTCCAAGAACAGTTTGTGCATTTTATGTGAAATCCTAGTTAGATGAAATACAAAACTGGCACTAAGACCTCCGTGTCTCCTCAGCCAGGTCAACTTCTTCTTTAGTCTATACAATCACTCTTCCAGTCCTACACCAATGCTTTGTGAACTGGGACTGGAGAATTGTTCTAGTCATGAAGGTACCATAGGACAAGGGGTAACATCTCCAATGGCTGAGCCCACTGTGCTTTTTGAAGAGATTGATCTTGCAACTGTGCTTTAAGGTCAAGACCCTCCTGATCAAGCACAGTCAGGATTGCTCTGCTCAGTTACATAGATTGGACCAGCTGGACTGGTAGAATGTGTAAATGTCTAAAGATAGGTGGAATTTGTGGATTTCTCTCTCAGACCTACAAAGGTACTTAAATCCCAACACGGTCCCACTTCAGGCAACCATCTCCTTTTGTGAATCTCATCTGAGCTTTCTTAGACTTGCAGCTCTTCTGAGAGCACTGTCTTCAAAGGAGACCATAGAGGTACCATGGATAATGACGAGATTCAGGATGTTTTGCTGATCTAGGAGCTCTTGTTGCTGCTGAGGATTCAGACTTGGGGTGGTAATCCAGAGCTCTGTTATTATATGGGTATCAGGGAAGATTTTTTTCACCAAAACTACATATGCCTGAGTGAGGGCAATACTTGTGAAACAGGATGGGTAGGTTGAAGGCAGCTGATAATTTTTGCTTTCTGAGCAGGCACGAACTAGGTGAGCTGAGTCACTTAACGAGTGTGGTATGTATGACTTGGTGGTACATACAATATGTGTGTATGCATATGTGTGTGGGTGGCTCTGGGACAAGTGGGTGGAAAGGTGAGAACTAGATTTCATGGGTGAACAGAGAAGAAATAATAAACAGAATGGGTAATTGGAAAGTTTCTGAACAGCCTTCTCTAGAGAGATGAAAGTTTAATAAGTTCTGAGTAGGTTGGACAGATAGCACAAATATGGTATTAGCTATATAAAGTAGTAAAAATTAAAGTATATGTTAACTTCTTTTTGTAACTTATCAATTACCACTTAATGGAATTATAGTGGAGAATGTCTTGCCCTTGACCTTAATATTCAGTGATTCAAGATTAGAGCATAGCTCTGAGGACCAGAAACACAGGATGCTATAGCCTTCCAGGGAGGAACAGCCTCCAGCCTGAGCCACAAACCTGCCTTGTGGCCATTTACTCAGGTCAGTCCCCAATGACATGAAACTATGTGCATCAGGAGAAAACAAGAGTACATGTAAGCTTGTGGTTATTAGTGCAGAAATATAAAACTATCTGTAAAAAACTGTAAAATCTTCTGTATTGTCTAGTATACTTCTGAGCCACCTAGCAGCTTCTTTCATATTCTTTTTTTCGTACACATGGCTGTAGGAGGACATTCAGATTCTCAGAGACCCCAGGGCAGGAGTGTGCCTCACATACGTGTGTTGGCAGGGAGTGCATAGGACATATAGACTTATACGAGTCACGATACTGGTTGTATTTATATGGAAATTTCTTTTCCTATCCACCAGGGGATCTTTCAGGGGATAAGTGTGCCAACTGCTCGTGCTCCTGGCAGTACCTTCTCCAAGCGAAGACAGAAGACAGCTCCATACTGCTGTGCTTCCCTGGTGTCTCTGATGGGGGAATGAGAACTGCCAAGGGATAGACAGTGAAAGAGCCAGCTTACTAATTAAGGCCCCTTTATTAGGGAAGAATACCTTCTACTCCCAGGGCAATCCGCGACAATTAGGAGCAGCCCGAACTCTTTAAATACAACAACAGTGACCTGTTTGAGGGAAAGTTCTGATTAAGCTCCTCAGAAACTCCTTATTTCTGCTTACAAGCTATATGCCTGTCTGTCCTTTTGTGTAGTGGCTGAGTCAAGATCCATGGCTGACAGATGACAAGGGTGTGAGGCCTCTCTCCTGTAAGTTTCTTACCTCCTTGAATCATTTTGGATGTTGAATGGCTTGGGGCAGTTAGAAATACTAAACAATGCTCTGACTGTCCTTGGAAACTAGGAAAACCTATGGGGAATAAGCCAGCAGTCACAGGGGCATTTGGCTTGTACTCATTATAATTTCATGTTATCGGGGACAGAAGCCAGGCTTTTATAAGAGATTATGTGTGAAGGAGAAATACTGGTTGATAAACTACTGTTTTATCCATAGCAAAGTATTTGCCTAATAAAATGACCTTCTAATTACTAACTAGAACTCTCTTACATAATTTTGTGATGTAATTTTGTTCCATAGCAAGGAACAGATTCAGAAATAGGAGAATTTTATTCTTCTAAGTTCAGGTTGAGCTTCTGACCAACACATCACTGTTCTCTAAGACACGCTGCACTCCAGAAAAGGGCGCAAACCCAGATGAGCTTCTTATTTCCCCTCATTGTCTGTTAGTAATAACAATAGCATCAGTAATAGCAAGCGGAATGATGAAGGTTGTGTTCCAGGGGGGCCCAAAGGCAGTGCCTCTGTTAGCCTTGCAGGTGAGGCAGGCAGACTGCTGTAAATGCAGACTGTTAGATGACGTGGCTGGGACGTGCTATCAGCCTGCTTTGCTGGGACTCTGCTTCCATGTTTCACGTACACCCACTCATGTGACCATTTGCAATCACTTAAGCAATCTATGTCCTGGAGCATGGACACTTGCCTTCAATCTTATGGTAGCATGCATGGTAAACTGCATGTACAGTAATGCACTGTTTTTCATTACAAGGTAGATACTTTGGTATAGAGAAATCTTTAAATAATCTGTTATTATCTTGAAATTATCAAACATTGCAAGACATAAAGTGCAAGAAACTCAACACTAGCAACTGCAGCTGTGACCTTTTAGACTAGCTGATCTGGACAGACTTACACCTGTAGCTGTACATCATCTCTTAGTGCAGACCTATCAAGTGCAAAGCAAACATTATGATTTTTCAGAAGTGTATTGTCTGATACTCCATGAGGCAATAGCATGACTTTCTTTTTAATTCTACAGAAGTCAAGAAATTACGAATTCAATAAACATTGATTATAAGTTAGATTCATGACAAATGTGGTGTCATTAATTGTATTATTAATAAACCAGTGCTAAACCATGTTCCAATTTGTGGATACAGAACTACAGTTTTGCAAGGCACTAGACACCCCAATTTTCATGTTTATTTGATCTGTGGGATGTTTAAACCAGACATACTGTTGTGGGCAAATTTTCTTCACAGTCCACAGGGCTTGACCCAGTGGAAGGCTAAAGCGCCCACCAGCTGGGAGTACAACCCAGGGCCCTGAGTAAGGCCTCTGTGCTTGCTACCCAATGCCGTGGAAAATGAGCTCTTTCAGAATGACATCTCAGAAACTCACTGAATATGGTCTCATCTCTCATTTGAACAGAAAGGTACCTGGTGAGTCAAAATAAATCCAGAATTAGGTAGAAGCCACGTCAGAGTGGCTACACAGTGGGGATGAGGTGCCAATACTCTGGAGTCTTACTCTCAGAGAGCTCCTGCTCTGAACTCTAGGTTGGGGCAGACCCAGCCTGGGTCCCACCATTCCTCTGTACATCTGCTTTTCCTTCTCTGAGATCACTGAGAAGAAGGGACATCAGGTATATACCAGGTCTCCTGATGGGGATGGCTAAGAGACCATAACTTGAGGCACGCTGTGGACCCTGTCTTACAATGAAAAGCCACAATGAGTCACTGGAGTCACAGTTTTGTTTTTACATGACTCAGCTCCACTTAATTCTTGTTTTAAGCACCTGAGACTTATACTGAATATAGGCTAACATTATCCAGCCTCTTCAGTGCATGAGAAGAGACAGCATTTTGGAATACAATTTAATGTTACTCTTAATAAAATTAGTAATGAAAACTTGTAGTTTCCCTTCAATACGTATCTTGTTTCTTTCTTAACAATATTTTGCCTTCTGTCTGGCATCATAGCTATAATTAAGAGAACTTCCTTTTCAAGTGCCCAGTTCTTTAACACTTATATCCTTTTAAATGTTCATATTCCACAATCATTTCCATTCAGTTCAACATTATGCAGACCTTACTGTCTTTACAACATCTTTCCTCCTCTTTGGCATCCATGGCAAAGCAACGGCAACTATAGGATTAATCATCCTATAATTCCATCCCCTAGCATGAAGGCGTCTGTAGAAGCTGTGCTGTGACTGTAGGTGTCTCTAAACAGTACATTGCAGGCAGATGGAGTCTTGGTCAGCTCATACTCTGGGTCAGCATGGAGCTGCTCTCCCAGTGGGCAAAAATAGTTAAGCACACTGCTAAGCGTGACCGGTGAGATCTCCCTGGGAGGAACTACTCTGAATTCCTGAGATGGGAAAGTGGTCTTTGGTTGGCACAAAGTATGGCATAATGAGCCCACATCTGCTTGGAGGAAAGGAAGAAATAGCTCATAAATTGTCTAAGTAACGAAGTTTGCTGAGGAACTGAACATGGCTGGAGAAGTCTCAAGTCATACCAAGTGAATTATTCCACAGATCTCAATCTGAAATATATAAACTTTAGATAAATTCTTCACCTAGTTTTGTTCATAAAATCTTATTGATGCCATATAAATAAATAGAAAGTATAAATTGTAAGTCATTGTGTCATTTTGCAAAGACAATTGCAATTTCAAGAAACTGATGAAAATTTCACATTGATACTTGGAATTAATTCACTCAAAGTGTTAGTGGAAAGCAGTACTAATGCAGCAGGGGTGGGAAATAGGGTGGAAATGGGAAAAAATCTGCATTGGAGTGGAATTTGGCTCACTGCTTTGCAGCGGGTATGTAAGCTATTCATGCCTGGGACAGCATTTAATTCAGTGTTTAAACACCTCTTGGCACAACAAGGTCCAAATATTTAAGTCTAAGAAGTAACAGCTGTGTTTTTAAAGGTATTAAGGCAGTTAAATCAATGAAAGATGGCTAAAACACTGCTTACTGGGCTCCTACGTTTTCATCAAAGACGCAGGATAACGTTTTCTTTTGTAAAATGTTTTCAGAGCAATTGCTATATTATTTTAATTCTAACAACTAAAGAGATTTCAAGGTGCAGAGATGTAATAAGGGCAATGCCAGAGATGCAGACCAAGTGGGGACAAACATCTCTAAAACTTGCTGGCTGTTTCATCTGTGGGAAAGAGGGACTGCAGGCTGATGGCAGCTGACAGGAGCCGGAGCTCAGGGATGTGGTATGTGAGTGTCCCAGGAGCCAAAATGTGTTTTGACATCTCTGGCAAACAATGACCACCATTATTATGATCTCCTGTATAGCACAAGTCGTGGAACTTCAAATAATGATCCCAGGATAAGAAACAGTGTCTTCTGGATACGGACCTACTCTTGATTTAAAGAGGGTGAATGAGAATGTATTGTATCCTTTGATAGTCTGTTCCAGCAGTTAATTATTCTCCCTGTCAAAAATGTATGTCTTTTTTTCTTGTTTGGATGTATGCTAGTTTCAAACAGGTGTTTGGTTTTGAGTGTGCAATTAAAACAATATGGATAAGTCTACAAGGCACTTCAGACAAATGGAAACTCTGAAATACTTCTTTATTATAAAACTTTGCAATTGTATAATTATGATAAAACTGTTTTTCACCTCCGCCTTAGCTGGCTTGTAATGATTTTTAAAAGAATTTGGCACTTTAAAGTTATAATTAGGAAGTAAACTTGTAGGATATTTTTATTTCTATAAAACAAATGTGGATTTTATTTTAATTGGGAAAAACAATTTAAGTTAGTAGTTTATTACCAGCTTAACTCTTATAAGGCCACAGTTTTTGCCAATCAAAATGGTACTGCGCTAAATGTGAAATAAACCACCCTGAGACAGCCCAAAATAAAGTTAGTGTCAGAGTCTGACTTCCCAAAGAATAAAATGGTGAAAAAATGAAATTATAGCAAGTTAAGACTCATTTGCTGTTGTTGCACTAATTCCATAGTTGTGGTACGTGCCCGACCCACCCCTCTGTGGCCCATGATACCTTTTCCCCACATCCATGATCCCACAGCACACCTCTGGCATCCTACAGTGTCCCTTCCTTCTGTATGAGCTCTTGGCAGCGATGCTGCTGCCTGCCAGCACACCCCACACACAGCCCATGGCACCACACGCGGCTGCGTCCAGCACTAAGGAAAGCAGCTGTTTATGAGGACACCACTTAAGGGTCAGAAATAGGTGTGAACATCAGCCATTTGTGGTGATGATGGTGGCGGTTCAGTCTAGAGCCTGCACAACGATGGATTACTGTGGTCCAACGTGATGGGAAATACATCTGTCAGCAGTGGCATGGTGTGAGAGGATGTGCTATGGCATCAAGCCGTGCATTTTGAGGGTTGCAGCTGCGGTAGATGCTGAAGCTTGGTGTGCTCTTTGGTGTTTGCTGGTTTATTGTTATGGTTTCTCTCACCAAAACCGAGCCTTTTGTCCTCAAGTGTGTATCCTAGCATACCTCACATGAAAGGTCTGCGTGTATCTCCTTTGCTCTTTGCACACACTATTAGGAGTGAGAGCTTGCAGCACCTCAGAGGAGAGCAGAACTGTGAATTAGCAGATTCTCTGGATTAAAACCAGATCCAGACATATAGGATATGTAGTTTGGACTAAATATAGTTTATACTGCTCACCTTTTCCTTGAAGCTGCTCAAGACGTAGCAGAGAAACAACCAGCAGAACAGGAAGCAAAGATCTGCTTGGCCAGACATATTTCTTTAGTGAATCTCAACAGCTCCTGTGACAGATCAGATGCCTCTGCAGCACAAGCTCTTCCAGCAGCGGTCAGGTCAAGATATGACTTTAAGCTGGTCAGTGGGAAAAAATGATAGGAGAGCTTGCAAGTGAAATGTCAGGAAAGAAGCATAACATTTGGCACATTTGTGAAGGTGCCTTGTGATTTTGGGTGCTTGGCTGAAATCGAATATGGGCCAGGCATCTTTGATGGGCACAGGAGTTGCTTTTGGAAATATTAGCTGTGATATCTCACATATGATGTAGTCACGCTACAGTCAACAGGGCACTGTGGGTCGTGACATAGCACAGAATTTGCACCTGCAGTGTTTGCACAGAAGGCTCCGTTGCTGTTCTCACACCTGTGTAAATCAAGATCCTTTCCAAGAGTTACGATGTTGACTTGTACAAAATTAGGACAAATAAGATCATGTGCTGAATAATGATTCTTGAATTATTGCAGTTTATACTAAGACAACAGTGTAAATTGAAATTTGCATCACTGTTTTCAAAGTACTCTGATCTTAGATATTGTAATTGCTACTAATTCCACAGTAAACCAACTAAATGAGAATGAGATTTACAGATAGTTAGTTTAAATGTTATTTTTCTATTTATTGTTATTTTTATTTCACAAATTATTGTTGCATCCCACAGTGCTCAGAAACTTACTTTATAAAAGTATTATCTTGTTACTGTGAGTCACACCGCAGTGAGAAAAACAATGCTATATTAGTCAGCCCAGCAGCACTGAGGTAGCTGTAGAACAGAGCTGTGTCCCAGGTACTGCATGAATCTTTAACAAGGCTATCAGTACTCCACCTAGATGCTCTAGTTATGGTCACATTAGGAATAACAGCTAAAACTGTACAGATATGTAGCTTCCAAATCATTATTGCTGATGCTTATGTACTAGATTTGGCAGAAAGAACACAAATTGAATTTTAAATGTCCAACATGGTCACGCTGAGTTGTCAGGGAAAAAAAAATTGCTTTTGGCCTTGTAAAGTGAGCACATAATTTTCTTATGTGAATTTATTCGAATTCCACATTTTAAAATAGCATATGTGCACCTATAGTTGCAAACTCTAAAAATACGAATGTAAGAGGAAGGTAAGAATGCCTGGTATGTTAAATGACACAAGTTTCTTAGTTCTCATATATTACTTTCACAGTCTCACTATCATTAGCCTCAATCCTTTTTAGTCCAGCACACCAGAGAAGTGAGCTAGACAAAGTCAGTAAGTGAATTCTCCATCATTCACTTCTTTATGTTATTGTGAGGATCAATAAATGCCCATTCAAAGGAACTGAGGTTAAGCCACTCATTAATCCTGCCTCCCAGAGATTCTAAAATATGACTTTATTTTCTTTCTCATCACCTTTAAAGTATGCAAAATGCAGTTTATGGAAGGTGGGAATAATATAGAAAAGAACTTGATGGAAGATTTAGCAAGTATTTGTATGGGGAAAACTCAGTGTTCATTGAACAGGTCTTCTTGTAACCTGTGGTTGGGCCACTTGTAGCACTTTTTTTTCTTGGCAATTTCTTTGCTGAAGGACCGGATTTCTCTCTATGCTTTGTTGTTTCTTTGTTGTTTTTTTTTTTTTTCCCAAAAGAGTTGTGTTGCTTCGCAGACAAAAAAGCGTGTCCTTGAACGTAAACAGCATTTGTCAGCATTTTAAAAATAATGAACTTCAATATAAACAAATGGATTGTCAGTCCATCAGACCAAATTCAATTAAAAGCTGCTCAGAACTGTCAAACAGCTCAGAATGGCTTTGCTTATGCACCCTAATATTTTTTCACTCTATAATTTTTACCTTTTTTTAGCTTTCTTTTCAGTAAAGAGAGTATCACTGCCACTCACATTAGGCTTTAGGATCCTTGAAACACCAAGGCACAGAGTGACTGTTGCAACTTTTTTGTCACCTGTAACTGAAATGCTTTACTTTGCGATGCATATAGCAACCAATTTACACTTTCCCACCCAATCTTTCAGCTCTGGGACTCGCAGCAGCAGGTGCTCCAGCTGTTTGAACAGTACTGTATAGACCCACTATCAGGAAGGTCTGCTTCTGTTTGATTTTGTGTTTATTTTGGCAAAACCCCTAGAGTTAATGTTTGTTACTGTAAAGCAACTTTAAAACTTGCTTGGGAGTGAACCATTCAAGGTATGTACAAACAGATATATATCTGTGCTGGAATACAACTCTGGCTTGGAAATGGGGTTGCTACCTATACCTGAGATAATAACCTACCTTGGAATATGAATAAAACAAACTTGATTTGGTTTGCACCCATCTACTGAGATGTCACTCCTGGAATGTCCACCCAGAATGGCAGAAAAATAACTTGGTAACTGAACGCACCTCACTGCACAAAAAGATGCTCCAGTCTGAAGAGAGGAAGGAAGTGTGCAGCTGGGGCTGCAGGGAGAAGGCAACCTGCCTTTCCTGCAGTGGTTTGCTCTAAAGTCAGCTGTCACCATGCATCCCAACAATCTAATAAAAAGTGAGACATTAATGCAATGTGACATTATAAACCAAACATTTCAAAAGAAATGCACAAAAGGCCTTAATGAGAAATTACTTTCCTCAAAATGGGTATTTTTAATAACTTCAGGATTCTAGTTTTCTAGAGGAAGAATTTACAGGAATAGCCATGTTTTATTTCTGTGAAAAGTTGGTGAATTTGTATGAAAGTCTAGTCACATATCCTGCATGAGTGATAGAGAAGTATGTATAGAGCTTCTTGTCTAGATAATTCATTGCAGTACCAATCCTATTCTGTAATGTTAATGGGATACTGTACAAGACTACCATAGTATAGGAAACCACTCTTAAATCCATTCATCTCCTTTCCATCACAACCACAGGAGGAGAAAGACAATGGCAGGATGGATTTTATGTCTCGTCAGTTACATTTTGTACACAAAGAGAATACAAATATATTGTTAGTCTTGCTCTTTATTAATTGCCTCACTGGCTATTGACTCAAGCTCAGGTGGTGTATTTTTCAAAAGCATTAATAACCTCTTTGTGTTCTAGACCAGTCTTCCTCAGTCTTTTCAGGATGATGATACCTTATTTCAAGTCAATATTACAACTACCCTTCCAACGTTTATTGTAGAGTAAGAGCAAAAGATGTTTACGCGGGGTAAACACAATGAGCTCGTTTAATCCAGTGGGTTTTGAAAGAATGACTGCATCCGTGTCTAAAATCAACCATAAATGGCATATCTGGGGCCTGCATACCCTGACTACCCCAATCCAGGACATGACCCAGCTGTGCCCTAGGAGGTACCCAGCTTTTCTACTCACATGAGAGACCAAGATATATGCCAAGCACCCAGTTCTTGTCCCAGTTGAGACAAACGAAGAGATTTGCATTCAGAGTGGAGAGCTAGGAAGCACTATGCAGTCCAACATTTTAGTTTTAGCCAGAAAGACTAGTCTTTTAAAGCTGAAGTCCTACGGGGACAGAAATAGCAAGGAAGGGTCGCTTGTGGTGGTTGAGAGGAGCAGATCTCAGATACCTTGATGGTCCTGACATCCTGACAGTTATTCTGGGACATTTTTTCTTTGACATGGATTCTACTCATACTTTCAGCTCTTTGCAAGCCCACTAATTTTGCATTCACAAAGTATCACAGGTTAACGATGATCCAGCACTGCTCCTTCAGGCAGAAGGTGGCTGCTGGCTGAGGAGGTGTCTGATGCCTGATTCTGCTGTTCTCCCCCTTACTCGCAGAGCCCAGCATTTTCTTTGGAAACCACACATACATTCAGGTTCAGTCACGACTGCAACGCCTTGCTTCTTTGCACCTCAGGCTTCAACTGCCCTTTTGATTTTTTGGAACCTCATAAATTCTCTTCCTCCTGGCCAATACTTCTGGCACCAATTCACTGCAGTCACCTCAGCAAGCCAGAATCTATTTCTGCACTTGAATCCTTCTCTCCTTGAAGCCATTACAGGGCAGTTCAGTCACCTGCCAGCTTTTTAAAAGCACAGTAGCATTAATTCAACACAAAAGTATATCAGAGAAGTAACAGCTTTCCACATCTGAAATAATGGGCAGGCAGTGCTTGAGGTTGTATTAAAGCTCTGATAAAATCACTGAAAAGACTACAGGTACTCTGCTCTCTGTCCAAGAAGGCAGTTGGGTCCAGCTGGGCTTACTGGTTTTGTTCATGTTTCTGGACCTTCTTTGGTTCCCACAGAGCTAGGAAGGAGCTCTGTGCTGTCACTGTGCATTCAACAAAACTTCCCAGGGTGGGCAAACTACTGAAATGGTTCCTGCATCCTAATAGTACTGGGTCCAAATTCAAACTGTCCTTGCAGGGTAAGCTGAAAGTACTGTGGAGCGTACGAAAAGTTAATGGAGCAACATGGAATCAGTTCAGGTCATACCTGGCCAGAGCAAATAAACGTGGTATTAATCAGTTTAATTCCCGGGGGATTGGCTGGGTGTCGCTGTGATGTTTCTAAGCGTTTTCAGCTCTGAAAGTGCCTTGTAGGTTTGCATGAACTCATTCTCCACGGAGCCAGCTGTGTTTGGTCATTTCACCTCTGAGCCATATGGAAAGGAGTCAAACCCTTCCTGAACTTGCAAGCCAGGGCTGGGAAGGGATGCTTTCACACACCTGCTAAACCTAGACTGTCATCTGTATCTGGGGCATAGACAATCCACCGTCAAAATCATAACATCATGGATACAATTATCTCAAAACAACTTATACACAAACATAATTTACTAAGTCATCTTTTATCTTTCATGTTCTGATATGCCTAAAGGACTTCAAGGATGACTGCATGGCCTGTTTTCAGTCTAGCGTTTGCTAATTTTCAGGCAGCATATCTGTTGGGCAGAACATAATTTAATGTCTCCTTGGGCCTTTACCTAGGTAAATGTAGGTGCTTCCTCTTCAGGAAGGTGAGCTTCTGTGACCTTTCAAAATGCTCGTTATCATCTGGGGATTTGCCTTTATTTACCTCGCGGCGCTTTTAGAAACTGCAGTAAGTGCACCTTGTTGTGGCCGCTCAGCCAGCAATGTTAGAATTTGCAAGCCTCTAAAGATACATTCGTAATGCTGTGCTCATGGTGTGTTTAAGTAGTCTTGGGTTCTGTAACACACAGGTTTCACGTGCATTCAGGAACATTTCACCCAGGCATCCATGTACTTCAAACATCTGCTTTAAATTGGAAATACAACTCATGGGGTGTGGCTTTGAAGGTAATTCCAGTTTTTATCAAGTGAGATGTTTAGTTTAGCACTGTATTACTCTCTGTAAGGGAAACTTAATATGGCACTGCGTAAAACAAATTCAGATATGGTGGAAAAGTATATCAGTGTTCCCAAGATAAGGAAAAGTACAGTTTCACGTGCAATATTTGTACTCAGAGTTATTCTCTGCCCATGAAATAGTAGTGGGTTAAAAGACAGATAAAATCTCTTGAAGTGAGTAAGTCACAGTTCCCTCTTGATTGTTATCTTCTGTGTGGAAACACCACCTTAAGCTCATGGTATAATGTTACATTATTATGGTGTTTTTGCATGAAAATTGTGCTGCATTATAGTGAATGAAAAAACTGAAAATCTTCTATTTGAAAGGCTTCGTCTCGTTAGCTGATTGAAGCATTTTGAAGTAAAGGTGAAAAAACAAAAAATTATTATTTTTTTTGCAAGTAGTCTTTAAGGATCTTTGTCTTATTCAGCCTAGTAGAAGTTTTAACAAGACATATTTTCTGTATCCAAAAGGCCTTCAGAATATTTAAAGTCCTAATGCAACAAAATAAGAAACTGGACCATAAAATATAAATGCAGTATGTACAGATGAACAGCAATATACATGAATAGAGGGGACATAAAATTTGCCATAAAATATGATTAACCCA
Source organism: Limnodromus scolopaceus (assembly GCA_028565335.1). Taxonomy (NCBI): domain Eukaryota; kingdom Metazoa; phylum Chordata; class Aves; order Charadriiformes; family Scolopacidae; genus Limnodromus; species Limnodromus scolopaceus. The sequence continues at coordinate 28,576,965 of JAOXNO010000001.1, forward strand.
ATTCCAAGGAAACTCACAAGTGGTGAACTCATTAGCAAGTTATGGGGTTTCCACATGAGTGAGGAAATCACGTATAATGGTTGCTCATTACATACCCTATTTATTCATAGGGCATCTTTAGAAAAGATTTTCTCCCCTATTAGGTTGTGACTAGTTAAAAAAAACAAAAACCAAGACAAACAGAAGATTCCCCAGAACTTCAGTTTATTTGATTGTATGAGTTCTTTTCACTAAAATGAAAGTTTGTCAGCGCAAGAGTGAGAAAACCGACCAACAACAAAAATCCCTAAAATCCAAACTCATTTTTTTTTTAACAGATAAAAAGAAAGTATGCTGATTTTAGAAGTTATTTGACAAGGACAAAAGCAACATATCTGCATAAGTTATCTGCAAGCTTTTTCAGCACTGAGGTTTCAACTTCAAAGATAGACATATATGGCGGTAAGGCCAGGGTGTGAATCTACAGTATCCTTACATAGGCAAAACTGAAAAAAAACCCTGTTTTATATCTACTAAGAAATATTTTCCAATCAGCAAAGCTAAATAAAGATTTAGATCTATTATTACTTTGGAACCGAAAAACCAAGAAAAAGGTACATAAGTACCTGGAAAACGTTGGAGGTTGTGAAAATACGTCCTAGCTGCCCTCAATCTACGCTGAGTAAGAACTGCTTGAGTATTAGTAACACAAACATTGAGTTCACAAATAGCAAGCTGCTGTGAGACACTCAGTTATCCTACTCTTATCTGGTTAACACCTAACACCTGAAGTTGATTCCCTCCCTCCCCCCCAGGTGTAGTGAGAATATTTACAATCAAAAAAGGAGAATCTTGATTTCTTTTTTCTCTTTAATTTTCTCTTCCATGACATTTTTGTGCCATGAAAAGCACTAAATGAAACCAGTCAAATGTGGAAACTCATACTCTTTTAATAGAATAAAGATAGAATATCAAGAACTAAATTAGTATTTTTGGTACGATTCAGTGCAAGAGACTATTTATGAAATAGTGAGATTCTTTTTGGAAACATTCAGTTTTGAACATTGCTAATGTTCCGTCTTTCATTGTTCTAAAAATTTCCTTAAAAAGTCAGGGTACCTTTTTAATATATGCTGGGACAATTTTTCTGCGAATACAGTTTTCCTTTTACAAATAATACCACTAAAATGAATATTTCGGAACAATTTTCACTTCATCGGTAGTTTGTTTTCCCTCAGTGTGAATTCTAACAATATCTATGGTGTTTTGATAATGTTGTTTAAAATTGAAATACAGAGAAATCGTTCATAATAAATCTCACATTATGCCCTCAACAGACAGCATATAATTTGGGCTAGCTTACTCTACTCCTAATGGAGGGAAATGCTTTCTCTCTGTAGTCCCTCTTCTCACATATCTGTCTTAAAAATAACAGCAATAAAGACAGGATATGCCAGTAATACTCATTAGGCTAGACCTGGAGCAATTCATACTGTGGATTAAATTTCTAGATATTGAAAATTAATCTAAAATTCTGACACTAAGTAACATTCACCATGGCATCATAATATTTGTATCTGAAATATCCCAACAAGAGGAAGAGATGTGATTCACCGGCTGATCCACATCCTGATGGACAACACCTAAGTCCTTCTGGTCAGTGGAACAGGTAACTCAGCTGCCTGTGTCAGGGAATGTGGCTGGCTGCTTACATTTCACATGTTCCTGGCATGGAAAAGCAAGAACTTGATGAAGAAATTAATTTCTAGGTAAAAAAAATCCATGTGCTTGCTTTCTGCATGCCAGTTTATGTGAACAGTCTGGCACATTTTTTAAATTTTAGTGACATTTTCTGCAATACAGCATGTACTACAGGGAAAGTAACAGCCTTTTTCATATATAATCGATACTGTACCAACCTGGTTCAAAGACAAGTCAGACTAACAATACTTTGAGATGGCTGGCACATTATGCATTCTGAAAATTCTAATTTTATGTAAATTTGGGAAATGTATGCATGTGCCAGAGTTGCTCTTTGTTCTTGCACTGTTTTAGCATGTCTAAGTAGGAGAGGCTGCCATACAACATGGGTTGCGGAACAGCAGATGGGGGTGATTTAGTCTCTGAGGAACTCTAATTTCCTCTGAAAAAGTACTCAGGTTTGTTATTTTATTACTGTGGGGAAATATATATTTTAAAATATATTAACAGTGCTTGTCTAGTTGGAAAATAGCTCAGAAAACCTTTAAGAAATAGTTCTCTGTATGGACACTAATTCCTCTGTAGGAGTCCACTGTAAAAATGGATTAAGTTAAACTGGAAAAAAATCCCTGAAGTCTCAGTGTTGAAGAGCATCTACATAGAGACTTAGAGCACAGCAGTTATTGTGCTTGAAATTCATGCCCTGACATATTTTGTTGTAACTTCCCCATACAGACAGACCCACACTTTATTACCTCCAGATGGAGTTATGAAATGCTACTATTCCTTTCTGCATTTACTGATAAAATTCTACACTGAAGACTGATTAGGGGTGACAAAACTTTGCAGTCAGAGGTTGAATAGTGCATCCCTGAAATACTCATTTTATGCAGATTTAGAAAATAAATACATTTACAATGGTTTCCTCTTTGTTCTGCCACTGTTCTGGCATGTCAGATTAGTGGTAGATGCCACACAGCAGGAGCTAGGAAATTCTGTCTGAAAAAGAGAGGAGGTTTAGAGTCATTTTAGTCCCTGTCAAGACCAGAGTTCCCAAGTAAAGGGACACAGATTTAATACTGTTGTAATCAGGATATTTTAAACATTTAAAGAGTTCATGTTTGTGTTGTCAGATTATTTGCTGGTGTTTGATACCCAAGCAACTGTATGTGTGTGGTGGGTGCATAGGAAGAAAGGAAGCTTGTATTTACCGTGCTCTTTTACATTACTTCAGCCTCAAGAAGATTTGTGGCCACACAACTTTGATGTAGGATATCAAACTGATATTCCTGGAATCCTCATTTTGATTATCACCTTCCAGATATAAAATGCAAAGGTGGCTCCAAGTTTTGTTGTCAGCAGGATGAGGTCAGTGTACACTGGGCTCAATCCACCACTCATCTGAGTTTCTGCAAATGTTCCCACTGATTTTAACTGTACAGGATCAGCCAAATTTATGGTGTTTGGGAAAAGTGTGACTAGATTACAGTGTCTACAATCTATGACTTTATCAGAATGTCAAGATATATTTGCCTGTAGAAATACTATGCTCAGCTACAAATATGTGCTTTGTCTGTATTCAACTTGGATCTTTTGAACACATAATTAGGTATCGAGAATCAGTTGCATTTCTTTGAAAAATACTGGTTGCAGTGAATAAAATGCTGAAATATTGTTCGGGGAGCAATCACAAAATTCTGTATGGTGAGGAACCTTTTTTAATTAACAGACTAGCACGGGTTTGCAAAGTTCCCTTGCTAAGCATTTATCAGACTTCTGAGTTTGAATCCATGTATTCACTTGAACAGTTTTTAGCTCCATTTGTTCAGGGCAGCCTTAGAGGATTGTCCTTTTCCTTGTCCTCAGGCTTACATCTGGGCCTAAACTGTCTACAAGGTACATCATCTGCAAAGTGAAACCCAAATATAGAAGTGGCTGAGGCCCCAGGAACAGGCCTGCTATGTTTCCCTGGTGACAAAAACATTTATTCCTCGGAATAACCCTTTCATGAAGGTTTAAATAAATATGTTTTAAGGAAATTAATTTCACTTTGCAGAACTCTAGGAACACACATATGGAGTCAGCTACCACATTTCAAACAAGTCACCGCAGTTCAAAAGAGAGTAGTATCACACTTAGCAGCTATGGAAGTATACAGGACCATTTTTATCTTTCTTTTTACAAGTATACATGTATTAGTAGGGTCCTGATCTTGGATTTTACATCCTGGTGGATGCACGAACCCAACTACCGTTATTCTGTTCAACTGTGAAGAAATAAGTAACCATACATCGTATTAGAGAGAGATATTGAACTTGCAGGCTGGGATATGGAAGTCTTTTCATTTTTAGTTTCCATTGGAGAGGATTCTGTTTCGTCCAGTCTGTTGCTCCTTGTAAATCATATCACAAATTTGAAATCTGAAGCTTGCTTCTGTTGGCATTTGAGCCTAATGTCAAAATGCCTTTGCTGCTTTACCTGTGAAGTAGACAACTTATATTGAATGTCCTTGAAATAGTTTTTTTGGTAGACTCTGACCTTTTTCATGCAGAGCAATCTCGGTTTAGAAGCACAGATAAACCAAATATTGTTAAGATTCAATAGCTCACTTTTTCACTCATGAAGTTGAAGTTATGAATATTAGCTATTAAACTACCAGTGGGAGAAAAATGGAATAGCCTGAGTGCCCTTTCGCAATCTGGCATCTGGGGCCTGCAAAGAGATGCAGAAGCTTTACTTGTCCAGAGCAGAGGCAGAACTGGCACCCCTTACATCTGCCCCATAAGGAAAAACACCATCTATCCCATGACTGTTCCACTAACTGCATCTTCCATCACACTTATAATGCTAGTTTTACAGAATCATTAAATTATAGTTTGGTGTTTTCACAGCTGAGATGGTCTTGGATCCAGTCTTGGGTCTAACCCTATAAGTTCATGAGTGTGTAACTTCACAGTGTAGCTTTGCATAACTAAATATTTTCAGCACTTTCAGTAGATCTGTGCTTCTTATTAATTCAGGAACACGCATGATCCAAATAGGCCCTGGAGAGCATGACATCTGACTTTCCAGAATATGCTTATTATACAAAAATCCAAAGTATATCCTAGAGCATAGATGTAAGCTAAGAAGCATGTATAGTGATATGACCGAAGCAATAAAAGTATATATAAGTAATCTTCCCATTTTAATAAAATATTTAGCTTTGCTCAAAGTAATAATAAATATTTCCATAAGGGAATAGTGAATATTAAATAATTATAATTTTATCTCACCACTTATACTTATTTACATCTTACATTAGTCATACATTCTTTTTTTTTCCTTTTAATTTCCTTTTTCTGATGTATTATAATGACATTCTAGCACTCACTTCTTTCAGACTACTTTTACGGCTCACCTCTTTCCCAGATCTACTTGTGAGGGGTGTATCTTCACTGGCAAAACTCAATGCTGTTTTGCTTTTGATGTTGCAGTTCTTGTAGACTCAAAGACTAATACAATCACTGCATGTCCTATTGATTCAGTAGAAGGTACACTTTTTTTTTTTAAATGTTTGCATTTGAAATTGCAGTTTATGTTAGAGTTCAGCTGAGGTTTTAACCTGTGCTTGTACACATAAAAACTCAGACTTTGAGGAAACAAGTTGTGCTAGTGTTTTTGCACCCAGCACCAAAACATGCTGTATTCAAGCTTGTCTCCTCAGATGCAAATTACAAAGAGAGGGTGACAGGGATGTGTGGGTGTAATTTTATAAGTAGGCACATACTGCTGTATTTTAGCACATACTGTCCCCTGCTGGGAATAATCATATTACTCGTAAAAGTAATCTTTAAGTGCAAGTGTGTGTTCATCCTTCTATCTACCATTCAAAAATGTAGGTGGGTAAGGTGTCCTTTGCCTTTCCTTCTCAGACAAAGGTATAGCTTCCCTGACCCATCCTTTGATCACCACGATACCAAGACTGTAAGCATTCCCATTTGCTGAGGATTTTACCTTGTCAGGTGGGATTGCTGTACACAGGATGCAGTTGCAGGCACCGCAGAGGCTCCCACAGGAGCAGAATGCCATAGTTTGACCTTTCCATGGGATGTGCTGCCATGTGCCTATCAGCGTGTCTGGTGTCCAGATTGGTTGCCCAAGGGAAAATCTTCTCATGGTATTAGTGCTTGCCTGCTGCCTGCCTGACACAACCATCACCGAGCTTCAGAACCATTATGTTTTTCCAGATGTCAAATGGAAAGGAGTACTTTCTGCAACAATTCCCTGCTTTGTGGCAGAAATGGGAGATGAACTGCATACCCTCACAATCCCTGCTGCTTCTTTCCAGACGTGAAAACCTTCCCTCCCCACTACAATGCAGAACAGCGGGTGACCAGTGGAAAGCAAAGGTCTGGGGCACGAAGGCAGCCTGGCTGCCATGGCCTTGAGTCTGACAAATATCACAGGGCTTCTGGCCTGACCGTGACTCCATGCATATCCCTCCTGTTTTCACCCATCTCCAGGTCGCTGGAACTTCCTGGCCGATGGTCTCCAAGGCTACTTCAGCGCCCACACTCTCAGCAGCTGCACACTGATGCAGTCCTTTGGTGAACAGCAGGCAAGGTTGGTGTCATAATGCAAAGCTGACACTGGTGGGAGTCAGAGGTTTTTGCTTGCTTAGAAGATAGAGTGGGGTTTTTTGGTGCATCTGGCTTTTCAGATTAAAGAATTCTTTATCAAAAATTTTCTGTTTTGAAGACTGAGTTTCTGACATTCATGTGGCATTTTCTATAAAGCTCAGGAATGCATCAAATACGACGACTGTCCGGCGAAGGTCTTAACAAAATCATGCACATCTTGACAATTGCACAGCCTGTGTGTGACTTTCAGAAACCAAGAACAATTTTTGTTAGCTGCATTTTATGTTGATGTCCCTCTGTTTGTTAATTACCAATTTCCTTTATCTTTCTCGGCAGCTGTTTGTCTCCTCTTTTAGAGGGGAGACTGTGTCACAGACTCAATGCGTTACCAAATATTTGTTTTTCTTGGAACCTCAGAACTGAGTGGTTTGGATAAGAAAATTTTTCACTGTGAACCACTGTTCGGGTGGTTTTTTTTCAACGCGTTGTGTACATAATATTAGCTATAAAATAATATGTGAGTAGGAATGCTCAGTATTATTTGTTCCCTTATTTAAAAATATAGTAACAAATAGGAAATGAAGTTATCTGTTGCACATAGAGATTAATTTACAATGTCAGCCATGGCACGTGTTGGCACATTATATGCACTTTATGTGCCTCCATTACTAGAGGATGCATAAGCTTTTTTGTTGTACATGAGTAACTAAGAATATAGACTATAAGGAAATGGGAATTGCTGGAGAGAAAATAGTCTAACTCAGAGCAAACTTAGCTTCTGGGACATTTTTATGTCTTTTTAGTTTGTCCTTAATGCCTCATCTCTAATATTTCTTTACCCCTTCCCATTTAAAATTATTAGTTTCCTGTTAAAACAGAAGCAAGAGAATAAAAAATAAAAAGGAAATGAAAATAAAGGAAAAATTCAAATTGAGTGCCACATATGTGCATGTGGAAACTGGGTACTCTATAAGACTCTGTCTATATGGTGAGTCAATGTATTAAACAAAATCTCCATTCAAAACCCATTGATGTTCTTTAACTAAAACTCCTTTAACATTTTTTTTCCTTTCTCTAAAATATTAAGGACTTATACAGAGCATTTCAGCATCCAGCAGGTTCACGGGAGAAACTTGAACCGTAGTTAACTGCTTAGCAGGGCTGCCAGCTTTGCTTCTGTGTCCTACTTTAGTTTACCAGTTCTCACCCACCTTGCCTTCAGTTCATGCTGCAGAAAAGGTATGAGGTAGAAGTGCTATTCTTCAAACTAAAAAGCTAAGTTACGTTCCAAAAAAAGTGGTCTTTGTGAAACACAGGGCACATCCATGTGGAAGCTAAAATGGGACTAAGCTCCTGCCCGGGCTCCAAGCTGCTGGAATGGGGCAGGATTAGGGCTGGAATTTGGCCATGCAGAGGTGACGCTGTCTCCACGTTAATATGCTGAAAGGGAGGTTATATTGGCGTGCAGTTTTGTTTGTTTGTTTGTTTTTTGATTTTTTTTTTCTGTTTTATGTTCTCTTGGAGTTGGCTCATTCCAGAAGAATAGGTGAAGTTTTACTATAAAATACCCTACACCCTAATGCTTAAGGTATCCTGCTGGAAAGTAGGAAATGTGAGTTCAAGTTTCTTCATTGACTGGGGAAGCTCTGCATGTTTGGTGCCCGAGGAACCTCACCGTGAAACTAAAGGATATCCATGATAGCTCTCAAACCCAAGCTCCTGCATCCTTATCTGTCTTGCTTGGGCATGAGTTTTGTTTTAGAAGAACTGGGTAGTTTGGGGTCTAAATCTTATGATGACTTTTATATGCAACTATTCTATATTCCTGGGCTCTGTAGACAAAGTACCTCATCTATGACTTTCATCCTCCCTGGACTGGTCCCTAATGTACAGTATGGATCTACTGCAGGATTCTTACATGCCTGCAAAATTAAATGTTAACAGAGTTGGAGTTTTGAGGATGTAAATTTGAATTTAGGGTATAAAATTTGAATTCACCACAATGGACACCTGTATTCTTGTCTGGTAATAACAAGCTGAATAAACTCTAATTTATTACACTCAGGCATAAAGGTCTTAGGGACACTTACATATATTTTTGGTTAATAGAGAGAGATTATATTATTTTCTTCATAAACAAAACATATTTTTAATTCATTAATTTTAAAATATATAGAGCAAAAAGAATATACTTCACTGGACTTAAAATTCACTGTGAAGAAAAACAGGCTGTGGAAAGCAAGAAAAGGCATGCATTAGCGTTTTGTGAAATAAAAATGTTCAGAGGATTTTCAAAGGTACAGTCAGAAGCTCAATACTGAGCTGTCACTTGTGGCTGTGAAGTCCTTCCCTTGTGATGAACAGATGCCTGCAGAAGAGTCGGGTCTCCCTCCACTCTAATGAGTATGGTGGGAGCACGTTCCTGGGGTTTAGGCAGAGGACAGGAGAGGCAGCGCAAGGTGAGTCACTTCTCATCCCAGCTGCCTAACTTCCTTAGTTTTATTACAAACATTTTTCAAGTGAAAATGTCCGTGTGAGAAAGCCATCACAAGCAGTGGCCAGGCTTTGGCTGGTCACTAACAACAGGAGCGTTGACACTCTTCTGTCCTGCTCGACTTCCCCTGTTGCAGTCAAAGCTTAAAGAAAGAATGTGCTTTTTTTACACCCGTTCTGGACCCACAGCTTTTTGAAGAAAAATTGCCAATACAAAATAATAGAAAAAATATGTTACCTTTGCAGTAGTTTCCTTTCAATTTAAACTAGAGTATAGATCATGAAAACTGAGCAGTTATAGGAGAGGTATCATGCTGGCACCACTCTCGTGTTGCTTTTACTGAAGAAAGATTTTTATCAAAAAATGCCTGTGATGTTTAGACTTTCACTGCAACACCTCTCAAATGTAATGTTACCCTAAACAATAACATCGATGTCTGTTTTCCTAAGCACTGTATTGGTTAGTACAATGACATCTATGTAAATAAATATGCAGATGGATGTTTTAAATTAAGTTTTAAAACATTTTGAGTTGCAGTAATTAAGCCAAATTCACTATGTACAATATCAAACCATCTTTACAAGATAATTATTCTGATACTGAAACAGTACACGCTGTATTTTTTGTCTCTCACTCTTAATACAACAACATGCAGCAGTGGCAATGTTAGGGCATGCAATGCATTAATTTTTTTCCCATGCCGTGTGTATGGCAGGGAAATGATACCTGGAAACTGTTGAGATTGTTGGAAAATATTCTTAACTTTGCTTTCGGCTTCATGATCATTTTAGCCATTGGTAACAAAAATAAATCTTGTTATTTGAATCATCTTATTATATTTAAGAACAAGTCAATAAAGATTCATAGAGGTATTGAATGGCTCTCAGAGCAACTGAAGGTTTTGTTACTGGGTTGGATAACCATATGTTTATATAAACCACCTGAATTATCCAAACTTCTTTGTTATGTCTATTAGGACATAGACTATAAAAGTATGGTTTTCTCTGGGGTATTTTACCACTTTTGGCCCTTTTCAGAGCTAAATAGAGAAGGTACACCATGTTGTGTGATCTGATGGGTTAAAAAGCAATACTATTATTTATCCTAATAAAGATTTCAGCCTGCACTTATTTCATGGGTGAACGGTCAGTTTAAGCCAGTCTTTTCAGTCATCTCTTAAACATAGTACATACAGAAATAGTCACTGGATTTAAAAAGAACGTTTATATCACAGCAAAATAATGTATTTGTGTACATAGGAATATCAGGCCTTGTAAGAATGTAATTCTCCCAGATGCTGCCAGCTCTAATTATTTGTTTTAAGGAAAATCTACTGTACCTGACCAAATCTGGAGTCTTGATTAAACTGAATAAATCAGCAGTGAATCCAGTGGTTTTTGGCTTGTACTGAGTTGTCTGATTTAGGTCCTGCAAGGTGCAGTGCTACCTTGCTTGGTGAGCTGAATAATTATTTATATCTCAGTGAACACTAATATCACCCCTTATCTAACTTTACACAGGCTGTCAAGCTTGCAGTTCCTGAAGAGATCATTCAGCTGGGCAATGTTGTCCCACACTGTGGGTCAGGGTCCAGATGCCCTCTTCTCATCCTGTGGGGATGGCTTGAAAGTGCTGGAACAATGGTTTTACACCACATTGGTTTTATAATCCCTAATCTAATGTCTCCAGGGGGGACTATAATTCTAAGTAACAGGCATAAAACAAAGAGATAAATGTTAAAGTTCCTAATGAAAATGGAGGCATCAAGGACCCACTGAGAGTCTTCATATTTATTTTCAGGTGAGTGACTCAAGCTACTTACGTAAATTGTTTTTTAAAAAGTGTGTTAGAGTGACGTGGTACAAATAATGTATGTAGCATGGTCCCAAGGTTTGTCAAGTTGCTAAATTGAACCCACATTGATTCCACATTAATCGAGTTTATATAATTTAGTGATACCGTAGTGTAGGCCTTTATGAAAGAGTATTTATACCTAAGGTATGCACTGAGGCACTGAGGCGTGAGGCTGAATTTATACCATTTAGCTTCACATACTCCTGCAGATATAGTCTAGAGAGTCTTATTTTGACTTAGAATGTGAAATTATCAAAGATTCAGGAAATTACCTGAAGTCTCAATTCATAAAATACTCATGACTTTTGTCTACAACTCCACATGCACAGTTCCTCGTACAGGAACGGTGCATGTTTCTATTTTGTGCTGGAAGTATGCACAACTTCAATAAATGATCCTGATGAGAATAAAATTGTAATTTTAATAATACTTATGAGCTTTAACAGATGGGAAAGTGGACACTGAACCCCATTAAAAACATGGTGTTACCATCATTTTTCCAATTTGTCAAAATACCATTGAATTTCTGCTCCTATCCTCCAGCTTTCCTACAGCACTTCAGCGTGGTGTGGTCTGCAGGTTTAATCATAGAATCCTAGAATGGTTTGGGTTGGAAGGGACCTTAAAGATCATCTAGTTCCAACCCCCCTGCCATGGGCAGGGACACTTCCCACTAGAGCAGGTTGCTCAAAGCCCTTTCCAGCCTGGCCTTGAAATAATAAGCAACCTCTTAATTAATAAGCAACCTCTCTTTTCCATCATCCAGGTCAATAACAAAAATACTGAAAAGCAACAGAACACGACAGGCCACTGTGAAAGCCCACTCCATGCATCACCCTGGACAGTGAACCACTAATAGGTATTCTCTGAGTACAGTTTTTCACTCATCTCACAGTAGTTTCATGAAAGCTATGTTTTCCTATTTTACATTTAAGATTATTATGTGAAGTAAGTTTCAAAAAACCATACTAAAATCATACATGACATTCTCTGGCCTCTGCTATACTCTGATATTTTATTTAAGCATAATAAGGGTAAGCCTGTACTACCATTCTGGACTGTGAATTGCAGCGTCTGGGGTTAAGCGTGCACATCTCTCTCCTTCTTCTCTACTATGGGGTGGTAACTTCTGGCAAAAGAGCAGGCAGATCATTTGGGGAAGACTCAAATGCAGCCAACGCAGCTGCTTGCTTCAGTGCATGGGGCGGAATCCTGCAAAGCTGAATTGCAGGATCCAAGTGGGCAGGTGATCTGTGGGCTGGCCCTTCCCAGGTAGCAACACCAGGGCTGTAGGGAAGACACACTTACGTCAGCAGAAGGAGTTTTTCTGTTGAAAACTTTACATAGAATATAGAAAAGAAAAAAAAATAGAAAAAAAAAAAAGAACCTTTTTTTCCTGGAATCTTTCCTGTATTGTGGTATTTGGAGTCTCTGTAGGCATGCTTATTTTGGTTAGCCAGGAGAATTAGAGAGGCTGAAGTTTTTGGTGTGGACCTGCCCCAGACCTGCAGGCCGAAAAACAATTCTTGATGTGGGAAAACCAAATTCAGGAGACTCAGAATCTCTGCGTTGTGAACAAGGGCAAGTGACATTACCCTTTTGAACTTCAGTTCCCCAGCTGTAAAGAAGAGGTACTGATACTTTGCCTCCTTTTAACGTGTCTGAGGTGTATAGGCACAGATTATCATGTAAAACAAGTCTGTGCAGATAATTTGGCTAGAAGCTTATTTTGCTCTTCTGCTGTGTCTGTTTCTTGTGTCATTGGTTGAGACTCAGCTGATCTTTCTGATTGCACTGTATTATTTTCTTAATTTCGCATACAGAAGTCCTGAGCCTTGCCTTTCTTTATAAGCAATACATTTAAATAAATCTATATCACAAACCTATTTTTACAAAATATAAATCTCCATACTTTACACCTGTGATGCTGCCAGTTTGTTGAGCATAGCATGTATGTATGCTAGTCTGAAAATTGTTAGTTGAACATAAATGGCGTACTAGCAAGAAAAATCAAACTTCTGAAATAAAATCTGAGGAGAACTGAGAATTAAATGAAAAATCTTTCATTCCTGAAAGAGCATTACTCCTTGAACATTTAGTGCCATTGAACTTTGTAGCTACCAGGTGTGGGAACAGAGTGAAAAAGATGGCTGGGGTCCTTTCATCCCCACAACAGTAGAAACGGTTATGCTTTGTATGGAACAATTACGTACTCATTAGACACATGAGGGAAGGGTCTTTGGTGGACACCCAGCTCCCTGCTGAAGCCCAGTCACAGCAGGCTCAGGAGCACATCCACACAAGTTGAGCAAGGGTGATGTTCTTATCTTAGGGCCATAGCACAGAGCCTGGTCCCCTGGCGAGCTTTGTCCCCAGTGGGTGTGTGCAACAGGGATGTCTCCCCTGCTCAATGCAGCTATGTGCATATTGATGCCCCAATTAAAAAAAAAGCCTCTGAGGCCCAAAGGGACCATGCTGATTAGTCAGGTTAACAGCTAAAGTCTAGGCTTAACACATCTCACCCCAAAATTCCTCAGTGAAGCCCATGGTTGTTCATTATCTGCACAGCCTTTTGTGCATTTTAATGGCTTTTCAGAGTCAGCTTGAGGACAGCACTGAACAGGCTCTGAACAGTTGAAGGAATTTCCACAAAGAAACAGTTTTCCTCTCTTATCTTCTCTGTGCTGGGAAGAGGCTATAGGATCATCAAACATCACAGCTTAATGAGGAACTAATTCCTCTTAAAAGTCTAGCAACTGCGGTGGAGCTTCAGCTAATCACTCGGGTATATCCAGTCCTGCTAAAAGTATTCAGTGATGGAGATTTTACTAGAGCTTTGTAAGCTCTTACTCAGTGTAACGGGAACTAGGGAAAGGCAGGTACTTTTAAGACCACTGCTCCTGATGTGCTCGATGTTCCTGGCAATAAATAGAAAGTATCTATAGGATAGCAACCTCTTACGCAAGTCCAAAGCCCTGTAGCATTCTCCCCGTGGTATCCTACTCTGTGGTCTCAGGTGCCTCCAGACATCTGTTTTGTGGCTGTCTGTCTGCTGCAGGGAACACGCAGTATAATGAAGGTTTTAATGCAGCCCCTGATATTTTATGTAGTAAATAAAAGCAGGAACAGAATCTCATCCTGTATTCACACAATTGAAAGCAAGGAATTATACTAAGCTTGATGTTTCTTTAACTCAGAGAGAAGTATCAATCACTGAAAATGTATTTAATGATGAAAACACAAAAGTCAGCGAGAAATGCCATGCATTATTCTAAAATTTATAGAATTGACATTTCAAATATGAAAATAATTGCAAACTTAAGAGCAATTAGAGTTCAGTACATCTGAATTCTTCAAGTTATATATTGAACGGGCCCCCAAAATCATAATTGATTTCATGGTGCAATTTTAACAAAACTCAAAAAGCAGCATTAAGGAAAAAATATATAAACTGACAGAAGTTAATATATGTATTTGGGGTAGGTAACATGACTGCAAATTGAATTTTTTTTATTTCTTTTTCAAAAAATATTGTGTAAGAAAAAGTGCAAGAAAAGAAGACATTAAATGAACATAAAATTCCCATACCCAAAACTAAAAGCAAAATAAGAATGTTTCGTTATGTCCACTGCATACATAGGTCTGTGTAACTTAACTCCTAAAAACAGTGTGTGTGTATTTGGTCCCAGAAGTCATCTGTCTTATGACATAAGAAAAGGTTCTTTGGGAAAGCGTTTCACTAATAATTCTTTATGGTAACAGGTCTCTTTTCAAAGTCAAGCATTTCAAAATGATGAATTACAATTTTTAACAACACAAATTTTAAAATAGAATAATTTGAGGTTAGTCAGAGAAGGGCTGACAGATCAAAGTACTGGGAATGGGTATGCACTTCAGTCTAAACCACCTCTTTTAGAAAATGCAATCTGTTTGTCAGCAATAAAATCATTTGTGAAAGCTTAAAATAATATGGCGTTTAAAAATCATTCAAGAGAAACTCAAAAAGAAGTTATTCCAAATAACATGCAGTACCAGAAGAGCCCCTCTAAACCTACTAAGCTGCATCTTGTCCAAAGCCTACATGCAGAGTCACTGGATAGGGGACAGGTACGCGTCATCCACAGGCTAAGCCATGACTGCCATGTGGCCAAATGGCTGATGCATGATTTCCTATGTGATACAGGCAGTTCATAGCATGAGTCCATTGAGATCCAGGCTGAGTAACTTTTCCAGGCAAGAATCTGGGCTTGTCTACTCTAGACAGCACTGCACCGGCACTTCTGAACAAGGTGAGTGACAAGGAGGCATGGGATTACACATTACACATCAATGAAAAGTGGAGGTCTTGAAAGTTAGACCCATGAAAAAGATGTCAGAGCACTCTGCAATTTTCATGTGACTTGTCCATAACTGCCTGGAAGGTGGCAAATCACGCATTTAAAAAAAAATTGGCAGGTATTTCTTACCTGCAAAGCAAAAATGATCCAAATCTTTTCCAGGAATAAATAGCGGGACACATAAAACTGTTTAAGAAAGTATTTTTGTGTGTTTTTTTATACTAAAATTTAAAAGAAAGTCTTCAGAATTTTACATCAATATGAAAATGTATCAGAAATCACAAAGCACATATTTGATTTTTCTCTCCAAATGTTCAGTTAAACACTGTAGAAATCATAGGCTGTTGAGTACTTCCTCAAACAGAGTGAAACTTTCTAATTCACAAATAACCATTTAAGTAAACACAGCATAAATAAGTATACCTATTTTACTGAAAAACAAGATCAGGAAAGATTTCTAAAATGCATTTCTTTGTTTTCTTATTCACCTGTTCCTATCTTTTCTCCTTTCCCTTCTCCCAAGTGTAAATTATATTTAGACCAGCATACCAACATGTAATTACATGTATTTTCATTATCTTATAATTTGGCTTGGGAATCTACACTGTATGCACAAAATGCTGATTGCCTGCAGCTGCGAACAAATGATTATTTAGATACGCAAGCGAGTTGATGAGATGAACCAGAAACTTGGAGGAAAGTCACTCTTCAGTCTTGGTGCTTGGTAGAACAGCTCGAACCCCTGGGGCACTTTGGGACTAAAGGGCCCAGGTAAACCCATCTACTGTATTTGCTTCGGCATTAGCCCCCAACAGTATACAATATCCTTGATTGCTTACAGTATAAATATTTACTTCAAAATATTTCTGCAATTTAGAGAATGGTCCAGTTTTAGGGATAAGGCAGTGCAATAGCAAAGTGATACTGAATAACATTTATTTTAACCAACTTTACTAATCATCACAACCCTGGTCTTCATTTCTTCACAGCTCACTGCTTATTTAGTGAGTGATGTCTTTCAAATTAAAAAAAAAAAAAAAAAAGAAGACAGCCAAGAAAAATGGAAAGCTATGATAATGATTATTTCACATAGCTTTCTGAATGAGAAAATAAATGTCTGTAATTAATTTTAACATCTGTATTTTTCAGGTGTCAAAACCACAACAACAACAAAAAAAAGAATCAAAAGAAATCTAAAAAACTAGCTTCAGCGTCCTGAAAAACTAACTTTTCCAGGTACCTCAAATATTATCAGGAACTCAAAAAAGAAGAAAAAGCTGGAAGAGAAAACATATTCCCATAACACAGAACTAAACTACCTGGTAAGGAAAATCCCTAAATATCTTTAACATCCCCACTCATTTCCCAAGCATCAAAATATCTTAAAGCCTTCAAATACTCACTCTTTCCCCGTGATCTTGGCAAGACAAGAAATCCCAAGTACACAAATGAAGTATTTTAATAAAAATATTTCCATTAGTGGCAGTAATGCAGTGAAACACCTTCTCTACAACAATGAATATGGAAACACAGTTAATTTGAAACTAATAACCTGGGACTGACAGCATCCTAGATGTCCAGCTGCAGTCATGTCTTCCCCAGGTCCTGCGCAGCCTCCAGAACTGGGTGGCCCTGGGGGGTTGCTGTTCCGAGCCCCCAGCCCAGTGCCCTCCTGCCTCCACCTCCCGGGGAGCGGTGGTGCTTCACCCCAGCCTCTGCTCCTGATGGTGCTACAACAGGGCTGTTTTCCCCAGCAGAAACAAAACAAGAAGACGCCTCATTGTGGGTCCAGTTAAGAAACACAATATAGTATAGTGAGACCTGCTAAAAATCATTTGCAATAGGGGAGGGGGGGAAATGGAAACAAGCATATATTTACTTGCAAAAGAGGATTTTAATTTCATGAGGTGCTGTGCTTTTAAAGAGAATCAAAATACAATATTTTTAGGGTTAGCTGTACATTATTTCTACCTTCAGACAGGAAAATAGGATTGAAGAGATAGCCTTTCAATATTCTCTTTGGCAATATTTTCCACAAATTGTTTTCTTTTAGTCAAAGCAATTTCCATGCAGTAAATACCGACAAATATCACTGTAAATTCTGTACTTTGTTTAATTCAGCTTTGTTTAATTTCTACTCTGGAAACACTTATCCGTAACTGAAAATTGGAAAATAAAATCTCATCTGACCTTCACTTGTGCAACGTAGCTAGGTTTAAGACAGTATTTGAAGATGAAAATCACTCTAGTAACTCCAGGTGTATCATATATATATAGTTCACATGAAAAATAACAGAACACAAGAAGCCTTCTTTTTTCTTTTCTTTTTTTTTTTTTTTTTCAGAATGCAGGTGATTTTATTAGGTCAAGTATGTGAAAAAGTATTTTTTTTTTTAACAGGGCAGAAAATAATTTTAGTGTCGGTATCCTATTTTAACAGCCTGACTGGAGTTGCTTTAGCAAGATATATATTTTAAGACTGTGGCAACGAAAGGTCTCATTTTAAACTCTGTCCTAAATACACAGAATCCGATGCATGTATTAACTATTGAACTTCAACGGGCTTGTATAATTAGATCTGAACCAGCATGTCAGAGGTGATTCTTGTTCTATCTTGCTATACATATTTTTCACTACTTCTTTATTATTTGTTTTCTATTTACATTGAAAAAAAAGGTGCCTAAAACAAGCTGTGAATGCATAACATTATCAACACCTTTATCTGTGAAGCTTCACCATTGCAGTCGGTAAGGCTTTAAGAACAAAAAGGTTGTATCTGCTTATTGTTAATAATTATTAGGAAAGTGTGCAAATGTAGCAGTCTTGTCCCAGGGTTTGGTAAGTAAGGTCATGGTACAATAAGGGTTGCAGGCTCTGTAAGCATTAGTTGTATTTGCATATGTCAGAACAGTCTGTGAATACTAACGGCACAAACACTTCACATCTGCTTCTGTTTACTCCCATGCTAACAGTCAGAAGTACAAAAGTACTGTGTTAATTGCTCTGTTACATACTGACTGTTGACACATTCTCCATAGAGCTTTCATAAATACACTGTTGCAAACAAACTACTAATGACTTTGCTTATTTCCAGCCCATCTTTAAAGGAAATCCAGAATATATACACAGATTAATGATTCCTCTATTTAGCAGTGTGTCTTGTTGCTTGCTATTGTGGAGGCTTGTATAAAGGCAGTATCAATTAAGTAGCAATTATCTATGAAGTGGGAAAAAAAAGTGATGATATAAATAAGTAATGTGCATGAAGTGAGAATTTCTGAAAACAACTTGAGGTGAACTCTGAGGCAAGGGCACCGACTAGTGAACAAACCCTCTCCATCTGCTCTTCTATCTAAAACCATTAGAGCCCAATTTGAAGTCTGACTAAACAGCAGTGATACCTGTGGGCCTCCATTGAGATTTTTCACTATATATGACATGCCCTGGAGAAATTTAAAAAAAATTAGGATGGGAGCTGAGGGAAAAAAATAAGACTCCTAAAAACCACCACTAACAAGCTAATCATATTTAAATTTGTGCTTCAAGTTTCTTTTTGCTGTGACACTTCAATATAGGAATATAATTATTTTGTTATTAAAAAACAACAAAGAAGCTGCAAACCAAATCCACTGTTATAGTTAGTGTGGTATTCAGTTTCTGACAATGGTCTGCTTCTTTCTGAAAGAGGGAGAAAATCCCATGGTGTGCCTCACCTTCCTCAAACAGCAAGCACTGGTGGTTTTCCGAATGTGCCTTCTCTTCTAATACTGAAATCTGTTGTCCCCTAAGAACCTTTTCAAAATGGTGTTTTCTCTGCCTCCTTCATTCAGGTGTTGACATTCATTGCTATAAAAGCAGCATAGGGGTATTTTATTTCCTGTTTTCAAATGGTTTCCTTTAATTTAATTTGGATGGCACAACAAGATAAAATTAAGTTAGCCTTCTCTATCTCATTTGTTATCATATGTCTGCCTCCTGCACATACACCTTTAGTCATTTTAATCAGGACAATCCAGAATGGTCCAGGAGCAAGCCACTCTTTTATTAACTTCATCTTATTCATTCATTCATGTCCCAGACATTTAATCAGGTCCAATAAAATAAAGCATTATAACTAATAAAACACGTTACGCTTTTTTCTGCTTAGTTTCTTGCAAATCTCCCCACTTCACCATACGTAATGCAGATGGAGATGTACAAGGTAGGCCTTAGGTCTGTAAAGACACTCTCTCTTGCAGCCACCCTGAAGAAGTCCCAGGCCTCCTTTATGCCCGGCGGTGCCTTCAAGCTCAGCTCAAACCACACTCCAGCTGTGCGCTGCGGCGGTCTCACCGCTCTTTCTGCATATGCCAGTGCCTATGAATCCTTCTTTCTAGTTTTCCACAAATATCGTGCTATAAGCCTGCAAGGAACGTGAAAAATCAAGACCATTCCAGGTCAAATCCGAGCAGTCTCTGGGTAGGATGGAGAGAAGAGAAGGAGTGTGTGAGCACAGCTAAACCGCTCCTGTCTCCCAGCACTGACCACACACCCAGGCACTGTGAAAACCCTGTAGTCCCATGAAATAGTCATCTTTATACAACTGTTGGAGACATCGTTGCCAGCTTCTCTCACGCCCCTATATTATTTCTTCCCTTTCATATGTCTGTTTGACCATGCCATGTTTGACCATCTCTTCCAGATGCTGTGTTTGTGCTACAGACAATCCCAAACCACCTCTGAGCATACACACTTGTGCAGAAGATACAGAAATGGGCCTAATTAAGGAAAAGCAATTGGGTGGCAGAAACAGGAGGGAGTACTCTGACTGTCTCAGCCCAGCCCCATGCCGGCAGTCCTGCTAGGGGCAAGAACGTGTCCCCCAAAGGCCAGTGACAACAGCACAGTGCCGTGCCCTCCCTGTGGTGCAGACCACACATGTGGGATGAGATCGCTGCCAACGAGGGTTTGCAGGGCTGACACTCCCTCGCTCCTGCTGAGACTCCAGTGGCCTTGCCATGGACCATGGTGGAGCAGAGAGGGAGGAGACCAAGAAGCTCTGCAGCTGCCTCCCCACGAATGCTAGGCTTGGTAGAAACTGATTTTCAATCAATATTACAACTCAGAATAACATTACTGTAAGCGGGTATCTCCCTAGGCTCACAGTTGTTTATCTCAACTCAGCTATAATGATCCATACAAAGCTCCTTAAAATTCTTCAAGGTCCTGCTCTGTGGTCTCTGCTCTATCTCATTTTTCAAACTGTTGGGTCTCGAAGACAGATTTCACCATGAACCAGGGTGACCAGAAGTGAGAAAAGCATTTTTTCAAAGAAATCTAGAATTATGAATAAAAGTCTATCAACATTATTCTTCTGGGTATGAAAATAAGGCATTTCCAAAGAAAAATAAAAGGGGTTTGCTCCTTAGCTTCTGGCTCGCCCTTGGCTTTTGGACTCAGCAATAAATGCAGAAGCTGAGCACGGGCTGGATTCAAGTCTGCTCGGCAGTCCTGCAGCAGGTGAAGTGGGGAGTCAGCAAACACTGGCTCCAGAGTGTGGTTTGCAAAAATTCAAGTTTTGTTGAGAGGGTTTGAGAGTTCAGTCACATTTGGAGACCCCTTAGTGAGAGCTATTCCCAGGGTTTATGTGAACTTGAGCTTCTCAATATTAGAATAAAAATGTGGACCATTCTGATGAGAATTCTAGGGAACTGGAAGATGGCAAATAGTTCTTGGTGTCTTGACTGCTTGCACTAGGATTTGCCATGAATGTGGAAGCCTAAAGCTTCCCTGGCAGAGTTGCTTCTGCCAAAGGTCATGACTGTACTCAGGTTGGCAAAAACAAATATTTTCTACCACACTTTCATTAGAACCCTCCTGATCAATTTTCTGTTTACCTGCTAAACTGGTTGCTTATTAATTCAGACTTGAGCTATTTTAGTAATGATTAGGGATTCGCAACAGCTAGGTTTCTTTGTTGCAGTGTTGCTTATTCACAACAACGTACCTAATCCTTTTTTTTTTTTTTTTGCAGATTTTTTTTTTTAATGTGTGAAAAGCAGGCAACCAGAGAACCATTCTCTGCTCTCAAACCTGACCAAACACCCTGACTCATCAGTCTGCTCTATTTGTAATGCTCTTAAAGGTCTGACTGCTAAGGCAGCCTTCTTCTAATACTGCTTTTTGGTTGTCTCATCCATTTCTCATTAAAGCACACTACCCAACCACACCTTTTCATCTCTGTGTAGAGTCAAATATACATATATAGCTAGTGTTTCAGATTTGGAAACAATGATTGATTAGGCTAACTGCTGCTTGAAAGGGAGGCAATGATTTCCTGCGATTTTCTCAAAGAGGAGTTTTAAAACAAGCAGTCTCAAAAGTCTTCAATCAAATCTGCAAAGAAAAATATCTCTGTTTTCTCTTTATAAAATGTATATAGACAAGAAATCCTAGGATCTCAAAGGGTTTGGTCATACCTATTTAAACATTATCTTAGTTGATTTTAGCAGTTCCTATGAGTTGAGGTGTTTGAGCCAGCAATCCTGAACACGGTAAGATAAGTACAACCTGGAGTATGCTGGGAAGGCAGGACTAAGAGGGAGATTGCCTCATGGCTGTGTGAAGACAGGTAAAGTGCCCTGTGTAAATACTACGTCTCTGTGGGTTCTCACTCAGTGAAATGAGGAAATGATACTTATTTTATTTTATGAAGTGCTTTGAAGTCCTTAAATAAAAGCACTATATAAAGGAGAGCCTTGAACGTCCTGAAAGTCCTGAATAGATTGGTTTCTACCTCCACCTAAGTGCTGTTGAGATCTTCAAATAAGGTATTTCCTCACCATATTGAGCAGTTCAATCCAACCTGCTCAGGGCACCCCTAAAGCACACAGACAAGATTGAGCTCTTCAAAAAAGCACCTCTAACTTGTGATGTATGTCCACCTTGTTAAAAAAAAAAAAAAAAAAAAAAAAGGCCTATCCTTTAATGTAGTAATTTAATGAGGAAGACCAGGGCTCAGTTCCTTTTTCTACCTCAAGGAAATCGGATACATGTTTCTTACCTTTTAGGCAAATACCGACTATCAGATTATCAAAGCCTTTTCTAGGGACACTCAATTCATTTTATATTCAAATTTAAAATGAAGTAGGTTGGCTCTGGGTCTGGATGTCTCTGTGGATCTAGCATTAAGCGATTCAACTAAACCAGCCTGGAAAGCATATGTCACAGCAAGGAACATGTCATTCTTCTCTAATATCCCTACCAGCACATATAAAAGCAGATACGTAGATGGCTCTGTGGCTCTTGTATGCAAATTAAATGAACCAACGATGTGCCAAATCATGGTCATATCTCTTGTACTGAACTCATAAAAAGAGATTGCGAAGTGAAAAGTGTAGTGAAGTCCTTTGGTTTGACATTATCACTTGCTAAACAAAATAATAGTTTTTTACAAATTTTATATGTAAATATCTTTCTTACCTTAGATTTGTCTTCGCAAACTGCCAAAGTGAAGAAAGACTTTTAAAAAGGAGATATTACAAGGATGATAAGTAGGTGAGTTA
Organism: Limnodromus scolopaceus; assembly: GCA_028565335.1. Lineage (NCBI taxonomy): Eukaryota > Metazoa > Chordata > Aves > Charadriiformes > Scolopacidae > Limnodromus > Limnodromus scolopaceus. The sequence continues at coordinate 28,599,496 of JAOXNO010000001.1, forward strand.
TGCAGAAAAAAAATAGAAAATTAAGAACAGCTACTAGTCACCAGCATGTCAGTGAAATATTAGTGCACTTATTCTTTATCTACTAAATATTAGTCCTTTATTAAAATGTTTAACCTGAACTACAGATGTGCTTGTCACATTCTTATTTCCAAATTACAATATTAATATGATAAAATGAAATCATTGAGATCTTTAAAAAGGTGAGGCAAATTTAAAAATGCAAATGCACATGTAGCAAAACAACTACAACACGTAAATACTAGCTAATGAAAACATATATTTCATTAAAATATATGTTCCATAAGTATTTGGGATATTTAATCACTAGGTAATGTGTAATTACCTTGACAGAAAATTTCATTAAAAGATGGTCAGGTAGGCTGACTTTCTTTTGAGTTAAGCATGGTGGAAGGAGAACTGAAGCGTTCCTTTCCTGTTTTCTGTATAATATCACTATTTTTAGAAGTGTCTGAGTTTCTCAATACCTGTTCATGTAACTGACTTAACTACATTAAGCAAGAGATTTCTCTGCCATTTGTAACAAAATCTCTGTAAAATCTGTGACAGTTATTTATCTCCAAACCCCTTCAATTAAAGCTAACATAATTGGCAATTTGAAGGACTATTTCCCCCCCCTAACATCAATAACATGAATACAGATATTTTTTTCAGACACTCTTAAGATGGTTGAGCAGCCTTAGACTTTGGATGTCATCTCATCAAGGCAGCCGATGGTTGGCTGCCCAACCTTTGGTTGGGCTGGCCTTGGTTGCAAATATACAATAACCCTCAATACTCACTTTACTTTTGAATCACTCCTTCATGTATATAGACATAGCTGGAGCAGTTCCTGCTTTTCAGTTCCAAACTGAAGTAAATATACAACACATCTTCCCAGCAGTACTGAAATTGCACGTTGTGAGACAATGAAGCAGTATGTTCTGTGCCATTCAGCGTTTCTGTTTCCTGGAAATGTGGCTAGCATGATATATTTAATGGCTAGTTGGCCTTTAAAGAAGTGGGGCCATGCCCATTGGCTCACAGAAGTTTTACAAGTGTCCTGTTCTTCGCCAGACCTGTGAAAGCTGATAGGTAAACACTCCTTGCCTTCCTGTTAAAACCTGCCCATATTGCCTGGGATTGCTTGCTCAAGTAAGGAAGAGTTTATCTCTGCACAATTATCCAGGATTTCTTTTTACACATCTTAAATGTTGCTCTGTCCAGACACCATGTGTGGTGAATTGGTACAACTGATGTGCCATATAGACTGCAAAAAATATTCTGCCAATCTTTTAACAATTGGCTCTTCCCAGAAAGAATCTTTATGCCATGCGTGTCCCAGGTAGCAATGCTACAGAAGTTTACTGTGCACTAAAGGAACAGATTCACACAACAAATACTGTGAATCACAAAGTTTCTTGCTCATGTTTTATGTTCAACGTTTAGAATTTTTCATATTGCTTTGACCAGACGATGCACCTAACAACTGTAGTTTAACATGCCCATTCTTTGTAAGATTTACCCCTACACCTCTATTTGCTTCTTTAAATACTCCCTGGCAGCCAAACAGTTGTGTCAGAATCAGTACATTTGCAGCTGCTTCCTCATTTTTTTTAATGCATCGCAGTGATCTCCCATTTTTTCTTGTTTTTCCCATTGGCAAAACTCTGGTAGAAAAGTGATCCAATCTTTCTGGCAGTTTTCAGCCAGTGCACTGTTTCAGGGCTGAGTCCATCCCTGGTTTTTAGTCTCTGATAATCTGTGGCTCTAATGGAATTCCTCTAGGGGAATTTCCTTTGGGCTTTCTAGTTTAGGTTTATAACAATATTTACCAAGAAATACGGAAAACCAAAAAAAAGTGGACCTATTCACTGGCATATGTTTAAAAAGGAAAGAAGAATTTGTCTATGCATTCCCCAATTTTCACACCCAGAGCTTTCAGTTTCACGGCAATCTTAGTCCATTTCATGCTGGAGATGTGTCAAACTGAGAGCTGAGGGAAAAGGAAGGATTGCCTAGTGAACAGAGGTTAGCAATATTATTATATACCTAAAATAAAATCCTCCTCATTTTTAGAGATCAAAGCCAACCCAGGATATATAATTTTTCATGTTTTTATCCACATTTACTCAAAGCGGCTTTCTGGATTTGAGGGTCAGTGAAATAACTGAGGGAGAACTGTCCAAACCTAATTCATCCATTTTCTAGTAATGCTGGTAGGAAAAACCTTGGAGATCACTCCTCTACTGCAGAGGAGGTGGAGTTCAGCTGCTCATGCTTGTTAGCAACTGAAATGAAGTAAATAATTTCCATGAGCAAACTCTTGGGAAAATGTTGCCTGTTTGTGAATTGTCTGAGCAGATCATACAATTCTTGGATTTGTCCATTCCTTTTGAATATTCGGTTATTTCCTCATTGAGTAAAGCTTGGTGTAGGACCATTCACAAACAGTTTGCTGCACATTCTAGAAATAAGCACTGTACATTATTTTGGTCTTCTACACAGGTGACATTGTACTGTTTCCTTTCTTTTTAGATACATTTCAAATAGAAAATTGCAAGGGTTACAACTCACAGTGCAATTTCGAAGCTGACTGTTGAATTAGCAGAGCATTTCACCTCCAAAGCCTGTACTTCATGAATATTCATGATAGTAAAATCTGTGTACTTGAACAGTCCTGGAAAGGAAACAGCAGATTGGTGAGAATGAAATCAAACTAAAATTTAGTTTAGAACTTGTATATGAATATTTATAAATATATTTTCCCAGTATTGGGGTAAAATGTGCTGCCAGTATGTTCTGATGTTGCCAAAATACACCTTTCTAACTAGGAAGGTTAAGCAAGTGGTATAATACAGAAGAAAACAAATACCCACAGGTGTTTCCATGGACATAGGATGTGATTGAAAGAGGAGGTGGCTACTCTGTCCAGAACCATTTTCCCAAACTTTCTGAATGTCCCTTGACAGAGCTATTCACAACATTCAGAACAGCTCATATAACACAGTATGATACCATATTAGATGTCTGTAACATTTTCACCACTTGCCTTCTGGACCATGCTGAGGTCCAAATCTTATGAACACTTAGATGCTCACTCACCTTGGTATTGCAGCATTTCTAATCACTTTACTCAAGTATCTAAGCTCTGTTATGCTGAACAAGGCTTTAATGCTCTAAGGGTACAGGAGCTACTTTAAAATAAAAAGCATATATAAATCGCAGTGTTATGTACAATACTAGGTTTCTTCTTGCCTTTTCTTTCAATTTTTCTTTTTTATTACTGTTTCCATTTCCAACATGTTCCATCCACTTCCAGAGTACTGTTGTTTTGGGATTTTTTTAACTCACCTGTTAATTGCTCACATCCCTTGCACTCTCACTTTATTTTAGTTAAGCAAACCCATCGCTTCTTTTTTTTGTGTTAACCATTTACTTTGCTGTGCTTCCTTTCTTCTGCTTCCAGGCTGATCTTTCCACCCTACGCTGCTCTCTCTACCCTCATAATGCCATCTGTGTGTTCTCTCCATGGCCTCTCCACTAATCTTCATTTATAATATAATTCATAAATAATACTTAGCATTTACATATTCTTTTACAAATATTAAATAATTAGTGCTCATGTACTTGTAGAAAGCAAGCACATTGTCCGCACTTGACAGATGGGGAAACAACAGCTGAGAGGACGCTGCCTGCTCTCTGCTTTCATGGTGCCTAAAACAATGGGATCTCTTGCAATATTTGGTTTATAGACATTACTGTAACAAACATTGACAGCAGCAATGCGAAGCAATTTAATAAGAGCAGAAATCAGAATCCGATTGCAACAGAGGTGTCCCCGCACGTACCTTTGATTTTTATTCCAACACGGTACCCAATCCAGAGCATTGGTCTCCCAATGCTATTATGAAGGTACTTCAGTGTTCTCCATCACTGAAGCAGCTGGAGACTTCCCAGATGTTTCAAAGGAGAAAACTGCCCTGTAGAACAGGGAAGGAAAATACTACAGAAGTTTGATTTTCAAGAAAAAAACTCACCTCCTCTCCCCTCCTCAGAAAAAAAACCAAAACAAAACAACCCCAAACAAAATAACCCAGCCCTTTGATAAGCTTGTAGCCTTAAATGTTGTTTTCCATTTTCTAGGGCCTAATACAACAGGAAGGGCTGGGAATTTCCTTTTGAAAAGGATTATTATGATTAGCCTTATCACATTTAATGTCCAAAATCAGGGAGCTGCTTTATCAGGTTTCCTGAACCCCAAAGGCCCACTGTATTTGCAAGAGTCCATGTCTAAATATTGGACATTACTGAATCTATTTGACTAAGTTACTACTAGTAGCACAGCAGCTGCTGTACCGTTTTCTAACTGAACATGTATTTGCCAGCCATATTATCAGATTTACACAGAGGTTGTTGTTTCCAAAAGCAGAGGAGAGGTAAATTCCAACACTATGACCCTTTGCAATCAAGAAACCTGCACTTTATTCCAGTGCCTCCCAATGGAACATAAGGGAAAGGCTCCCAATGAACCCAGAAACTCATCTACAAAAATGGGTATTGATTCAGTGTTACAGACAACTCAGATACGACTGTAAAAAGACAGTGAGTCACTGCATTGAAGAGAAATTTGTGGAAACAGTGTTTAAAACAAAATTTTTAAGATTAGAAAAAATAACACTCCAAATAGCCCAAAATTTGAGAGTTCACGTGCCTTAATACATTTAATACATGTATACCTACAAACATATACACACACACCTCCTGTATCCCTCACATTAACACTATTGGGAATTTCCCTGGAAGTGAGCTCAACAGCAAATCCAAGCCTCTGCAGCAAGGATTGCTGCACTGGGCATAGGCGCCTAACAAAATTGTCCCTTCGTGTAACTCTTACCACGATGTCCCCAGCCTGTGTCCCTGCCCCACAGGAGCAGTGCTCCGAGGGAAGGCACAAGCACGGTGAAGCAAAGCAAGGGCAGGCAGCTGGGGCACCGGAGAGATTACGGCAGTTTTGGAGAATATTTTACAAAATATTTTTTATATATA
>JAOXNO010000001.1:28604616-28634485 GCA_028565335.1 Limnodromus scolopaceus
AAAAAAAAAAAAAAAAAAAAAAAAAAAGGAAACAAAAAAAAAACCCCAACAAAAAAACCCCAAAACCAGAAGAGCCTAAAAAGGGACATGGTTGCCAAATACCAGGTGCCATCTAGTGGTTAACGGATAAACTGTCGCTGCTGTCTCTGGGAGGGGGAGGAAAACACGGTTGGGAAAGAAGCGGCGGCGGGGGAGGCGTCGCTCGGGGGCGGCGGCCGGGACAGAGCAGGCTGCAGCCGCCGGCGCTACCGGGCCCCACGGACGCCCCCGGGACCCTTTCAGCGGGGCTGTCCCTGTCCCCAGCGCCGGCCAGGGGTGTGCTGGGGTCTGGCCATAACCCAGCCAAACTGCGCAAGTTTGTCACTGCAGGTTAGTGGCGTTTGGGAGCTGCTCTGCGGTCCGTTCTCTTGGGATGCTGTGAGCTTAGACTGGCCGCTTCTGATGCTTTCTGGTGAAAAAATGCCACGTCAGAACTTGCTAAGCTCCAGCCCTGCGAAGGAGAGGCCGGTAGACTGTGTGTAGCTCCCAGGCACATGCTGGGAGACTCCCTTTTCATAGCTCCAAAAATTCACCCAAATCCTCATACACCCCAGCTGTCCCTGCTGCCTGGGGTGGTCTTTGCTGTGCATTATTGCAAAGGCTGACAGCTGGCTGGGGGGCAGCTCCCAGGGCAAAGGAAGCATTGAGGGGCAGAGCCTCTTCTGTGAGATGAGAAACATTCCTGCACTGACCTTGGGTCCAAATGGTGAGTGAGTGCCTTCTTGTGGACCAAAGGCTTGAGAAACTGGCTCTGTGTCATGACATAAATATTAGCCTACAAAAGAAGTTTGGGAGATGCAGACCTTGTGCCAATGAGTGGTAATTTCCCCTTTGCAAGGAAGGGTTTGTAAGGTCTCATCGAGGATTTCTGGAAAAAAATACAGCACATTTCGGGGGCAGAGTGTTAGTCAGAAATGCACAGACAAAACTGAGGTCTTGTCTGAGGTATTCTGGGTCTGATGAAGGTAGATGTCTGCCTAATATTCATAGAATCATTGAATTTTCTAGGTTGGAAGGGACCTTTAAGATCATCTAGTCCAACCACCAACCTAACTGTGATAAAAGAAACATCACTAAGCCATGTCACTAAGCACTATGTCAACCCGTCTTTTAAATACCTCCAGGGATGGTGCCTCAACCACTTCCCTGGGCAGCCCATTCCAATGCTTAATAACCCTTTCACTGTAAAATTTTTTCCTACTATCCAATCTGAACCTCCCCTGGTGCAACTTGAGGCCATTTCCTTTTGTCCTGTCACCTGGGACAAAGTCCTTCAGTTGTAGAAAGCGTTAAGGTCTCCCCTCAGCCTCCTTTTCTCTAGGCTGAACAACCCCAGCTCCCTCAGCCTCAGCCATATTGTAAGAGGTGAATTTGAGTAAGAACATCTATTTGGCCCACAAGCACACTAATAATTAAAACCATCTTAAGAGTTTGGTTTGATAAAATGCAGCTTTTTAGTAACATTTAATAAAATTCAGGGAAAAAACTACATTGGTGAGTTCATGGCTTGTTTTCATGGTCTTGATTGTTGCTAAGACCAGCACTTTTTGACCAGTCCCCTCCCATGTCTAAAACAGAGAATCACTGCAGATGCTCTTCCCTGAAGGAGAGATGTCAACATGTAACACTGAGATCATGATGCTGGGAAGTGGCCACGATGTTATACAAAAGCCAAGGAATACACACCTTCAGTTGGACTAGCACCTCAGAGGAGCCTATGTAAAAAGATGATATCTAGCTCCAAGCCAGCACTTGTGTTCCACCTCCCCCATATGATCTACCACAGGCTTACTCTTGACCCAGTGATCCAGACATGCACTCTTATCAAATGGATTCTTAGAATACTCTGAAGAATGGTAAACTTTACTGCTAAAGAGAAAACAAGTGAATATCCACATCATTGTTATTTAGCAGTCAGGTTGGGAGCGGAGATTTTGGGTTAAAAAAAAAAGAATCTCAGATTTCAAACTCCAGGACACACTTTCCAATGTACATGTCCTGACCACCACAAGACAATCTCCCTTTCCTTAATTCTCCTCCTGGCACCATGATTTGTGGCTTCTTTGCTGCACAATGGTCCAACATCACCAACAGGCTGTCTTGTGTCTCTGATTCAAATACTGATGACTCAAAGAGGTGGCATTCACTCTGTCCCCCTGCATAATGTCTCTTCCTGGTTAGCTCTGGGGTGCTTCCTGCACAGATTATTTCAGCCTGTCCTTTGCACCACTGCTTTCCGCACACTCTAAAGGAAACAGAAATGTATGTATGAAGTTTTGAATCTACACAACGTTTAGGAAATGTTGTACTGCCTACCAATTTGAGGGTGCCCAGCTTCATTTTTGGGTATTGCCTCAAGTCAAATGTTTTACAGGAGTCTTGGAGAATATCTGTGTGTACACCCTCTCTCTTCAAGCTGCCCCAAGAGCTCCGGCATAGTGTATGCTGACATATCTACATGGCTTCCAGGTCAAAGCACGTTGTGCCTAACAGGGTAGAAGAAAATAAGCAACAGTCTGCACCTGCTAGTATAGATTAGCTTCAAGAATTTTATAGCTATCCTTATCAATCAGATGGGTAATATCATAAAAGAGTAATAAATGAACAGGCTTTTCCGTTATAAACAAATGTGGATTTTGATACAGTACTAAAGTAAGTCCCAGTTGCATCCAGACTCTATGTGCAATCTTACCTGAGCTAACTGTAAGGCTACTTGGATCATCCCGTTCTTAAAGTATCAGTTTGTCATTAATGTCTTGAGTCTTCTGGGATTTCATCTGTGCAATGTTGATGTTGATTATCTGTGGCACAGTATTTGGCTGTTTCCCAGCCAGGTTTACAAGTCTACCAGAAGGCTGTTGCAGGGAATTTTGATACCTCAGCTAACTTGAGCATCCTGGTACTTCTCTGCATGGTGCAGCAAAGACTTAGGTTTACACTTCTTTCTAAAGCCATTTCTTTTAACATTTCTGAGCCCTGAAGATACAGAGACATTGTGTTGTTTAACATCCTCCCAAGTGACTGAGGGAATAAAATGCATGGTATATAAAATAAAAGGAAATATGAATTCATTAACCTCCTTCTTTCAAAACAGAGGAGAAATGTATTAATGGTTCTTTAATATTCCATATTCTGTATTATTCCTCTTTAGTCATCTTAATAGATTTACCTTAATTTTTTTTTGCTAGTACCGTTAGATTCCCTCTTCAGTTAACTTCTTCACTTCTGATTTGTATTTTGCCTATTTTCCTTTGTACTATAATCTATTTTATCAATTAGATTGGAAGTTTCATAACAGATTTTTCAGCCTTTTTATGACCCATATAGAATGCCACTTCCAATTCTTTTGCTAGCAGGAAAAAGACAATGCAGAGTCTTATAAGAATATACAAAAAATACTAAAAGAATCAACAAATTGTTCTAAAACTCACAAGTGCTTGACAGGAATTTTGGCAAAAAGCTAGTTGAACCACCCTCAAATCAAAACATGAGCTGAGTATATGGAATATTTGTGGGTGAGGATGGAGATTGCTCAAGAGATCAATTGAGATTGCTTTCTGACATTTAAATTCTCAGTAAACTGTGTAAACACATAGATAACAACTAAGTGTGGCCTATCAACCTGTGGTGTTTCCCAAATAACTTCAGTTTATTTCCACCAGCTAGAGTGACACCGCAGACAGCTGCACATACATTAAATACTTTCCTAATATTACTTTTCCATGTGAGCCACTGCTGCAATTGCCACAGGGATGTTACGCGCTCGGTTACAGGATGAGAGCTTGCCCACAAAGTGTCAACTGGGGAGAAAAGCAGCTTGCAAAGCTGCAACTGCTAAGTTGTGGTCTCCCCTATGAAAGCGTTTGAAAACTTCTCACCTATGGAGCTTGATACACGCTGTCATTATCAGAGAAAGAAATGGCGCTGGAGGAGAAAGGTTTACCTAAAACATCCATGAACAAAGAAAAGCAGAATGAATGTTAATCTTCTTCTTTGAAGCTAGATTGAATTGCAGCATAAAAAGCTGACTGCAAACACTTGCTATTTGTAAGTAACTTTACTCTCATGAAAGGTCCTTGACTTCTGTGAGACAACTCTCAGTTACTTGTTTTTCTCTTGTCCCTCCCATCTACTCTCAGTGTTTAGACAGTATCTCTGATGAGTTTACCTTCAGCAGCAGTTGTTTGACAGAAAAGATCACAACCTGACCTAAACCATCCATTTCTGGCTCAGGTGTTGATGGCTGAATCGATTTCTTATTATTTTTAAACAGCATACTTTGTGACTGATTGGAGTTTTTTCCAAAATTTTCAGCTAGGTCAAAAGAACATGCCAAATGAAGTATGTGAAACAAATTACTTCCTTTTCTTAAATTCTTAACTGAAAACAGAAAGTGAGATTTCCAGGGAGATATAGTGCAAACACGAGAAGGAACAGAGGGTTCCTTTCTGGAGTAAATTGCAATGCATTGTGAGTAAAAGTGGCAGAATTTTACTACATATTAATAAGCTGGTAAGATGCAATGCACATAGATATCTGTGTTCATGCACAGATCCTGATTCACTGTTCTAACAAGAAAGATTATATACACTGTATAGATGACACTGAAAGCTATAGGCAAGGATATAAATAAGTTATTGTATAGACTCACATATATTCTTTTCCCTTCTGGCAACCCCATGGGAGTCAATGTTAAGAAAAGCTGTAGCTAAGTGTTTATACCATTACAAGCTTAACATCCTCATGGCTTTCATGAATACCAAATGAGCTTCATACCAGTGAAAGCAGGTCACTGTTAAATTCTATTTTTGCTGGTACACCTGCTGACAGAAGGGATTTGTGCTAGCCTATCCATGTGCACACGTATACTCTGTGTCAACCTCACTGGAATCATGGTCTATGTAAATTGCTCATAAAAAAGCTTAGAAGGTGTAGCTGATAAACCTGATACATGAAATCATTACCTAACAAGAAGTTGCAAAACTGCATCTATGATGAGGATACTCAGGTGCTAAGCGTGCAACCTCATCAGGATGGAGGAAAAAAAGTTGCGGTATGTGCAGGTTGAAAGAGAGGATGTTGAATTAAAACATCTATCACTGTTGGCCACAAAGCAAAGACGTGGTGTAATGCAAATATGGAAGTAGCATGGTATAAACGGGAGTGGAAACATGGAGATGAGCGTGTGCTCCAAGGGAAGGCTTCTGGAGTTGAGGCCATTCACCTTGCCATGGGCAGGTTGGACTTGGATTCTTGCTCTGGTCATTACTGGTCAAACTGCATTCGGGCCATGACTGTGTGCAGTAGACATGACCAAATCTTTGCCCAGAACTGAGTCTGTGATCACTCTTTCAAATGAGCCTTTTGCTAAAACCTCTTTCCCGTATCCCTACTGGCGCTGAGGTTCTTGAACCTTGACACTTATTTCTTGAACTCAAAGACATATCTGATAACACCACCAGAAACAGCAAAGGCTATATTGATCAGCAGCCACAGCGACCGCTAGTGAACCCACATGACACCCTAGTGTATCTTTTTCCAGAGCTTTAGTCTTGAATATATATTTTCTCAAAAAAGCCTGAAGCACTCCAACGACTCCAATGGCTGTCTTTCCTATGATTTTAGAGAGTGCTGGATTACACCCAGTGGGAGAAGTTTTCACTTTTTTTTGTTTTTTCTAAAATGCAATTGCACTGGCACTTTAAGTGTATTCATTTAATTAAACATTCATATGCTTTATTCCACAAGTGTCACTAAGCATTTCATAAGTATAAGATAAGGGACAAATGATCTGAAATAGTCTAAGAGTAGGATGTGTTCCTAGTGACTTAAATATCTGATGCCTTAGTGATAAAAACATACAAACACATAAAGGAATAAATAATTAAGTAAATATAAAAGAAAGCACTTAAAGAAGATGTTGTTGAAGGAGGCAAATGAAATAAGGAAAAGCACTTTGAAAAAGAGCAGTCTGCTCTCTGGATAATGATTAGTGCACGTGTCACTGAGGAAGATGTACTTTAAGTATTTTCATGTAGCTTTTGTCCTTTGCTCTCCATTTCCATTTTTCAGCTTTTCGCATGGAATACTTCTCAGCCAACTTGAGCAATCTACTCTTAGAAATCTAGTACAAGGTGGCCATCAAACTGTCCTCTTTAGCCTTAGGCACCTTAAGAAGCTGGCTCATCCCACTCTGATATGTTTCCTGGAGGTACATGAGATGTTTTGGCTGATCCCATTTTTTCAGATTTAAAAGGAAAAAATGACTTACAAACATTTAAGATTCTGAGAAAAATGATCTGACTCCTTCCTCTATGTTCCTGCTCCTATTTTTTTTCTACTACCCATGTATCCCTCCTCATTGATACCTAAATATGTAATTTTTCCTTCCTATCTGAAATCTATTCTTTTTTTTTTTTCTTTTCTATTTAATTTTAAGTTCTGTGAAGGATTCCCGAGTTCCACCTCTATTTTATTTTTATTTTTTTTTAGCATGGAAATGAAAATTGAAGATTTATGAAAAATTTTGCAGGAAGAACAAGTAAAAAAATCTGCACTTCCTGGCAAATTATATATAGGGTTCTTCTTCATATTTTTTTGCAAGGAAGGAAATCTTGTTTGGACAGGCACCAGGCATGCCAGGGCACTGACACAGGGAGCAGCAGTGTGTGGCGGTGAGTGCCTGGGAGCCCGTGCAGGCAGGCAGCCTGGCAGCCGGTGGCACGGGCAGCAGGGAGCCAGGGAAGGAGCCAGCCTGCGGAGTCAGGCAGGCTGCCACCCCCTGACTGGTGGGCTGGAAGACTGGCCAGAAAACACACAAAATTACTTGATTCCCTGTTGAAGGTTTCGATGGAATTGACAGGTTCCGGTGAAACATTTTGATTCTATTAAATCAGAATTTAATGATGAAAAACCATTCTGCTGGCAAAATTCTGACTGACCATCAATCTCGGCTTTGTTGTACTGATGTATCTTGCAGAATATACGCGGTTTAGGACCACAAGTGCTTGACTATATTCTTTAATTCAACACCAGTTCTGGTCACTCAATAAAAGTTAGTTTGAAAAGAAAACTACCCAAATCAGAGATTGTTTTGGGATGCTAACAGTCATCTTCATTTTGCATTTTATAAGTAAACAAGTAGCTGAGTTTGGCTATATAAATAATTACATTTTTAAGCTGCAAGTAGTTTCTAGAAGCTGCATTACAGCCAAGAGTTACAAGCTGATGTTGGAGCCACCTTCCCACCAAGAGGGAACATCTATCCCTCCATCCAAGGCTCCAACCAGCCTTGCGTGGGATCCGTAGCTTACGTGGCCACAGAATGATTCATGTCAGTGAGCTGGTGTAAAGGCCAGTTGTTTGGTTTGGCAGTGTAATTTCAGCCAGATCAGCCAGCTGGGCCACTTCACCCCATGGTCCCTGGCTGCTGGACCAGGAGTGGAGGAGACAAGAGCAGCCCATGGACTTGTAGGCCAGGTCCTTGCAGAGCAACAAGGCACTAGTACATGTGTGCAGCACAGCTCTATCCCTGCATACACGTGCAGATACTTCTGAAATTTCACTGCCATTGTCCACAAAAATAAAATGGTCTTCCAGAAAAATGACTGTTTGTATAATTTTAAATGTTTGCAGTGTCCTTTGTCTTTAATCTCTCATGGTGCAGTGGCACAGTTTCTTACAGTTTCTCAAACCACTGGCTATGATTGCAGCTGGGATGATTATTTATTATTAATACTGCGTTTACTACCCCTCTAAATTCTTTGAGACAATGGACCGTTAAGTAGTATGAGGCTGACTGAAGTGCCTCCACCATTTAGGGGTTAGCAACTAAATGGCATTATATAATTTGAGTCAATTTCTGCCCAAGATTCCAGGGAGTGAACTCATCAGGATTACTCATTGTTAAAGGAGTGCCTCAGGGTTTAGTACTTTGACTTTATTATTTTTTCCTTTAGCTATTCAAAACCTTCGTTCGTTTGTAGGAAATGTTAATTATCCTTTCTGTGCTGATATCCCACTGCTGTTTTATAAGCAGAGCTTTGCTTGTACAACTTCAAAAGAAATCTTCAAACTCAATATTACCAAGTTTGAATATTATCTAATTAACCTCCCAGTCTGTCATGCCTTGTTGGTTATCATGAAATAATCACAGCCCCTCAGGTGTTGAAGCTCTAGATGCAGCTAAGTGCCTCTAATTCCCTAAGGGGGTGATTAGCTCATGATAACAATGCTCCCTTGAGTTGTTTTATTGCTTTTATAAAAAGACTTTATTGTGGGGGAAATGTTTATTTTTATGCAGGAGGAAGATGGAGCTGACAGTTGAGGCTGGTGAGTGACTGTAGCTGTTACTCCTGAGCCGTGGTGCAAACCTTGATACATTTGCTCATTTCTGATACTCCTTGGCCAATCACAATATGCTGGCTGGTAATTAAGCTCCTGCTGAACTCACAGTGTGGAGAGAGAAAATAAATACTTCTGGTTCTGCCAGAGGTGAGCAGTTAAAACAAAACAAGGCAAAGCAAAACAAAAGGTTCCATCTCCTGCGGGGATCGTAACCTCCAGAGTCTGGAGGACTTCGATGCTCTGGAAGTCACTGGATCAATTCCTGTGCATTGTTTCCCAACAAAAATTCTTTGCTCAAGTACAGAAAAAGGAAAGTTCAAGTCAGTAAGTTAACAGCTGGACATTTCTTACAAAATCGCTATAGTTAGCAAAATTTCTAAGCATTAAAACCCCAAACATTTCAATCAATAGGTTAATTGTAAGCCTCTGACCATTGATTTGATGGCTTAAGTTATCTAGACTTGTCTAACCCTGCTGCCTTCAGATCTTTGTCTCCTCTCTTTTCCCACAAAAGTTACGCTGCAGAGCATTGCTTCTACATACAGAGCCTTATAAGAAACGTCGTGTCTTCCTGCCAAGTTGTCCAGCTCCTTTTCATGTAAACAAAATGACTTTCCACTCCAGTCTGAAGAAATGCATATATGAGACTCACCTAATGACAACTAGTTGGTTGATTTTTTTATGGAATTATAATGCTTGGTTGCAAAAATTGGCTCATTAATGATGAAAGGAGAAAAAGAGTCCTTAATTGACTAAACAAGAGTTGAAAAAATATTTTTTTTCCTTGTTTGAAATGACCACAGAGAAAAATAAGCCAATTTGCACAACAAATATACTGTGAAGAGATTGGTTATAGTTATAATATAAAACTTTGTCAAGGATGGCTAATGTGGGCAGAATGTCTCATTCTGTGCATCACTGTGATAGTTTTTATATTTGGAGCTAAATTTTCTGACATTTTTCCTATTTCTAATACAAAGAGGTTTTGTGAGGATTTCCAAACCTTAGGTTATTGATATACACATTCATCATCAGCATATGCTCTCAGCCTCATCTTGGGTTTTTTTTTTTTGTTTCAGGTCATCCTTTGTTCTTTTGTTGCAGCAGATAGAACTCTAACATCTACCTTCCCTCTCAGAAATTATCTTGTGTTAAAAATCAGTCACTTTACTCCAATAGATTTATGAAAGGCTCAGCATAGGGAGTGATCAGGTCTGGATTTATTCAGAATCATTTGGTCATAGCCTCTCAACACTCATCTGTTAACAACATCATATCTGTCAGGTAAAATATATTTAGGAACCCACAAAATTTACTTTTCAGAGGCCAGTGCAACAAGCTTCAGACTCAGTGACTTTAAGATTCAGCACTTTTTAGCAACTTCCTTTCCTATGTGGCTTCACAAATGTATGTTAAGTTTTGTATTTGTATATCCTAAATTATAGATTGACCATCCTTCTCAAATTCCAAGAAACCTTTCATGATAACTTGAGATGTAAAGCTAACCCTCAATATTTGCCTTTCCAGAGTCAAAAGTTTTGAAAACTCAGTATCATCTTTGCCACCAACATGTAATGTGCAAGGAAGAGCAAGCACCTCAGTAGCATTATCTCCACAGCAAGCTGCAATTGAATTACATACAAATGTAAAGGCAAGAATGTTCACATGATAGCTAAAATCTTGGGGTACTTGTCCAAATGGTCCATAAACTCAGGGCCAGAATGAGAAAATCAGTTGTGTGGTTCAATATTCTTATTCTATTTATAAAATTCAGCTCAGATTTTGGTATCAATGTTTGGCAAAAGACTGATGAGTTTAAGGTATCAATTTGGTTACACAATAGCTACATATTTTAAGCCTTTCTGTGTCATTTTTTTACTGCTGACTACTTTCCACAAGTATACTAGCAGCACATACTCTTTCAAGAAAAAAATAATAGATAAAAGATGATTTGCCTTAACAAGAAATCTGTTTTGTCTGAATAAGACCACACTAACCAATCTGGCCATTTCATGACTGGGGTTTTGGTGGCATTCAGACAAAGGTATATTATAAGTACTGGATCAAAACCTTAAAATGTCTTAGAGTATTACAGGGGAAAGTAACTCTGAAGAAACTCATACATAGTGTGTAAGAACATTTTGTTTCCTAGGTAACAGCTCTTGGTGATAACCATTACACATAAAGACCTGCACACAGGAAGCCATTTGCTGAGTACAACTACCACTGGTGAACAATACTGCCTATTTTTGAGCATCACTATTTGGCATATCATCTCAACTACAATATAAGCAACCATATATAACACCTCCTTTGCTAAGCACTCTTGTAACTTATGTGCTGAGGGTGATAATTGTGAAAAAAATTTTCTCAGTCATAATGAAATGGAAAAATTTGGGGGTAAGTTGGTGATTCGGCTGTTCTGGAGGGAAATCTCTAGATGCTTCTCACTATTGTTAGATGAGGATTGACTGCAGCACAGGCTCCTCTGCCTGAAAAAAAGAAGGACCTGGTCAGCAGGTCTTTCAGTGATTGTTCTATGTAGTAGTCTACAAATACATCCTGCATAATCAGTACTAGAGCTTTACATTAGTAATTTAACCCTTGAGTTCTCATTTTTATAAAAGAAGATGAAGTATTCATTTGAACGGAAATGAGTATTGTATCATAAAAACAATGAAGGAACATGCAGGTCTAATAAATTGTAATGTACAGTTTTATTCCACTTTACTGTGAAGTTCTAATAGCAATTTAAGTTTTCTTTAAAAACTAAGTTTCTCTTCCAATCATGCAATGCAAGTTATTTTTCATGTCCTCTTGTCATTCAGAATTAAATATTTCATTTAATAATAATTGTTATCCTATCACTTAAGTTCCAAGAGTGCTTTGCAAGAGTTGTGTCTGTGTGTATGTTTGCATATATATTTACGCTTCTCTATAAATTAAATAACATGATTAACATTAAAAACAATATGTAGGCATTTTTGTGATTTTTACTGTAATGAAAATATTGTCTCTTAATGAACCTTAATGAAACAGTACTTTACACATGGTGTGAAAAGTTGCCAAGAGGTGTAAAGCAATTATTATGACAAAAAGCATGAGTTTTGAAAAGCCGTTTCTCTTGTGAAGAGTGTGTGTGAAAAGCAGAATGAAGAAGTCCTTAGGGAAAAAATTAATTTTAATAAGCTTCTGTGCATGCTCAAAGACTGTATAAATCTGTGCTCCAAGTATAATCTCTAATACAGTAATCACCTAGAAAGCTAACTTGAAATAAGAATCCTAAACAACTGTCTTGCCAGCCTGTGAACAGAGCTAAGTTTCCATTGCCAAATGATGAGAACTTCATGCTGGAGATGACTCAGGGGAAGGTCCCTGCCGTGCTCCCCTCTCATAGGTGTGTCCTTCCTCCCTGGGATACTCAGCTGCTCACAGCAACGGCTTTGCTGCTTTGGTTTGCTTTCCTGATCGCTGCCATATTTCCTGGGATGCTCTACATTGTCTGTGCAGTTTCTGTCATGGTTTACCTCCAGGAAACGAAGGTTCCAATAAATACTGATCCTTGCTAAAATTAATACATGCAATTAGATAGAAAATAAAAAAAAAAAAGCAAAAGCATTTCTAGAATGACTGATGTTCTTTGGCAGGTGTCACAGGCAAAATTTTATTAGAAGGGGCACAATTATTGAGTATGACATTACTAGGAGTTAACTGATACAACAGTCATGTACTTGGCAGGGTAATGTATCCCCATTTGCTGCTGCCTGAAGTGCCCATGTTACTTTGAAGAAGCTGCCATGCATGAAGTTCAGTTGCATCAACTGACTAACTCAAACCTTGTGCACACTTTAGGTCACTTGTAAAAAAGTAATGGGGGATTTCTGATTGGATAGTTTACTGACATAATACGAAGATTCTCTCTGTAAATGTATATTCCCCCACACTCCATTGGGCAGTGGCAGAGAGCTGCTTCTTCTGGGGAACTTCTATCCATTTGAGGCTTTGGGTAAGTTCTTTATACAGTGGAAGCAGTTCAAAGACTTTTCTCTAACAACAACAAAGCAGTCAGTTCCTTCTTTTTCTCCAAGTGCGCAGGAGCAAGAGGATGTCTGCAGTGTAGCATAAAGAGGGCACATTGGAAATACCTAGGAAAATTTCCAATTTGGTCATCAATTTAGATTATTCAATAAGAGGAAGATGAAGAGTTAGAGAATACAAAGAGGACAAAAGCAAAACACAAATTAAATAGTGGCCAAAAAACCCCCTTTTAATAAAAAAAAAAAGGATAGCAATGGAAGTCATCTGTTTCAGCATAATCCAGCCCTCCACTGGGAAGATGTAATTAAACTTTTGAAAATTAGGTTATCCACTTCCCATCATCAACACATTGAGCACTCCTAAGTCATGTACTTCTTCCTATATCTGCAAAAACCCTACTTGCAAAACTTTAATCAGTCCCCTTCTAGATGGCCAAGAAGAAATATTCCCTCATGTTTACTATCTATCTCCCGTATATTTGTCCCCTTCATGGATTGTTAAGAAAAGTGGGACTGATATAGTTAGAAGTAAGCTGTAATATACTCCAGCATAGTGAACAAAGGCTTTATTATTAAGTCTAATATGGGTAATTAGTAGTAGAAGATTCCTGTCTAAAGCACTCACCATTTTTCTTGGTGTTTGGCCATGTGGCTATTAAGGCAGAAGGAATGGTATTGGAGAACATATTTTCAATAATGTTCCTTCATCTTTCTCTTGATTTACACAGCCCTGAAAAAGTTCTCTGCCTGGAGTCCAGAGGTCCTTGAAGCCAGCTGGTCAAGTACATCCAGTTCATCACTAACACTGCCGGCTTCTAGTTGTAGTGCTTGAATGCCACTTGCATAATTTGTGTGTTTTTTGGTCACTGTCATGCTGCCAAGGTTCATAATGATGATAATTTTTCTCTGTATTTAATTTTCACTATCTAGCTGCACTTTTACACTTCCCATTAATTCATTTTCTTTAGCTTTTCTCTCACTCTTATCCACTCATCTTTTATGTGTGACTAATTATAATTACTGTGGCATTCCCAGCTGGGAAGCTAACAGGAGCCTTGATATTGCTTTGGATTGGTGCCCAAAGGGGCTGTGCTCTCATTGGGCACTTGTGTATTTTCAAATAAGACAACAGCACATCAACAATATTGAGAAGCAAACCCATCTGAGGAATGCAATAAACTGGAGGGGAAGAGTGTCCTGCGCTTTTCTCACATAGGGTGTGAGTAGGAGGCTAAAGCTTCGTCTATGCTGTACGCGATGAAGGTAGCTCAGATGAAGTGGGCCAACTTCAGTGTGGTCCGTGACCTGGCTCTGCTCAGCCATACCTTCACACATCTGCGGTGTTACATAGTCCAATTTTTGGTTACTCAGCTCTTGGCAACCCTGTACCATGGGAAGGCAGGCACTTCTCTAGCTATCATCTGTGTCTCCAGCCAGCTGTAGGACTGCTGTTGCAAAGGAGATGAACTAGTTCACACAACAGTGATGGCTTGTTGGCATGTGGTTGACTTGGATGGGCATGTTGTCTAGACTGCCAGCTGGGGAAACAGGAAATAAATTAGGAGTTCACCTCAAAGGAAAAAGACCTCTGAGAGGCATCTGAACCTAAAAATATAATTTTTATTTATCTTAGCATATTTCTCAGGCATTCCTGTAGATACTTCACATAAAGAGCAGGAAATGGCTCTGAAGCACAATGTCCTTAGAGAAAACTGGGAAAGAAATTTGAACCTCATCTACATACAAGATGCACACGAAATCATGAGAACTAAAACACACACATTGAGAAAAGCAGAATGTACAAGAGTGATTTCACTACAGTAAAATGGAGACAACTTCTGGTCATGTAAGTCTTAAAGGTTTGGAATAGCTGGGAAACTGGCAGAAGAGGTAGCATGTCATCAGTGTGTCATTAGTGTATCATCATCATCAATATGCTAGCCTGTCATTGCCACTGCTAGTCTATTATAAAAAGAAATAACTTTGTGACTTCATGGCCTTTGTGAGCCTAAATTAAATGTGATATATTTCTGAATCAAAATAAATTTTTTGAAACACTTCTTTGCCAATTAACCTACTGGCAGCAGCACTGACTGATTACTTCTGTGACTGTCTCAGCTTCTCATGCAAGGGTGACAATTTTCTATGAAAGGTTTCAGTGTGTTTGCTGGTCAAGTTATTCACTTAGGTTACAGCAGTCATTCACCTTTCAAAGGAAAGGCTTTTAATTGTTAGATCAGAAAAAGAACTGTGGGTAGAGTTAAAAACCTAAAGGCAAAAGTAAGCTTTTGGTCCCTTTTCTCTTCATCCTCTAGCCTGCTCAATAACCTGCTAGGTATCAAAATCATAAGCACCAGTGGTTTCTCCAGGAGAATTTCCTGTATGTTTGCTGTTCTGCTTCTGACCACAGCCAGCTGCAGCTTGGTGCAGTGCAGCCTGACATCCCTTTCATGCCTGGCCCATGAATGATTCTCCATTCACCCTATCTTCAGAGCATGATTTATCAGACACTGTTAGGTCAAATCTAATGAATCTGACAGAAAAAAGTCCTGCTTGAAGTGGTCCTCCCGAAAGCTCAGTAGTTTCTGTAGTCATTTGCCATGTGGGAAACAAGCACTCCATTTTGTCTAAGGGGATGTGAACCTTCATTTCCCAAGACACTTTCATAAACACTGGATTGTCAGATAACTTTAACTGAAATATTCACCAGAACAGTCTTCTCCATCCTTAAGGTCAGCTTCTGATGTCCTTGGGCACTTAGTGTCCCAACCACTAAGTCACACATACAAGAAGTCACACTTTCTCTGGCTCCAAGAATATATAACTAGTCTACGCACACAGAATCAAAATGTTCTGCTGCCCTCTGTCATAGCTTGATTAATATGTGTTTCCTTAGGACATGATGTGAATTTAAATTATGAATGCCTGAGTTAAAAAAAAAATAGAAGGCTTGTGTCACTATTGTTTCCTATGGTGTTTTGGAAGAGAGACTTACCTCAATTTCTAAGGGCTTAGATATTTATATGTCTAGGAAAAAAGTTCAGAAAAGTGCATTTTGAAGGAAAATGGCATCTTCCATCAATATTGTTTGGTACATGATGAGTGCATGTTCTCAAACACTGTCCCCGTCCTTCAGCATTTCCCTAAGGGGGTCTTAAACACAGCTTTTGCAATTGGCCTGTGATATCCTCCAAAACAAGGAGAGTGCTAAATCACACAGACAAAAGTTGTCCATGCAAGTTCTGACACCAGTGCATTCACTGTTCTCACAAGAGTTCTAGCTGCATTAAAAGTCACTCATGAGAAGACTGGATGGAGTGTGATAACATCATTGACACCGAGTGCATTTTGTTTAGCTATCAAAAGCTATGCTCTGAGGTATATATAAATTCCCTTTAGAAATAGCTGACAAATCTTCATTCTTAGCAAAAAAAAAGAATAATGACAAATTTCAGCAGAAAATTAGCTATATGGTCCAGAAAGGATAAATCATAGATCTTCACTTAGGATGCACCTTAAAATGACTGCTATGTGGGGAATCATTACATACAAAGGAACTGGTAAAATTTCACTGTAAAATAAATAAATTACAGATTACAGTGTAATTTATTGGCAGTCAGTCCTCTACTGTTGTGAAACAAGATGTTCAAGAAAATGAGTCAAGTTGTCATGGAATGAACTTGAGTTTAGATGTGCCAGACTGTACAGCTGCAGAACTCCCTCTTCCCTTACCAGGCTGGTCCTCAGAATAGAACTGGTCTTATTTATAGAGCAAATTCTCAAGTTTGATCATTTGTGTTGGAAATGTTAAAATGGAAATTATAAATATTGATTTAAAACAATTAATAATTAATTTAAAAAGTTGTTTCAGGGGAAACTAGGCATGACTTTTTTGGTTGATTCAAAAGGTATAAAATGTAGTTAGTTCTTGAGAAGAAACAGTGATCTCAGAGTAAATTAGGGTTGTCTTCAGCACTTGCATTTAATACTGAAACCATTAAAGGATAGGGTTCATGCATTATTCTAGAGAACTGCTGAGTACAATAAAAACTAATTTTGTCCCTATAGGGAGGGTATGGAAAAATTTGGGCAGTGCTATCTGTTCTAATCAATGTTTTTTATAGGTAGCTTAATTTCTTCATGACTAGAAAGGGGAAACAGGGTTTCAAGTGATGAGTAAGCATTGCAAGCCACCTAACCAACAAATACTTTGAGAACATAGGAGAAAACTGAAAAGGTTTTACCACTATCAACTGAATAAATACAATTATTGATTGCTATCAATCAAGTGTTTCTGGTAGTTGATTGTGACAGAGCACTTGTTATTGAAATACAGATGAGGGAATGAATTTGAAAGTTGGCTTTTTTTTTCTGTCTTCATGCTGAATACTGAGATGTTGAAGTCTGTGGGAGCTTATAGCTACAGTGATATTTTTGCTCTATTTCTCATCCTGCTCATTTTAGAGTCAAAATGCTGTATTTCATGCCTATCCGTTAAACATTTTTAAGAGCACCCTGATCCATGAGATTTAAACGGATTTTTTTGTTCACATTCTCATTTTTTCTTGCTTTTTACATTAACATCTTAGGCTTTCAGCCCAGGAAACTGAAGTTGCCCATGTGGGACAATCCCATCTAAAATTTCTCAGTCAGGTGGCTAAGGGCATCTGTTGGTTTTGGTCTGGATGTGCTGTTCCCACTGAAAATCTGAAATAATTGCACACATCAACCTTGAGCCCTCTTTTGCACCACAGAATTAAATAGTACCATTCTCATGTTACTGGATTTTCAGAGTATATAAGTCCATATGGGAAAGTCTGCTAGAACAGAAGGAAAACAGAAAGTGTTGAAGTAATGCTATAAAATGCAACAGGGTGTTTGAAAAAGTCCACAAAAAGATGATACTATTCTACAATAGTTACACATGAATTTCTGAAGTGCTTGTTTTCTTTCAGTAAAGTTAAATTCTGTAAGCCACATTAAATTCTGTGTATTTTGTATACTCATATCTCCTTACGTTTGTGGGCCTCATGTTTTTCAATTGCAAATACCTATTTTACATAGTCTGAACTCTCTCAGATGCAGAAGTGTCACTCCTATTGTGTATTGGTATAACCGAAAGAACATTAGGATTTGTTGTGTAAATGTGAGAACATGCCATCTGTTTGGCAATGTGAAGCTGAAAACTGAGGGAAAACATTAGAGGTGTTAGAATACCTACCAGCTGGAAACTGAGGGAAAACATAAGAAGAAATAAAATATCTGCCAGTTGGGAAACAGAAAGATACAGCTGGTTGCAAAATGCCTGCTTCAAGGGTGCAAATTCAGACAGCAAGCTGCAGAAAGACATGCTGGGAAGAAGTTTCTAAAGACATCCTTCAACTAGAAAATTAGTAGATCTGAAGAAATTGCTGGGGAAGGTGATCTTGAAAATGTGTATTTTATTGTGGTGTAGATTCCACTGTTCTGACACATTAAATGTCTGTGATGTTTATATTCCCAGATAAAAGCCAGTTGAAAATGATATTAAGGGAAGGAAGAAAATAACTTCAGTAGGAAAAATTACAGGGGCATTGTCAACTCCACAGTGATCTCTGTGTGGTTCGGTAATTAATAACTTCAGAAGCAGAGATAAACACTCTACTGTTCCTGTTTATTTGATGGTCTTGATTAATTAAAGTACAAGTTTCCTTTAAAAACTTGAGACTGCCTTATAATTATATTACTGAGTGTGGCACTTTGTTCTTCAGTAGCATTACACAGTGCATGCAGCCAGTTCTGCTGATTGAAGAGGTTTAAAAAATAAGGCAGGCTGTGTGGACATTTAGTAGCTGACTACAGCAAAATTGGTTAATGACTAGTATCATCTAAATGAGGCAGCAAGCTGAAAGACTCATAATCTCTCCCCATGCACAAATTTTAATTAAATAATTATAATGTCCTTGTTGTAATTATTTATCAGTAACTATGCTCCTGAGTATTGTCTCTTTTGCTTTCATCTGTTCTGTCAGCTCAGCTGTACAATGAAAAAATCAGTTTCAAAGATCTGGTATGATTAATTCTTATTACCGAGGGCCCTATTCTGCTGCCATTATTCAACCTGATTAGTACTTTACTGCACAATTAGTCACATTGAATTCAGCGGTTCTACTTGTGCTGCTCAAGGTGCTGCTCAAAGGGGTGGCAGAATTGCACCTCAACCAACAGCAGATTTGGGACTGATGATATAAAAGAATGGCAAAGACCAATTCATGTTTTCATCTTCTTGGTGAGAAGCCAATCAAGAGAAGGGCTATCCCTATCCAGGTTTTGGGGGCCTCTGAGGCGAGTTCAAACACTTAATGTCCGTCCTTGCAACTGGAGACATGAAAAGACAGCTCAGCCACCACAGTCTTTAACTCCCTGCTGAAGTGTTGGTCCCATACGCTTTCCTTCTAGCAGCTGAGCCAGACCCACTCTTCTCTTTAAAATTATCAGTTTTTGTTTTAAGCAGCAGCCTGGTTGATGGAGCACTGGTTGAGGCTGTGGAAGACCTTAATTCAATACTCTCCTCACCCTTAGGGGGAGCATAAAGCATTTTCCCATGTTAGAGAAGACTGTTCTGAATTATGATAATAGTTCTTAAAGTGGGCTACTGTGCTATATATCAGCAGTGGAAGCTGTCTAAGCTGTCTGCAGTCACACAGGTATGAGCTCAGGTCAAGTCCCTTTGCAAGTCTCTGTGACTTCAGTCTAGCCTCTAGTTTCTTGGCTTCTCAGTAGCTACCAATGAGATTGCAGTTTTTAAACAGAATTTAACAATTTCATTAAGCTGTTTTCTTTTAACAGGTAAACTGCCTTCACGTGTAAGAGTGCATGAATACTCAAATCCCACAGAGATATCTCCAATTGCGTCACATTAGAGACCAAATAATCTGAATAAGATTAAAATGAAAATAATTGGTTTTGAGTATCTAAAAAAATTATTCTTAAGACTGCCATCAACCTTGAAACACAGTTAAAATATCTGTATAAGGATGCTATGTGTATTGTATAGAGGAAAAAACACGCATTATGAGCTGCAGGGCAAAATGTGGTATTACAACCAAGAGTGTTCCTGCCAGCTCTCCATCAGATGGTTTGGCTATCGTCAATACAGCCCTGCGAAGTGCAGTTAGATGGCATCAGTAACTGCCTCAGCCAAGACGGTGTGCTTACGCTTCCATGGCATTTTGTTACGAGCCTGCATGTCCAAAAATGAGCAATGAAAGAGGCAGAATCAAAGAAAAACCTAGGGATTACTTGAACCAGCAATGAGTTTTTTCAGCAAAATACACTGCTTTGTTAATGCATATGTCATACTTGTATAAATCCTTAATGTTGAGGTTGAAATTTCTAGGCTGGAGAAGGAAAAGAGCAGGAGGACTGCCTCTGTTTCCATCCCCAGCTGAATTGGGACACAGACTTGATACAGAAGCACCCACTCCCAGAAAAAATCCCAGTCAACATATAGAGTCATACTTTTCCTTATCTGCCAGTAAATATTCAGATGGCTAGTATAAAGCAGTAGAACACCTAAAAGCCAGACAAAGAAAGCAATAGGCATTACAACCAACAGTTTACTGAATATTAAGGAATAGAGCTACAGTGTGATTAATATGAGGTCAAGGTCTCAGACAGATATACAGAGAATAACACAATAATATAAAAGACTGACAGCTAGGACAGATCAAACTCAGAACATAATACAGTTTTCTCTGCAGTTTTCTTCTTAAAAGCAAATTTCTAAATATTAATATTCAGTTTATTTTGTGGATATTTAATTCTCTAGGATAAAACAGAAATATACAAATCTGGATTCCTGGGAATAGAAATTTGAATATTAAGAATACATAGAGAAAGAATGTATGAAAAATTTAAAGAAAAAAATTAGAATATAGTTTTATGCCACTATTTTTAAATAACAAAAGCCCTTGCAGAACATGTAGGGATGAGATTTTCTTGAATGGCTAGAGTAGGTATTAGTATCAACACTTTTTCTTCTATTATGTGTGTGTGTTACGTGTCTGTGTTTAGAGACATGAAAAGCAGTTACTTCTGGAAATATGAGTAATGGTGAATGCCTCAGCGTTTCCTAAAATGGAAAGTATTGGTATACCTGAAACTATATCATTATATTGCTCAGTTAAGAGGTATTATAAACTATTATGAAACCTTATACACTGGTGCACAATTGTCACAAAGTAGGAATGGCTTGAGAAAGTGGATTTCTCAGAAGTGTTGGGCAAGATACAATTTCATGCAGAAAATAAAGACATCCTTATTCAGGGTACCCTGCGATAGTTAGGTGTAGATGAAAGAGGTTTTTTGCTCCCCTTATGCAACCTGTATTAACAATGCAGAATTTCTCACTAAAAATCTATCAGACATGAAGACGTGACTGGGTCTGTACAGGTACCACTCAGACCATCTCTTTTGGTAAAGGATTTGAAAGTTACCAGGGAATACACAATGACCAAATGCAGTAAAAATTCATAATACAAAAATTCAAGACAAAAGGGTTGATTCCTAAGCTGTAAAAAATTTTAATCAAGAAATGGAAGACAGGAAGGTTAACCAAATGGAGTCATCCCTTGTGCACTTAGAGAAAGCCAGCTTTTACAGAATACCCTGCAGGTGGTACTTGGCTCCAGCTGGGATCCAGCACGTGTTTCCTAATGTTGATGCATCTTCCTGGACGGTGTGGAAAGAAAGGATCGCTTTCCTCCAAGTGGTGTTTGTGTTTGCAGTCCTCAAAATTCTTGCTAGTGGTGACCTGAATAACAGACATCGTGGTGGGCAGCGTCCCTTAGTACCTGCTGGGCTGGCTGCTTAATGGTCTGCTTAAGAAAGTTATGCAGAAGGAAAACCAGATATCAAACTTGTTATAAGCAGTTAGACTTCTCACGAGGAAAAATCATTTTCGTATAGATTGAATTATAACTTTCAATGAAAAGTTTTTAAAAAGGCTAATAGTCAAAATGCATTAAAACCACCAGTAAGAAATTCTTTAACTGTATCAGGAAGAACACACCAAATAAGTGTCTAGGTCAACTGGACCACTAAAGTTGTAATTAAAAAGGATGAAGAGATTGTGGAGAAATTACATGAATTCTTTGTAATCAGTCTTCACTAATGAGGATGAGGCAGACATTTCTAACTCAAGGTTAATTTTTACAGATGAGGCATTGTCAGAGAGAGTGGCCTCTGAAGATGAGGCATTAGAGCAACTAGATAAAGTTAATGGTAGAAAATCCCTGGGGCTGGATAGTAGTCATTTGAGAGTTTTAAAAGGGAAAAACAAAAAGTAGCTGAACTACTAACTAAAATATGTAATATACCTCTAATAGCAGGAGCCATTCCGGAGGATTGATTTTTATCGAAAGAAAGAAAGAAAGAAAGAAAGAAAGAAAGAAAGAAAGAAAGAAAGAAAGAAAGAACAAAGGATGACCTTGAGAATTATAGAAAAGAGAACAGTGCTTTAGTGCCACTGAAATTGTCCAAAACCATTTCCATAAGCAGCCATTAAAGGACCTTTTTAAAACTACCTAGGTATTATTGCTATAAATATATGATACATATTTAAATTGATCTTCACAGCTTCTCTGGGTGTAATTTTTACTTTTCCAGCACCACAGAAATCCAGGAAGAAAGAGGTTTAGCTAGGAATCCAAGTAGGTATAATTTACCTTGACTTCCAAAAAGCTCCGGGCTAAAGACAGAAAAATTCTGTCATGTATCAAAAACTGGTTGGTGGATGGGATATGGTTTGTGAGTACTCATCAGACAACCCATCTGAGCAACTCAAGATTTAACATACTGTAAATTCACAAATGGTCTGCAAAAAGGATGGTCAATTTTTTCCAGGCAAATTATTTTGCACATGCCAGAAGAGCTGTAAAAACCTCACCAGCAATACCTGCAGCAACCTTTGGGAGACCCCAGCACTTCCCAGGTGGACCCCTTGAGCCACGGGGCACGTGCATGTTTGGAGAACACAAGGAGAACACTCATTCCTCCTCGTATCCAGTGGGATGTGCTGCACAGGAGGGTTTGTCCCAAAAAAGAAGGCAAAAATACCAGAGAATGTCTTCAAGCCAAGCATCCAGCATGTTCTTATGTTTTATCTCACTACTGCAGTTACCTAAAGGCTCTTTGACTCTGGCCTTTCTTTCATCAAAGAAATAAATATTTTGGGAGGGTATTTACTTTACTAGTGATATTAAATTGTTGGAGAATGTTTCAGAAAGAAAAGTTGTGGAAAATAATGATGAATAATGGAGATAGGTCTATTCAGTGGCACATTAAATCATTAGGGATAATATGCAAAGCTATACACAATGAATTACTGGATGGAAAATATTTCACAAATAATTTTGCATCCCAAGCTCTCTCATAACCTATGATCACCTGCGAAAGAAGTAGATTGATGCTGAAAAGTGGTTTGCAGCTAAATCCAGCACTTTGTGTGAATTTTTTCATTAGAACTCTAAGATTTAGCAGGTGCTAACTTGCTTACTGTAATCAGTAAAGTCTGGAATAGTGTTTAACAGTAACTATAGTTCCCACTGATTATTGACAACAGTGGGGGTGGACCAATATAGCTTTTAACATCATAACAACTCAATGCTGGTTTAAAGTGAACCCTTATAGCATTCGCTAAACTTTAAAAAGAAGAATTGTGACTTTGTTACATTTATGGATTATTCTTTTTGTTGCTAAGCTAGCAAAGTATAGATAACTATGCTTTAAAGTTTTGTCATAGTTATATAACTAATGAGACATTGCTGCTTTCCAAGAGGGGAGACAATAGTAAATTAAACCAGTTCTTAATGTAACCACATCATATTAGGGCTTTTGTCAGTTTAGCTGTGTTTGTTAAAGGTATGATTTCTTCATAATTGTAACCAAATAGGCCAGTGAAACTTTCTAGGGCATTGTAGACTGGGCCAGAGTGACTGTTTCATTTACATGTTAATGGAGTCTGCTCCAAGTAAAGTTAATTGAAGAACATGCATAAAGATTTGTTTGCTCTGTGGACAGATGCAATGGAAAAATCTGTTTAAAGCCATACACTAGGGTATGAATATTGATGTGAATGAGAAAGTAAATTATTATGGGAAAGTCATT
Organism: Limnodromus scolopaceus; assembly: GCA_028565335.1. Taxonomy (NCBI): domain Eukaryota; kingdom Metazoa; phylum Chordata; class Aves; order Charadriiformes; family Scolopacidae; genus Limnodromus; species Limnodromus scolopaceus. Next base: position 28,628,187 of record JAOXNO010000001.1, read on the forward strand.
TTTTTCACATACGCAATATAGTTTGAATTCCATGGAGGGAAAAAACATATATGCAGTTTCATACTTTCCTTAATTTCAAATAAGTGACAGCAGTGATTAAGAAACTAATATATTCTTTGTTCCCCAGTTGTGTTTCCTGCAGTGTTTCTAGTATTTCTAGTTCTAAATTGCTGATTCTCAGCTGTCAAGGTGGACAACATCAGGGGGTGTGCGTTATATCCTTGAAACCTCTAAGAATATGTCAGCTGGCCTATGTCTTTCCTTTTCCCTTGCATTTTCTCCTTGCATGATTTCTTTTGAAGCCATGTCAAAGCAGAACGTTTCCTTTGAGGGATCACCAAGCAAGGCTGGGGACAGATTTGCTGGAGCTTGACGTGCTAAGGTGTTTTCCTGCCAGCTCTCTCTCCACAGCCCACCAAGAGATAGATATACCTTGAGCAGCATACACCTGCAAAGGGAGATAAGGGACTGCAGGCTGGGCCTGCAGGAATTTGAAGCAGATGGGAATCGTGTGGGCATTCACCCATTTGTGGGCGTGAAGCTAGGAGAAAGGTGTCAAAATCTATTTAATTGAAGAAAAGGGTTCCATACCAAAAAAACCCAAACAACCAAACTTATGAAAAGTGTTTAGGCTGCTATATTTTGGGACAACTCCTTTCAGAGACCCTACTTGTGACTCTGGACACCTCAGGACTCAATTTACTTGTCTAAAGATAAGATCTAGTGCCATCTCAGAGATCCTTTGACTCCAGCTGGCATTGCAAGAGAGAACAGTTGCCTTTCATATATCCTATCCTATGCTATATCTGGCACTCCCATGTAGATACCTGGATATTCTGGAAACCTCTAAAATGGCACTAGACACCTGTGTTTAAGAAATAAGATGAGCTTTCAGGATAGGATTCAGTTTGAGATTAAGACACCTGGATGTAGACATCTACATGTAGCTGTTGACACATGACCTAAATCCCAGTAACAGACTATGGGATTCAAAACAGTTCCCAAGCATTGCGATTTGAGATATGCTGAGACATCCACATGGGGCTGGCAGATATGACACTGTCCTGAGATCTTTAGGAGTGGAAGCTGGAGGCCAGGTACACCTGAAATTTCAGTGTTTTCACAGAAACTATAAAATGACATTTTATATAATTTTGATGTTTGATGTTCTCTCAATTCTTATAAAAATAATGTTGCTATTCACAGTGTTGCCAAAGATATGTTCAGAAAGAAACCCAGACATATTTGGCATGGTTGCAGAAATTGAGGCAGAAGTGCAATGTCATAGGTGCTTGGGGCAAATTTCAGGCTCATTGATCCCATGAACCTCCAGACAACCAGAAAGTGATCAAAACATGCTTACGTTCCTTGTTCTTTAACTAGACCATCTGCAAGGGCAACAAGAAAGAGTGAGTAATACGAAAATAATTAATGGCATTTGTTTTCCTCTTATAGATTTCTAATGCATAGTGCGTTATGAAAGCTGCTGAAAATCCTGAGTCATAGGGGTGCCAGAGCATGTGAGTGATAGGGAGATGGGATGGGGAGTCTCATAGCATGCAAAGCCCAAAGTCCACACTCTGCGGAACGTCTTTTGCAATGGAGCTCCCTCCTCTACCAAAAGCTGCCTTAGAGGTATGTGGAGTGTGATCATCACAAGCTTGCTTTTATTCTGAACAGCAGAAAAGGCAACAGAAAACTCTGTACATGAGTAAGCGGATAGGTTTTCACACGTGTAACAAAGCCATGTGCGTGTGGGGAGGGTGTCCAATTTATCATGCTACTTCTTCACACTAACATGTAGTTGAGCTTCCCATGTTTGTTATACTTTGCCTTTGCACGGCTGGTGACTTTTTGCCTTATAAATTGCTATGGATTCTCTTTCGAATGTTTATTTCATTAGCACACAGATCTAATAAGACTGAGTCAACAGGCTCAGAGCTGCTAATCTAGCCCTGTCAGATATGACGTTCTACAAACAAGGTGTCTAGTTTCTTTGGACAGGAGCTGGATTTGTTGGATATCAACAGTTCGGTTGCTTTATGCGATCTCCTAACAGCTGAAAGAAACTGGAAACAGTAAGTAACCTTTTATTTAGGGCAGACAAAGATTAAAGTGGCATAAAGGAAGAAAGAAGCAACAGGATTCAAGCTCATATTATATTTAAGATTTTTAACAGTAACACTCTGATGTAAATTCACTTCTGTAATACAAGTATATTGACTCTGTTTTCATTGTCCCCAAAATACTATAGCTGCACTGGGATCTTTTGGGTATCCCCACTAACTCAGCTAATTTAGGCACATTGAGTAACTGTGAAGGGAGGCTACAGGGAACTCAGCTCCTAAACTTAGGTGCTCTGCATCACACCGAGGTTAGATGACTCAGATACAGTCTTAAGCTGATGGTGTAAAAACACTCTTTTATATCAAAGTCAGTCAGTGGAGCATGTGAAAACACACATACTAACAGACCATCAGAATGTGAAACAGAGAACTAGGGGTCATTGTAAACCCTGCTGTCTCCAGCATTTGCATCTAAACAGGCGCTCTGATGACATAGAGTTAGAAGAAATATCCTTCTTTCACTGGGCTATATAAAATTGATAGAAAGAAATTAGCAGTAAAGAGTTTCCAGATCAGGGTTTGGTCTCTTGGGGGTAACAAAGTAGACTCTGAAAGATACACACCACCATTTCAGCAATTGGGTACCATGCTTTGCTAGGTTACTTAAGACATTACAAGTAATGTATTGTTTAGTTGTACCCATGTACACCATTAAAGTTATTCCAGTGTGGCATAGAGTGAGCAAGTTGAGGTCATAATATGCCAGCTGGAGAATATTAGGGAAAAATGTTCCTTCAATTTCTGCTTAATGTTCTGATGAAAATAAAGAAGCCACTCACTTTTACTGCAGATATGTTTACTTACACTCCTTTATAACTACTCTTCTCTGACTTAAGCTGACTGCTGTAATATCTCTTGCCGTTTCCCATGCTTGAATTTCTCACAGACTGTTCAGGAAGGAGTTCTTTATTTCCATCATGTTTCTTCTGCAGGAATGTAATTAACTGCAGCAAGATGTTACTGCAGTTGTTTTGGGGTTTTATTTTTATAATGAAACTATGTTAGAAGGAAAAAATTATATAAACACATAAGCTACATTTGGCAATGGTCTGCATAAAAGTTTTATGGAGATGAAACCCTATAGGGTTCTTTTAGAGATAATTATTCCAATATGCAAATTAAAACTGTGCATTATTCATTTTTTGTCAAATAATTTTCATTTGCTTTTCTGCTCTTATAATAAAAATCTGCCAACAGGGTTTCCTCTTAACTCATCTAAGGAAGCCTGTGAAGAACACTCCATATTTAACTCTCTTTTAGATCACTGTGGCTTGAGAATACTTTTAATCTCTTTTCCATTTATAACTGTACTGCTTGACCTTTTTGCAGCAAGGTGTCTTGTATATAAAATGTCAAAGAGAGGATTATAGACATGGGACAAAGATATAGTTTAATTAAAAAAAGTCCTGTGAGACTGAAAAAGGTTACTGGCCCAGATCACAAATATTTAATGCCAGATTACTATTTATGATGTTAAAATAACAAAAAGGGGTTTATGGGTAACTTGTAATTGACCAACCTTTACAGGTGCATATGATAATATTAAGCTTCAAGTAATAACTTCCATATTAGCTTGGAAATTAGTTTTAAAAATTTAAGACATATCTCCTTAATGTTTTCTGTGTGTTAGAGAAATATCTTTACAAAATGAAATAGGTTAATGATTTAAAGTCTGTTTCTAATTCAAAATGGTGCTGTAGGAGAGCATAGAAAAAAGGTGCAGTTTTGCAGTTTATTCATGTGTTCCTTAGTTTCTGTCTCTCACATTTAGGCATGGACAGGGGCATGGTTTTAATATTGAATGAATGGTTCAGAAGGACCAATCTATATTTTTTGCTGATTTTTCCCTCAGAAACAATGACTACGTTCCAAAGCTGAACGGTCTTACCAGGCTTCTTCACTTATGTTCATATTGTGGGACAATGTGATGGGACAGTCACTTTTGCAGTTCAGAGACAAAGGGAAGGCCATGCATGAGTATTGCCTGAAAGAACCCACTCTACCAGTTAATTTGTGAATCAAAATGAGTTTATGATGGCACTGACTGGATTTTGACTCGAGATTGGATGTTAACAATGATTCCACAGCGGACTGAGGCCTGATTTAAGAGAAGTAGAGCACCCACGGATCCCTCTGATTTTCACAGACAAACTCATGGAGAGATCAGAGAAAAACTGGCACACCATTTAAGCAACTATTTCAGTTAAGGTGTAGTAAATGCATTATGTAGTGCTTGTTTGTACCTGTAATAGTTTTAGTTGTTAGTATTACACCAATTTTGTGAATTTTGGTTAAAAACATTATGCAAAAGTTTGTAAAGAAATGAAAGTATAATACTGAATTTTATTGTCTAAATATTTTTAAAGGAAAGTGAGGAAAAGGGTAAGATTAAAAAAAACCTCCTCCTGCATAGCAATGAGAATCAGACTTTGCTATAAATATCCACAGCTGACTTTGAATATGGGTAGAGAAATTTAGAATATTATTACAGAAAAATACTACTAGAATTCCCTTGAGAAGCCCCATGTCGCTTTGGGTCATTCTGGAATTCCCAGGTACTGAATGGAGAAAAAATCCTGATAATAGAGGCAGTGCTTAGTTATGTCCTACTATGCCAACCAGTACATTTCAATACAGATAATGGTGTAGCAAGTGGGAGTAAAGACAAGACTGGCAACAAGGATGAGAATCTGGAGTGCAGGTTCCATAAAATATGATGAAAATATTTACTCAGTGCATGCTTTTTGAAGAAGGGATCCAATAATTTCAAATTCATAGTTCTGAAGAACTGATAAATGAAACAGCAGGTATTCTAAATAAATATACATGGTTACTGCCTGGTTGGAGAGCAGCATGTACAGTATTCCAGAAAAAAAATAAAAAATGAATTGAATATCTGAAGAAATTGGAGCCTGATCTTAAGGTTACACAAAACTACTAGAATAAATGGAGAGATGTTAATAATTAAAGACATGTGAGTAAACAGAAAATGCAACATGATGCAATATGGATTTTCCAGGATCATCACAGTAGAAAAGCCTGTTATCTTACTTTGATCAGACAATGGATTTTGTAAACAAGGAAAATGTGATGGATCTCATCTAAGAAGAGGTCATAAATTAAGCACCGTGTCATATAGAAGTTGTTAGATAAGATATAGAAGGTGCGTGTTAGCACCAAAGCAGTAAAGCAGACAAGGAGATGGCTGAGATGTTCTTGGGTCATCATTAACACAAAGTCATGAAACCGTGGGTTTGGAAAATGCTGCATTTGAGTTCCTCCAGATTACACTGACAAGTTGTGATTAATCTTAAATACAGAAAGCTGAACTAACATAAATTGAAAAAATGAAATGACCCAATGCTTTCAAAGTAAATAACAGAAGATATGAAGTCATTTGCCGGAAGGTCAGTGACAGAAGACCCTCCTTCACCTGGGACAGACTGCAGGCTGCACTTCTGCTTCTCAGGGCTCCCAGGCTGCTGGGTATCCTGGAGCGGAGACCTTCGGCATCTACCAGTGTCCATGTGAAATAGCTGCTAATTAGCACACAGACCTCAGCTGAGTTCCCAGACACTGTATTACCAAGTTACTGTAATTTCCTATGGGTCAATGAATATTGATTAAAACCAGCCTTTTCTGCTGGGCAGTTTACACAGCTCCTACTCTGCTTGTTGGCAGCAGGTTTTTCCATATTTACTGGCTTACATCTCCCATCTGCCATACAAGCCTGGAGTCTAATCGATCACTACAATGCAGGGCACATGCAGGATGGGCACTGCAACACTTGGTGCTGTGGCCCCTTTGTTCTTTTGAGGCTCTAACCCCCAAAACTTGTGCATTGTATAAAGAAACTGACAAATCAGAGTTTTATTTTATTGCTACATGTATCCAGATTTTCAGTCAGTGTAGGCTGTTAGTGTTCAGTCAAAGGTTTGTCAGGTTAGGTATGGACCTGAAAACAAATGCCATGTTGTTTTTACATTCAGAAATACTTGGTGTGTTTGCAGTTTTTAATAAGCATTTTGTGTAAGTAGATCTCACAGGTATAACTATTTCCTTTTCTGGATCATAGAGCTATATTAAACATGGTTTAAACTTTGGTTTCTTTCATCATGGGATGATCTATAGGACATCAGACCTGGTGGCAACTGGTGGGGCAAGCCTTACCCA
>JAOXNO010000001.1:28634585-28645024 GCA_028565335.1 Limnodromus scolopaceus
TTTTTTTTTCATTGGTTGGACTAGATGATCTTAAAAGGTCCCTTCCAACCTAGGTGATTCTGTGATTCTGTGATTCTATGTAAAAACCTTCATTTTTAACAAGTGTTACCACAATCAAGTATCTTGGCCCTTCCCTCGCCTCTCTGTACTCTTTCTTTCTCTTCTGAAAGAAATTTAAGTTTTCAAAGTGTTATGAAGAATAAATACATTTATCATTACCAGCTACAGTGATCTTTTGGGTTGTGTCAAATACAGCCTATGCCACCAGATTTACCCTTCAGATTTGTCACCAGTGGCATTGTCACGATGTTGCCATTTCCCATCCTGTGAGACATATGGACTGATCCTGTAAATCTGGCAGGGACAGACCTCACATCAACTTCATGGTTTGCAGGCTTCAGCCTTTACTTCGTCTACTGTTCTGAAAGGGAATAACAGAAAGGACCATCGTGATCTGACATCATTATCTTTACGCACAGCGTGTGTTCAGATCTTGGCAACTTCAGTCGAACTCTGATATGACACACAGCAAGGGTTTTCCACACTATACCTATCAGCAAAAGATTATTTGTAAATATATACTTTTTTTTTTCTAGAGTGGGATTTCTCAGACACAGAGCCATGACTCCTGTCCAGGTGAGCAGAGAATGACAATGATCCTCTTTTGCGCCCTCCTTTCTGATATTCCTTTTCAGTTCTTACTGTGTTGGGTATCACTTTAAAAACATGGCTCTATAGAATCATAGAATCATAGAACTGTCAGCTATGAACAGAATTTGGTGCAGTGATACACATTTGAATCAGCAGAGGACCTGAAAAACTGCTCTTAAGAGATGTATATTGTTCATTCACTTCAAGAGGTACCTTGAGCGCTGTCCTCATGTAGCAGTGACGCTTTGTCAGGGTATATATACCCAGGGTACGGCTTCACATTACAGCTAAGCTAAACTAAGGGCTTGCTTCCAGTAAAAGCAGGAGGTGTCAGTTTGTCTCCTGCCTACTCTGTTCCTTCCTCCCCTTGCCTCTGCTCCCAGCTGCTTGATCTTTTCCTCCTTTGCGTCACTCTGATGCTCATCTAATCACATGGTAAGCTGGGTCACTCTACTAACCTGGCAAAAAATGCTTCTTTCTTTTTTTTTTTTTTTTTTTTTTTTTTTTTTTTGCTAGATTTGTTTTCTGCAATTTTAATTAATTAAATTGGCTTGTCATGCCATCCACTGAGCTTTGGCTCCAGCTGGTGGGAGCCCACAGCTGGGCTTCAGGCCATGGTGTGTGTGCGGGGAGAGCAGGGGTGCAGCAGAGGGCAGTGAGACCCCCCTGAGGCAGCGAGGAGGCCATACCTCTGTCACCACCACCCCCTAGTATGTAGCTGAAGGCAGAACTTTGCAGGGTTTGACATCGTGCTCAGCTCAGCTTTTGTTCTCCTCTCCCCTTGAGTTCCCCTTGAACTTGCTTGCTGATCCCTCCAGCTCTTCATTTCAAGAGAGGGTTGATTGGGTGACAACTGGATATGCAGCATGTATGCTTGAAAAGATGCACGAGGGAGGGTCATAAACACTCTGCCCTTCGTATTTTTCTGAGGTAATCGTAACTGTATCCCAGACCTTGGAAGCCCTAGCATGCAACACACTTAAGAGACCCAGCTGCCTCTAACTCCAGAATGAGCAAGCACTCTGTGCAGTGCAAATTTTTGGTCTGTGAATTTAAAAACTGGAAATATTTTCAAGCAGGTTCACATTTCCTGAGCAAAACTCATTTAAATTCTCAGGGCTGATCTTAAACTGCAAGCAGACTCCCTTAATTTGTTATGTGCCCAGTAGCTATTGACAAAGATATTACTCACTGTTCTTGTCTTTCTTTTTTCCAGAGAAATCTTCCTTATCTTCCTGTGTCTTTCACAAGTACTATTTTCCATAATCCATCAGATTTCATATTATCAGATTGTTTGAAGATGTATGTTCAGATTTCTTTGCTTGCTTAGCAGTATGTAAACACTGGAGACCTCAGTTAGATTTATATGACAAAGGAAGTGACAGGATCTCTTTGACGAAGCTAAGCAAGAAGTCTAAAGTATTAGATTTCTGGAGGATGTAGGTTCAAATTAGTTGTTAGGACCTGTCCTCCACCAGTGGCACAGCAGATACACACGGTGGTTTACCCCTATAGACAGTGTGTAAACCCAGGGGCGATCCTGAAGGGCTGAAGGCAACTGCCCCGTTCAAAATCTAAAACTGATGACCCTCAAGAATTTTGCCCCATATCTGAAAGCTGCCCCAATTGTTCTGCAGGATTACATCATCTCATAGAAGATATGACTCAAAATGGTGACTCACTCAGTCTTTCTCCTTAGTCCTGAGCAGAATTCTAGCTAATAATATGTACATAACTATCTATATATAAATAAATAGATAGGTTGTTATTAATAAATATGGAGAAGATTGTGGAGTTATTTGCAAGTTTAACTGTCCACTTGGAATTTGTAGGTATTTAAATAAATTATCTGGGAGTAGAGACAGCTATGGTCTTCTTGCTGAAGATAAGAATACAAATTGCCATGATCTACAGGTCTGGCAGTGATATATCTTCTCTTACTTGGGTGGGAATTTTATCTCTAGGTACTTTATTATTGACCATGTGAGAAAAACTGCATTGTTTGCACATCACTAGATTCCGTGCTCCTGGGTTTACTGACAGCACTGCTGCAGATAAGCAGTAAAATGTCCAGAGTGCAGTATATATTGCAGTATATATGCAGTATAGCATATTGCTATTGCCATAAATACAGTTATTGCCATACAGCTGCTACTGCTCCTTCAGATTAAGCCATCCAACTGTTTGCCTGGCATCCTCTGATACTGTGGCAGAAGTTTTCTAATGGCATAAGCCAGTTAAACAAACTGAAAACATACCTTGAAATGTTTCTGTACTCTTTTCAAGTTATGTTTTGAAACCCATATGATCAGCTGCTCTTCAGGGCCTCTGAACATTCTTTTATGATGTAGCAGTATGTTTTATAATATAAGGAAATATATTTTTAAATGTGAACAACTTATAGCACCACAAAACCAATTTATCATAACAATACTTACTCTCAGAAGGCTTAATTTTCTTTGAAATAAGCTTGAAAATCACCATTAGGAATCCCAGATCCTAGGTTGTGAAATTCCAGGAGCCATGGAAAATGTAGGAAAGGGTAAAAGACTGACTGTCCTTTTCTGGTGTGCTCTGAGCCCACCAGATTGGTCTGCCTGTACAAAGGAGCTTAGAAAGGGTCAGGTTTGGCCAGCTGGGAATCCCTGCTATACCGTCCATATGTTTTAACAGGTGGAAGGGTTGCTCAGTTCTTTGCTAGCCATGCTTGGATGTGGGTGATATTTGGAGGAGCCTGTGAGGTTCCCACTGGGCTGGACCAGTTCCAGCACTCTGAAGCTGCAACAGATAGGGTAAGACTGAGGCATTCACAATGTCAGTCTTTAACTCCTTTGCAGTGGAAAGAAATAGATTCCTTCAGGGGGCATGGAGAGCAGTTAAACTAGGCTCCTGCTCTCAATCTCTTTCCAGTAACTCTGCTGGGAACTCAGGGAGATGGCTTAATTGGTCCTCTCTGCTACATCGGTATAAATAATAATAAAACTCATGCTTGTTTGCTGTTTAGTTGGAGATGAAATTTCTACCAAAATGCATACAAATCATATTCACCATTGTATTTCTATTTTTGTGATTCATGCCCAATTCACTGAAAAAAACAAATATGGAGAGGGAGAGAGAGAAAAGGAAATCAAGTTAATATTGAGGAAATGTGCCAAGAAAAGCCCTTGCAAACTCTCAAGGTCAACAACATGAAAAAGCACTCAGGAAACCTAACAAGCAAGCAAGTGAAAATGACCTCATATTTATGAGAAGCCAAATAGGAAAATATGGCTTTGCATTCGCCCTACTGCTGTTTACATTTCCTGCGGTTTTAGTTTGCTGTACTTGCTAATATGAGATTCTTGAAGCAAACAAGCAACATAAATTTGCACCTTCCTCTATGACAGGCAACAACTGCCATGCAAAACTGAAGGGGGAGTTCACACCCTAAGCACCTGAGGACAGTATCTCCAGGCGAACCTCTCAGGACTCATCAGCACTCCTCAGACAGAGAGGAAATTATGGACAAATATTCACTGTCTGGTGAATAGCAACAAAAAGCTTAATAAATGAGAACTTCCTTAGCCTGGATATATTTAGGATGTCATGGTTATATAAAGGACCTTTGCAACAAATCATAACACACTTTCAATATTTATAAAATGCCTATTGTATAGCCAAAGTACTTTAAGCTGTAGAACAATGGTCTTACAGTTTTAATGGGGTTAGGAAGCCAATAAGAATCAAAATGAAAAATGGAATACATTACCTTTCTTAGCACATTTTCCATCAGCTTCAAAAGAAGTTAAAAAAATCTGACAGAATTCTAAATTGCTGGTGATGCAGTTTTGCACATCTGTTTTGAAGGACATTTCGAAATTTTGAAAGCTATCATGCAAAACCTGACTATTGGAACTCTACCCCAAAAAGTAGAAAATAGTAAACCATGTGTCTTTTGTGTCATTGATTTCCCCCCCGCCACTGCCCACCCCCCTTGAAGAATATATAGCAGTCGGCTACCATGACGGTTACAGAGCTCTCAGGATATGTAAACTGGGAACAACCAGAGAAAGAAACACTGAAAAAGGGGATTGCCTACAATTTCTGAGCATTTGAGCTGCTTCTGTGTCTCCCTGGGCTTTTGGGCTCTTGCTGCACATTAAGGACTTGAGATGCTCTGGGCTCCTGTTGCAGAGATGGTAAATGAGGGTCCTTGGACATGTAGGAATATAATTTCTGTCTATGCAGCTCTTGCAACCCTTGGTCTCCTTAGGCAAAATGCTTATTAGTTTTTCTCTAATCCTTAATGATCTCCAAAACAAACTTGTAGGAAACAAGGCAGGTTTTAGATGGAAAATTTGCTTGTATTTCAGAAGAGGTTTACCCAAATATACATGTTCCTATCTAACCATTTTTGTTTAAGAGCAATTTTACGGAACGAAGAAAGTCCTGAAAGTACTAACCAGTACTTTTCAGATCGATGACAGTGCACTTGGTCTTACTCCACTGAAACAGTGACTGAGCAGTCAGGGATAAAAATAAAACCCTGGTGCACATTTCATTCATGCTCACAAAACAAGATTCAGGATATGCTGAGTAAGAAGTGTTTGACCATTTAAAGTAGCTCTTTTATGTTATTTTTTATGAACTACTCCACTGATAATTAATATGACCATTAAATGAATGTCACAAGCTGCAGTTGTTTAGGCCTAGGCTGATTATTCTTAACTTATTGGTGTTTTATGCCTATCATTTTTTTTGTTCCTTTTAACCTCTCGGGAACAAGAAGAACTATTCCAGCTCCAATTAGGTATGATTTTACCCGATTCCTAGGATAATTTTTAAAAAGCTGTTCTACTATGCCTAGTGTAGGGACTAAGTGTGTTTATTTTGTTGAAATACTTTGCTGCTGAACTGTGATCAGGTGGTCATGCCAGTTTCATTAACTTATTTTGGCAGTTGTTTATGCAGGTGATTATAAACTGCAGCTAATTAATTTGCAGAGTCTAGAAGTAGTAGCAGGAATTGATTTTTAGAGACTTATTTTACTTCTGCTGGGAGGGACAGAAAACAGAGTTGTACACCAGTGCTTGCGCAATTCAACGATATCCTAACTGGTCCTTTAAGCTTAATTTTTTGCTGTTGTCTCCTCAACATATTTGGCCTCAGGAAAAATTCAGGAGTATTGTGAATTGGTGATTACTATGTATAACCATATTATTAGACTAGCATTTGAGTGTCCATGTTAGAAACGATGAAAAGGTACATTTCTAGGCAAATGGCTATTGGCACTTCCAGCTCTGATTAAACCAGTGGTGCAGGGGTTAATGCCCAGAGCTGTGGAAGGTGAGTTTGAGGTGCTCCCACCACAATGTGTGTTAGAAAACACAGAGCTTCTGGGTTTGATTACTCCAATTCTCTCTTTTCAGACCATCTCCTCCAGACTGCCTTTTCAGACAGATACCTTCTGAGCAGAGAAAGCTCAGGTTTTGCACCCATGACACCAGTAACAGCATGGAGTGAAGGGGTAGCTGAGTTGAAATCCAAAAGTGTGTATGATAAGTAAATTTGAAAGTAATTTGCAACTTTTTTCTGGGTAATACCCAGAAAAGATGCAGACAGATGGGAATCACATGCTATGCAGCAGATATTTTCACTCCTGTTCAGGTAGCTTCCAGGTTGACCTTTTTTTCATGATGAAGAAGAGCATTGCTGATGTTGAAGTTCTTCAGGCTCATCCCATTCAGCCCTTGGTGACCACCTGGAGTCTTTAGGCAAGAAAAGCTAAGCAATGGTTGATGTGGCCAATTTTAGGGACATGAGGTTGAGGGTCAGACAAGGCACAGCAGGCACCGATGCCAGAGAGTGGAGAGTACTGGAGATGACCATACCATGTTCATGTGTTTCATATCGTGTTCCTAGGGCAGAACTAGTGACTTTGCTTTCATATCACAAAGGTGGACAATTGCAACAGCTTGTTCTCCAGATGAATTCTAGATCCAACTCATCTAAAGCAGTTCTTGCTTTTTGTGTGCAAATGGCTAGCATGAACATTCAATCTCTGTGCCATTCATCTTTGTTTCTGCATAGTATTTGAAATCAAATATCTTATTGACCACTTCTGTCAGGTCTTTTCTTTTGGGGAGAAAATAACCTAACATTTCTCATGGAAAGTCCTTGCCATGGGAATTGTCACCTCCTCTGTAGATCAGATTTGTAGCTTAGATAAAAGTCACATTTACTTACTCTAGGTTTTCCTTAGCCTGGGAAAACAGCCAAAGAAGAAAGAAAGATAGCATCAGGATGATTTGGTTTGTGCCAGTTTTTGATAGTGGTTATTTTAGAGTCTTGATAACTGCAGAAGTCATAAACAGCGCAATGGTCAATGCAATTAACAAAAAAACAACAAAAAAAAAGACTGAAAGGCTATTTTTAGAGACTGCATGGGGTTCATCTCAGGACAAAAAAGAGCTGGAAATCACTCTACAGCAACAAATGTTATGTGATTGCACCAGTTGCATAAAAGCTTGTAAGTGTAAATCTCTGTAAAGACTTTCCATATGGGGAAAATGTCAGATGGGAGGACCTGGGTAAGTGTCATGGACCCTGTGGAATGTAGTCATGGACTTTGTTTGGTGAGCTGGATGGCTTCCCAGCTATCAGCAATTCCACTGTGGCCTGAGACAAGAATGAAAGGCAGAAGTCGCTATATTTGGTATAAGCCAAATGTAATCTGAACCGTTAGAGCAACAAGGGAGTCTCTACAGGGGTGATTTCTGTGGCTCTCAGATAAATAACGGGTTTGAGAATCACCCAGAAGTTTTACCTCCGAGGTTCTCACCCTCCAGGTCAGGGAAGCTTTTTAAAATTAATCTAACAGATAGGAGTGAATGCCTGTCTCTTCCAACAGCAGATGGGCAGTCAAAGGCTGTTGGGCAACCAGTCCTCTGGCAGCAAAGAACTATAGACAAATTCTGGCTCAGAAATTCTTAGATCAAGTATAGGCTTCAGTAATTAGCACTGAAGAGGTTGGAGGAATTAAAAGCAAGCACCACAATTCAAGACAATTTTAAAGAGATATCATATCTCCAAAGAATTAACAATGTGTTTCATTTTTATTCCTTTTCAGTGGAGTCATCTGCATATTTTTTTCCATTGCATTGTGCCCGCATGCTCGTTTACTAGCATTTTGATATTGTAACCAAGTACAATTCTATCTGATGCTCAAACCTTTTTACCAACGGTCTCTAAGGACCTATGAAGAATAAAGTATTAGGATATAATAGATGAGACATTTTTTGTATTAAACACAGAAATTATCCACTTTCAAGGTGGGAAATAACGCAGCTTAGAAAACAATTTTATATGCAGTACACATTAAGTTTTGGCTGTTAGAGATCAGCGTACACTAGTGAAGCCAATGGAGCTACTCCAGTTAGCAGTAGTTAAGGAATGTATTGCTCTTAAATGGAATATTTCTTTTTTAATCACTACATGCATTTTACACCATGGTCCAGCAACCCGTGTATCTCCTACAACTCATGTGGCCCCATGTGCCACCTAGTGGAAAAGGTCAACTTTAAAAGATGCTGTCAACTTGAGCTAGGAGGATTTACATTGAAAAATAAAAGGTAACAAAAAATATTAAGGAAGAAGGGAGTCTTTTCATCTGAAGAGCAGCCCATTTCTAAATGCAGCTATATGATAAGTCAGTGAAGAAGGAAATTTTTTGACAATTTGGAATTAATAGAAAAATTATTTCCAGTATGAACAAACACCTTTGAATCTTTCACTGCATAGAGTGCAATACTGTCTGAGCGACAGAATAACTTGTTCTTATACTAGTGACTGGTCTTGATTCCATAAAGGTGGTCTGGAGAATGACAAGGATGCAAAGATAAAAGATGAAAATAGAAAAGTACATGTGCAACTCAGAGATTTGAATGATCTTGAAGGAAGTAATAAAAGCAATTCTCAGAAAAAATGTCAATTTTGCTATTGTCTGAAATGCAAATATAAAAGCAGTGAAATATAAACATATCAAATTAAGCTAACAATTAATTCTCGCTTTAAAAAAATTTGGTTTCCTGTTTCTTCTGTTTTGTTGACTCTCTTCAACCAGTCTGCTCCAGAAATATATTTTCTTTCTTTTTTTTTTCTCATTGTTTTAGAATACATCTCCTACATCTTTCTTTCTTCAGAGTCTGTCCTCTCTTCTGGAGTTGTTAGACCTGTTCTTTCCAACCTGCTCTCCCTATCTTAGTCTCTCTTTCTTATAGTTTAGAGTAAGACTGTGACTGCAGAACTAGTTTAACTGTATGACCTACCAATTCCTACAGAACTCATCTTCACAGACACTTTTCTGAATCAGCTTTCTCTCAACACTTAAGTCATAGCAGCAGTTCATACTGTACTAGAAACATGAGGGATACTACTAAGCAAGTCAGGCAAGTCCTCTCCATGGAGCCAGGACATGGCAGCAGTGCCCTTAGCATCACATGCTGGGAGGAAAGTTTTACCTCCAGCTAAAGCTTTTGTTCTGAGACCAGGCAGGCAAAAAATCTGCTGCTTAAAGCAGAGTGAACTAAGATTGCCCCATAAATGAAATTTCAGGCAAGATACCAGCATGTGAAAGTTCAGCACATTCTCTATGCCCTTGCATGCTTGAGTCTTAGATATAAGCTATTGGCACAGAGGAATATATTTGTGGAGGTAGTGATATTAGCCCCATAAATTATACATATTTTTCTCCTCCCATTTAACAACCTCAAGCCATTTGAATAACTCAGAGAAAAAGAAAAAAAAAAAGAAAAAAGATAAAAAAGGATCAAAAACCCAAATGTGGGCTGTGACTCTGTTCCCACTTTTAACACCCACTTGTATTCACTCTGTGTGTTGCTGCTGCAACTTCAGTAGCAAGGTCTGTTTCATTACTTTTAACATGCTACAAAAGTTGACCAGGAAAATGTAGTCAAAGACAGGAAAAAGTGATTGTTAGCAACTTCTATCTTAGCAAACATATAGAGAATTTTGTGAGATAAAGAATGTGTACTCCCCAATCTAGCAGCATATCGCTGTCAAGTATGTCTCAACATTGCTGACAGCCTCAGAGGTGTGGGAACTTCTCAAAGGAAATATTTCCCAAAATCTTTCACAGTGGAAAGTGTCAGTCAGATGAAAGACGGGACTTGCTGACTCCCCTTGTCTTGTTTCTTTTTTGATGGATCTCTTCTCTGTCTAGATGAAGATATATCTGTAGGTCTTCATACACTAGCATCAAATAGAAATTTGCAGAACAACCTAATGTTACATTTCTTAGCTTTCTGATCCAAGATAGGACTTTAATCAACACAAGTTATTTTTTCTGGAAGAAAAACCACTACTGGAAAGTGTAGAATTTAAATGATTCTAATTGCATTGCTGAAGCAGTTCTATATATTCTCTGGCCCTGCCACTCACTGTTTTAAAGGTATAGTTCTTTTATGAGTGTACTTCGAATCTGTGAAATGTGTATAAATACTGCAAACATAATCCTGAGCTGTGGAAATTCAGTGAGTATCTGCATGCTGCTATCCACTGGAATGAGGAGGAAGAGGGACTGTGCAGTTAACTTCCCCAAGTGCATGTAGCACATTAGCTGGTGCTAATCAGGGAGCTAGACCTTCCTTCTTGCTCTTAACAAATTGTTCATGAGTATGTTTTCTACTTGTGTGTATATATGTATATATATACATATATATCAGACTTACAGAGTTTTTCCAGGTAATTTCAAAAGTGTGTTCCCAAGAAAACATGCCCATAAAGTACAA
>JAOXNO010000001.1:28652514-28730344 GCA_028565335.1 Limnodromus scolopaceus
AAGTGTTCAAGGCCAGGCTGGATGGGGCTTTGAGCAACCTGCTCTAGTGGGAGGTGTCCCTGCCCGTGGCAGGGGGGGTGGAACAAGATGATCTTCAAGGTCCCCTCCAACCCAAACCATTCTATGATTCTACAATTATTTCAATGGCTGATCGTTCTCATAGTGAAAATTTTTCCTCGTGTCCAATCAGAATCTCCCAAAGAGTAACTTGTACCCATTGTCCCTCCTCTTTTCCATGTGATGCCTGGTAAAAATGAAATCTCCATCTTCTTTGTAGCCACCCTTTAAATACTGAACGCGGTGATAATGTCACCCCTAAGCCTTCTTTTATCAAGGCTGAGCAAACCCAGTTCTCTCAGCCTTTCCTCATATGGCAGGCTTCCCAGTCCTCTGATTATCTTTGTGGCCCTTCTCTGGACTCTCTCCAGCCTGTCCACATCTTTTTTGTATAGCAGGGACAAAAACTGAACACAGTATTCTAGGTATGACCTGACAAGCACTGAGTCGAGTGGGATGATGACTTCTTTCTCTCTGCTGGTGATGCCCTTGTGGATGTAACCCAGCCTCTTGTTGGCTTTCTTTGCTGCAGCAGCACACTGTTCACTCATATTGAGCTTATTGCCCACCAGAACCCCCAGGTCCCTTTCCACAGAGCTGCTCACCAGCCAGGAAGATCCCAGCCTGTGCTGCACTCCTGAACTTTGTTTTCCTATGTGCAAGACCTTACATGATGATGCAACAACCCATCAGGCTTGAAGGTAGCAGCAGCTGTGAATGCCTGGGGTGAAATTTCACCAAGGACTAGAATGCAGCCTCCGTGGCTGTTTCTAGCTTCAAAAAAGTGTAAGAATGTGTTAAATGGGGTGGTGAAAGTTATCCTGCATACAGCTGAATCTTTCTCTAGCTAAAAAGGCAGACATACAATTGTGGTGTCAATCACAGGGAGTGCTTTTCTTGAAAGTTGAAAGCCACATGTTAAAGGAAACAAAAGAGTGATGCACTTGTAAAATGATGTAATACAACATCATGTGATTTTTTTTTGATTTTTTTTTTCCTTTAAGCTTCTGAAAACCTTCAAAACTAATTACTTTCTGCAAAGACACAGGCAGAACAGTAACTTATGCACTCAACAAAGACCCCTTCATATACTTTCGTGTCAGAACTATTACCAAAAAAATTCCCAAAATCAGATAAACCGGCCACCTTGGCAAGTACATCCTTCTCATTTTTTTTTTATTTTTTTTTTTTTTTTTTTTTTTATGGCATGGACTGTTCTTCTTTCCCAGCTGCTGGTGAAAAAAATCAAGCAGAAGGGGTTTCAATTTAACATCTCAGCCAAAAGCTGGCATCTAACCAGCAGTCTGATTCAGCAAAGTGTGAAAGTTTCATTGCTTTCTAGAAACAGGAGGAGCTTAAGCAAATGCTTAAAAATATATATGTGTGTAAAGGCTTTGCTGCACCTGCGGCCATGGATGAACAGAAAAATCAGTGCTGGGCTTGCAACTCCATCTTGACAAGAGGGTTTTGGTCCTGAGAGGGGTGTTAGCAACTGGGTTCGGTACTTTACAGACCAGACCTGATAAGAACACTGCACACTTGCATAAATGCACAACCTGTATATTTCTTTGTCAGGGGTATGACAATGATATCACAGGTAAAAGAAAAGTTTTCTTCCTAAGCTAACTTCCTAAACTTCCTAAAGTTTCTTCCATTTGTTTATCCCAAATGTTAATGGGACTGTTTTGAATATGAGAAAGAAGGACATCAGGAGAACCTGAGATTCCCTACTTCATCTCAGACAGTCAAAATGTGTTGGTGTTTTTCTTATCATTATGTGATTATGTAGGTTGTTTATTAGAGAGAGTGAAAAACTGGCAGCTTTCTGAAACTAATGTTCTATGAAAAATTGTTGTCAGATGCAATTCGGACAGGTTTTTCAGCATTATCCCATTTTTCTGAAACAAGAAAAAGAATCCTCACATTTAAAAGATGTGCCTCAGAATCAGGGGAGGAGAACTAGAGAAAGAACCAGACATTCATTTGATGCAGGTCAACAGATATGAACTACACAGATATAAACATTCCGTGGAGTTGCACAAGCTAAGGATGGAGCTTAGCATCTTCAGGAAAGATGGACAAGTACTGTTAGGTGTATGTACCATGGTCACCGCCCTACCTCATCATTCTTCCTCTAAAACTGAAATAACTAAGTGCTTTGTGTATGCTAGAGGGATTTGCTGGGGGAGGAAACATTTCTTTCTCTCTAGGAGCAAATGACACCCTTGAAAAACTGGGTAATTAATCAAGCCTGTATGGCTCTGATACTGTATCATAATAAGATTGATCAATCACAGGGCATACTCTGATGGAGAATGGTAGGAGAAATTAATTACTGACCTGGACATATTAGGAAGTTTTGGTGTACTATGTTTGGTGGTATATTGGGAAAGCCTGTCACACATCACCTAGTGAAAAATGAAAAAAACTAGCCCCATCGGACAAAAAAATTATATATATACACAAATAAATTGAATTATAGAGAAGATAAAGATCTAAAATACGACTTTTCTTGGCTCTAGAGAGTGATGTAGAATATAGCAATTTGTTTAAATAAGGCGTGACACTTTTTCAGACCTAGCTCTTAATAACTGAGAAGCATAAATCATCAGTATTTCCTAATCTTCCCGTAATTAATGACATTCTTGAAAGCAGGTCTTGGAGAAACAGTTCCTGGAAAAATTTAGTGATTTTTTTTAATTAAAAATTTGCTGGGATGAGAAGAGAGATTTGAAACACTGCTATGAAGAATGAAAGTGAATAGTGGCAAGGTGAAGAAAGTTTTTAGCACCATAATTGTCCTAAAATTAAAAGAGGTAAGATATAAAGAAAAACAGAGACAATACTGAAGACATAAGATGAATTGCAAGAGAGTCACCGTGAAGAAAAAGGAGCTTCTCAGGTAACAAGGACCAAAAACACACACAGGTTTAGCAATCAGCATCAACAGAGTGAATTTCTATGGTGGGACTATATAGTAAAAATAACACTAACATAAGGTATTCTCTCACTGCCAGATTTGTTAAGCAAATAGGAACTTGATTTTGCACCAGCTGCAGCTTCCAAGTGGTCTACAAATGTGACATATGGTCTACAATACGTAGATTGGTGCTCTAATACTATGGCTGCCCCCCACTGTACCTAAGTATGTAGGACATATGTTAGATTACATTACTTAATTGTGCATTACCTTGCACCTGTAGGCATTAATTTACAAACTTCTAATACATTTTTTTTTAATTTAAAGGATGAAATTTTCTGAATTTTCTGCGTGATCACATTCAGGTTCCAATTTAACATCACCCTGAACCAAATATTAATTGCAGGCCTTATGTTGTTTTTTATGCATTGAGCATGCAAACCCATATGCAGATTTCTTTGCTTTGGCTACTGTGTTATACTGGGGTCTGCTCTGGGATGGGGTGGAAATATTTCACTGGAATTACTGAGGGACCATACATACACAAAACAAATTAAGGCGTAGACAAGAAAGTGAGAAAGAATAGAACAGTGAAGAAGCCATCACAACATGCATCATCAAAAGGCAATACTAAGATTAGGGTGACTCATACATCAGCTTAATCTTTAGTAGGATATCTTGATAGTTACTTAATAAATACAGATTTGGTGAAAAGTTCTTAAAATCGGCAAAATTAGAATGGAAGAATTGTTTTCTGACTAGACAATTCCACAATTCTCCATATTCCTCACAGTTTTGCTGTTTTGTGGACTCTTCATATTGAGATTTTTTTGGAGTAGCAGAATAATTGCAATCGTACCTGTATTTATTGATTGTATCTTTTAAATGTTAATGGATTATTCATCGATATGTAGTTGTCCATTCTGCAAAAACATGTACCGGCAAAATATTTGATTGTGTTTTCAATGTACTTTAGTCCCAAAGATTTAAAATTTCACAGGATATTGGACATTAATTTGTTTCACATTGCAAAAAGTTTGATTATTTAATTTTTGTAAAGGTATCCCTAATGTACTTCACAGAGGTAAAGTGTTCAGGGCTACATAGTCCTTATTTTTTTGTATTTTGGATCCAGGAAAAGTTAGCCCATGCACCACTGAGTTCCATAAGCTTCTGGTGGACAATCACATTCAACGGAGGCCTCTTCAAGTCTCAGTGGCTTCATAGTTCCCACTCTGATCATATAGTCCCCTAACAGGCAAAGGACCTGGCTCAATACAGGAAAACCTGTTGAAAAATAGCTTGTCTTCCAAATTTTTCTACTATATCAAAGTATTGCCTATATTAGCATTCTCTAACATGTCTTTAAATGTGACATTATCAGAATAGTAATGTAAAAGTCCTCAGAATAGCTCTGTCTAGTCTGGCCATTACTGCTGCAGGAACTCCAGTCTATGTTGGATGCATCCTGGAAGGAAGGTCCATCTCTCCTCTCTCTCATCCATGTTTTTAGAAGTTTCATGAACCTGTCTTCCATTTTTATGCTGGATCTCCTCTGCTATTTGAAGAGAAAAAGAGGAACAGCAAATCTCAAAGCACTGAAACAAGAAAGTATATTTCCATTTACTGAAGTTATGTGAACTTGAGGTTGGAACTAGATGACCTTTAAGGTCCCTTCCAACCCAAACCATTCTAAGATTCTATGTTTAGATTGCTATGATGTATTTGGTGAGTAGAGAGGTTATCTGTACTAAAAAGAAAAATCCAATCATTGTCCATTAAAATTTGCCATAGGATTAGGTTTTTACAAAACTGTATGTCTGTTTTGCATTGTAATGTGCTATCATGCAACATGACAATATTGGAATATACTAGCACATAAGAGCTAAAAATAGACAACACTATGTTTGAATTGGCATCTAAGCCTGCTACCACTTCACATATTAACCTTAATTAATGGAGTATTTTTGTCTTCACCGGCTAGTTGCCTCTTGAATTAATAGGCAGTAATATCTCAACTCATAGAATTACAGGACTCTAAACATGCTTTGAAGGAAATACCACTGCCTTTGTTTTATAGTCTATGCTAAACTGAAACTGTTGTTTGGGGGTGTGCATGGGGAGAGAAGGCAAACTGCTGTCAGAGAGAGCACCAGACGGTGCTTTAATCTGATCCAGTAAATATGATTATAAACCTATCAAATTATATTGCATAATCTAATAGCATAACATGGACAAAAGTCAAGAAAAAAAGAGTTTACATTTTTGACATGCAAATTATTTTGGCCTACAATAAAGAAATATTTCTGAGGCTGTCAAGACAATCAGGAGCAGAAGGCAGGAGATAGTTTGTTCTTCCATTATTTGGCTTCTTTTTCGCCTTGTATAACTTCCCAAGATTCAACAGGACTCTCATTTTCTCATTGACTGTTGAAGAAAATGGGGAGCAGCTTAATAGTAGTTTAGCAGAATTTTATAATGCATGGACAATGTAATTCATACCTAAGAAAGCACGTACTTTCTGGTCATCAGTCTGAAAAGTTCAGTTATGATTACTTGTGGGTCATGAGGTTGGACAGTTGTACAGTACACCGTGAAAAAACATTTTTATCTTTAATCCCTTAGTGAGATTTTTGTCTCTTTCTTAATGAAAACTCTTGTATTTATGCACTTATCTGCTTGTCTGTCTCAGACCACAGTTCAGTAAATTAAAATAAAACACTTAGACTGGTGTTTCCAGTTGGAATTTTTACAGGAATAATGACAGAAAGCTTAGTTATTGTTAGGAAGTACAGTGGCTCAGCAGCACAGGTCATTTGAGGATGCCGATGCAGAAACATGGGATTAAATCAAATTGATATTTCCCCTTAATATCCTATCAGAATAATCTTCTTATCCCATATCATTAAATCACATAAGAACTTAAGATGACAGCTAAACACAATTAGAATTTCCTAGAGGATATAGCAGGGCATCAGAGTATGGCTCTAAATACGTGTACAGGAATCATGTTCCTGTTCAAAAGGAATCTTTCCTCCAAGTGTCCTGCAGGGATTAAGCAGTTCATACTAGAAAGCCACTGGTCTAATTTTCCGCTGTGCAACCAGGAGACTTACTAGATAGTCTAGGACAATTCAAAGGCAGTACAGCTGAGGCCACAACACTGAAATATTATGGACATAACATACAAAATTTAAAACTGGGAAAGAGAGGTAATTTTCTAACGCAATTAAAACTGACTGACTTCATATAAAATGTGTGACTAAGGGAAGGGAGAGGAACTGCTTGGCTTTTTCAGCCTTCTCCTTTAAAAAGTGTGCATTACTCTTTACTGTATTTCCATTAGCCATTTTTGAAAGAAAGGGAATGAAGCCTTCTCTTATCCATTAAAATAAATAACATTATTATACCAGATAGGGTACAAAGTTCTGTTAAAAAGGACATCCTCAAGGACATTCATAGTCTTAACAAGGTAATTTCCGTGTTTAATTGCAAAAGTTGTTCAATTAGCAGTCAGGAATATGCCTAGGCCACCAGCAGCAGTGTAACAGATATTTTAGTGTTTTTGTTTCAAACTATGACTGTGGTTTTTTATACTAATGGCTTTGGACCAGGAACAATGGTGTTGCATTGCTTTCTCAATTTGCCAGTGTGCCACATATTGTATACGAACATCAATCTAATGAAATGAAAAGTACATATTTGCTTTGTGCGTCTTGGTGAAGATACGTATTTCATATTTTGAAACCTGGGAGAGTACTGATTCTTGTTATTATAATTTAGTTTTAATTCTGCTGATGGCTACCTTAATAAAAACTACAAAAATATTTTAAATTTTCCAAGCAATCTTCAATTACACGACATTATTTCCAGAGAAAAGTTAAGGACAAATAACTGAAGTAAAAAGCAGAAATTCCTCTATTGATTTTTCACAAGTTTAGGTTTATCACAATCTTAATCCCTTTGGTGTTCTGCTAACTTATTTCTAATCTCTCCTGCCACTTAGCTCTCCTTCTCTCTCAGGGTCAGATCCAATAAAAAACCTTGCATCTCTAAAGGATTTAGATAGTATGAAGGTCTCTAAGACCGAAACTTCAATCTAAAATCCCCCTTTACTCAGCTGTCACCTAATGATGGAGGCACACCATCTCTCTCTAGGTCTCACTGGAAAACTTCACAAGAAAACTCTATTTTATGCAGTGCTTACATATTTCAGAACCCACCATCTAATGAGGGTTCATTCAGTTTCCTCCTCAATCCCACTTCACGCAGGAGAATACCAAAGTATCTGGCAATATCTTAATTTGGGTGGTGGCAGAGGAGCAGAGAAGAGAGCAAGGAGGAATGAGCAGGCGTTAGAGGGTTTTGAGCTTTATTTAGAGATCCTGGGTTCTGTTCAGGATCCACAGCGGCATTTTATGCAATGCCTGTTTAAATGAATTTCTCAGTAAGTCCTCTCCTGATTTGAATTTAATCTGCTTTCAGTTTTCCCCCATCCTGGGGAAGCAGGGCTTTAACAATAGCTAAACAGAAATTATGGTAGCCTTGGACCTCATGAGAACAGTATTCATGGGCCAAAGTTTCCAGGAGTCTTTAATTGAGAATGTACCTACTTTTTATTTTTAAAATATTTGTTTCTGTTTTTTCACATTAAATTTCAAAAAGAAAAAGAAAAGGGAAGTGTTCTTACTTAAATTTGATTGCATCTGAGGCCTAGTCTACAGATCTACTTGATCTGCAGAGGTGGGTATTCACTACTGCTGGTGGTCCATACATGTGAACACAGCAGATTTAGCTAGCCAACAAAATGGTGCTGTGTAGGTACAGGAGGGAAGACGTGGGACACGTGAAATTGCGGGTTGCTGATTGAATAGTCTAGCCACAGAAATGTCCTCACTACTGAGATTTGGCAGGGACTTGGAGTCCCTATTGACCTCTGCCACCACTGATCCCGGACCACCCCAGGGTCCACACCTACCGTCTCTTATGGTGACAAAGCCTGCATTTCAAGCTTGTCTTTACAGTAGAAGCCTCTCTCCATAGTACACAGAGACTGTGCCATTAGGAGGTTACTCATACCCTCAAAGGCAGAAACCACTTTTCCTTCCCAGCCCTGAGTCAGGAGAGCGAGGATGAGATTTATTTATAATGAACCTCTCTCCCAGTGCGGCGCTGATGCTCATCCATCAAATACTCATGACAACTCGTTAGTGCTCTGTCCACCCAGAAGGTAAATTCATCCTCATCAGCAAGTGCTAAATGCCTGCCCCAGCCTAGTAGGTGTTGCCCAGACACTGTATCAGCTTCTGCTGCCTTTTCCTCTGGTTTATCAAGAGATGGCAGCAAAAAGCCATTTAACCTTTGATCTCAGCCCTTGGGGGCCTCTATCTGTCACAGAATCATGGCAGCCTCTACCCACCCACCCAACTCATCTCTGGGTTAACAGAGTCGCCTGTTGCACGCAACAATCAGCCCGGTGCTTTGTCTGTCATGGCGCTTCGGAGGGTGGTGGCAATGGTTGCCAGGACCAGGCACCCTTGGGCACATCCCACACAGAGCTGTAACCAGTGCTGGGCAGTGTTGACAAGGAGGTATCGATGGGACTTCCCCTGTGGCAGACAATGAAGCTCTGAAGGCGGTAACGGCCAGGCACTGGAAGAAGGGGACTCTTTCTGGAAATGAGCAGAGGCAAAACTAATGGATTGCCATACCCAAAAAAAAGGCACGTGAAGAATCAGTTCTTCTGGGGGTTGTAGACCTTGGCTTTGGGGTCACAGCAATGGGAATTCCCGTTTTAGAAAGCAATGCAAAATACTCAGACTGTGCATTGCTATCATGAAGCTATGTCCAAGGTGGGGGACATAGGAAGGAACTTTCTGATTCAGTGTGACAAGCTGACAATTCATTTGCTACAGTGACATTTGTGAGAGGGAAAAAATTGGTAGCATAACATGTCAATAAAGACAGCTAGAAAAAATACTTTAAAATTAGATACAATGGGAAATATAGCGCCTAGCTCTATTTCAAATATTTTTTTTTTTCTTGCTAAAGAAAGGAATAATTGACAAAATAATTGGACTTAAACTGGATTTTTAAAAAATTTGCAGTGGTCATTAGTGAATAGTAAGAGACCTCATTATTAAATGTTGCAGGATGCTTTCAGAAACTGGTTTCAGATAAAGAAGCTAGAGTCAGCTACACTTAAAGTCAAGGCAAGCTCTGCGGGTTTCAGTGTCACTACTTACTCTTAAATGTCACGGAGGAGCTGTCAACGGGTATGAAAAGGCACCCAGCTGCTTAAGCCATACAGGTACTCAAGCCTCTTTCAGTTGGAGATAGAGAAAGAGTAAAATATATATGGAGGGAACCTTGGGGTTCTAGAGTATGCACATAGCAATGTACATGAGATGGATGCACCTTATTTAAATCTTCCTGTTGCTCTGTTGCACTGTAATTGCATTTTAACCAAAATGGGCCAAATTGCATTTTCGTGCTCAGGAATGTGAATGGCAAATATTTTTGCTGACAAGATGGAGTCCCTCCATAGCAGACAGTTGCAGTTTACCTGAGATTAGAATTTGGTCTCAGGAGAAATAGCAAGCAACAGCAAAATGAAATCTTTTGTTGCTATCAAGTCTTATGTGGAAGCCTTATGTTGTGATTAATAGTTTTATCAAATGTTCATGTTGTCATTTTCTGTTATGCTATAAAGAATTATTCTGGATCAATAAAACTCAATATAATATAATCAAAGATTTGTTTCTAAATTAGTGGAATTGTCATTTGTCAAAAGTAATAAATTATGAAATGTGATTCAGTTTCCTTGATTGTTTTTGACTTCTTATATTTTCTCTTACTTATTAATTTCTTAAATCAGCTCTAATATCAATCAACAAGGTTAGATTGAGAAGATCTAACGAAAAAACAAATCAGATTAGTCACTAGAGAGGTGAATAAACATACCAAAGAAAGAATAGACGCCATAAGAGGATTGTTTCCTGAGGTATGTCTGACATTTAGAGAAAATTACATTATCCTTTTTATTTAATAAATGACAGAAATTTCTCTCTTCCTGCCTGGTTGCTAAAAATCTAACAGACGTCTGTAGAAGACATATGTGTGAGCTCTGCTTCTTTGGGTCAGTCTCTGTGTTTATCTCAGAGCATCCACCAATGACACATTTAACTAGTTGCAGCAGTCTTAAATGCTTTATGTCATGACATCACTAATGAAATCATCTCTGGAGTAAATATAAGCTTGGCATCCTAGAAAATTATCTTCAGATCTCAAATGACTGACCTCATAGGGATT
This sequence comes from Limnodromus scolopaceus, assembly GCA_028565335.1. Classification (NCBI taxonomy): domain Eukaryota; kingdom Metazoa; phylum Chordata; class Aves; order Charadriiformes; family Scolopacidae; genus Limnodromus; species Limnodromus scolopaceus. The sequence goes on from JAOXNO010000001.1 coordinate 28,662,803, forward strand.
TGGTCATCAACGGATTTCTAAGGCTTACAGTGACAACAAATATAAGCATTAAAATAAATCATTTTGTGAAAAAGACGTCACAGGAAAATTAGCTTTCCTTCCCACCCTTTGCCAGGCTGGGTTTATTACAGCACTCACCATGGAATGGCAACCAGCTGAATGATGCTAAATCACTGCATTAAAATTCTAGCCGCCATGCCACAATCCTACTATCTGTGCACAGAGACTGTATAAAATCTCTCTCTCATCATCCAGATGCCCCTCAATTGAAATGCAGTGGATAGCTATTAATAGGTCAACTTCACCTAGTAAAATTATGCACATCGTTGAAGGATACTGGTGCATAGCATTTAGCAGCTTATATATAATTTCAAAATTTACCAGACAAATTAAAAAAAATAATTAGTAATTCGAGTTATATTGCTGGTACAATATTACAGAATGACAGAAAATAAGTGTGTAAGGTGATCCCTAGGCTATAATCCTGGCAGTGCAGAACCTCCCTGTCTTTGTCCCCCGGAGTTCCAGTGAGTTTTCCCAAAAGTCAGTTTCCTTTACATAGGACTTTCTCCACGCTTAAATGCTATGCAACAACACAAACCTGTGTGTGTGAAATATGGGTCGACTTAGTCATTGCAAGGTAGCATGCAACTTTAAAGATTACTTTTTTGGTGTTATGTTTTTCAGAATAACAGTTTGAAAGATCATATCTATAGTTTAGGCTGCCATGGTTCCAGTACTGAGAACCTGTATTGAAGAGAGTCAGCTGAGGACATTGCTATGGGTAGAGCACTTCATTCTTCTCTCAAACAGCTATCATCTTTCTCTACTGCTGTAGAGCTCTAACTGCAAAGTAGATTTAGTGACTGTACTTATATGTGCAAAGCTGCCATATCAAGTGTCATTTCGAATTCAAACCATTCAGCAACTGCCATTATGCTTGCAAATACATCTCTCTTAAAAAATGTGATGTAATGGTGATTCATAGGAAAGTTAGGTGTTAGTTCTTGTGATAAAAATTCAGGTACAGAAAATTTTTGGTTTTAGTAAGATGGGAAGCCCTAAAGTTTAATGAAAATACTGTTAATTTCGTTTGTATATGTTTAGGTTTCTATGTGTTCTATGTGACTTCAGAAATTGTGAAATATATCACATGGATGGCAAAACCTGAGAGGAAGTTTCCACATGTGTACATAATTATATAGTTCATACTGTACTATTAATACTAAATCAAGAGCAAATACTTGAATAGCTAATCATATTGGAACATGTACTGTGCTTGCCGATGTGGTAAATACAGAGTATCACCAGTGCAGACACGATTCTGTGAACACTACTGCAGCTCCCAGCTTCTCCCTCATCTGCCACAGAACACAAACCAGGACTGATAAGAGGCTTCACTTGAGTTTCCCAACTCAGACTTGCATCTGTCTCTGAAGTCCGGTTTATTTCTGTGTCCCTGTGGATGTGTTGTGCAATTCTCACTGGAGTTTTGCCAAATTGGAAAATACAGCAGCAGATTATTTTTTTTTATCACATGACTGGGCCTTGAGGGGTCCTTTCTTTTCCAAGAATAGCAGCAGCTCCCATCAGATATGTCTTCTGCAGTTTTCTCCCTTGCTGAAGAGATTGGACTCCCGGTGGTCTGGAGTGGAGTGTGCATCAGCTGCCAGCTTTTTGTGTGTTTTGTTGAGGGAGAAGATAATATCCAGTCTTCCAGCTGAGATCTTGCTGTCAGACAGAAAAGGATTCAGGATCCTTAAGTTAGAAAAGGAAAATAAAATTATCTTAAGCTGCTTGAAACATTCCATGTTCCAAATACTTAATGCTTGAAGACTGGTGGTTTTGGGTTTTTTTGGTGTTTTTGGCAGTGTTAGGTTTATGGATGGACTCAATGATCTAAATGGTCCCTTCCAACCTACACGATTCTATGATTCTTTGACTGGGACCTTGGTGTGTTCTCATGCACTTTGAAACTATGTCAAGAGGTAGAGCTGAGAGCACTTTCTTATGCCCTTAGATGCTTCTATAAACAAGTGGGTAAAAGTCATTCCTTTGAGATGTGGACCTGAAAGCCCTCAAGCAAAGAAAGCAACTGAAAATAAAATTTCCTGGCAGAAGAATCCCAAAGATGAAAGCAGATGGTAGGAGACTGCCTCTTCCCTGTGACATAATCTCACATGTAATTATTTCTTATTTGTTGGTAGTCTCCCAGAAGTTGTCTATGGAGATTGTAGCTGATCTTTATGGTAGTATCTAAAGCCCAGTGTGCTCAGTGGCCCACTCTCTACAATGTTGCCTGCAGGATGTATGGGGCCACAGGAGCCCACACAAAGGTCATCCAATCAAGTCTGCTCGCATTCCAGCTGTTTTTGCAACAGGCAATGTTTGGGCCCCTTTTAGTAAGAATCCTAATGCCACAAAGTCCATTGGCTTAGCTTTGGCACCAAAACATTGCTTCTGGGATGATGACTGTGCGGTTTGGAGGGTGAATGGTTGCAGTGGGTTAACCTTGGCTGGCTGCCAGACACCTACCCAGCTGCTCTCTCTCGCTCCTCCTCCTCAGTCAGATGGGGCAGAAAATAAGTTAAAAACTTGTGGGTTCGGGTATGGACAAGGAGATTACTCACCAATTACTATCATGGGCAAAAAAGACTCAGCTTGGTGAAGATTAATTTAATTTATTGCCAATTAACGACAGAGTAGAATAGTGAAAAAGGGGAAAAAAAACCCTAAAAATACCTTCCCTCTATCCCCTTCTTCCCAGGCTCCACTTCATTCTCACCTCTTCTACATTCTCCTCCCTACCTGAGCAGAACAGGGAGGATGGGGAATGGGCATTTTGTTCAGTTCATAACACTTAATCTGTCATGCTCCTTCCTCCTCATGCTGTTCAGTTCCAGAGTGGGATCCCTCCCGTGGGATACAGTCCATCACAAACTGCTCCAGCATGGGTCCTTCCCACAGGCTACAGTTCTTACAAAAGCACTCCAGCATAGGTCCTCTCCATGATGTACTTCAGGAACAGGTTGCTCCAGCGTGGGTCACCCAGGGACTGCAGCTCCTTCCAGGACCATGCTCTGATATGGGCTTTCCTCCACAGGCTGCAACTTCCTTCAGGGCATGTCCACCTGCTCCACCTCCTTGACTCCTTCACTGACTTGTGTCCAGTTCTGGGCTTCCCGATTCAAGAAGGACAGGCAACTGCTGGAGAGGATACAGCACAGGGCTACAAAGATGATTAGGGGCCTGGAGAATCTCCCTTACAAGGAAAGGCTGAGGGACTCGGGTCTTTTTAATCTAGAGAAGAGAAGACTGAGGGGGGATCTGATCAATGCTTATAAATACTTATAGGGTGGGTGTCAAGAGGACGGGGCCAGTCTTTTTTCAGTGGTGCCCAGGGACAGGACAAAAGGAAATGGGCACAAACCTGAATATAAAAAGTTTCACCTAAACATGAGGAGGAACTGCTTTACTTTGAGGGTGGCAGAGCACTGGAACAGGCTGCCCAGGGAGGTGGTGGAGTCTCCTTCTCTAGAGGCATTTAAAACCCACCTGGACACGTTCCTGGGCAACCTGCTCTAGGTGGACCTGCTTTGGTGGGGGAATTGAACTAGATGATCTCCGGAGGTCCCTTCCAACCCCATGTAATTCTGTGATTCTGTGACCTGGGTGTCTGCAGGGCTGTTTCACATTTTTTTCATTCCCCTCTCAGCTACTGTGTGGCATTTTTATCCTTTCTTAAATATGTTATCAAAGAGGTGCTACCAATTTCACCAATTGGTTCAGCTTTGGCCAGTGGTGGGTCTGTCTTGGAACTGGCTGAAATTGTCTGTATCTGACATGGGGGTAGCTGCTGATCTCTTCTTAAAGAAGCCACCCCTGCAGCTCTCCCCCGCTGCCAAAGCTTTGCCATATAAACCTAATACATTGGCAGACACACTACAGGTGCATGACTGGGTCCTTGCTTAGGAACAGCCAAGGATCAAGCTCACTCTTACAACATGCCACTCTTCTTGCCTGAACCCTCTCCTGAGAGCTCTCCCTTTCACAAAAGTCCAGGGTCTTCTTCACGTGTGTATACAGGTTCTCCTATGTCTTACTCCATTTCTCTTTCCTGTACCATCAGTTTGCTTCTTTCTTCAGAAAGTCTCCAAGCCACAGAGTTTTCAATCTGAGGAAATATTCTGGGAAAGCATCACCATCACGTGGCTGCTCTCTTCTGATGCATTTCTCTAAGCATCTCAGTTGCTGTAGGGGATTTTGGAATAGACATACTTTGAAACCAACAAGCTTTCTATTGTTCCTCAGTTAGAAAGGGCCTTTTTGCTACAAAAATCTGTAGGTCTGTTTTATCTGATCTATTTTTCCCTTCAGCTCACAGAGATACACATGATGTAATTTTAGGCTTGCTAGCTTGGATGCCGCTAGCCGTATAGATGTAATATCAGTGTATCTCAAAGAACTGGTTAAATTTTTGAGTGGCTGACCCAGGGTGAGCTGTTTCCTACTGTGCTTACAATGTTTGCTCTCTTGTTATCAGTCATCAGCTTGCACATGTCTGTGTGAGCTGCTGTCTGTTGAGAGTTAACCAACCTAACCATGTTTTTCAGATCCTGCATTTTCTAAATCAACTGTTCTCTTCAACCTTCAGCTCCTTGCAGGGTGAAAACAGGCTTTATCTTGGAGGTAGGATGCTTACCCTACAGTCTGATATTTCCAGCTGTTAATAGTTTTTAATATCAGCCTGTGATAGCTCTGCCTTGCCTTCTTAGTGCAAGATGAATGAGGCAGAAAACAGGAAAAGAGTTAAATGACTTTAGGGAACAGCACTTGAGCTCAAATTGGCACTCACAAACAACATAGTGGCATATGCTGAATTATAATATCTCTTTAAGATTAAACTAATCCAATTTCTTTATTATTGGAAGGTATATATTCGGGAACAATATTTCAAGAGAATAACCCAAATTATTCCCAATTTGTATTGAAGAAGCTATCCTAGCAGAAGTTATTGGAAAAATCAATTGTGCTAAAGTTTGTATTTCTTTAACAATCTGTACACAATTTATTAGAAAATATATATTTTAAACCCTGAAGCTGCCACCATTTTTTTTTTCATTTTTCCAATCCTTATTTACAGCATAAAAAATTTACTTTCAGAATTCAAGGAAAACTACACATGAATTGAAAACAGAAGATTATGTCTTTACAAGTGTAAGTGCTGCAGGTTCTTCAAAATAAAAGATTCTATATGAGATTTTGGGAAGGGAATTTTTGTTTCTTTAAATGGATCAGTGTTAAAACTGCACTAGAGGCAAAAGGCAGTTTTCAATATTGGTTTTTCTTAGTGAATAAAGAGTGAATTATGTACCAGAGAGACCTTACAAAATACTTCATGCTCTTCCTTTATGTCATCAAAAACTTGTCAGCCTGGAAAAGAAAGCTGAGATTATATCAAAAGTGAAACACGAACACTCCTACTGTGTATGAACGAAAGCGAATTAATGAGATAAAAATTGACAAAAGATAGAATAGCTCTTAGTTTCTGTTTCTATTTACATCTACGTATCACTGAAGCCCCGTTTTGAGGATTTAAATGAGAATTTGAATGATGCATTTTCTTGAAGAAGTTATGGAATAAGTGTAACCCTCAGTGAAACATTTTAAGGAAGATTAACTTTTTGTTGATCTGACAGACTTGACTTTGTTCTCAGAGGGAGTCATTTATAAAATTGCTGTTGTACTGAATGGTTGAGTGAAAGAGTGATGGAATATGAAAGATGACCTTCTCCTTTTTCTTTCCCCCCTTTCTTTTATTCTGCACCACCTTTTGTTCAAGATGTTTTCTCATTTCTCTGAGAGAGTGTTGGGGTTAACCTGGCAGGGGCTGGCTGTCCAGGTCACTCTTGAAAGGGTTTGTGAGCACTGTGAGGGAGGCAGAACCCCCTTCAATTGGGCAAAACCAAAACCCTAACCACTTTGGACAGAAGCACAGCTCTCCTTGTGTTGAAGTAGGACAAAGCTGTCCAGGTCACTTGACCCAGTGATTTTTCTTCCTGGCCTACTTCAAAATATGCTGAAACCAGTTATTTGCAAGGATTCATTACCTGGGCCCTGGGATGCAAACTTAACACAATCTGTGTGCAAAACAAAGAGAAACCGCACCAGCTGTGACCTTTCAAAGACACTATTTTCTTTTTCCTCCCCTTCCTCACCCCTGGCAAATTTTGCCTTTGGATCAACAGGGTTTGAATGTCAGATGAGAAGAAAACCCTGATACCCCACTGGGAACATTAACTAGTTAAAATGTAGGGGGCAAAGGGTAGTGATAACTTGAAAAAAGTAGAATAATTTGACAGTGGAGAGATTATGCTGTCTGTGTTGCAAGGCCTAGGTTGGTGCAGCAGAGCTCTGTAGCCTTGGCTTGGTTTTACTGAGAAAATTACCTTGAAGGTGTGAGCTAAACTGTGCAAGGTAAGGGAAGAAACGCACTGAAGTAAAATTTTTGATATTGCACTAGTTATCAGGAAGGGAGTCAATGGGGAAAACAGTGCTTTAAAGTGTATAACATCCCAGGAATAAAGCAGAAAATTAGATGAAAACTCAGCAACCCTGATGCTCAGCCCGTTTGAAGGAGCAATGGAGACCAGCCCTATCTGATGTGACTGATGACTGGCTGGCCAGCGAAGACGTATTGAATGTCTCATTAAGGTTGGTGAGAATATTAATGCCTTGTTCGGTAACTCATTAATCCTAGATATATATCATGTGTATTAGCCAATAAATAATTGCATTGTACTCTTAAATCAGCTGTATTCTGCTTGAAAAGTCTCCTCACACAAAGTAAAAAGTGACTAATAGAAGTGCCCAGCGAGGGAGGTTTATGCCGTTTTCCCCAGAGGTTGGTGCTATTCCCCCAGCTGAAGCCCGTCCCTGATCCTGTCACTTTGGAGCTATAACAGGGATTATAACACTCCCTTTCCTTTTATGTCTGAGAGATGCTCTGCCTCTTGCTGCAATTGTCCTCTCCTGTGATTGCCTGCAGAGTTTTTTTCCCTAGTATTTCTCCAAAAACTTGTACCAGGTGGGAAATGCTGTTCTCCGTTGAAATCTTTGGGCTCTGCAGACAAAAGTTCCTTAAAAAGTTGTGAGGAAAGGACATGTCTGAAAGTCAAAGTTGGTTGGAAAAGAGCTGGATGTGAATGGAAGAAATATGGAGACGGTTCTATTCTCTGACAAAAAAGTTACATTCATTTCTAAATATGTTTATTTGGTGCAGCTGGGCTCAAATTGCTCACAGGAACCACCTGTGACCAACTAATTGTCCCTCAGTAACAACTATCCAGCAGTACTTATTTTTAAATGCAAAGTATTCTAAATATGCATGTTATACATATGCTTTAAGTTGCACTAATTTCAATTAATTACATGGAGCATTGTAAAAATTACTATCTATCTTTCCATGCATCCAAGAAATTATAGTATATGGCAGATTAGATATATAAAGGCATTCCTGTCATATATATAATATATCCAAGAAATTACCCAGATGGGTTATGGGAGAAAACCAGGCCCAAGAAAAGAAAACAATGACATGGGCAAAGCTGTAATAGTTACTTTCTCACATTTCAGTTCTGTGTACAGAGAACTGATGTTAGTGCTTTTCTGCAGCTGCTTCAGGAAAAAAAGTGAAGCTTTCTTAGATGTGATGACCCATGTTTTGCTCTTAATTACACCACTGCTAAAATTCAGTACCTCCATCAGTTTCAATTACTTGTTGTTTGCTTTAGGTCTTGAGAACAAAAGGAGCAATTTTTCACAATTCACATTTTCTCAAACTTCTGCTTGCCCCTCACTACTCCGAAAAAGCATAGACAAATTGTTGCTGTATGAAAGAGGCTAAACATTTTAAAAAATAGAAAACAATTCATTTTTTTAGAATGTACAAATCAATTTCATAGAGACCAAAGGATTTTTCCTTAAAGTGTACATATTCCCCTTTCATAAAGTAACTTTAAGTCCAAGTGAGGGACACAAGTTCCCTGTAAAACATAAGGAGCAAGTTAGGTGCCTAATAAGGAGTTTCATAAAGTGATGCTGAGCATGGAGCCTGTTCCAGTAGCTGATAGAGCGAGTCAAGTAAAGGATAGAGGAATTAAGTACCTAATGAATTCCTTAAGGGAAAAGCGAAATCCAGTAGCCTATGTGGGTCGTCAGCTGGACCAGAGGAAAATTGTTTTGAGGACAACAGTCGGATTTGGAGCGATGTCTCTAGTGTATGTTTCCTACATACTTGTTGTTGCAGTAGTGTGTCTAATAGCTGCTGTCACGGGCAGCAGATCCTAAGGCTCTGTCCTTCCACTGGATTCATATTTTGAATACTTGGAAAACAAGTAATGTAGTGAGCCATGTGGGTAAGTCTGGTGGGAAATATGTTGTCTGTGAATCCCACCACAGTGTGTGTGTAATCTAGGGCTCTGAACAACTCAACAGCATCAGAATTTTTTGTGTTCTTTACAGGAAATAATTATCCCTGCAGCCTTTTTAGAAGCTGGAAGTTCCATGCGCCCAGGTCGTCTATTAGATCCAACTCATATTAAACTGTTGTTCTGGAGGAGGAAGCACTCGACACTGTTTCTCTCTCAAAGAAAATTAGCTTGGAGAGTAAACATCTTAATTTTACTTGGAAATAAATTACATAGAATTGTTACCTTAATTACCTCTATCATTATTTCCAAAATTAAGAACTAAATAAAATGTTTTCTCTATAATAGAATTAAATTTCCTTGAGGATTAATCTTTTCCATTTTCAAAGAAAACCCTCTTGATATAAGTACTTTATATAAAGTACAGTATGTAAATACTTTCCTCAATGACTTTTTTATTTCTCTGAAAGAGCTGCCAGGATTGTCAGTCCTTGAGCACAGTGAAATCCTCTTTTCTTTTCCCTGATGGAAAATGACTCAGTGCAATTTGTTTTACCTCCGTATTTCTGAAGTTTTGATGGACCAGGCACAATAAGAATAATGCTTTTACGTTAGAGTTTTGCTTATTATGATTATCTGATCAGATCTTAGCAATACTGGTAAGGAAAAGTTTAGAAAAATCTCACCGGACAATGGAAAAGATACAAATATCTATTCCTACAGCAGAAGAGCTTCCCTGGGGAATATATGATGAACTCTCAGCCATGAGCTCACTAGAGCCAGGAATAATAATAAGACCATTGGAAAAAAAACAACAAACAAACTCTTTTATTGGAAAGAGAAACTGCTGGAGTTACTAGGTTATCACTAATGTAGAAGAGGATTACAGCTCAGCATCAGAGACCTGGGTGCCCTTGCATCATATACGCAAACAAAACTCCTAGGAAGGGCAGAGCAAATGAGATGCTGCACTGTCAGCCTGAAGTAGGAGTTGTGAAGACAGGCACAGACAGACCAGAGAGACGCTACTGAGGAGCCTCCTGGAGAGCTCTGTGTCCTGGAGCATGAGAGGTCTCAGGCTGAGCTACATATTCTTACAGCTAAGGAAAGTTCTGTCTCTTCTGCACACAGATCTGGCTCCAAATCACTCAGTAAAACACTGCATATTTCAGGAATGACCTCAGCATAGCACATTCCTTTTCATTTTTTGTTTGAAACTGGTAACAGTGGAAGGCTTAGATTTATCTTATGGAGACAGTTTACATAATAGGTCAGTGACTTCCTACAAAGAGCTAATAGATGCATTGTTTTACACATTTACCATGCACAGAAATAATTTGGGTTTTTTCTACCAAAATAGGAGTAGGCTCCTGACATGTTACAGGGAATTACAAAAAAAGAATATTATATTTAAAGAAATTATGATTTGAAGCCTGAAAAAGAAGACAGTGTATTAATTTGGGTTATTAAATGTAGAAATTGTTAACAGTCATGTACCAGAATGAAAAGGTTCTTTATGACATATTCTTATTTATTTATTTATTTATTTATTTCAAAACTACTTTTTTTTTCCCCAAGATATCAGCTTTGCCAGTGTATTTTCAGGTCAAACAAAAACTGGTTGCCACAATAGAATAAATCTTTGACCTATGATGAAGATTTTGGAACCTTCTCTCTCATAAAATTAAAGAATATTCTTTATGCAACTATTGCGCAACAGTTTTATGGTTAAAACAAAATTAACAAATACTGATTTAAAAATAAAACAAATTAAAATTTTAACTTGAGATATTGTCACAAAGTCATTCAAAGTCCAAGAAAGTAATTTCTTTTATTCTTATTTGTTGGGATTCAGTGCTTTTTTCGGGATAACCTGTGTATATATCGTGCCTTAAGACTTACCCTGCCTATGATTAAAAATACAAAGTTGTCTAAATGTATGATTTATATGTTTACCGCATAACTCTTTAGTTGTCCTCTGCCCATCAGAAATACAGTTGGGAAGTCAATTATGCTATTCGGTATTTGTGTATCACTCTTTTGTCTGCAAAACCGTAAAGATGTAATAATATTTCTGTGCTATTCCAAGAGCCTGACTAGCCCTCTGGCACCACAGGGAAAGCCCTCTGTAGTACACCTCTGCAACACTACAGAGAAGGGAAAGAAAACCCACAGACATTGTTACTTCATTGCAATCTGACCAGGGTTCCCCTTTTGGCACTTCATGTGGTCTGCAGGTAGATCATACAGTCTATGCCTTTTCCAGCTCCAGAAAAGTAGACTTAAACTATAGCTTTTCATTGCTTACATCGTTATGGAGAGATGTGTGACAGTAGTGAGCATATGATTTGGGAATCAGCAAAAGAAGGAACGGATAAGATTGATTTTCAAAAGGCAATCTGTCTGAGACCTCAGAGACAAACACATTGGTTTCCCCAAAGTCTGACCTCTGTGAAATGTTAAAATAAAAACGTTGGAAAGGACAGGAGCATAAATGCTCTTCTGATCTTAGGCTGTATAGTCAAGATCCAGGCCATCTGCTGGGGGCCTTAAATCTATCACTTTCATTGTTTTACATTAAAAAAAAAATAATTCAAAGAGCTCTGAATTTTTCAACTATCATTGTAACGATGGATATTAAAAATCTGTTTTATTTTATGTTGTTGAAAAGCTACTTGATAGTAAGTAACGGCCAACTGGTGAGGCCTTGTATACTAATGAGAGATAGGGAATGTCCAGTACTTGAGACAGTGAGCTACACTTTAACTGTTGATTGGTAAATATTAGATTTGGCCATATTTGTACCCTTTCTCTGCAATGCATTGCATTGCTTCAGGACATCACTGAGTCAATGTCATTTGACAATTTTCAGTTTCAAACCCACCAATATTTGAATCTATTTGCTAGCACATGCTTTGATCTGCCTTATATTAATTCAGGAGAATGACGAAGCATTCATGCATGGTAACTGCCCATTTAAATGTTACTATAAATTAGAATGCCACCGAGAAGAATTTTTTATGGCAGTTCTCAAGACGATGCTAGGTTCAAAAGATCAATGCATACAGGACATCAACTTACTAGCTTTAATTGTAATAGTTTTGTGGTAATATCCAAATAATTATACATTATTGCTTCGTTACCTGTAGCTTAATACAGTAAAGGACTTTAAAGCCCACTTATTAGCAGCTTCAGTGTCTACTGTTTAATACCTGGAGCAGAAACCTAACTCAGGTTCCCTCCTGCAGGGACACAGAGAGGAAGCAACCTTGTTATCCAATCTGAAAGACCACATATGTCTAGGATCTTTCCAGTAGGAGACACAAAGCTCTGGGGGAATGACTACAACTGTCTATTTTATGGCATCTGATGACCTCTGTCCACATATAGGCCTTGAGCATCCTTTTTCTGAAATGTGGGTCACTATTCATAGTTAAAAGGAATTTCTGGTTCTAGTTCTTTTGGCATAGGAGGTGTTACTCTCTTGCTTGGAAGAACCTAGAGGTCTTTTTAACAGAATGTAAGCAAATGTGTGTTTTATAAGAAGCCTGATCTCACTGGCGTGTAATAAGTGTGTTCCAATAATACTGATAAGAATTCTGGTCTCAGGCATTGAATAGGGGCAGTTGGGGCAAGCAGAGTCATATGAAGTTCAATAACAGTGATTGGATTTATAAATCACAATCTGGGACTTGGGTGCTCTGATTCCACCTGATCTTGTCTGAAGGCCAAAGTTCCTTACTGAATCTTTAGCCTGTAATCTGTAAAAGTAACGTTTCAACGTCTTCTACTAAAGTAGTATTCCTATTTCAGAAGTAAATTTGTGATTAACATGAATTCTGATTCTGTTTAATCAAATATTAAATATTTCAAAAATACCTTAGTTAAATTTGACAGTCCTTTGAAGAATTATATTTAAGATGCTCCTGTATCTTTTACTGCAGTTTCCTTTGATTTTTGTTTCCCAGTTAGAGTTTCAAATTACTTAAAATAAATGCAGGTCAGAAATTTGCTAAGCTGTCATTATATTACAGCATTGATTGCTGATGATAATCTCACTGGTTTTAGAGTGATTTCTAATTCATGCAGTGTCTAAGTCTGTTTTGATTAGATGCTTTAGGACAATACAGGATAAAGGAGAAAACTAAATACAGAATGACAGCTTAAAAACTACAGTTCTGTTAAATGCAGGTCCACCAAAATGAGCATCACTTTTTCATGTTGCAATTACTCTTTGCTGTGTTTTGGAGTCTTCATTCAGTAAAACCTTGTTGAAGAATTGTGAAAGGTTTGACAGATGAGTTGCTGAGGTAATTACTTAGTTCCTTTCCATCTCGCTAGCTTTTTGTCTGATAAATGAAGGCTTAAATTCTGATTTCTAGAATTCTAATCTCAGTAGCACAATCAATTACAGTAAAATGCCAATATATATTTTTTCCTGAGTCTGGCCAATTTAAGACTCCTTCCTTCCAGTTGTTTATTGTTTAGGTCAAGGGACAGCACATGTATGATAAATTTATCCAGTCACAGACAAAAAGGAAATGGAACTTTAAGTGACAGGTGCATTTTTAGCTGATGCTGTTACCATCTACCAAACAATACCTTAATTCTCTTTTTAAGCAACAGCTAAGTATAAAATGAAAACGAAGAGGGCAAATTATTGCTTTGTATAAATATCTCACAAACAACAATAAGGAGAGAGAAGAGCCTGTTCCATGAGAGAAAGCTAATGGACATTGTTGCCACAAGAACATGTATTTTTAGAGATGAAAAAATAAAATAAAATAAAATCCAAGAAGTTAAAATAATGAGATGAGTGAATATTTTTCAGTGGAGGTAGGGAGTCAAAAGACCTAGAATCAAAACTGATATATTTGGAAAAAGTAGTACATGATATTGTCACTTGCACTAGTGGAAGGCTTGTTTGTACTTGCTTATCTAGACTTTTGTCTTATACTGTTTCTGTAGAAACATGTTCCTATAAATAAAGGCTCTGAGGCCAAATTTTTTGTGCTATATGCTACAGCTGAGTGTGAAAGTTCAGGCAATTCATGCAGATGATCTGACTTTTACATTCAGAATTGGATCTAGTTTTACTTTTTACTGATTTGTTCTCGAGCATAAACAAGCCAGGGAAAACAACTTCGGAGCTGAAGTCAAACACACACAGAGGTTTAAATTCAAAGGTTTTCAGTAGCAAGCAAAATTGAAAATTGTTGGTCTAGTAAGATGGTATAATCCAGGAAATAACACCAAAATTTCCTTCATATTTCTTATATTTTGATATACTAACTGAACCACTCTAAATTGCCAGGTATCAATGATATTAATCAAAATTGGAGTTTGCTGTAAATTAAGCCAATAGATAGGACTGTCATTCACACTTCATATATATCTGCTACTAAGCAACTTATAGATGTCTATGCAGGTAAAGAAGTATTGACCAAGTGTAATACAAGAAAAGGCAACAGGCTGAAAAGAAGTCAGAGGATGACATCTTTTTCAAAATGTTTTGCATTTTTACTTTCCTTACTTTATGGTATTTTGTTGGAGAACTGAAGGCATTAATTCTGAAAGGGAGTTTAGAGACTTGTATCCTGTAAACAATTTTGAAAATGTAATTTTTGTTGTGAAAAAATGCTTTCTGGAGAAAACAAAAAGATTCAAGGAGAAATGGTGGGTCAGTGGCACCTTCAAAGCGATGGACCAAGGAGAAACGTTTCTGTCAAGGCAACAGAATAACTAGTTGATTTCTTTCAAGTAGGTGTCTGCCTCAGGATACCTGATGCAACTTGTATCAAGTTTCATCCATAGCTTTTTTTATTATTTGTTACGGTTTAAATGTTCAACAGAGTCCTCATGTATCTGCCCTTGTTCCAAAGCTCTCTGTGGGGATTTCTCTCGCTATCCCCAGGTTTGCTGAGATGGGCACGGGGGAACTGGGACTAAGTAAAAGGAGGGAGCACTGGAGAAAGTTACAAGGTCCTTTACAAGCAATGAGCATTTTTGCTTTCCAGCATATAACGACTAAATGTTATCATCTTCTTAATATTGTTTTAGTAACAAATGACCTACACTTTTTTCTTTTTTTTATTTTGCACAGTAGTGTTCTGTAAAACTATTATATTACATGCCTGTGTGTCTGCCCTGCAGAATTTTCTCTTGAGGTCTCAGTCTGCTATAGAGCTTTAGAGCTGCCACTGATTTCAAGAAACTAACCTACCACCAGTGCTGGAACTGCTGGCCGTATGCCTCACATGGATGAGGGGATGATACAGACACTTGAATGGATACTCTATTTTTCTCATCTCTTAGCCAGCTGATGCCTTGCTTTTACATGCTTTTGTGTCCCACTACATAGAGAGCTCTTGTGTTAATCAGGGAAATACGTTCAGCTCTGTTGGTAATAGCTGGATAACAAAACTACCTGAAGGAACGCAGTGTTGAAGAGATGAGCTGGATTTACCTAACTGGCTTTATTTCAGGCATTCTTTCAAAAAGCATACCTGCGAGACTCAAACATTGACCATCTGTAACCCATGAATATTTATTCCTGATTTTTTTAAAGTTCTTACTGAACAATTATTTTCTTCTTCTGCAAGAAGGAAAATGCCCCATGTTTACATGTCATCTTTTTGTTAACAATTTAATTATTTCACTACCTTCAGTTCAGCTGTTGGGTTTTTTTACAAAGGATTTTCTAGGGTTAAAATTGTGCAATATTTGTAGTCTAGATTAACATATACACTTAGTAAGTAATCTTAAATATTAAAATTATTATTATATCTCGCTTAAGGACTCCCACTGTGTATGTATGACTTTTTTTTAATTATCAATTTTTTCTTCTCTTTCAAATTCCTTATTGATTGAAGAAAGTCTTAGAAGAAAGGTGACAACCAAAGTAAGCATAGTTGCTCAGAATTAATATAATAATATAATTTCTTTAATGGTCCACATTTGAACTATGAATACTTTGGTTTAAAAAATCCATTTAGCTTAGCCCTTGAGATTACTGAACAATTTTCTCTTGCAGAAGCGGCTTATACTAGAGTCTGAAATAAACAAAAGAGGAGTGTAGGTGTGTTCCATCACATACTGTGGGCCACAGTGGGTCAAATTCATTGCCTACCTTTAAATGACTTTTATTGAAGGATGAAGAGAGTTTGATTTATATGTATTAAAATATTATTCTTCTCCTCATACTGGTAAGCACTGCTAAAAGTGGTTTTTGATTTTCCATACAGGCTGCCAAGCACTGGAGAGATTTTTCTCAAATGAGTAGGATTTTTTTGTTCTTGTTGCTGAAAGATGAATTGGAAAAGTGCATCTGCTTCTGTCCTTTTCTACCTGTTCCTGCACTCATCTGGCAGAGGGCAGGATTCAGGATGCTGTCAGACAAGGATTATAGAAGAGCAGCACCAACCCATGTTCAATGAGGGGCTCAAGCACCAACACCAAACTCACCGAAAATATGTTTTCCAAGTGGGCTGGGTAGTTTCCTTCCTTTGAGGAAGTGGAGAAGGGATTCCTGGACCAAGTGAATGCACCAAGGTAGTCGTTACATCGCCAGTATTACTGGCATCTGACACAGTGATGTCATCCAGTATTTCCAAAGGAGCCACTCTGGCTGCTTGTAAGATAAGCTGAAACTAAAATGAATTAAGAGAGATGTGGTCACTTCTAAAGTCCTCCAGTCAGTCATCTTCATCTAAATCAGGTGTCTATTCATCCTGAGTCTAGAATTCTCAAATGTGTAGAAAAAGTCAGTCTTAACGGGTGGTACTGCAGGTTCCTTGGCAATGAGTATTAAAGAGGTGGACTGGTAGAAGGCAGTGAATATCTCCACTAAAACAGGAGAGGGGAAAAGTCTGACGTGGAAACAATTCTTGCTGTATATATAACAATAAACATTAAGATGGTTCATGTGATACGCTGTAACTAACCATACTGTAAGCAATCAGTATGCAGAAAACCTTTGAAATGCTTATGCATTGATAATGCTTTAGACTAGCATAAATGTTTAAGTTTGCTGTCTCTAGCTGCTGAAAATAGATTTAAATATAACTAGATTTGGGGAAAACAAATATGTCGATATTTGCCAAATTCTAGCTTTAGTCACCACAGTCAGCCCATTTGAAATAAATTCTGCAATTTTTGTTTCATGAAGGGTATTGCTTTCTCTCAAATCTCCACATATGAGTGATGCTAGCCAGAAAATAATTTCAGAGGGTCAGAAAATCAATTGGCTAGATTTACAGTGTTTTAAAACTTGAAACTAGTTCTTTCTCATCAGGAGTCATTCTTTAACTCTCCTAGTCACTTATCAGTCTTCCTTTTGGGAACAAAGTCTGCCACGGCTATGGGGGACAGCACCATATCTGAGCATGCTGAGGCCTGATGGTATCACTGGCAGCTTTTAGTAGCTAACCTGTAACCTTGTGAATTATTAAAGCTAGACTATAGCCTGACTCGGGCCATCTCTAGCTACTGATCAGTGCAAAAATTCCTCTGGGTTTTATACTAATGAGATTTGATACAGAACTATTTGTCATCAGAAGGCATTGGGTTAGCCTCCAAACTGATGAAATGCATGCACAAAGAGTTAGCACAAGTCCTCCTTCCCCCCCATATCTGCTACCACAATTTCATGATAGTCTGAATTGTACACGTTGGGTACAATTGCTGGGTGACAGTCGATTGTTCTGCTGTAAACTACAGTGCTTCACTGCTTCCATGGGATTCCCCATGGAGTTTAACTTCCATCTTCTGAGCATGTCCTCAAGTGTTGAATATATTGCTGGTGTGTAGTCTGTGGTAATACCGAGACAAGCTCCTAAGGATGTAATTACACTGCATATCTTATGTTAGATGTTTGAGGTACCTAAACTTAGAGCTTAGCCTCCCAGAATCTTCATCTGTTCAGTGCAGAGAGAAAGGTTTTAATGGATATCAGTTCAGGGCAGAATCCCAATTCATCATAAAATCATAGAACTATAGAATGGTTTAGGTTGGAAGGGATCATAAAGATCATCTAGTTCCAACCCCCCTGCCATGGGCAGGGACACCTCCCACTAGAGCAGGTTGCTCAAAGCCCCATCCAGCCTGGCCTCGAACACTTCCAGGGATGGGGCATCCACAAATTCCCTGGGCAATCTGTCTTTTGCTCTGACTGTAACCCCAGCATTGTCCTTAGGGTTAGGTGGTGGTAAAAGCGCTTTTTTTCTTTCCTGTGTTGCACAGAAGACTGTACGCTCTGCTGGCAATTTAGAGATAACAAATAAAAATTGCTTACTTCAGCGGTCATTAGCAATACATGTTGTAATAGCACACAAGTCTCTGTGTTTCTATAGAACTGCAAGGGGTCTAAATATGCCTCAATAACGATAGTATACATGTCAATCTAATGCTTTCTGGCTACTTCATGCAATTTTTTTTTGCCAGAGTAGCTTTCATGATTGCAATAGTTACAGTCTTCTAGTTCCTAACACCACAATTTTTGATGCTAATATATGATGATCTTCTTTTCCTGGCTAACTAACACAGTGCAGTCAGTATTCATTCCGTATGAACTAATGCTCCATTGCAATCTCATATAGTATGAATTTTACTGTCAGCTACTGATGAATGCTGATTGTCAAACATTTCATTAAATTCAACACATATCTCATGTAACTTGAATATAAATGCCACATCTAAATCTAAACTTTTCAGAACTGTTTTATAACTCTCAGCAGTGCTTTTAATATCAGGTATCAGAATACTGGATATTTAAAGGAATTAACAAATACACACTTTTCCTGTATGTTTTGTTTCAGTGAAAGGCTTTCTTTTCTTCAGTTGCTTGCTTTAGAAGTTAAAGCTCCAGGAAGGCCCAGTCTGGTACATTAGCTGGTTCCCTGAAGTTTGATTATGAATCAGTTTCTGTCGTTACAGGAAAGACATTCTTTATGTCAGGCATAGTACACATTTCAGCGTCAAGCTTGACATTCTTCTTTTAGCCCTTTGACATGTTTAATAACATAGAAGTCAGACTGCAATGTGTAGAATGTCTTTTAAATCTCCGTAGTAGAGCTGGCTTGTATCTTGTAGTCAAAATGATCCTGTCAAATCCACATGGCCTTCTGAAGCTCAGCTGTGATTGTCAGAAACAAAAATTCGAAACTAATACAGAATCATGAAGTGATACCCAGTGACATCACTGTTAATGTTCACTTTTCATTTCATTTGTGACCTTAAATGTGAAACAAAAAGTCAGCATGCTTATGTCAAAAAAGACACATTTATCATACAGTTAGAAACATTTATTTCTAGAGGGATTCATTCCTTGATACATCTCATTTATTAAAAGAAAGAAAAGATTCCTACCCCACTCAAATTAATGGCATGACGCACATATTTGTGGTCATACATGGAGTAGTTTGAGTTAGGAATTGAAAGCAGAGAAGGTAAAGGAAAAAGTAAGAGACCTCACACTTACTCTCACAGCTTTAATATAAACTGAGAATTCAAAATTTTAGACATTAATTGGTTGCTATTTTCCTAAGGGTTTTAATGCCCTTTCTATTACCCAGTTGTCCCTGTGTAATTTATTTGAGATTAACACACTAATTTAGGGAAAAAATAATTCTTCTAAACTCTTTCAGATTCTCAGAATGATGATTTTGAGGAACATTGCTGATCCTTTAGCAAGTAGATGTTGTTTTCTACAGGAGGCGTTTCTTGTAGAAACTGTCTGTAGGAAAAAGAATGAAAATAAAACAAAAAAATAACAATTTGCTAGTGTTCCCAATGAAACTCAGGGATACCCACGGGGAAGTTGCTGTCATTACACTGAAATGTTACCATCAGTTAAGACAACCATGTTCTCTGTTATTTCCTTAAGAAGGTGGTTATTTTTCACTATATGCCATTGTATTTCTTAGCTTTCAAACTGTCACTGTGTCACACACGAAATTGTGCCTCTCGTTACAGTTTCAGCAGCAGTACATATTCAGTGTTGGCATACACAGTTAAATGTATGTCGTGCTTTTCCAGTTGGATATATGAGGTCTTAATTCACATTAAGCACTATGTTGCACTAGGCTATTATATAGAATGTCACTTACACCCGGGAACAAAAGGAAGTTCTATAGAGTGAAGTGAAGTTTGCTGCTGTTAATGGAAAAAAACTACATTGTCACAAAGTTCACCTAAAAAGTGTCCCCTAACCTTACAACATTTCCAGCACCAATCTTTCTATATGCTCAGATAAATATTATGTTAACTTGGAGGGGGTTTGAGAGTATGTTTTTGCAAGTACAAAGTGTTCCACCTTTCAGTGAATGAAACACTGCAAATTCAGGAAGCCTGGAGATTACTCATATACGTACATATGTTAATGTAAGAAATGCATTACATCAAAACATGAAAGACACTCTTAGTTCTGTCTGCCACTGGGATATGATAACTAAAGTTTACACTTTTGAATTCTAAGAATAGATATATCAAATGATTTTTTAAAGAAGTATATTTATTTTTATAAAATTGTTTGAATTCAGTAGTATCAAATATTTGGGGTAATCTAGTTTTATGATGGACATACACATGTAAACTTTTAGGATTAAATGTGTAAAAGTTCCTGTTACAAAAACACAGCTATATTTAAAAGAACAGGAATGATATTAACATGTAGGCAGATCCCAGGATATACAAGAAGATAATAATAGAAAATACAGAAGGAACAGTCACATCCCAAAAAACGATTAACTCACTGTTAACAGATGTTACTAAGTTCCACTGCAAGTCCTCTATTTTTCAGGGTTGACTGCATCTGACTTCTTTCTTTTGGTCATCTTCATTATTGCACTTGGTCAAAGAAAGAATGAGAGACAGCAATGATCAAGAGGTGAGAAACTTGAAATTTTGCAGCATAGTTTTTCAGGTTTGCAATTTTCTAGGCTTCTTTGGAGGACACGCACACAAAAAAATCACTATACCAGTGTTATATTCATGTTGTAGTAATTCTCCATGGTACAACTTTGATATCTGCAAAGGGAAGATACCATTCTGAAGACCCTCCTTGGCCTGTATTCCCCCCACCGTCTCAGTAGCAACCTCTGTGTTTGGCGGAGAACTGCAACTTTTGCCAAATGGGAATTTGTGGAGTCAGGGAGAGGAAGAACAGGTTGTGTTGCGGTTACAGCTGCCCACCCAAAAAGGGGAAGCAAGACACTTGCTGAGAACACTATCTTCCTAACTCTTGGGAGAAGAACAGGCTCTTTTGTTGGTCTGTGAACAACTGTACAAGAAGCTATCTACCTGGCTGATCTGATTTTGCTGCTTGACCAGTTTTTCCTCATTTTTTCTTGGGAAAAGTTGACTAGCTATAGTGCAAATGCAGCCTGTAGCCTGGTCAACATTGCTTTACCATGGCATAAACATGTCTCCCTTTGCATCACAGCAGACAAACTTTGAATCTCATGCTTCTCTTCTACAGATATTCTTGAATTAAGATCATATCAGTAAAACAACAATGATAGGAAAATATAAAAGATAGAGCGTACACCATGTTAATGGAGTTTTATTTAGAGTAACAAAAAAAAAATTCTGTGCCTTTGCTGTTGTTTCTTTAATTAGTAGTATAGGATGTCTGGCTTTAATTTTAAGTGGAATATTCACTTTGTTATCTGAAAACGATTTTTGTTATTGATGAGTCTGATTGTTTTTAAAAAAAAAATATTTACAAGAGAAATGTAGAAATAATTTGACAGAAAAATTCCATTTTAATCTCTTTATTTCATAAATCATTAAAGTATCTGAGCTCTGTATTTGTCATATTTTAAGTCCAGAAGGAAAATGAGAAAGTTTTAATACAAAAAGCTGAGAGATGCTTTAATGTGGTGAAGGTAGCCGCAAGATGCCTAAAGGAATCTAAATATGGGAGAACCTCAGTTTTCAATTACAGCTATAGAGCTTGCCAATTCTTTGCTGTCATTTTACATTGACATGTGGAGAGTGTGAATGATGTCCCAAAGGTTTCTCCTTAAATGGGACAAGTAAAAATGCCCCCCCAGATTTTTTCACTCTCTACGTAAGCAGAAAGTGCTTTCCTTTTATTGCCGCCTACATTTGATATCAGGACCGAATACCAGAAGAGATAGAGAGAACTAAGTAAGAGTAAGAAAAGGTATCTTACGGATGTGGAATAATTTTGGAAATGTTTTAGACTGCTGCGTTTCAGAGTTTTAGCTTTGAAATCATTACAGACCTATGTAACTACATCTGCACTTTGTACAACTGGCTTATGTCAGGTTTCGTGGGAATTTTTTACCCCTTACTAGAGCCATAGCATTCAGGTATAAGACTCTGACACTTGCAAACGTGGCTTCTGTGTAACTGTTTTGGTGAAGAACATTAAGCCTACTCAGAAGCTTTTGCAATCTGTAAGATTTAATGACAGATTTCTGATCCGTGACTATGCTTGACATTTTGTCTGAGAACAAATTTCAGGCCAAGACCTACGTTTTCAGTGTCCAGAACACTTTTCGCTTAGCAAAAGCTGATGTTGAAGACTGTAAGGGGAAATATTGCTGGTCCGTTTCAAGCCAGTAAAAAGTTGAAATTTAGGAATCTGAAGGTTATTTCAGTATTTGTAAATTTAAAAAGAAAAAAGAAAAAAAAAAGAAAAGAAAAAAAATAGAAAAGGGGAAAGAAAAAGGGAAAGTGAAAGGAAAAGGAAAAGGAAAAGGAAAAGGAAAAGGAAAAGGAAAAAAAGAATAATTCGGGTACCTCTGACACAATTCTATGGATTTATGAGTGGGAAAAAAAAATATCTCTTTTTTAATATTCTTAAGCTTTGGGGTATCAGACAAAAAAAGACAGGTTCTCTATTCACAACAGAAATATTTTCAATGAGCGCTCAAGCTGAGAGCCCTTCTTCCAGATTTCCCTGTGAGTCATATGTTAGTATTCGGTCAGACTGTACTAAGGTTTCCTGGTCTTTTATGGTAGATCATCACAGCATAATTCTGTGCTCAATAACTAAGTACGGGTAACTAAAGGGGAGAGCGAGATACTCAAAGCAGTTTGGCATGGGTATTTTTCTGGAGCTGAAGAGCAGCATAGTCTCCACGTTGAATTGTGTTGTGCTCTGTGGATGTAGCTCCTCTTTTCTGTCCACCCTTTTGCAGCCCCTCTGACTGTGCTGTGTGTGTCCCTTCTCAAACAGTACCCACATAGAGCTATTTTTCCAAAAGCACTGAAGAGCTTTGTACTCTGTAAAAATATGCCAACAGACCAGTTTCACAGAGGTTTGTTCCAACCTCAAACATTATCTCCTAAATTGTACTTTTTAACCAAAGCATCAAAAACACAGGGAAAAATTAATGTTGCATTTCTACTGATGTAGTTCACAGTAACTTTAAAATTTCACCAACATGAGTCACTTACTGAGACTAATAAATTAGTTTGAACAGCAAGTATTTAGTTCGAGCACTATAAAACTTTGTTGAGGCTAAATGTGAAATGTTCAAATGGCTGATAGCAACATCTTTGCCACCTGAAGTCAGTATCTCATTATCCCAAAAATCTTATATTTGGGTCACAGGTGGCCATATTAGCAACATTTAGATCCTCATGGATTTTACTTTTTTGAAGGCAAGATATGAAAATGCACTCAAGCCTAAAAAGAGATTCAGCAAAAATGTAAAGTAAAAAGACCAGATATAACAGGTTGGCATTGCTTTATATTTAACTTTGAGAATCCCTCTAACTGCTAAGCAACAGAAATGTTGATTAAGGAAAAGATTTCAGAAAATTACTGAAAGTCTGTGAGATCTGATTCCCCTACAGTGCCCATGAACATTTCCAGTATAATAAATCCTTAAACACAGTGAAAGTGATGTATTAGAGAGTGTCAAAATTATCATTTGTCCCAGACAAGCTGGTAGTGAGTATGCATATGTTATTAGTATGTGGTCTGATATAATCTGTGAAAAATGACTTTGTGAGCAGAGAGTCACTCCAGTAAAACATCTTAAAACGCTTTTTTCTGTGCTGTGGATGACAAGGGCAAATTTTGGATCATTAAAAAATTCAGGAAAGAAAACAGTTGAGCAACAGGGAGTAATATGGTGTTCATACTAAAAATAGTCCTAAGGAACAGTCCTAAAAGAAGGTTCTCTTCTACACTTAAGAAAGTTTTACCCAACAGTGTTAGATGAAACTTTTGAGCATATAGCCAGATTGATCCCAAATTTAATGCTATTCATAATAACAAATAACTATAATAATTACAATATACGGAGCTAGATGAGAAAGCACAGGCTTGTTTGATAGTTTCTTAAGTCTCTTGCTTTTTTAAATCTTACATAATATAAATATAAAATTAGTACAACCCTTTTGTTATAGGTTTTTTCCCTTTCATATGCAGACAGACACAAGACATTTCTTATGTAAACTCCAAGCAATGTCCCAGTTTAGTGTGTGTTCATTTGGAACACAATAAGGTTTGTTTCCAAGACGATCTATTTCACATGTCCACCAAGAAAAAAGGAAGGAGGAAACATGGTTAATGATAGAATTAGGCAAAGCTGTTATCATCAATGGTTTATTTTCTGAAGACTGTGCTATAGAGAGTACCAAAATGATTAGTACATGAACAACTTTGATAAATCCAGAAAAGAAATATCAAAAACTTTTGAAAATATAAAAATAGAATCATTTAGATAGATTTTGTTTTGAATTTAGCCAAATACATTTGAAAGGATTACACAGCAAAAAAAAAGAAATGAAAACTTTGTTTTAGACTGAATTAAGCACTTAATTGAAACATTTTCCCTCACCCTTTTATTTTCATTTCAGTCAGATAAAGCTAATATTTTCTGTTTGAGGTTGACCAGAAATTCATTTTCTCAAATTATTTTAGTTTTTATATATATAAATATGCTTTTTTTCTTGCATTCTTTTAATGAAGGAAATCACTTTGCCTGAGCTGATACCACGAAACATTCTAGCCCTATCGTGTCCACTCTTGAAGCAACAGGTTTAGGGCTGTTGATCCGTGAGGGAGGGTTACAGTGGAGATGAGTCACAGTGAAAAACAGGATTGACCCCACACCAAGTCTCATAAGCTCTGTTGGGCTTGTTGGCACAGATTTCTGTGTTAACCTCATGGCATTAAATATCAGAGAAGAGGGAGGAAGAGCCAGCTGGGGGTAGACCAGAGCACCAGCAGGTGACCGGAGCATGGCAAAGCAAGGCTGCAGCAGGGTTGCAGCACTGGGAGAAGCAAGGAAGCTGCAGGGATGAAGGGAGCAGCATCCAGCGCTGGGGAAAGCCGGCGAGGAGGCAGCGCTCGGTCAGAGGGGGCAAGGCAAAGCAGGCAGCAGGGAGGCTGGCTCCAAAAAGATTGGGAGCCACTGATCTGCAAGAAGCAGCTGGAGGTGAGATAACAGCTGCTCCGTGGCAGAGGGCAGATATCCATCAAAACTAACAAGTTACAGAAATAATTAAATTCCCAGCTGCTTTTAGGCAAACGAGTAACAAAATTAATTAGGATGGCTTTTTCCCATCTTCACCGGTCAGAGGGCACTGGCCTTTTGTTTTGCATTCAGACTGCACTATTTGAAACCATCTCTACTATCTCAGGAGGAAATCACTGAAAATAAACTCTTTCAGAATAGGAATCTGGAAGTTCTGATCTTAGGATATATCATTACTTATGTTAGGACGAGGGTTCCGAATTTCTTCTGCCCACAGGATCCTGGTCTTAGCAATCTCATGCAAATCTATCTACGCCTTGCTTGGTTTTTTTGTTTTGGTTTGGGTTTGTTTTGTTTTCAAAAAAAAAACCCTCAAGTTGAACTGGAGATAATGGGATGGTTACTTCCTATCTAATTT
This sequence comes from Limnodromus scolopaceus, assembly GCA_028565335.1. NCBI lineage: Eukaryota > Metazoa > Chordata > Aves > Charadriiformes > Scolopacidae > Limnodromus > Limnodromus scolopaceus. The sequence continues at coordinate 28,688,110 of JAOXNO010000001.1, forward strand.
TGAGTTGCTGTGTACCACATAGGCAAACAATGACAGGAACAAGGTCATGATCTCACACAGCAAAGCATTTTATATCTTAGGTTATAGAGTCCTATTGCTATTTGTTTGCTTGTATTTGGCTCAAGGATACTTGCATTTTTAGCTGCATAGTAGCAGAGCTTCAAGAGGAGCGCGCTCACCATGTACATTAGCCAACAGCCCAGTTGTTCAAGCAGCGATCTGTGAACAGGTTTGGAAAGTGCTCCCCTCTAACTTCATCTGCAGGCTGAGATGGAAACAAACCCCAGCTCTTCAGCTTACAGCTCTGGCAAGATTTATCACAGGAAGGGCCCAGAGCGTGATCCTCAGCTAGGCTTTTGTTGAAAGACATTGTGACTCCTGTGCGTTGCCTGGGTTCACTGTCCCGGGTGTGAGGAGCACACCTGGACAAGGCTGTCCCGGGCAGGCAGGGCATCACGGCAGCCCGCGGCTGGTGCCCGGCTGTTCAGAATGGGCAGTTTGCACACTGGTTCTTGCCAGAAACCTTCATGTTCTGCAAAGAGGTACCTGATGAGTTTCAACAGTTGGACTGTGCTGGAGAAAAAGGTTTTTTGATTGCTCTGATGGATGTTGAGAATTATATTCCTCCCAGGTTTGGTTGGGTTTACGCAACTTGCATCTTCATCTAAGTGCTCCCTCTAACCAATGGGGTAGGGTTTGATCAAGATTTATAAACACTTGTCTCACTTTAAAATAATATACATTTTGGTTTTGTTCTTTTTTGAGCTGTGTGCTCTCAAGAATTCGTTTCCAAACTTCAGTATTAATTTTCTAGTGTATCTTGCTTTTGGACTAAACTAGGGACTATTGCCCATGAACTACTCAAGGGATACACTTTGTATCACTGTATACCAAGGTACATTTAAATATTTAGTGCTGCACAATAGCATAACTGTGTTAATGTCTTTCCCTCAGGCATTTATTCCATCAAAATTAACAAATCCAATTAATTTATGTGGGATACTTCATTTTCCTATGCCAGAAATGTCCAACAATTTTTTCATGAACCATTTTTACATTTCAGACTAGTGATCTATACTTGTTTTCTGTTCAAGATTCATGGTTCATGACAAAAAAAAATATTTTTCATAGGTAATACTAGCAGTACATCCATTGAATTTGTATAGAATATAATGTCCATAATAGGCATGAGCCATGCTGAAGGTTATCTGGTATTCACTTTGGAGCTGATCATTCAGCATTAAATGTGAATTCAGTCTGTGTCTTAATTAATTTTAATTTCTTGAGTTCCATCACACCTCCACTTTGCAAGTCACATGAGGACTGTCATCTCTTGAATGGCTCTTCTGCCATGTGCTCAGTCACACCTGCTGATATAGCTGAATCAGAGGTTTAGAATGGAAGCAGCATGCTTCAGGGATTACCTCACTCCAGAATTTATTTATTTTTTCCTGGATATAAAATAATTTTAATTCAGTCCTTGAAGGGCATGCCACAAAGACCATCTTTTGTGACGGGGCCAAAATATAGGACTTTGAGAATTGTGTAACATGTTTTTCATTTATTATGTTCTTCTTTGCTTCGCTATTTTATTAAAGAAGAGCTAAACAATCCTTGTTTGTACGTATTGCAGTTTGAAAAGATGGCAGGATATCTAAGCAGTAATGTGTAATTCACAGATATTAGAAGTACGAAGAAACTAAAGATATGAACCCAATTCATCTTGGAGTGGCTTTAATTCTATAATATTAATCAGGTGGATTCAAATTAGGTGAAAGTGCAATACTGAATTCAGTTTCTGTTAAAAATAAAATGCAATTTAATCAATTATTCTGCTCTACCAGTTTATCTTCATGATGCATAGACATTAAAGATGTCATGAAATTCTAGCATATTAATGTCAATGTGAAGCTATTTACATCTACCCTTTGCTTTGGTTGCAGTATAGGATACACAAATATAGCATGTTCAAGATTTGATGAGTAACACCTTTATTACGTCCGTTGACTAGCACTAAATTAGAACATAACACCCCTGGCAATACACGACAGCTGCATGAATGTAAAATGAATTCCTTTCATCAGTATATTACAATTAATGGCATATCAATTCATAATGATCAAACACTTCTTATGCCCAAGATGTTTATCAGTTATTCAGAATATAAAAGAATACAAGAGGTATCAGCTCATCTGGGTAATGGCGATCTTGGGTTGGCTGGTAAGTGGCAGTTAGAAGATGAGGTGACAAAATCAATATATTATGTGTATGTCGTCTTATTTCACACCTCTATAACAGCAAAGGTTTTGCAATTACATTTAAAGCTGGTGTTTGAGATGTTCAAGGATCTCAGGAACCTCCAGTGCATTTTGTTCACTGCTGACCCTTGTCTCTTGTGTCCTATTCAGTGAGTCCAAATGACCAAGCCTAACCTTTCTCTAGGTTTTATAAATAGGGCTTGGAGGCCTGACTGTATTTTTGTTTCGTACTGCCATACTTCAAGATGCATAGTTCTAAGCATTTGTGTAGCATCTGTTCTGGTGGCTGCTGAGCACATCACAGACATTAACAGTTATCCAAAAGACACTTCTCCGAAGAAGAGAACTGTTTCTCTTTCAATTGAGATATGCCTTTCAGGTCCTGATTTATGAGGGAAGAGCCACATTGCTAAACACTTACCAAGTGTCATGTTATCCTTTGTCTGAAAGTTCATATACAACATACAGCATCTAGGACTACCTCCGAGGAGCTAATTCTAAGAGTGCTCTCCATTTGCACTCACAGGCCAAGCCAGCCTCCTTTATCATCTTAGTTTTGATGGAGAAACCGCCCCACACACATGTCCAAACAGTACTCTGACAAATAAGTAGAAGTGAAGTAGAATGAGTTGTGGAAATAACAGAAACAAGAAGATAACCCAGGTCTGGTAGGGCTACTGAACTATATTCCCCAACTGATTGCACAATCTAGGAGTAACTCTCATTCCCCACTTGCATTTTTGGCATTTATTTTCTAAGAAACAGCTTTATTTTATCAAACAGAATTATGAAGTACTTACAAATGGGAGCATACACTCTTTTGGACACATGAACTTTGTTTCATCTGGGTTGCAAGATGGTTTATCGAGTTCTACGAATTGCAAAGTCCACATGTGCATTGACTAAGGCAAATCACTGGCTTCTAATATGTTCGGTATTAGGCAAACACAGTAAGAAATAGTTTTACTTCCAAAGAATGTGCAGGCCAACCCTCTATTTAAAATGACATTGTCTATTCCGTGCAGAGAACTTACAGACTTAGAACGAACCTTTTTGTGTCCTAGAGAGCGTGTTGGAGGAGGTCCTTCTGTGATCAGAATGTTCAAAGACTGAAGAGCTGTCTGAAAAACAGGTTAATTTCTATATAGCAAATTGTTCTTGGTTTTGTCTTCCACCAAAAGAGGGATGTCAAATAGAGGATTTAGCAAGAAGGATGATGAAACTTAATGATAACCCAATCACGAGGCAATAATGGCTGAACCCTGTTCTGCAGTGCGTTTCCATTTACTTGATGGCTGTCTCCAGTCTGATATTTAATAAAAAGTCACCATTTCATATTCAACACTATATTTAAAACCTATTTCATTGTAATTGATGTTTTCCAGTTTGTAATATTATATCACTTTAATTCAGCAATAAGAAAGAAAAATTTAAACCCACACACAAGTAAACTTTTAAAAAAATGAAGAACGATGAATGCACCTGATATTTACTCATCTTGCATAAAATTGTTGCTCCTGAATAATATGGAATGATCCCAACCTAATCAACTGAACCTTATTTAAAAATTCAGCATCTCTTTTTATTTGTATTTGATTAGCTGTGACTTACCAAAGTGCTTTGACTTGCATCTAACTAGTTCCATTTCATCCTTCAATGGATTTACATACTGTGCTTGCGTTATATAAGGTCTTGCCAAGAATTTGTTCATATTAAATACTCTGAATTCTTGTTTATGCACCCTTAGAGGTGTTATACTTTCAAAGCCTCAAAGAAGTATTCAGAGATCTGCTTCAAGATCACCTTTTTCACAAATAGCCAAAAGAATGAAATCTTTCAGGCTATCACTCAGTATGATGCTAAGGAGAATAACATGGCTCTAAAGACCATAAATAAACTTTTATTTCTTCTTAAGGAAAAGTAATTGCCTTGTTTAGAATTGAAAGAAGTGGCAGAAAATCAGCAGGTAATCTCTCACTAAGGAGCACTCATTTTAATGTCATCAAGCAAAGAAAACAAAAGAGTTTCTTTTTGGTTGTGAAATATATACACTTGCAGCAGTACAGCATGTGACTATACGAGCAATTCCATTTAAAGTATAAAAATGGCAAAATAAATCAAGCTTTAGGCCCCCTTAAAATATTGCAGTTGCAGCTGTAATTGGTTTGATGGCTCTAAAATAGATAGATTTCTTTCTGAATCTCTGATCTTTGTGATCTAATGAATCACATTGCTTAACAAGACTGTATCATTTATTGCTATGTACAGCTAAATTTCTTGACAAGTTTAAGATTAATAAAGTTTGTACCTCATTACTATACTCTGGAGCTTATTCTCTAAGCTTTCATTCATGTATTGTTCTTCAACCTTCTACATAATGCTGGGGTCTGCATAAGGCTGTAAAAGTTGTAGCAGCTGAATTTCAATCAAGCATGCAGAATCAGCAAATAATAAGCTGACTTCTGGAAAGGCTGGAGAGCAGAGTGGACTGTAAGGTGACAGGTTCATCTTCTCCTGCCTCAGCTCAGCTGTACGTGATGGAGTACTTCATACTTTAAATGCTGTTTCTCTGGAAACTGAAAACAGTAGAAGATAGGTAGATGTTAATCTCTCTTCTGGTTAAGAGGGCCACTGATATTGGTAGGGGTTCCTTCAAAAACAAATGACTGCTTTTATTTTTATGAAATAACTAAAGGACTACTGTAAAAGAAATACCTAGAGCAAGTAGTTACGTGAAGGGACAATAATGATTTCAAATTTGAACTCAAGTTTCTCCAGAAATAACAGGGGCCCGAGACCCATGTTACCTCAGACTTGTATTGTATAGTATTATTATTATATTTTAAAATAAACAATATATTATTATATAATGGGTTATGATGCTACATATATATAAAATATATTATAGGATAATATATTATATAGATGATAAACTGCAGGCTCTAAAAATAATAGTTATGATATGAACATATTATTGTTAATAAATTATAATACATATTAAGTTTCCAAACCTTCCTCCCAGGTGTGAGGATCTTAACCTGGAAACTGCTGTATGGACTAAGGAATTTGTGACAAATTTGCTTCAACTGCTCTTTTAGAAATCAATGCACAGGTTCTACTGCATTTTAAGAGCTCGGTACAGTGCTTCAAAAGACCCTTTAAGGGAGCTCTGTCCAGTCAGAAGCTGTAACTCAAGTTCTCTGACCACTGATAAAAAATATCCCCAGTGCTGCAGCCCTGGGATTTGGAAGAATGACCTGTCGAGCTGTGCTTCCAGGAGAGGAACAAAAATCAATACTACAAGAGAAAGAGAGAGCAAGAGCATGTGAAGACCATATCAGGGAAATGTTTTGCAGTGAATATTGTCTGGATGATAAACCTATGCCAAAGGTGAGTTAGAAGGTGCAAAGACAGAATACAACCACCTCTCTGTTTTCAATTTGCATTAATACGTTGCGCTTCATATAGTGCCACAGAAACAGTACAAATATATTAGATGCCACACAGTAAAAGAAGTCTTCATCAAGAAGTCTTTATTCAGACATCAATTGTATTGGGTGAAAGACTGTCTATGAACAGAGCTGAACCAATAGGACAAATATGATTATACATCACCTGTATATGGCAACCAGGAGGCTAATCGGTCAAATCAGGGTGAGGACATAGCTACTTCCAGCTCTTAGGAAGCATTTTTTTTCCTTCCTGTCAGTAATTTTGTACTATTGTGTAATTCTTTGCTCCAACTTCAGTCTCATCACTGCAATATTGTCACTTTGCTCACATCTGGTAGTAGCTTTGGCTCCGTGCACTCGCCAAAAAAAAATCCTTTTGATGTTTGTGGCTAAAAGAAGCATCTTCCCGCAAAAGAATCAGAATCAGAAATCCTCTTTACTATGGAATACAAAAATAGATCTTCCCAACATGTCTGCCACAAGAAAGAGAGTGTCTTTGCAGATATATCTAAGTTGCTGCTTCATCTCATCAACCTTTTTTAATAGATAAACTTCCATATTTATTGAGGTAAGTAATATTGATACAAGAGACTTAAGTGCTTGAAATATATGCTCATTGCACAAGAAATAGACTGTAAAATTAAGAAATCAAATTCTAATATTGGGAAATACTCCTTTTTTTACCTTGTCTGGATCACCACTGGGAGGTTCAGCTTAAAAAGTTATTTCCAACATGATTTTTTCAAAATTATAAATAAAAAATAAAATAAAAGAGAGAGAAATTTCTAGGTAAAATAATCTTAATTTCAGAAGATATTATTATTTATTCTTTTCTGCAGTAAATTGCCAATGTTTCATTGATTTTTAACTGTCTAGATGAAAAATTGGCCCTATACAATAGCTAACATCAAAATTTGCCTTTTTTCACGCAGTGAGAAATGACCTTCAACAGTGTAGGCAGGGAATGGCATACCCACCCACACATCCAGTCACACATGCACTCACTCAGCTGTTAAAGCATGACCCAGCTTCAGTCTAGTTCCAGCACCGCACCAGGGAACCCAGGTTTTCTTCTGGCAGAGGACTGACTGGCTCTGTGTAAAAAAAAGGAAATATTTTTGCAAGATGGGATTTTCAAGGGTATTGTCAGAATGTAGCACACTATGTAACAAAATAGAAAATCAAGCAAAGAAAAAGAGGATCCAGGTTGACGCTGGAAAAAGAGTACAAATGCTGGAATCAATTATGCCAAAGCTGACAGATTTATGGTTAGTGCATTCACAAAGGATATGCTTTTAGTTGTCTAACTGTTTGAATTACTGATGCAATTGGGCTGCTAGAAATTCGTTAACACATTATTATTTGTACCTCAATTAATTGCAATTATAAATGGTGATGGGTTCAAAATTATCACTACAAAAGAAATGTATTTTTAATGAGTATCATGAAACACAAACCTCATGTGTCAGTGATCCCCATTTGATTAAACGTTATTAATCATCGGCGTGCACATGCTTGATGTAAGAACTGCATGTATCAATCACACACAGACATGTGAAAAGTAAACATAGATTGCTATGCTGCTGCTATTCCAGACTGTTGTGCCATCATTATACTATAGTTTCTTCCTCTATGACTCAGATGAGAAATGGAGAGTCGATAAATAAAGATCATGTCTTGGCCAGCCCACGTATTCTTCTTATGGGAACATTTTCTTTCTATATCTGGGCTATGCTAAGCTAAACTGGATTTTGTTGGTGTGAAATAACACCTTTAGTTAGATTTCTATAAAGAGTTATCAGCTAGCAGCACCTGCAGAACTTCCTCAGATTTTGGGAGGTGTAAAAATATTTAGATTGGAGGGAATTTCTCTCAGACAACAAAATGGTTTGAAGACTGTGGCACTGAAATTATTCAGCCATTCTGTTTTGCTTGTTATTTAAGTCTTTCATTCTCCATGTGGGCAAAACAGAAATGCATACAGGCCGTAGGGGCAAGCTAACGCTGTCCCTTAAATCCACAAAAGTGTTCTGAAGGCAAGAATATGAAGAATATGATAAAGGCTGAGCCCCAGAGGAAGTCCCAAGAAGCGTTCTGGCTAGTTGAATTCTGCAATCGTGTTAATAATCATAAGTGTAAGCCATAATACAATGCACTATACATGATGTGAAGGCAGACAAGTCCCAGAGGCTGCCTCTTCCCTTTGTTCACCCGTCTCAAACCAACTACAGTCTGTCCTTTGCTTTGATTCAAATCCATCTCTGAACTATACCGTACATTAAAAGCATGGCTGAAAAGTACGTTCTGCTTTAGAGGCTGTGGTTTAAAAAAACACCAGATTCTTAGTTTTATCAATTTTAATGAAAAAAGTTCCAATTTGGAAGAGTAAAATGCTTACTCTCTTCGCCTGGCAGACAGCTCAGAAAAAGCCTCCATTTACCTGGCCCCTAATGATCCTCACAGAGACTTCATTGTCCAGCCCAGCAGGCTAATCAAAGATGCTTTTTTCAGCCAGTTCAGATAACAGAAAGGAATACATTCATCATCATTCTGACACTTACATGAATGTTCATTATTCCAGAAAAGAGAGGCTAAAAAGCCGGAAGATCCGTAATCAATGAAAGTTTCTATCATTGGACCAAATGTAAAAATACTATCCAAAGTGGTATGAGGCCTGCTCTAACTTTAGCTCACTGTCTGACCCCTTGTGCTCTTCTGAATATTTCCTGATCCATCATCTTTTCTTCTGACCGCCCTCTTCTCCACCAGCCTTGAGGATGGGGATATTACAGGAGAGTCTCCATTAAGTCTGTGCAAGCTGAGGATTCCTTTACATACCTACATATACATCTCGCATAGTGTGATGTAAAGGTCCCTACCAACCTAGACAATTCTATGATTCTATGTGCTTGAGGGAGAGTGATTTAGGTCAATAAAATAAGTGTCTTAGGATGAGTTTTCAAAGTATTTAGAGAAGTGCTTAAGAAGATTCTAGTTAGCTCTGGGGCTTTAGAATGAAAAAAGGAAATCCTTATTTATACTTAAGAAGGACATTAGGTCCTTTTCTGCAAGTCCATATTGATATTCAATAATGTAAATTATGTTAGAACAAAAAGTATTGATTTGAATAGTTGAGGTTTTTTTCAATTTCTTATTGACTACCAACCACTTTTCTGGTTTTCATTTTTTTATTTTCTTGGGAGTTCTGTACTTCCAGATGCTTGGACAGATGCTGTTGTCAAGGAACATGCAGTCACATACCTGGAACTGTATACTGTTAATTTATACTGATACAGAGAAAATTAATGCAATGCCGTGGGTAGATGTAGATTGTTTAACATACCAATTTGGGTGTGAAAAGTTGTACACTACTGTTTGCTCATTAATGTCAGCTAGGTTGTCAGATAAATCTTAGATCTTCACAGAATGTGTTCCTTTGGTCCTGGCAGGTATTGTGATTAAAATTTAACTAATGCAACATATGTCTATGTCACGTGCTGTGAGGATTCAAGAAGAGCACCCCGGGATCTCCTCCAGGTCTGTGGTGTTGATTCAGTGACACCCTGGGCACTCTGACTGAGGTGACCAGCATCTCTTTTGGCTTTTGACTATTCAGCCTCTTCCTTCTGTGCCTTTATATCTTTCTTGTACTCTTTGTACAACTCCTTGCAGTCTGGACTTCTACATACCACAGTGTTATCATTAAAAAGACACAGTGCCTAGACATCATGGTTTTGAGGGATTAAATTATCAGGAATAGAAAAGTGTGGCTTGAGAAAGGTCCTACCTACATGCAGGCAGAAAGGAAAAATAAAGTTCAGGGACATACACCTTCTTGTTGGTTGATCTTTATAGATATTTCAAAACAGTCCTGAAACATAGAATCTTATGACCCATTTTTTCTAGCAAAGAATTGCCTGTTATCACTACCAATTTTAATGTCTAATCCTACTTTGATTCCTTCTAAACGTGTGGATTCCAGTAATGCCTCCTGGCACTGAGATCTTTCTGCTATTGCTGCATCTTTTTTGTTAAAATTCATATCCTTCTGTACCCAGCTGAAACAAAGTTGAAAAAAAAATTTAGTAAATATCAGTACCAGTTTATTAAACCTGTCAGACTTGTAACTTGCTAATGTCAGCCAAAAATAGGATTCAGTACTGATCTGGGGCCATCGTTTGCCCTTTTGCTCTCTCTCATGATGATGATTATTAATCATTTGTCTTATGACACCAGCAGCATGCTAACTGCTTCACAGTTAAAAACTAAGGACCTCTACTTACAAAGCATATCATCAAAACAGAGTGGGAGGAGATACAGCATAATGATGACTGAGTAAGAAGGTTTTGCTCAGTTTTTTCTATCCCATGACTTTTTTTTCATGTGGATTGTATTATTGGGATAAACTTGAGGGGTTTTGGTGCAATTTTTTACTTCCTGATATGAGCCACATGATGAAATTAAGATTGATCCCTATTTTCAAGTAAATGAGCTGAGGTTATCTGATACTGGGTGAGGTCAGACACTCACAACCACAGTGATGTCCTGGCACTCCCAAGAGGTGCTTCTAACTAGGGCAATGCATGTGGGGCCATTTATGCATTAATCTTTCTAATGCCAGAATTGCACGCCTCTTATCTGAATATCTGAGAACCCCTGGTGGCTAAGGCAGTCTTTCGGAAGAAAGGAGGAGGAAATCAGGCTCAGCTTTCCTAGCTCCAACCACAAGGTTATCATAAATGTTGGATGCCACCTCCTTCAACAAAAGAGTTAGCCTGCTTAAGCTTTTTTGAAAGAATAATGCTACAAATGTACTATTGAAAAATAACATATTTTTGTCTTCTAAATCCCAAATCCAGCTTCCTTCAGCATTGCTTCTCTCCAGAGAACTTAGGCTCTGGAGAGAAATGGGTTTTCAAGCACACTGCTACAAATACCATGCAATGCTTTAAAGGCTCCCTGCTGTTTACATCCTTTTCTGAGGTGCCTGATTCCCTTTCCGTAAAGAAAGCCAAGTACCTCAGCATACAAGTAAGTATTTCACTCTGAGGGTCTAAAAATTATACTGTCAGATTTACCTATTAGAGACAAAACTTCTTGTTCTCAGAGGAAGCATATACCTATGCTCCAAGCAAGCACCATTCGAACAAAACACAATACTAACCAAATGAAAATCTATCAATCATCTCCCACACTGGAATTTTTCCAGCGTTGCCCTTTATGCTGCCTAGATTATCTAGCAGTCATTTACTAAGTAATGTTAGCTAATATTCTGTCAGTAGCTGATAGATCTGTACCTGTGCCCCTTGCGTATTCCCAGTAACGCAGCCTTTTCTGATGGAAGTGCTCTCAAACAGCTGGTGGCATGAGCATTTGGGGGTATCAGCTTGGCCGCTATAATCTCACTGTATTTCACAGATAACAAAAAGAAAGTTATTTTAATGGAAGAGTGTGTTAATGGAATTGTAAGTTGAAGCATTTGTGTTCACATGCCTGTGTGTGGTAGAGCGTGACACTAGGTTGTTGTGTGACAGTGGGTCCTGAGACACAGCTTCCCAGACTCAGTTTGCCATCTTTTCCTAGTCAGGCTCTTTTGTCTTCTTTCCCTTATTTGGGTTGTAGAGTATTTAATTTTAAAGCATCCTCATTCAACAGCCAGGATTTATGCTGCCTAGGACAGTCTGGGAACTGTTTAGCCCTCCAATGTACAGGTCCCGTTGTTACAGCAATATAACTAGATTTTTAACTTTAATTCTATATTAATATACCTGATGCAGGAACTGCAAGGACCTTTTTTTATTTCTAAAAGACATGAACAAACCACATGATGCAACCACCTGCAGGAATTAGCCTTGCCTGAAATCGCAGGCTGCAAAACCTGCAAGGAATGGAAGTCTTGCATTAAAAAGGTTTCTCAAGGGCATTATTTTTTCATCTTTCCAAGTTCTTAAAAGACTGGGGAGTAGTAATTCCTCCAAGAAAGCAAGCAAACAGCAAAGAAAAGAGTCATATGGGAAGAACAGGGAATGACATCTTTATTTTTACCAATCCAGGCATGTACTTCTGAAATGGTCAAAAATTAACTAGCATGGAGAGACAAGCATTTATACTAGGAAATATACCCAATGTATAATTTCCTCTCCCTATCCAAAATGCATAGCATTTGAAAACAAGGTGTTTGTGATTAATGTGGTCGGAAAGCCATTCCTGAAACTTTTATTCTCTAGAAAATACACAGGCAAAACGGAGGAGATCGTTGTTACAGATTCACATTGCCTGATTTAAGCAATGTGGGCTGAAACTTAAGCAAATCCAAATATGCTGAGACATGCTCATTTTATCTAAAATAATGGAGGAAAATACATTAAGGATTGCCTAGAATGGTGGCTCAATAAGACAACTTTTAAGTAGTTCATACACTTGCTTTCCTTTGGTTGGTTTTCTTCTATGAGATGTGGACAGAGGTTTGAACAATTAGTTTTACCATACCTTAGTCTTTTGAAACGGATAAAAATACAGGAATATCCTGATAAATTGACCCAAATTGTCCTCATTCTTCTGAAATAAGAGAGAAGACCACAGAATACCATCAGAAACATTGGTTCTATCAGGTAAGGAGCTCCCAGAAATTTATCTTTGAGTAAAATCCAATCCATCTGGCCATCTGCAGAAAACTTTAAGGTGTTTTGGGGATGACTGATTGAACGATTGGGGTTATATCCTTGCTCTCTAGTCTAACCACAGTGTGTATGGAAAATATCAGATGTTTTTATACCAATTACTATGAATTAAATACTTAACTATACGGAGTTAGAACAGTCACTAAAAAGTTAATTTCCTCTAACAAAATTAACGCTGTATAAATCCTGAAATCAACACAACCAGAACCTAGACCATTGACTTCTTTTTTTTATATTCACTTTAATTAAAGTTACAATTCTGCAGAGATTGAAGGAACAGAAGCGGACCACAGAAAGTATGCAGCAAGCCTAGGTTTGTTCATCAGACTGGTAAAAAGTAATTTAAAATAGGGAATAAACATTGGTGAGACTCAGAAAACAGTAAAGAAAGCACATGATAGGGAAACTGCAAAGAGCAGCACAGTATTAGAATGTTTTGCAGGCACTGGGGGAAAAACAGAATTTATATAATCTTGTTTTTTTATCAGAAGGGAGATGTACTTATGAATACAAATACAAAACTCCACCGAGCAGAAGATAATTCTTAAGAGAAATATTTATGTGACATACTGAATGATGCTGACAACTTCATTTCTCAATATCTGTGCATATATAATATATGTTTCTTTGACCTGCCTATAGTGTGAGACTGTGCTATAATGAACAGAATATCTATGCAAGTGGCAATGAAATATTCACTAAAGCAGTCAATACTGCTGAGATACAATCCAAGGTTAAGAAACATGTAACCTTGAGACTGAAAAAAGCAAAGTTAACACAGAATAGTATTTTTTTGTCACCCAGTGAAATAAATTGAAAAATCCATGAATCTAAGGCTGTTGCTTGCAATTGTTGAATAAATTATTGTATTATTCTGTGCCTTTCAAATACAAAAAGTGTAACAGTACCCTAGTCTTCTATATTTTAACTGGGGATAAGGGAAAAAAAACCCAAACTTCATTTACAGCCACCACTGGGACATGTCAAAATACATTATAAAACACCTTACTAGCAATTTAAAAATTATTTTGAAAATGATTGTAGGAGCTATTGGAAAAAGAGATGGTTATGACCTCTCGAAATGCAGCAGACACATCTTCAGTGAAATAAAAAAACCCCACTATTATAATACTTTCTAGTAATAGTGCATATAAGAAAACAGTACAGCATTTCTTTATGCTTATTTGACTTCATTAGTTCATGGCAAAGGTTCATGAAGTTGAGATTCTTCCGCCGTCACTTAGCCACCTGAAAGTTAGGTGTCTATCTAGCTCAAAATGGATTACCATAGATTCACTTTATAATCAATGGAGAGAAATAGATCTCTTTATCAGGCAGTTCATCTCATTGTCAGCAAAAAGTAAGAATCAGCTTTCCCCCAGTAGGTATCTTGGGCCTCTTCAGACCCAAGTATCTGCATGCGCTTGGGAGATGGGATGCAGGATAGGCAGGACATCTCTGCCCCTGTGATATGCAACTTGGTAACCTGAAGTACCAAAAGTGACTGTAAACAAGTGAATCTTTCCCTGAGCACTCAACATAGAAGCTACTCTGGAGGGATCTGTTCCATTCTCCTAGCTGTAAAGGGAACCTAGGATGATGACTTAAATGCTTATTTACAGCTTTTAAATGTTTAAATTGGGTCCCAACTTTTATGCTAACATTCTTCCTACTAATAATCCATGTAATTCTTCCCACAAAGAAATAGATCCTCTCTGCTTTATATTCGCCATCATATTGTTGGCTTCAAGATAATCCATATCAAGAATAATTCATATTATTAATATGATTAATATGAATAATAAGATAAGTTGCACCAGGGGAGGTTCAGGTTGGATATTAGGAAAAATTTCTTCACTGAAAGGGTAATCAAGCATTGGAATGGGCTGCCCAGGGAGGTGGTTGAGGCCCCATCCTTGGAGATATTCAAAAGACGAGTTGACATGGTGTTCGGGAATATGGTTTAGTGTTGGGTTTTTGGTTTTTTTGGGTTTGTTTTTTTTTTTTTTTTTTTTGTCAGAGTTAGGTTCATGGTTGGACTAGATGATCTTAAAGGTCGCTTCCAGCCTAAACGATTCTGTGATTCTGTGATTCTGTGAAGAGAACCTATGCAAAAGTATGTTTCTCAGGTGGCTTTCTGAAATGAGATGTACCACAGCAGAGATTAATTTGAGGGGAGGAGGCACTAAATATAGTTGTTCATGAGAACATCTCAGTATCTACTTTAGATTTAGAAAAAATGGTGGGAGATCAGTAAAATTATTCTCCTGTAAAGCAAAAGCACATTGCCTGTGGTTTTGTTGCTTTGCTCTCCAAAGTTGTCATACTGCCTAATACTGCTCAACTAAGGGCAGTATTACTTTATGTGCTTAATTTACGGTTATACAGCAAGAGGAAAGAGGGTGTTTTAGAGCCTCTGCAAGGTGTTCTGAATTGCCTTATAGACTAGCCAAACCCATGCTTTGACTCTAAACAGCCAAGAAGAAGAAGTCTGTCCTCTAAGCCACGTCAGTTCCATTACATGCTGAACGCAGACAGAAGGTTTTACCTGCTCCTTTCTTTTGCCTTGTTTGTCTGCTTCTCTGTATTTTTATGTAGAGAGGCAGAAACACATGCTCACATCCTCATTTGCCTGCTTTGGGGTACAGATTAGAATTTTCCTCTTCAGAAAATCTCCTGAACAATGGAGTACATCTAAAATAAAAGTCTCTTTATTGTTCCTATAGATGTGGTTTCCTTTTGCGTAACAATTTATCACTGGAGTAGAGACTCAAATCTAAGATGCTTACATCTGACATGGGCACTCCATTACGTCAAGTTTTCTGTTTTCTGTCTCTTTGGCCCAATGAATGCTTCTTTATTTGAGGTACAAATGGGAGAAAGCAATAGACATGTTTCTCAGCCTCATTCTTTTGGAAATACAAAACTGGAATTCAAGTGGGTTTTCTTGTACCTTAGCCAGAGGAGAAAAATGAACTGGGGTCTCCACAGGCTGTTTAATTTTCTGCCTTACCTAACTACACATTTTGTGGCTTGCTGGTAGGAAACAAGCTGGTATGACAAAGATTGGTGCATATGCAGCTCCAGAGTCAGAAATTTACTTGTTAGAGAAGTTAACCAATGGAAAATTGGGTGCTTTAGATAAGGCAGCAAATTTTTAACAAGGCCCACAGTGTGGGCCCAAAATGTGGAAGGCAATTTAATGGCGGGTAGACACCTGCATATCACAATGGATCCAAATATATATGACAGTTCTTTGTGATAGATGCCAGATGGCTGTTTTGTTGTAAAACATGCATGCAAGAGATAACTACAAGGTACTTATTTATAAAGTCAGCAATGGATATAAGTACTAGTTTTGTTATACAGTTTCATCATGTAGTTTACATAAAATTATATAAGATTATAATATTGCATTACAGGGGTGGTTATGCTAAGCTGGTTCTTTGATAGCATTTACATTCTTTTAAGTGTCTGCATGATGACAGCAACAGTAATGAAAATAGCGGGCTTGGGGTTTTTTTGTGTAAATAGGCTAGAACCAGCTGTCATTTTTGGTAGTATAGATGAACAGTGTTTTATAGAACCAGGGGTAGATAATTTCTAGGCAGATTGTTTCTTAGTTATTCTTAGAAGAAGCATATGTGCTGCATATCAATGCCAGGAAATCACTTGCAGCAAGTGTGTTGGTAGCAAAAAGATATTGCTATTAATTGGCACTTATAAATTTGAAGTACCCATACATTTTAGCCAGTGATATTACAGATACAGATTAATTTAAGGAAGAATGGGAATATAGTCCAAAATGATGTAGGTTTAAGTGTTAAAACAGCATTTCTGTGATATGTCTTTACCAGGAAATTTTGTGGCATCAGCAAAAATTAGACATAGTTTATACGTAGTTTGGGAGATACTGGTGAGATATTTCAATGAAGTCTGTCAAGAGATACATTTGGGTGTTTCAGAATCTGGAATAGCTTAATTGTTTAAATTTCATCAAATGACACAGTTTAACTAATCCAGCTCCAAATTTTCAATCTCAATCACTGTTTTTCTTGGGGAATCATGTGTGGGAAAAAAGTATGTGTTCAAAATTAGTAAGCGTAGAGTGGGTAAGTGTTGCAAGCTAGCCAGTAGAAAACCTAACCACAAGGTGAGTATAATGAGTTTGCCATTTCCCCCCTCGTTATTTCTACAAACTAACCAGAAACTCAGCAAACAAGGCTGAGTGAACACTAAAGCTGCTTTCCTCTAGCTGTGAATGATGCACTACAATTATCCCTGCCAGCTTCCTCTCACATTCTTAGTAATAGTAATACTCATAAGGAGTATATCCTTATTTTTCTCTAGACATTTGGAGAACTTTCTTCATCAAAACAAACCAAAAACTGAAGGTTGCACACCAGGCTATTAATATGCTTAAGCAAAGAAAATGAAGAATATTGGTTTTTTAGTAAACTGTTGTGTTTTAACCCCAGCTGGTAACTAGGACCACACAGCCAATCGATCACTTCCCACTAAGTTGGAATGGGTGAGAGAGTCAGAAGAGTGAAAGTGAGAAAACTCACGGGTTGAGATAAAGACAATTTAATAAGTAAAGCAAAAGCAGAACACACAAGGAAAGAAAAACAAGGAATTCATTTGCTGCTTCCCATCATCAGGCAGATGTTCAGCCAGTTCCAGGAAAACAGAGCTCCATCACACATAATGGTTACTTGGGAAGACAAACGCCATAACTCCAAATGCCCACCCCCCCTCCTTCTTCTTCCCCCAGCTTTATATAGTAAGCATGAAATCACATGGCATGGAATATCCCTTTGGTCAGTTGGGGTCAGCTGACCTGGCTGTGTCACCTCCCAGCTTCTTATGCCCTCCCAGACTACTTGCTGGTGAGGCTGTGTGAGGAGCAGAAAATGTCCTGATTGCAAAGCAACAACCGAAACCACCAGTGTGTTATCACATTATTCCCATCCTAAATCCAAAACATAGCACTCTACCAGCTGCTAGTAAGAAAGTTAACTCTATCTCAACTGAAACCATGACAGCAAAAAATTATGCAGCTCTGCGTGTATACAAAGAAAAATAACTAGAATAGCAAAATATGTTCTCTGAAAAATATTCTTTGGTGCAATAAAAAAGCTTAACAGAAACCAAATAGAATTCTTCATTCTTGGAGAAACTCAGATACTGTAGGGTTCTGCTGTATGTTACTTTGATACATTGGTAAGCTGCGGTTCTGACCAAAATTTATCTCTTTGAACAGTGCAAAATCAGTGGAGGAGAAGGAAGATTGAACTATAGGAATTGTGCTTCTGATTTAAATCCAGACTTCTTTGGATGGAAAGTTCACAGACTTCTACAGTAGAACTCCTAGTGGATTAGACAATTTTGTGTAGGTTGTGCAGAAGGAGATGAAAAATGGGAAGCTAATTTCAATCTGGCTAGCACAGCATGATAATATTACACATATGGCCTATAATTGAAATGTTCTTTATTCTCTGAAACATTTGCAATATCCTGCTGTGGAGATGGACTTATTTGCTGCTGCTGCTTGTTGATATTATTTTATTATGCTTTAATTTGCTAATCTTCAGTCCTGTGATTAACTGTATGCAGTGCACAGTTTGTATGGATTGTGTTCAGTGCTACTTAAGCTATACATCAGAACAGAGAGAAAAGAACCGATTTGGTCTCAAAGACTTCAATCTTTGAGAGTTTTTAGCATTTAAAGGATTTTTCATAACTTTGTACCTAATATACTTTGTTGCTTGGTCATCTTTGGTCTGCAAATAGTCAATTTGTTTTGAATGTTATTGATTAGTAATTTGGGTAAAATAGGTAACTGGTATAATGATAAAAGAACAGTAAGCTCTTTGTGTAGGCATCGCGTTTTGCTTTCTTCTTTTTGCTGTCACAGTAGATATTTCTACATTTATTCTATTTTGGTCAGAACATCTGATTTCTATTGTAATGTGACAAACAATAATAAT
Source organism: Limnodromus scolopaceus (assembly GCA_028565335.1). Classification (NCBI taxonomy): domain Eukaryota; kingdom Metazoa; phylum Chordata; class Aves; order Charadriiformes; family Scolopacidae; genus Limnodromus; species Limnodromus scolopaceus. The sequence goes on from JAOXNO010000001.1 coordinate 28,706,490, forward strand.
ACACTGATTAGAGTTCAGATTTTCAAAAGCTAGCTAGCAGGAAAGGCTTCCATCTGCTTGAAAGCTTTGGATCAAACCGTTAGAAAAGAAACCCAATCTACCTTCACTTACTGTAAGAAATACTGAAGACAATCAACTATGAAGTAGCTATATTTTCTAAAAAACTAAATGCACATTCTAAATAATACTTCAAGAATTCTTTTATTTTAAAGAAAATCTATCATCCACTTGCTTCAGGTGTCTCCATTTGTCTTTTAGACCCAACGTAGTAACTAAAAAAAGCACATTTGAATCCTTGAATGAACACTAGAAGATGCTCATTTGGCACTGTTCAATTTCTTTTGCCATAATCATAGAATCTTCAGTTAAGCAGAGGAGTTTTCCTTTCATGAATCTTATTTATTCTATTTCTTACACTTCCATGGAGAAATTATATGAAAATAATGTCTATATTATTCTCTTTTGAAACTACTGGAATGTGTTTATTTTCCATATTAATAGTGGAAGGTTCTTGAAAAGACTCTACAGCATAATCAACTTAAGGTTCTTGAGGTATATTGTTAAAGGCCTTTCACACTGGAAACTCTCCAGCTTTCCCAGGCAGCTAGTTCCCATTCTTCTCATTTGACCATTAAAAAGTTTGTCTAAACCCCCATGCTGCTTCAGTTTAAGCCCGCAGTTTGTTCTGGTCACCGTGGACTTGGAAGGCTGGTTGTTTGTATTCTTCGTTCAGCAGGTAGCACTATACAGGTGCCAAGAATGATGAGACACACCCTCTCTACCTTCTCTTCTCCACAATGCACTTCTGATTCTTCTTCAGAGGGAATATTAGTCCTCTGAAAATTCTCATTCCTTTCCTCCAGACTAAGCAGCTGGTCCATATTCTTCTTGATGGTGGTGTTCCAAATTGGATATGATACTTCAGCTGAGATCTTGTCGATATCCAATGCACAGCTAAGCAGGGAGATGATTTCACGTATGTAAGAGGCCATACACCCATTTCTCCATCTATTCATCTTGTTCACCATTTCACAATAGTGTGACACAGATTTCTTACTCAGTTTTGTAGTCTCCAGCCATTTCTTCTTTATATGTTATTTATGCATTTGAATACTCCCACACAACTGTAGTACTTCCTGTGGGTCTGCTCAGAATTTCACCCTTTTTTCCATTCCGTCTCTCAAATTTAACTGTCCCACCCAGGACGGTATCATCAGCAAATTTAATGAGTAAACTCACAGTGCTATCATCCAATTCTTTAATGAAAATATTTAACAGAACAATAGAATGGACTCCTGAAAAATTCCCTGTGTGCATTCTTCTGTCTTGACAGTGAACTATTAATAATTACAGTCTTTGTACAGTTTTCTGTTCTATAGTATTATCATTTAAACTGATATTTCTTTACTGGCTTATGAGGATTTCATGAGAGAGAATGTCTTTCTAAAGGAAAGATATGTGACATCTATTGTTTCTCATCTGTCCACAAAACCTGCCATCCTGCTGTGAAAGGAAATTAGATTAGCTAGACGTGATTTGTTGTTGGCAAATACATGTTCATTTCCTTGTTGCCTTTCAGGAGCTTATGAAGAGCCGGCATGATGATTTGTTCAACTATATAGAAAGAACTGAAGTTAACTCAAATAACTTGTAGCACTTGGCTCCTTTTTATCTTCTTTTCATGGAAAATTTTCCTTTCTTTGGTCTTTTGATGCGACATTTGTTTCCCATGATATCTTTAATATGACTCTTAATGGCTCTAAAATATAATCAGTTAGTCTTTAAGTACCTTATGATTCTGTTAGTCAGGATCATCTGGCCTGAAAATACGTAACTTACCTAGTTAACTATTGAGCCGAGCCCCTGGACACACATAGACATATATATCTAGAGGTGTCTTGGTGTATGATTTAACTGAAACATAGGCATCTGATAGCATTATAGACACTGTGGGCACCCTTCCTGGCCTCCACCTTCCACTCCAGAAAGATATGCATGACCTGAAGGACCTACATTATATCTTTTGGCCTCAAATATATAGCTAATTTGCAATAGGGTAAAATGTTATTAACCCCTATATTTAGGCAACAGAATTGTTGTACAGCCAAAGAAGTCCTTTCAGTGTGATTGCTCTCTCATTTTCTGTACTGAGTGGAGTGCCTGCTGCTGAAAGAATAACATTCTAAGGAAAGTCTCTATGTCGTTTTTCAACTTGAACAAAGATTTACAGGTTTCATCTGCTGGTGCTAGAAGTCGGGACAAAAGCTACAGTAGTTTGTGACTTGGTGGGCCAGTTTAACGTAGTCCACAAGATCAGGAAGTTATAAGTACCTCTCAGATGTCTTCCATTCCAGCTCTGCCAAATTCTAAGTGCAGTTTCAAATTCAATTAAAAAAGAATTTTTTTAAAGTGTCAGTGCTGAAGCATCTTGGTTCTGTGTTTCTTACCTTTCCCTGGAGCTTGAGTGGTTGAAATAGTTTTCAATTTGCTGCATTGGGGGAATAATGTGGCTGAGTAAATCTTCTTTAATCCACGTGAAAGTACTGGAAAGAAGGCCTTGATTTTTAAAGCAGCAGTAACTCAGTTCTAAGTGTTTTAAAATTCAGATGACTTGAAGACAAACTACCAAATCTCCTAGACTCTCTTCCCTTCTTCTTCCTCCCCTTCACCTCTTTCCCATTCATTATCACTCGCGAACCAGATAAAAGTTTAAACAATCTGTCAGAATGTTTCTGTCTATTTTTCTGTGTTAGTTTCTAAATCATGTCATTTTTCTCCAGAATGAGTGCTTTGATTCATGCCATCTGAACTTTAGAATCTTTTTCCTCGATTAAAACAAAAAATTTCCAACATGTATTCAAAACCTTGTCCTATTCCTCTGTTTTCAATCAGGACTTTTACTCATGCCTGAGAGTTTAAAGCTAAATTGTGGGCTTTAAAAAAAATAGACCATTCGGAAAAAGGCAGAACTGGAGTTAGATTTGAGAGAGGAAGCTGATCTGCAGATTTGATTATTTGAGAAATGAGAATAGCAGCAAATTTTGAGTGACATTATATGATTCTTCATCAAAGAAAATGCCTTTTACTGAATGAAACATACATTGACATCATTGTCTGCTTTTGTGTCTAGAATTTTTAAACCGGACTCTCTTGTGTGTTTTCAATTTTTTTTTCTTATTTTTTGTTTAAGGAAAGCATTGTGGGAATGTTTTGCATAAGTCTTTTCAGCCTGAAGTTCTATCATACGAGCAATGACTCACAAGTGTCTATGTCAGGGCCTATTCTGCTTACAGGTTTTGACTTCGGCTAAGATCCAGGACAACAAATAAAGAAACCACAATCATAACTCTTTGACAATTAGTTACAAATAAACAATAATAATAATAGGGAAAAACTATATGGAAAACTGGAAGGTTGTCTTACTAGATTTATTAATGGTTCTCAGTGCATAGATATCTAAGCCTAGTATCTTCTAATGCTATTTTGGGACTTTCTGTCCCCACATGTTGGTCCCTAAGGGCTATGGAGCAAAACATCTGTTGATTTCGGTAAAATGTGGGTCATGCCTTTGTGGTAGCACCTTGGAGAGTTTTTGTTCCTTATTGTGAGTAACGTGTCTGGTGGAGACAAGGCATACAAACTTTGTGCTCACAGTCTCCTTTCTAAGGATCTTTCTAAGACTTTCTAAGATCCACCAGTTTGTGTCCAAAGACACTATAGCTTCCTCCTATTGGAAGCAGGAGTACGTGTACCTCGGCTGTGGTCAAATGCCTCATAACTGCTGAGACAAGAGTAGGATTTGTGATGTTGAGTACAACTAAAATTGACGGGATCTGTTATCAAATTTGAATCAAATTCTATCCACAAAATGCCTGCAGTGGAACTCTGCAGCTTCTGTTCTTTCTTCTTTCTGTATGTTTGTGCTTTTTTATTAGGTGTTTTTTATGATCAGCTTTTTTCCTGGCTGCTTTAATTTACAGCTAAAAACTTACACGAGAACAGGGTGAAAGAGGTTGAAAGAAGGAGACAACCATAGTCCATAAGGCACCCTAAAAGCATTTCTTCCTATTGGTTAGCTAATGAAAACATTTATTTTGAGGTAACCCCATCCTTGTGTTTACCAGGCTGGGAAATGCATTTACTGATTTTCTGAGATAATCGGCTGATATTTTACAAAGCTTGCACAATTTCATTTAGGTGTAAGTCTATCTACTGCTGCAATCAGATATTGCTTTCACTTCCTGACTGAAGAGGCAATAATGGTCCTCTCACCACAAACAAAAAAATCAACTGGGAGAGACTCAGTCAACAGCAAATTGAACATGAGCCAGTGGTGTGTCTCCACAGCAACTGTGCTGTGGCTATCATGAGTGTAGCCATCAGGTCAGGTGAAGTGATTTTTCAGCTTTCTCTGTCTGGCACTTGTGAGACCGCATCTGGAGTCCGTGTCATTTGTCCTCTCATGAACACATTGGAGCAAGGCCAGGGGAGGCTTCCAAAATGGTAAGGGACTGAAGCATACAATGTATGAGAAGACGCTGAAAGAACTGTGTTTGTTCAGACATTGGAAAAGAGATTTGAGGGGATCTTATCTAAACCTGAAACCTATTTAATGTGACAATGCACAGAAAGAGGAACTAAAATCTCTTCAAGAGGTACACAGTGAAAAGATGAGAGGCAGCAGTCACAAGCTACAATGTGGGAAATTCTTCTTTGAATTTGATACAAGGAACACAATTTTTACCATGAAAATGTTCAAACAGTGGAACAGGTCACCTAGAGAGCTATGGGGGGTCTCCATTCTTGGAGCCCTGTGCTTACTTCTCAGGTACTTTTCGCCATTACTGATGTCACTAGATTATTTAGGCAACAGAACTGTCTCTCATCTGTCTACCTTCATAATACAGCAATCATGGTGCCTAGAGCAGTACTATGTGCACTCACTGACCATGACCCCACTGCGTTAGGCTCTTTACAAAAGCAATTCCAAATGGGTTAAGGAGGAATGAGCATATTCCTGCTGAACAAACATCTAGTTTACTGTGGATATATTGTCAAACAAAGTTTGGAAGAGGTTCTGAGGGAATTAATAGAGCTGCTTTGAGATATTTATTGGGAGAGCCTCAGGGGACAGCACGAGCAAGAATATTTCTTGTTTAAAAAGTTTAAGATGTATTTTGTCATAATTATCAGTTTGAGAGTAAATTTGCAGGAAGAGTTAGGAGGGGACATAAGCTGAGATGAATCTTAAAAGTGAAGATAGGATGCTGGTCTTCAATTCAACAGCGATGGGGGAGCCAATGGAGAATAGAAAGGGAGATGATGTGTAACTGTTTCTTCTTTCCAAGGTCTCAAAGGCCTGGTACTATTTGTACTGCTCTTCAAAATCTACGTGAATCCGTTGAAAGAGAAAGTGACATATGTTTCACTCAGCTGGCAAACATATGCTCCTAACAGTCAGATATTTTTCCTGTTCTCAACAACTGCAGCCACTATCCTTCCTGAATGTAAGAAAGCCTTCAGGATATAAGCTGAGGAAAGAATCTATACAAGATCATAAAGGTGCTGGTGAGGAAAAGGAAACACTTAAAGAGTTAGCTAAGAAGCTGAATAATTGGATGGATTTTTTTGCAACCTTAATGGGTAATTAAAAGTTAGAAGGTGTCTGACTGGATGGAAGATTTGTTTCCATGAAGGCATAGGGCTTCTCTTCGTTAAACAGGTGCCAAGGAGAACCAAAATGGTTCCTTGTTATATTTGGATGACCAGAAAGCGTCAGTTGTCTCAGTGATTTCAATTTCAGCTTTCAGAGTTTCATTCTTTCTTCCTTGGCATGACTCTTAACTACAGTGATAAACACAGGGATATGTTAAAATACGATAACTGCACAAGATTTCTGTATTAAAAGACCATGTCTCCTCTATATGCCTAACATAATGAAAGTGGAAGGAAAAGTTTGTGCTGCCTAGACTCAGTTACTCCATTCTATAGTGTAAATGTAAAGACAGGAGCAACCTGGAAATGACTGGTTTGGCAATTCTGTTAGGTACTAATGTAGAAATCTTCACCAGCTTCTTAAATAAGATTTTTTGTGAGATATTTTGGCCATGCATAAAACAAGGTAGATAACTGGAACTCTTTGAGAAGCATCTTAAAGTATTCTGGGAAAATGTATTGAAGCTATGGTTGAGGCAGTATTTTACATGCACATGGGCTATTTGAAAACATTTTCCCAGCTTTTCTATACACCACATACTTATCAAAGTGCATTCTATTATATAATTGGCTGCATTAGCAAAAATGCTATATGGCACCTTCCCCCCAGACAGCACAGAAGCAAAAACCAGTCATTTTTTCTAACAAAAAGTGAAAGAGAGAGAAGTTATTATGAATGATATTCTAAGGTCTGTATGGTGTCTATCTATGATGTTACTATAATAATTTCAGGAAGTCAAGGATCTGCTACAATCTGAATAATATATTCTAGTCTTCTGGAAATATTTTAAGCAACCTGAAATTATTCATATATAGAGTCTAATATTAACAAAGTAAATACAAAACTCATACAATTCAACCCAAACAAAGCAATGAAATACAGCTTCATGAAGGAAGTACTTCAGTGTATATGTTCTGGTACTCAGTCCTTCCAAAATTCAAGCCAAGGATTGGATTGACCCTGTCTTTTCCTTCCGTCGCACAGTAAAATAAGTAGAAACAGCTTTGAGGAAGGAAATCTTCACAAGATTCCACTCTTGGCAATTCTTCGTTTGATCTCTCAGGGTAGGAAACAGCCTGCAAGTAGGAAACATGCTCGTAGAAGCTGTGAAACAGGAATAGGAAAATGATGGTTCAGTAACAGGTAGTGTGTTGAGATTTGTGTTCTGTTCAGCACCTATTCCTGTCTCAGGAACTGTGCTTTGTGCTTCAGTCTCTATGAACAAGTAGCAGGTTCAGGAGAGCTGTCACAAAAAAATAGATAAATTAGAGCTCAGACAGTATACGGTAACAATAATCTAAATATGTATGTATAAATGCAAAGCCAGATCCTTATACATGTGCAGGACTAGAAATGATCCCAATGTGAAAGGTTGAGAGGAGGCTAAATCCCTTCCCATATTGTGGCACACCTTCTCTCTGATCCTTCTTAGAAGGACAGTCTGTGGGGACAGGAGCTATCAGGAATCCCATCCCGCCCACAAAGCAGAATAATTCAGAATATGGATTTCAGTGACAGACACCTCTTTGGCTAAAGCTGCTTTTATATCAAAATGCTGATTTGTTGAGAACAAAACGTCTTGTGATGAGGGTACTAACTCAGCAAGCCTCAGCCAAAACACAGGCAGACATTTGAAACAACTTGGACCATCAGGCAGGTTTCTATCCAAAACTTGTGTGAATTCCTGCCAGCATGCTGGGAATCCTGCTCAGCAGGTGCTGCAGTTCGAAGATATCTACCTGTGGGCAGGGACAGGGCTCACCCAGGATGGATGCTTGTTAAACACATCTGGAGCTCCACCTCTTGCCAAATCTAGCTCCTGGCTCCCCATCCCACAGCCAACAACTGCTGCCTGTGCAGCAGGGCTGTCCCACACGCCTGGGCAATCTGAGCTTGGGAGCCTCACTCAGTAGCCTGCCAGCCAAACTCGCAGGAGGCTGAGAAGATAAGGAGTGAGACTGGGATATGGTGAGCTTTTGTTTGACATATATTTTCAGAGCTTTTCTTTCAGTAGAGAGGTCACCAAAGACATTTCAACCATAATCCAGAGAAGTAGGAACTTGCCTAGTCATTTATAGCTTGATTTGAGCTTTTAGAAAAGGACCTTTTTCTTCTGTCCCTTCACTGGGGGCTTTTACATCTTGTTGTGAATATTGGGGGGATCAAAAGAGCAGAGCTGCATGTGATGAAAAGGACTGCTGTTGCTCTGCTCTCAGTTTCATTCACGGAAAAAAAGGTGCTGCTGGTTTTTTTTTTTCTTAATTTAGAAATTAATCTTCAGGTACAGGTAATGACTGTGTTTTGGAAAATATCACAGTGACTAAGCAGCTCTGCTGGAAGCCTGAAAGAGGTTCTGTGGCATTTCAACATTACTTTATGAAAAAAAAAAATCAAAATAAACTCTGTCTGCATTTCTCCCTCCTTTCCTTCCTGCCACAACAAATGCCACAGGACTTACTGCAGCTGATGATGCAAATGAACTAAACCTGGAAGCAACACTGGGCAATGGTCATTTTTCTCCTCAGCTTACTCTTTCTCTTTCTGCTCCTCCTTATGTACATTTTAAATGTACTTAGGAACGCTTATTAGCACGTATTAAGATTTGTTTCAACTTCTTGCAAAGAACAAATGGAGAGAAAGGAAGATGAGAAAAAACGAAGAAAGGATAGAAGAAAATTGAAAAAGGAGGACAAAAGAAGAAAACTAAGGGGAGGAAAGTCTAGAAAAAGCAAAGGACACAGAAACAATATATTTCGTGGTGCCCTTTTCATGACAAATACCAACATACTTCTCAAGTTAAAAATTCACAGACCTATTGCAGTGACTATAAAATATAGCTCAGATCAACTTGCACAGCAATGAACTTACTGAAGTGCCGTGGGATGTTTAGCTGACTTCAGGTGTTTATTCACAGCACTGCCTTTCCTGACTGTTCACACAGCATTAACAACACTTACACTTTAAGGACCTTTTTACTCATTCACAGGAAACTTCACAATATTCCACGGTTTTCTAGGTCATCCTTGGCAGGATCCTTGATGCCAAACTACTTCACTATTCATTCTGCTTTGCTTATGAGGCAACTCCGGCTAATGATGAGAGCTGCCCAGTTGGCATGGAAGGGAAATATACACAAAAGCCAGATAACAAAGCTCAAAAATTTACCCAAAATCAGAAAGCTGAATATTAAAGATCTGAGTGCAGGACTGGAACCCGTCTACTCTTTAGTCAGTACATTTTCCAAGGAAGCCTACCATTTCTGCAAAGCTATCAACAGAAGACTCGATAGCATTAAACTGCTAAGACTTGGGGATATTAATGTTCCCTCCGGAAGGGAGGGAGAAGAGACTTAGTGGGAATGAAGACTAAAAAGTTTGTTTAAAATTAAAAAAAAAAAAAAAAGGAAATTGTCGAAGAGAAAAAAAAAAAGAGCAAAGGAAGACGTTAAACAATGACATGTGAAGGACAAAGAAACAGAAAGAGAAGCTTAATAAATGAGTGAATGTGAAGAAAAAAAGGAAAAGAATGTAAAAGTTATATAACAGGTATAGGAAAAGTGAGGGGAGAAGAAGAAAATGAGAGGAGTAGAGAGGAAAGTTGAAGGTTTTTCAGGTATGAGATTCTACCCCAACACAACAAAACATTTCCAGACAGAATAATGCCCAGGGAAGTCGTGGATGCCCCATCCCTGGAAGTGTTCAAGGCCAGGCTGGATGACTCTTTGAGCAACCTGCTCTAGTGGGAGGTGTCCCTGCCCATGGCAGGGGGGTTGGAACTCGATGATCTTTAGGGTCCCTTCCAACCCTAATGATTCTATGATTCTATGATTCTATGATTTATTCCGATGATTTGATCTTACTGTTGGTTTTTATCTACTTGTAATGCCAGTAATTTTAGCAAGAGTGACCAGCTCTCAAGTCTATGTAAGACTAGAGCAAAGATAGAAGATACAGGATGGCAGTGTCAACTGGATATTTTTTTTCTGCACCATAATACTATGATTGACTATAATATGAGAAGAAATAAATATTAATTTCTACAGATATTTGGATTTAGCACATTAATAGTAACTTACGGTGAAGGTGGTAGTCCCAAATGGATATTTTCTGCCAGATCAAGGCCATCTTTCACAGTTTGCAAGAAAAAACATGCTTTATGTTTTGAAATGTATTCTTGATTTGCATATCTCTCTCCAGGTAAATGATTTAACCTTTTAGCCATCTCGTAGTTAGAAGTATGACTATTCAAATTTCTATGCATAATTGAACTACAGATGCAAATTTTCCAGACAGAGTATATCCAGAAATGTGAGTCTTACCCTTTTGGAAATTTACCTCTTAATTTGCACTTGTTCCACTACAGAACATCCTGAGTTGAGCATGTGTTGACAAGTGCTTCAGAATTATCCATTGGCCACCAGCAAGACATCTCATTAAAAGCAGACAGTAACAAACAATCATCAGGGCCCTAAGTCAGAGGGACCTTTTACTGAAGAAATATAGATTTTCTTCTATTTGACTAATCACTGTTGTCCTGCAGTCCCCCTCATGCACTGGTCCTATACCCAATGTGAGAGCTCCATTAAATTTTGCCTGCCACCTCCTCTCGTGTGTGGAAACTCCATGTGAATCACTACCGCTGTTAGCAATGCTTTTATCGTGCCCGTACAGTGCCTGCTCAGTGATCTTTCCCATCATCTGGAGTGTTATCTCTACTTTACCCAACATTATAGCTGCCAAAATTCCCTTCCCATTCACACCGTAAATACCCATCACACTGACCCCCTTGTGTGCCTGTGTCTTGCCCTGAAGGCTAAGCGCTTGCCAGGTGAGTGACACGGTCATTTTACAGGAGAGAAGAGGAAGCGGTGACACGCATTCTTTAGCTACAGGGTGGCTATGGTAAAGGTCACGCATACAGCAGTGGAAAGAAGCCCTATTGTCTTCATTATTTGAATGTGGGTGTGTTGAATTGTAATCGCTGTGTGATAATTCTGGAATTTATTCCAATTGATTTTGTATAACCAGAATAATGTCTCATTACATTGTGTAATGCTCCACAAAGAAAGACTGTGAAATAAAATAGGGCTTTAGTCAGTGGTGTCCTACATGATAAGAGTTCTTCTATGAGAGGCATTGTCCCATCGTTTTCTTCAGTGTCTGGCTTTTTTCTCTTTCATTCATTGCCATTTTGTTGTGACAGTAACAGAGATATTGCTTTTCAAATTCTTTATCTTTGTTGTTTCTCAACATTTCCCAAATGAAACCATGGTGAGATAGAGCACCATGCTTCCATTTCCCTGATAATCACTTTTTCCAACGAAACTGATAGGTTTCAAATTTATGTTCATAATGAAGGTACTATTTGTCTACAGCTACACTGGTAAGTCTTTTTTCTCTCTCTCTTTTTTTCTTTTCTTTTTCTCTTCTTGTCTTTTTTTTTTTTTTTCCTCTTTTTCAGCACAACAGCCTTTGTGCTTTCCAGGTCACTGAAAATGGGAGAGAATGCTTTGAGCTATGTGCCCTACTGAGTGGAACTGTTTTGTTCACATGCACTGATGCTCCCTTTGTAAAGAAATAAAAAATGCAATCAGAAAAATGCAGAAGTGAATGTTTTTATTCTATGCTCTAAGTTTAACAAAACAAACACATTACAGACCTCCTCTGTATCTGAAATATTTCACAGATGTGGTCAGGTTCTGATAATTCCATTTTTCTATGGCATTTAATAATTTTTATTGCACTACAAGATTAATGTTTATATGATGCTGTTCTATTTATGCAATGACACTTTAATGTAGTGGTATTGTCCAAAGAAAACATTTATTTATGGATGTTTTCTCTGCATAAACACTATTTTTTCTTGTATTATTCACATATTTCTAATATTAAAGAAAAAAAGTAAAACTTTTTAAAACAAATGTATCCGCATTGAAATAATCAAAATAGTTGCAAAATCTTTATTATTTTAAAGGATCTCAAGGAGCAACATATGCTTTGCACAGAAAGACAGTGAATGTTGGTGGGCCTGAGATGCAACACAGAAGAAAAGCTGAGATGAGGGAAATCTTTGCTGCAAAGACATGTTTTTTATAAATACGAAAAAAAGGAAGTTTCTTGCTGTAAAAAGAATGGATATAGTGAGCTCACACTGTCTTGAGTGTATCTTATTATTTTTTCCTATCTACTATTTTGTAGGATGAGTACCCTAAGACTGATGGATTCTAGTGAATGGATTCTAGAGAGACAGAAAAGGCAAAGATTCAAATATTTCAATGCAATGCACTTTTAGTTGTCATTTTGGGAAGCCATGAGAAAGGAGGAGAAAAAGCTTTGAAACTATGACTGTGTAATCATGATCATAGAAATGATATTCTAAACACGTTTTGAGTGCTATACCGTAAATAAAACTGGATAGAAACCTCCTTCTGATTCATGTCTATAGAACAGCAAACCGTTAAAGACATTTAGCCTTCATCTCTAACAGACTGAAAAATTCAGCAGAAGGTTTCCTTTTCCCGGAAACATCATACTTTTTCATAGCTATGGTAAAATTTTTGAAATATACTTACAGATTTTTTTCTCTTAATATATTGTTTTCATAATTTCAGGAGAGGAATTGGTATTGAATATCCACTCAGAATCATCTATATAGTGTCTGACAAAAGTTCTTCTTTCATGATCATGAAAACAGCATATATATATGTATATATTTATATACACACAACTATGCACACAAAGACTAATCTGAGGTTTTTCTATACTAAGGAAGTTATATTGTTGAAAGCGACTGTTGGTTTTGAATGCCTTTATCAGTACACATCTTGAAACATCTGATAGGGGACAATCCTCATGAGGCAAATATAGGTAATTTTCTGAAAATCTTAATTTTTTTAATCTGAGTACTCAAAACCTAAGCCATCACATAAACTTGATTTTTTTTTTTTTTTTTTTTTTGCAAATATGGGTCAATGGTTCATAACATTCTGGATGATTTACTTATTTTCTTCCTTTTTCTGCCCACCATTGTACTGTTGAAAATACATAAACAGATAAACTGACTTCACTGTGGGAAAGCTCAGTTATGCAGACTATTATTAGAAATGATGAAAACAACCCAGCTCTGTGTCCTGTATCACAGAAAGAGGCATGAGCCCATCTTCCCAAAGTACCAAAGACTTTGACTCAGTCCAGCCCAGTATGCTTCCATGGGTCAGTTTTTGGGAAGCGACTGGTCACTTGTTTAAGTGCTTTACTGGAGTAGTACTGTTCTGAAACACTAACATCATTGCCTCTAGACTCTGGACTTTTTGGAAGCTTCCAAGCAACTATAAATCAGCTTAAGTGTAGGAAAGAAGACCAGATCTCAGGCTCAGGTAGTGCCTCTGATGGGTTCCAGAAGTATGTATACTCAAGTAAAACACATAAAAATTTGAACAGTGTGTCAGGGGAACTTTATCAAGCCAGAACACTGAAATGTAGCAAAACAAGAAAGTAATCAAATGATATTATCATGGACTATCTTCCACAGAGGATATCCTCTATCATTTGCTGGGAATCTTTGATGTTTAACCTGACTTTTAGGACAAACTGCCTAACCTCAAGTTTTAATTCTAGGCATGCTTCAGTTTCTAAAGTTCTCCCCAGGCACTTCAATGCAGAATCTCTTTGATTCACTGCAAAATGAAATTTGACATATCTTATTATGAAGAAATACTTCATTTGAAAATGTACGGAGTAGCTCTAGGAAAACAACAGCAAACTCAGAAAAACTTGTCAACAGTGCAGCCCTTCTACAAATGCACCTGACAAAACTGAAATAATATTTCCCATTAACAATGAAGTTTGCAAATAGCTGCGAGTGGAATCTGTGACGGTACTCTTGCTATAAAACCATTAGCTGGAAAATGTTGAGAATTTATAAAATTGCTATGCTGTCCTGAGAGCACCTACAGAGAATACGGTGGTCTGAGTCATTGTTAATAACGCTATCACCTCTCTTTGTTGCCGTGATAGAAACATAGGTAGAGTATTTATGCAAAGACTCTGGTGGTACCAGTTCCTCTGAGTCAGTGTAGAAGACATTTCACGAGTAAAGTCACTGAATCCCAGGTTGTATGAAATCAGTCTGTCAAAACCTTATATCCATTTTGTACTTCTCAGGAAAATATAATGTATGTTAAATCAGTGGAGTAATGCTGAATTACAAAAGGCTTGGATTAAGTTCTGCAGCATTTTTCCTCCGCTTCTTTTCTTTTCCATTCACTGTTCTCCTCTTTCACTCACATATACAATGGCATCACCCAGACATGGCTCATTCACCTAGTTAGGATTCACCTAACTGTTTCACATTTTCTGAGTATTTCCTGGATGTTGTTACCTTTTCCTTTCCTCCCATAGAAGACTGCAACACACATTCCCTGTTTAGCTCAACATGTTGAGACTATTTCACTGGATAGGCTGAGGACAGGGTTGGGGAATGAAGACATGGACATTCTTTATCCATGTATGTTTTTATTTGTTAAATTTATCAAAGAAATCTGTTGGCGCTTTCGAGTGGAAAGGGCACTAATGGTGAGTACAGGGGTGCATGGGATACAGGAAGCAAATGGAACCTTCATGGATTTCTCATTGTTGCCAATACCACCGTGTCCTCCTAGCCCTGTTGAGGTCTACCTGTGCATGGGAGCCAGCTCAGTGATAACCAGCTGGAGGGAAAGAAATGGGCAGCCTCACCATCTCAGCCTGCTCCTGTCAAATCTTCAGGAAGCTTAGGAGAGAAACATACAAATCCTACTATCACTCCCAAGAGGTCATTTCCATCTTCAGCTTTTTTCTTTTTTTTTTTTTTTTAAATCTCACCCTCCATTTTATGCCTGAAAAAAAGCCTGTAGCTTGCAAATCTTGCTGTTTTGTTGTCATCCATGACTCACACGGTGAGACAAATCAATGCCTTCAACAGCCAGACACTGGGAAGGACTTACATGAGCTACATGAGCAGCCTGTCTGGCCAGGTGCTGCATTCCTGTAACTACAAGGGAGTTAGCACCAGAAACAGAAACATTTTCCCTTGTCATCCTTTTTTTTTCCCTTGGGTGCATTTTTTTTGTTGTTTAAATAAGATAATAGAGCTTCAAGAATAGTCCCAAATTTTCTCTTCTTCCCTCAAAGGACTCTTTAAATCATTCTTGATACCATCCAAAATATTGTCCTACAGAGATGGAGAGTTTTATAGGCTTCCGAATGAGCACGATTTTAAATGCAAATTTTACTTGACTGAATGCTCAGAAAGAAGGCGATAGGTTCATTGCAATACTCCTTTTAATGTTTCACAGTGTGGGGGATGCATTTCACTGTGCAGGCCATGGTGCCTCATGGTGTAGTTAGGGTGAGTAAAAGGAAAGGCAGCCAGTACTGCTCCCCTCAGACGTGGTGTGTGTGCCCAGTCTAGCAAACGTGGCCACCCATTGATTCTCCGGTGCTCCACTTAGACAGTAGTCCATCAATCAACTGACCTGCCAATTGGACAGAAACATATTGCGTGTTCTTCCAGTTCCAGCACAAACACCAAAAGTCTAGATTTTTTAATATTATGTGCAGCTGTCTTAACAGTCACATGGCAATATAGGATTTTTTTTTTTCACTTTCTCACTCCCTTTCATGCATATAAATGAGGATGTGAGGGTGTGCAGATACAGAGAGCTGTCAGTTACCTCATATTCTGGCTTCTTGGTAATAAAGTCATTCAGAAATACAACTTCATGCAGGTAACAGTAGCTTTGAAAGAAATATAAAAAAGTCTCTTTTACATGATGGCATCTCCCTCAGAGGTGTACTGAAGAAGGAGACCTAATTACTTTACTGGCTTGCCCCAGGTTGAGAGACACAGGACTAACTTTTATTCTAATGCTGGGGAAAATTGCACTTCTAGAAGACTCTAGTTTCTGAATTTGTGAAAATTTTTACTTTATAGCCAGCCAGGCTCTGTGGGATTCAAGGTTAGTGTTTTTGAGCCTTGCCAGGTGCAGGGACAAGGAGGAGCAAGGCCTGGGCATTTGACCCAGGCTGGCCAACAGGATTATTTCATACCATGAATGTCACATTCAATATAATGTGTTGTGTGCTTCCTTCCTCCTGAAGCCGTTGCGCTTGTAGTGTCTGACATTTGCTGTCCCCTGCTGGGTGGGCACAGCTTCCTGGTGATAGAATTGACTGAGTATAATTTTGTATGCTTTATATCAGTATCGGGACTAATACTGGTTCTTTAGTATTGTTGTTAATTATTTAGTCTTAGTCTATTAAATCTATTTATATTTCAACCCTTGTGTTTCTTTGTGTTCCCCAATTCCCCTTTCCAGGTGGGGAGGGGTCATCAGGTGTAGAATAATTGTCTAAATGACAGTAGATATTGTTATGGGTTTTCTCAAACCATAACATGGCTGTATGGAAACAGACAAATAAAGTGTAAAATGTTACACCCGAACAAGGGGACCAAGACATGATAGCAGGAGAAAGAAGGGTAAGAAAATAAAAAAAGTGTGTGTACAAGGAAATCAGTACAAATATTTGGGAAAGTGTGCTGAATGACTGTCCTTTTTTAAATCACCGTAGCTAGCATCTATACAGCAACCCTTAAAAAAAAAAAACAGGTATTTTTGAGCAAGTCCTCAATTAATAGGATTTAATATAATAGGTGTTGCCACCTGCTCCACCGACAATTGTATTAACAAAAAAGTGCACAGAGATGGTGTGACCTCATCTGCAGCAGCACATTGGAGAATTCAGAAGTTCTCTGCTGCTTTTAATGCTCTTTCTTTCTTTGGAGATGCGCACAAATGAATAATATCTGTAGGAACTGATAGAAGCAGTTCACCAAGATAAAGTGTTCTTACATTTCTGACATGTCAAAAACATCTACTTCCTTCTTAAATAAACCATTGAATGAATATTCTCATACAGCACTACTGAAGCATGCAATACAACTTCACTAAAAGCTTTCCACTGCCCTCCAGATACACTTAAGAAAATAACTCTAAATGGAAGAATGATACACACAATAGCTAAAGGGAATGCAATCGCATTCAGAGAAGATGAAGAAATCATAAGCAGCCACCTGCATTTCTGGAAAGTCCTTGGGCTCTTGCTATTGGCAATTCTAGCAAAACACTTCACAACATACATACACCCATGCCTGCTCCCAGAGCTTTCGGGTTGAACCACAGGTTCTGGCTTCCTTTGCTATTGTGAGAATAGCCTCCCTCTATGCCTCTATGAAAGTGGTTACTTAGGAATAAGAAAAACTATTGGAAAGAAGTAGTAGCCAGGCAATTCTTCCCCAGGAACTGAAGTGAAACTTTCTTAAGCATTAAAAAAACAAAACAGAAGACCTGCAGGAGGGCTAAGGCCTAAGGGGGGCTAATCCCCAAGACTCCCTTCTGTGCATGTCAGGGTACTCCAGCAGGCCCAGCTGCTTACATAGGGAACTCAAGTTCAGATTTTGCTTGTGCTATGAAACAGAGGGAAAATTTCTGTCCTGAAACCACTGTTTGAAATAAGATTGGGAAGAGCTGGTCATGACTAAAGTTGTTTGATACTGTCTTTCAGAAAAAATAGAAAGTGCTTTGGCAGTCAGAAGCAAGGGAACATGATTAGCCTCATACTAGGTCATCGGTGTGAATATATATGGGAATACATATCAACTCTGGTTCTACAACTCCTTGATTTCAGATTCCCTTCCTTCTAGAAGGTTTCAATAAAAATCCTTTACCTGCTTCTTATACTCCAGTTGTGTTAGTTTCCACCTTTGTGATGAACTCTTAAAAATTATGCTTTTGTCTTTATTTTTCACCTACAAATTTTAGCACAGGCAGATTCCTACACTGGGCAAACGGACTCTCCCCGAACTTGGTGGCAGCTGAGGGCTGCAAGTATCCCAGGGAACTCTCTCCTAATCCTCCCAGCTGAAGTGCTGCTGAGCACAACTCTCCCAACTGTTTTCCCTCCATAACATCTTGACTATTTGACCCTTGAGCTCCACAACAAAGCCTAAACTGAAACATCAAACAATATATTCTTAAAACACCAACATGTCAAATTCTTCATAAAGGACATACAGGTCACTGGTAAATTTTTAAAAACCCTTTCCTTTTTCTATTAATAAGACCTGGATTTTTCAAGTGTGTAAAATCCTGGAGTAAAGGCTCTTCCTTGGGTCTTTGTCTCCTGTAGAGTTACTACCTCCTCGATAAGAAAAAAGGTGCTCTTGTATAAGGCTATGGGGGCCATACTGAGCTTCCCATCCCCTCTCTTAAATGTTCTGCCTTTCTTTCCCTGAAAAATCCTGTTGAAAGGAGTATATTTCTTAGAGTGAAATTCAGAGAGAAGGACTAGAATAGCTTCCTGCAGGCAGTTGCCAGGTTGATATATCAAAGCGATATTGCTTTCTGAATTGAGTGGCACCAATCAGCAGGAACTGTCAGTCTGGGGATATAATAACTGTGGTGCCAGTCGTCAGGAATCTAAATGAAAGTTTTAGCTGTACTTGTTGTATATTTAAAATGACTGTTGGCTCAGGGAGGGGAATAGGAAGGGGGAAGAGCTTTGCTGGCAGTGTCGAGAAAAGGATGGCATGAGAAGAAAAATTTGGTGAAGCACAGAGCACCTGGATTCTCCTCCCGGAGCACTGTGAGAGTCAGACAACCGAAGTCACAGTGTGAAATGGATCTTGCATCTGCGTCCTCTGTAATTCCAAGCCCTGTTAACTATCTTTCTGAAGAGAAGGTGAAGATTTGTATAAGCCTGTCACATTTGTCATGTTGACATCCTACCAAACTGTCTCTCCGGACTCCAGTCCAAATATAGATCCCCAAAAACTCTGCTCAGCTGCTGCCTGACTCTGTCAATGCCTGACAACTGTAGACACCTAATTTTTTAATGAATAGAATTCCTCAGTTGTTACCAAGATGGCGACACAAACTCCCTCAGAGCCTGCAGACCCAGCACCCTTCTCTTCAGCCTGCCCATCTGGAGCTCAGCCACGGCACTCATCCATGGAGCCACAGAAGCCTGTTTCCACCTTCCCAGGAGACTTCTCTAGTCTCTGGCTTGTCACCACAGGCACAGTTATTTTGTCCCTCCTGATGTGCTTCCCTCTCGTTACTGAGGTGTGACTCACATGAGGGTCACCTTCAGGTGACCCTCTTCAGAAAGGAAGGATCAGGCTCTGGTTTCTGCTTCCAGGGGTCTTTCAGAATACTATCATGTTAAGTTTGCTTAACACAAAGAAATAGTGTTTGAGTAAGGACAAAAACCTGGTTGCCCCCTCCTGAAGGAATTTCCACAACACCAGAAGCTACGTGTTGGAGATCCTGAAGTGTTGCAGCTCTCCGTGCTGTAACATCAGAGAGCTTTTGTGGATCTGGGGCTGAATAAAATAACTGATGTAATGAACTGGATCACCATTCTGCGAGGGAACAACAGGTCCTGGGATTAGTGCTATTTTAATCAAATTTTGGTATGTGAATCATATTTTAATTGGGTTTTTTTTTTAATATTCTGCACTGTAAATGTGAGATAGATAAACAGTTATATCCATGCAGTACCTGTGACTAGCAAATAAGGTCACAGTGTTGATTCAGTTTTATGCGTACATGACTATGACTCACCAGGCAAAGAAAAACTCACAGACTGTAGCAGTACAGGTATCATAAACAGGTAAAGCTTGTCTTTTCTGAACTGCATAAGTAAGGCTTCAGCCTGATGTAGGATTTATTGAGAAGGGTGCAGAGTCTCAGCTTCATTCCTGTCCTTGTACTCCCATGCTGCAGATCTTTGACTCCCACCTAACTCACGTAATTGACTGGAATGCCATTCTCCTGCTGAATCGAGCAAAAATCCCACTATCTATTAAAATGGGCAAAGTGATATTGTATGTGCTGATACATTTCCTGATCTGTGACTTATAGGCAAGTAGGACAAAACAACTCCCACAAAAAAATGGAGACCAGAGGAGGGCCAGGAGCCTGGCCAAAAGGAATTCTTCCTTAAATTCCGTGAGTTGGAAGTATCTGTGATTCATCCTGCTATTGTAGACACACGATTAAATATTCTGCCTTTAACAACATTTGGGTTTTACTGTCTTAAATCATGCAAAATTGAAACTAAAATCTCTAATGAAGAAAACACCTTTTAAATAAATGTAATTTAGAATAAGATCTAAAATATGTATTCTAAAAATGTTGCCTTCCTCTCTCTCATTTACTTATTCCACTAATGAAAACAATAAATTATGGCGTCTGTAGTGTGGGATCAAATGGACATTTTACAGTTTCTTTGACTGGGAGAGAATCAGATAAAGGTAGTACAGGCCTGATTTCGCAACTTATCTGAACATGGTCTCTAAAAGATGATAGCCACTGTAAAGGTGATAACCAGCTTAAAAGGGTATGTAATATTGATTTTAGAAATGGATTCAGGTTAACCAGATATGACTGCAGAATTCCCTACCATCTGTCCCTTTGGGGAGTGCTCTGCAGTAGTACTGAAGATTCATGGCAGATCTCATGCTTAGGCTCTTCAGGCTGTTTTGTCCTCCTGGATGTTGTCAATTGCATTTGCATTTCTTTTTATTCTCAGTATTTTGCACCCTGGTGTCCACTAAGATGTACACATCCTGTGGCATTGCTACAGGCAGATGGTTTCTATCCCAGTGCATCACTGGCTGTCCTAGAATCCCGGATTTCTTTTTTAAAGGATTTTGCCTAATGTCTGTGGTGCCTTCAGTAGAATGATGTTTTCTACAATTCAACTTTAGAAGACCCATCAGAATAAGAAAGAATTATTGAGGCTATCCAAAATTATTTTCCATTAAATAATCAAAAGTAAATTCACTTCGTCAAAATGTTTGTGAATTTTTTAACCTGGAAAAAAGGCAAAGCCAATATTGAATGGGTGGAAATTTAAACTGAAAGCATTCAGAACGGAAGCCACATGCCAATATTTAATAGTGGCAGCAATTAACCACTGGGAGACCTGATTACGGGGAGAGCATAATAACCTTTAGTCTCTGAATCAAATTCATCTCACAGTATTGACAGTCCTTCTCCAAAACAGCTCTTTCATAGGGACTACTGGTTCAAATTATCTGATTTGCGCTGTGTAAAAAACCGCAACATATCATAATGAACATTTCCAGCCTAAAGTTTTCACCTCAGTTTTATTTGGAAATTATTTTCTGTGGCTTTATGAATGAAACGAGCCACAATGAGCTAAGTATAGTTAAACTATTCAGAGAAAATCAAAAGCAAGGTGTTATAACTGATAAAAGGATATTTTAAGTTCTTGATTCTTGTTCATTTTTAGTATATCATATTTACATTCCCACTGGTTATCATTGCATCTAAGAGCTTATCCAGATATTAAGAAGGATAAGCAGTTACAGAGGGAGAATATCTATAAATCACCTACAAACTGTGAGGAGATTTGGGAAAAAAATTTCCCTGATGACTCTGCATTTGAGTGCAGTGATTTGAGTGCATTCCTCTGAAGAAGCACACCTCGGCTGATACGTGGGTATGGCACTAGATGGGTCACTGTCCTGATGTTCCAAACCTGATATGTTTTTTTCTTGCAGCTCTGTACTTTAACATTTTCCAAGCTTTCTTAATAGTGCAAGAATCAAAATTTAAATGTCTCAAAATCATAACAGTTATTAGAATATAAACTGTCAGACCCAGCTAGTTAATTTTCTTTATATAATTTTCTCCACCATGGTTTCCTCCACAAGTTTCTTGGTTTTTGAAAGGCACAGATCATTCCCTAAAAGACACAAGGACAGGTTCAAAGAACGTAATGCTTGCAGGCAATTTCCACATTTTTTGCTTACACATAATGCTCCCATTTAGCTGAACATTCTTAGTTCACTTAGCTAATTCCATTTGCCAATTTGATTTTGCCATTTGATTGATTTTAAATCGATAAAAAAATCTCCATACACAAATCGTACATCATTGCGGTATCTGTTCATGAACCAGAACAGTCCTTTTGCAGTGTGAATGCTTTGAAGATTAGACATTTCATGAGGCTGTCATATAAATACACTTGTATTTATTGAAAAAGGTCCAGGTAGGCAGTTGGCTCCTTGAATTTTGATATATCTGGTTTTTAACAGCCTTAATTTTATTAGCTGTGTTGGTGGAGAATCATGGATTGTTTGTTTTTTTCAGAAGGTTGTCCGTTTTTTCTATCTTTACCAGATGACTAGTTTTATATGAGCTGAATGTCAGAGATATAGAGATACGCAGAAGGAACTGTGTAATTTAGCTAGCTCTTGGGTAGATAAAAATAAATTTTTAGCAAATGGTTTCATTGTGTAAGGACAGGTAATGCAAGTGACACACATCAGCTGTCTTCTGCTCTCTGCTACAGACGGCACCATCACTGTCAGAGTGAGTAGTGAAACTCATCTGCCACTTCGCATTATAAGCCCCTGTTTGCAGTTACTCATAACTTTGCTGGACTTTGTCCAGAGGACAGGGGTGGGCTGTCCCCATAACTTCTGGCTGCAGCTGTGTAGCAGTGGGCTCAGGAGCTACAAGCAGGGAGGCCATCTCTCCTGCCCAGCTAGGAATGGCATGGCCATGAGGCAAGATGGAGAATTAAAATGAACATGGCTGAAGATAAGGAAGAGGAAAATCAGCCAGGATGAGCAATAGGGGTTTTAGCAAAAAGCACCACAAATATGAGGCCTGGGAGAGGGGATGCTGGTATCTGTATGGCTGCTGGCAGAGGGGGGCTGAGATTAAACAAGACTCTGGGATAGAGACAGGAAGGGGACTGGCAGGAGGGTGACCCAGATATCATGTAAGGAGACAGAACTGAAGTGGAAAAACTGGGGCAAGGAACTGGGGTCTAAGTGTGAAAGAGCCCTGCTATGGAGTAGCACATGGCAAGGGAGCAGGCACCAAGTCCATAGGGGACAGGAGGTTTGGGCAATGAGCACCTGCGTTGAATGCAGGCGCAGGGAGGAGTCCAAGGCTTTAGGTATGTGATGAGGAACCCAGTGTTTGGAGGGGGTAAAGACACAGAAAGAAACAGATTAAATAAAACTGTTGACTTGATATAAGTTTTAATTATCTTTATCTTAAGGGAAACATATATGGACAAGATCTAAAGCAGTTCTCTGCTTTGAGGTTAAAAGTTGCTAGGAGAAATGTAACCCTGCAACCAGTTAAAGCCATAACAGTTAGGTTCCCTTCTCCTTGTCTGGTGAAGGGCTAATGTGACAGCTGCCATGAGGCATCTACTGTTATTCTAAGAAATGCCAAGAGGATGTAGAAAGATGTAGGAGTATGGGTGAGTGACAATAACTGTTCATTAGTTTTTCTCCTGATCATGTCAAGGCTTTATGCTGGACACCTGGTGCCATCTGCTTCCCTCCAGCTGTTCCCATCAGGGAGACTATGGTAGATCTGTTTTAACCATGACCTGTGCACCACTCTGCCCATGCTACTGCAGAAAAAGTGCTCTGCTTTCAGTGAATGATACAGCAAATTAGCTACATTTAAGGTGAACTTCCAAAACCATTCAAAGGTTGGACTTACCAGTGTTGAATTTTGTGTAATGCTCATATTTTACTTCTAACACTGTCTGGACCACATGAAAGATGTCAACCTACCATCATCCCCCACTTTCTCCATTAGATCAAGGAGTGGAATAAAACACAGAATAAAAGTTGTATGAGGTGGACCATTTTTTGGGGTGACACAGGTTTCTTATGTAAAGTCCCTCAATATAACAGAGGCTGAAGGGCTTGTATTGAGAAAGACAACAATGTGCCTTGACCATGAGTCAGCAACATGCCCTTGTAACCAAGAATGCCAACGGTCTCCTGGGGTGCACTAAAATGGACATGGCCAGCAGGTTGAGGGAGGTTATCCTCTATTCTGCCCTGGTGAGGCCCCATCTGGAGTACTGTGTCCAGTTCTGGGCTTCCCAGTTCAAGAAAGACAAGGAACTACTGGAAAGAGTCCTGTGAAGGGCTACAAAGATGATCAAGGGAATGGAATCACAGAATCACAGAATCACAGAATCACCTAGGTTGGAAGGGACCTTTTAAGATCATCTAGTCCAACCAATGGAAA
>JAOXNO010000001.1:28736179-28801103 GCA_028565335.1 Limnodromus scolopaceus
CAGCACCACGTCAACCTGTCTTTTGAACACCTCCAGGGATGGTGCCTCAACCACCACCCTGGGCAGCCCATTCCAATATCTGATAACCCTTTCAGTGAAAAAAATTTTCCTAATATCCAGCCTGAACCTCCCCTGGCGTAACTTGAGGCTGTTTCCTCTAGTCCTGTCGCCTGTGTCTTGGGAGAAGAGATTCCCAAGAGACTCCTTTTGGAATGTCTTCTGGGAGCCAGGTTGGAAAGTGTGGCCTGTCTGAAGTGGCACTAGACAGCCATGTGTGGACAAATGAATCAAGCTCAAGGAATGGGATTCAGTTTGCAATTAAGACACACAAACATAGATGAGACAACAGCATGGGTGGGAGGTGAGAGGAAAGGGGATTTTTCATTGAGGACTAGAAAGTTTCTCCAGAGTTGACACTATGGACTGCATTCAGTTGTTCACACCAATGTGTTTCGTGTAATTAGAATTGGTCTTCCTGGCCTCTAACCACCACTCCAGAAGCAAACAGAACTTTCATTGGCTCTGTGCCATATTTGCTAGCCTCATAGGGATATCTCAGATACCCACATATCAGAAATTACACTTAGACCTTCACTCACTTCAACTAGAGTCTGAACAACTAGTTCACATGAAGACAACTAAACTGTCACAAAGGAAGGCAATGAGCTGTTTTTCATTTAAACTGAACTAAAACCATGTTCATATGTTTTTTTCTTGGGAAGAAAGTGAGCTATTGCAAAATGCCTTCAGGAGAAAAAAAAGTTACAGTGAAATGAAAAGGTTCTTTTGACTTTTGGTTGCTATGAAGATGTTTATGGCTCAGAAGCAATTAAGTGTTTGCATGCTGGTTCTGTGGAAATCTAGAATTAATGGAGAGCTGTTTAGCGTCGTATTTGTTTATCTGAATATTTTCACTCAGGACTGCCTCATTATGTCTTATTATTTTCGTGTTTCAGCCCTAAACTATCAGTATAAGGATCAATTATAACACTATATTTTCTTGTTAAAAAAGAAGTTCACGGATCAGTGACAGAGTGCTGAAACAGCAAAAATATTTTTTTTCCTTAAAAAGAACCTTTTCTGCAGCAGTCTTGCTGATAACTTTGTTAAATTATGGAAGATCTCACAATCCCCATAAATGTGCATATAGGTCTCTTGTGCCTGTGTTCTCTCGGAATATTCGCACTTACCAGAACCAGGCTATGAAAAAAGGCACTCTTTCTCCCTCATTAATCTAGACTTATTTTCAGAGAAAGACAAGTGTACTCAGGTGGCTTGGTTTTTAAATGACTACCTCAAAACACTGAAATCTATTCAAAAGCACCAACCAACTCTCTGAGTTGTGTCCTATTAAACATTTCATTTTGTGCAGCCCAAACTGACTAAGTTAAATCTCACATTAAAGCTAAATGCAGCTTTATGTTAATGACATTTGTTGCAGCTGGAGGTAGAAAATGTCTGCTCTAGACAACTAGAAATGCAGATATGTTTCCTTTGTTTCCATTAGTCTGGTGCATATGTAGTTTTTTCTCCCAAATATGAAGACTACCACATTCACACCAGACTTCAGACCCAGGCAGCTGAATCCTCCATGCCTCTCCCTCAGCGAGGAAGATGTCTTTGGATGCTTATGTGGTATGACCTTGCACCTTTCTTCTGCTTTTTGACTCTCTGCACCGCATAGAGCTGGTCAGTGGGTTGCAGTGACCACACCGCACCTGATGCCAAGTAGGAGCAAGACTGGGGTACAGCAGCCAGGGATTGTTCCCTGGTGGGGTCCTCAGAGGATCTTCACAGACTGGGACACTTCCCACCTGCAGATCGCTGATGCCCCAGAGGTGATCTATGGGAGGAGAGACAGGCTGCACTGCTGGCCGATGGAAAAGGGTCGGAAAATAAGATGGTTGAGATACCTGAACAAGAGGGCTAAAAGGTGCTCTTCCTCCACAGAATAAAAGCCTGGATAGATGAGTCTATCAGTAGGATTTATAAATCAGCTCAAACAAGAGATGGCAATACAACATTTTTTTCTTCTGGTAGATTTTGCAATTCAGATTTAAGCTTGTGACACTCTAGTGTATGAGAAAGCTGTCAGAGGCATTTTAAGCATAGTTATTTTTCTCTTTCCTAGGCTGCGTTAAGGTAACCTGGGTTTGTAACTTGAAGAATTAAAGTAGAACACTTCGTAAAATTCTAAAGTATTTCTTAAATACTTGCTGTAAGACACAGCTTATGCTGCATACATGGTGGTGGGGTAATGTTTATTAGTATTCACTTGATATAACCTAATTTATTCATTGCTTCATCACCCCTGAGAAATATGCGCCCCTCCAAGTGAGATGACTCAATCGTATACCTTACCATCATGCATTCTCTCTTCACAAGATTCCACAAACAGTAAATGCATGGGAAATATGTTTCTCCCTCCAAGATTAATCTGTGCAGTCAGGGAGTCTAGGAGATATGACAAGGCTGATGTATTGTATGGCAATTCATTTCAGTGAAATATTTCTACATAACTGTTGATAGAGAACAAAGTTGGAATTTGCTGAAATGGTTATATACGGTATGCACCAGCAGGAACCTTTTAGCCGTACAGCAGCTCATTCCTAAAGGGTTCTTTTCTTAAGCCAAGATGCAGCAAAGTTGGCAGCCCAGCCCCATCCGAAGTGGTGCTAGACAAGATGCAGAACCACAGGGTTTGGACAGATGTACCACTGACAGATGGTGCTGAGATTAGTCATTATCAATCAGCTTCAACTTGCATTTATTCCTCTGGTTCAATGCCAGTCAACAATGAGCCCTGACCGGTAATGTCTTATTACTGGCTAATATTTATTAAGAGTTGCTGACTCCCTAGAGGACAAAGCAGAGTCATAGACCCTGCTCACAAGAAAACACAGACATAGCATATCGAGTTTGCTCATTATCACTAAGGCTGATGCTTACAACTCCAGCATGAGCTCTGCCGGCGCCACTCTCTACAGAGGGATCAAGGATTGAATACAAGCAGAAAGACCAGCTGCCACCTCTCTCAGAGATAGTTCCACCCAGTTAAGGCTGAAGTGGGCTTTTGGGGATAGCATAAGAGGAGCTTAAGTAGCCACTAATATGTAGAAATCCCAAACTGGCACTTTATATGAGTAATATGTCCACTTTAAAAATGTTAAAGAAATGCCATTTTATTTTAAATCTGTATTGAGTTTAAGTGGCAAGGTGACCCTGCCAAGGTCAACTCACCACAAAACCATAAACAAGGAAACGAGGACTTAACTATGTCTCAAATTTGAAGAGAAAAAAAGCCAGTGTTTTTTTTATCTCAGGGGTACAAAAAGTACATGTATAAGTACATATATACATACACATATGTATGTAAGTATTTTGTATAGAGACATAAATTTATAAAAAAATAGATGGGATTGTACTTCTCTCCCTGCCTTCTACCCCATTTACACAACCTCATGATGTGTCAGTGACAGAGCAGGACTGGCTGCACTACAGCCTCTGAACGCCCAAAAGATTGTGGTATAATATTAAACTGGACTCCCTACCCCCAAACTACAAGACTGTAATGTAATACTAAACATTATTACACTAGACTCAGCCTTGATTCACTCAGGCACAACTCTGCTGAATCCCACACCAAGACTGAACTCCCTCACTTGACATTATGGAGACTGAAAAATTGATACTAAAAATAAAGATAGGTGTCCTCACAGTCTGACTAGTATGTACAAATTATATTAAATTCCTCTAGAGAAAAATAAATGAAATTATGTTATAAACAGAAGACAACATAATGCATGTTCATTGTTGAGGTGTCATGGAAAAGTTTTCTAAAATCATCATTGCTGATACTGACTGGAAGAAAAATAAAGCTATAATAGATGGCTGATTTAACAAAACTGTCCTAGCATGTCTTTTATTTGATAAGGATTAAAAGAAAATTACTACATAATGCAATATACCCAAGTCAGCACAGCAGTAAGAGGAGTCATTTTATCTACAGGATTAAGTCTCACAATAGAATAATCCATGATGGAAGTTACAGGAATGGAGGAAAAGAGAGAGCTGAAAAGGTTGTGTTTTGTTTGGTTTGGTTTTTTTTTTCCCCAAGAGTTATAATAAGATGATCTAATGCTATGTTTCCATAAGCAGAGTTCTTTCCTAAAGCATTTCCCAGGATCATTTCTTTTTATATATAACGAATTTCAGGAAGTGAGGAAGGTTGGTGTTTTATGCTTAACATTGTCCCTGAAGATCAGAATACAGCTATGAAGGTATTCTATGTATCTTATTTTATACCTTCCAGAAATACTTATTTTTTTTATTCTTGAACAAAGACTCTCCAGCAATTTATGAATGCAGTTAAATGTTCAGACATTTCAGTGCAGCAGAGGTTTTACGTGTGCGACTGAGGATATAGGGGATTTATAAACCTCAGGTTTTCAACAGAAACCTGCCTCCAAAGAAGTGATTGAGAACTCATTTCTCCCCCACAGAGAGCTAGGATTTCACCATAAACACACTCCAAAACAGGCTCAATAATGACTCTCCAGGGTAGGCTGGGTATGGCATCCGGCTGCCTCTCCCGCGATGGAGGACCCTCTCGGTGAGGGGAGACACAATGGGGTGGCTGTAGTGGGTGCTGGGAGGTGAAGGCCAGTGAGGAAGCCAAGCTCACAGGACAGACCACCACTCAGCTGCACCTCCCGTGGGACAATGTTCAAGAAACAAGGGGTTTCTGATGGATTCAGAATCCCTGTAGATAATTAATGACACATCCATAGGTACTTTTCAGGGCTAATGTCATCTAAATTGAAAAAAAAAAAAGATCTTTAAAAATCAGGACCTACTCAGAATTGAGTATTTTTCAATGGAGTATTTGAGCAATTAGTTGATCAGAAAACCACATCTAATTTCTCAGTGGGAAATACAGAGAAGGAGAGTAACATCCTTTAACATTTTTTTTCAAACTCATAGACAGGTTTTCAAGTAAATGACCAGCTAGTAGAAAAACAAAAGGATTTGAAACATTTTAATTCACTGAGGTTCATGAGAAAATAATCTGAACTACCTTATGCCTTATCGGCTATTTTATGTGCAAAATATTAGATTGGGTAATGTTGTACTTAATAGCTGAAACACAAGCTTAGCTGACGACTGGCACTGTTATTTTAGGGAAAAGAAATATTTACTAAAACAGTTTTCCTGATCCTTTTAAAAATTCCACAAAAACTAGTGCAAATTAAAAAAAAAAATAAAAAATTGAATTGATTCCAGAGAAACGTACCTGAAAAAAAGATTCATACCTTAAATAATAGAGGTCTGAACTTGCAGCACTGACATAGATAAATAGTTTGCCTAATAGGTTGTTTACTGTGCTATTGGACCTGGAGCATGATAAAGTAAGCTGAAAAGGGACTGCATAAGCTTTATCTCCATAACAACCAAGAAAAGAACGATTACAAAAGAGCATGGAAAAGCCACCTTCACAAAACAGGCTTTAACCTTAGAGCGATGGGAGCAGCACAGCACAGTACTGCTGATGTCTAAATAAGAAAAGACACAGTCTTGGCTCAAAACTATTGCATCTCGCACCAAGTTGGATGCTCCAGTTGGAGTAATAGAATTGTAAATCTATCTAATACAGCAGTCATATGGAACAATAAATTCTTTAAAAGGAATTGAATTATGATCAGTATGTTACAGAGAAAGAAAAGGCAGCATTGCATTAAAGTGATTTTCAGAGTATTCCTGTATATCAAGAAATCGTTCACATATTACTTTCATTTAGCACGTCTCAGAGTATTAAGCCATTTTAAGATTAGCTAGTTTTTTCCTTTTTTTTTCCACAAGTTGGATAATTCAAAAAGCTCTTCACTGTAGTGTCACCTAGCTGGGTGAGTTCTTTAAGGTTTTACAAGGAAGATAGCATTCAAAAGCAGTCTTCACAGAAACCTCCTAGCTGAATAAAAAAGGGGACAGATGTTTGAAATGAAGGAGTCATTGGGAAACTGGACTCACTTGCAACCTGAACCTGTTCCTACTCAGAACGTTGGCAAAACTCCTGCTGGCTTTAATGAGCATGGGATCAAGACCTTGGCTTTCTCTTTGGATCATGAATTAAGCTCCTTGATGTTAAACTACTTTTAGGAGGAAACTACAGCTTTAATGTACACGCCTTCTGTAACACAATGTCTAGAAGAGCCTTACTTTGGCCAGAACTCCTGGGGACATTTTTCTTCCCTCCAGGCACAATAATTTGTCAATGAAAATGATGCAGACCTGCTGCAGGTGTATGTAGCTATGCAGAATGGGCACAGCTACCCTGGCTGCCATTAGCAATTGTAATTAGCTTTTCCCTTCTCTCACAATCCACAAACTTTTTGCGCGATCTTTCTCACACAACATCATCCCAGTGGATTAGAGGCAAAATAAGAATTACATTTCCTTAAAGAATTTAAAAGTTCATTTAACTGGGACTACTTTTACTTTGAAAAAAAATAATATCTGAAGATGGCTATTTGGCTTGGATATTTTTCTTACACTGTTTAATGCTTGTGAAGAAGGGAAAGGTAAGGGGACTTTTTTCCTGGCAAATGAGTGATCTAGTCAAAAAGAAGTCATGGAACAGTTTTTAACACAAACATAAATCATTTTGGAGAGAAAAAGGCCATTTTCAGTAGTAAAATTCTTTATTTTAAAATTTAAAATAGTTTCAATGGCTCCAAAGTGCAACCCTGGCCCATGCCCCACATCCCTTGTCCCTTCCCTTCCTCTTTTGGATCCCCCATCCTGCAGCAGGGAGCAGTCCTTGTGCCTATGGCAGCCACAGCATGACAAAGAAAGATGGGATGTTTTCCTCAGTTTCCTTACTCGTGTGTGGTGCCCTTCGGCAGAACAGAAAAATCTTGCCTGCACTGAGCACATTTGGCCCAATGTTGACACATTAACCTACCTACATGAAGAACTTTCACAAAGACTTCAAATCCAAACATCAATTAAAATTTCTTCAGGCAGCCATGCTACGGGTATGTGTACAAAGCAAATAAACTGGGAGTGGATACAACTGCCACAATTAGCAAATATGTATGTAAGATTTATTCCTGCACTAGTCATTCAAGACATTATTTATTCTTCTTTTCCTTGTTGCCATATGTCTCAATCAAGTCATAATTCCATTACTACCTGTGCCAAAATGTTTGAATTGCAAAATTCTTTCTCCAAAGCAATGTGTAAGAAATACAGTTGTAAAAGACCTGCCATGGTTGGTGTTTCATATTTACTGTTTCAGTATTACTTTTACCCTGGAACATGTAGCTTCAAAGGTAAGAAATAAGTAAAATATTTGTAGTAATTTTGCTTTTTTTTCCTTTTTTTTTTTTTCATTTTAATGTTCTGGTCTACTGAGTACATGGAGGCAATGATACTAATCAGAGGCAAATGAGAAACTAATGTTTAACAGACGCAGGTGCAAAGCTTCTTAGGTATGACTCTGCAGCGAAACTAGCCTCTTCAGGTATTAACACTGAAATACTACCTATCAAATTAACTCCGCATCAGGAATATTGGAAATGGCTGTTTCAGCTTCAGTAAAAGCCCACAGTAATCAGTAGATGAAATCTGTTGACAAGAGCCCCCTTTAAACCTCACACAAATGGAGGTCTGTCTTCTCACTCTGGGTACGAGTAGATTCAGGGGTATTGCTGTCATGACTGAAATATGGAGGAAGGGCTCTCTATGTATAATCTTCCATCATCAATTCTAGCAGCTTTCAAATTTTTCATTCACAGATCAGTTTTGCATAAACTTGCTCTGAGGTATTCTCACTGAATAGCTGAGTGGGAAAATATCATACTAGCACTAATAGAGTTTGCTATTGAGATCATCTCGAAATCTTTCCATTTGGTAGTGTTTGACAAATACTGAAGTTTTATACCAAACCTTACAAACACGTATAATATCAAATTATAAAGTGTTAGACACATTAGTATGGTTCTTTTGGAAGACTGGAACACCTTCCTAGACTGACATATACGCATTCCTCTTGCATACCGTTCACAAGCAATTTTCTGGAAAGCAATTGTGTCTTTGCAGACTAGTGGGCAAATCCTACTTATTAAGTTTACAAAAGGTTAATGATGAAGAATTAATTTAAAATATAACCAACATATGGTAGATGACCTCATTTGGTTGCACAAGAGAGTTCTTATCTTTTCTTAGAAGAGAAGATAAGTGTCATAAATGAGCATCACATACCTAGACAGATACACATACAAAGTATGCTAATATTTTATTCAGCTGTGACATAATGAAAGGTTACACTTGCTGATAGATTTTTAGCAACATATTAGTTATGACAAACCTCTTGTGACTATTCTGATGACACCAAGAGAAGCCTGCTATTATTACTTCTCTGAAATCAACCAAAGTCAAACCACAAAGGGGAAAAACATAAAGCAAAGTAACCATCTTAATAAATTCAGGGAAGTTATAAGACTTTTGATTATGTTTGAGTTTGGGTTATTTTTGCTAAACGATTATATTTTAACTACCAGATATGATGCTAAAGCGGTGTTGCAGCTGTTATTGTAAGGTAACTAGGTACAGTCATGATGGGACTATTCTGAGACAGCCACCAACACCAAACACTAATTTATAATGCTACTAATAGGCAATCTATCTGTTAACAACTGAGTGATGCATTAATCAAACACATTAGTCAAGCTTGATGCCATGATTTTGGCTCTGGTGACTGCAAATTTTATCTTTCTTAGTCTCTGAGGTCAAGATATTTAATAAGGGGAGGCAGCACAGAAGCGGGTCTCTTCTTTCTTCCTTAAGCTCTACTGCAAATGACTGGCATTTCTATATACTTTTCCTGTGGTTCAAGATCATTTAGGTTCAAAAGGTTGCTTCCTCACACCATATCTCAGAACTAGTCTGTTCTAGCTTATTCAGGTGGACATGACCTACCAACTGCCAGTCCGTCAAGTCTCTCCAGATGTGTGTTATTTGTTTGCAGGGAGGATGCCAGACATTTGATTCCTTCAAACAGTTGCAGAACAGTACTGTTAACCTTAGCTTTATTGTTTTTACATAACTATGCTAATCAAGCAGATATTAAAAAATATTTTACTACCTTCTTTACCTCAAGCAGGCTTATAATAAGTCTGGGTGCAAGGCACACAGAACACATTACACAAGTTAGCTTTTGTGTTACAACAGTAACAGTTTATAGACCAAATACAAATATATTGTGTGTGTGCATATATATACATATATATGCACAAGCTTACTAATGAGACCAACAAGTCAAAAGTGTAAGCATTATAAACTTGCCAAGCCACTACAGAAACTTTCTTTTTTTGGATGTAATTTCTAAATGTCAGGATAATATGAGACATTATATCAAAAGTCTTATTTAAAGATAAATTTCAAAGGAAGCCAGACCAAAAAGAAGGTCACCCAAACAGGGCACATCTGCATACCAGCAAAACAACCCATTCTTTACAGGGAGGGAAGCACTTGAACCTTAATAATTAAGAGCTAGACTGAGATTTTCTTCCCAATCTGTATAGCTATCTGCAACAGAAGATAGGCAGGCAGGAAAGCAATTCACAATTTCTCCTACAGCTTCACATGCACCAGTAGAAGAAAAATACCCTGTTCTTCCTTCACCTCGCCTGTCGTTTCCTACAGTTACACCCAGTGTGGCAGTTGGCAGAAGGAGGTGTCAAAGTGAGTCCATCCAGCAGCAAAGAGCTCTCTCACAACCCGTAACACAGGGAGTGAAGTCAGTGAGGCAGTCCTCTACTTTTCTCTATGTTGTTCTGAGGTAACTGAGAAAGCTTCTAGAGAAGTCATAGGCTACCAGAAAGACCTCCACTTCACCAGCTCAACCACCGTCACTAGTTAGCGCTGCACCCAGAGCTAGAGGATCAAATCTGCAAGTTAAATTTAAATTAATGAGTAAATTCATAGTGCTGCTACCCTTTCCCTTAGTTAAGATTTGAATGTGTACAAACCAAGATGCTGGGTTCCTTTCATACCCATTCAGCTACCTGTGTTCTTTCAGAGCACTTCAGTATATTAAACAAAAAAGGAAAAGATTAAGAGGTCCATATTTGAGTTCTTGATCTCAATTGTATCTTCATGCAGAGTGCAGACATATTGGGGAAAAAAAAAACAGCCCATGCTTTAATCTCCTATAATTTAATCTACAATATTTTTTTCTGGTTTCAATGAAATTATCTGAAATTCATTATATATATTGCACTGTTGCCTGTACTCCTCCATGACTGAATAAGATCCTGCTATGTTCAGGATTGAATTCATATGCCCAAATTCATAACAAAACTGTTTCCTCTTTCATGAATCTGCAATCTAAATAATACTTCATGCTTTTGATAAGGATTTTTGACCAGGACAAAAACATGATAGAATTGTCTCAAAAGCATTTCCGAAACCCTGTTTGACCCTGGCTCAGCTATAAGCAAAATTAGTTTGGCCAATGTGCATATATGATTAAGAACTCACAGAATCATGGAATTGTCAGAGTTGGAAGGGACCTCTGGAGATCATCTAGTCCAATTCACCTGCTAAAGCAGCATTGCCTAGAGCACATTACTCAGGACCGCATCCAGGTGGGTCTTGAAAATCTCCAGAGAAGGGGACTCCATGACCTCCCTGGGCAGCCTGATCCAGTGTTCTGTCACCCTCACCGTGAAGAAGTTCTTCCTTGTATTTGGATGGAACTTCCTATGTTCCAGCTTATGCCCGTTGTCCCTCATCCTATCACTGGAAACCACTGAAAAGAGTCTGGCTCCCTCCTCCTTCAACCCACCCTTTACATACTTGTAAACTCAGAGCAGGAAGGTTTCACAAAGCTAAAGCAGCTCAGTTAACATCCTGAAGAGCTCTGCAAAGGCAAGTACCTTTCTTCAGGCAATCAGGTTTTTAACAACTTGGTGACTAGCCTACACACAACAGGAATTCCACAATGTCTGCAAATAGCTCGTTATTGCCTGCAAACTTACTGCCTCGTCCATACCTCTTTATATTAAAATATTTAAGATCCTTTTGAAGATAAGCGAGGACAAACAGGCTCAAAAGATTAAATACCGGAGGAAGTTTTTTTCCAAAGAACAAAGAAAAGTTAGGTTCTTGTCTCTCTACATGTTTTTCTTTAATGAATCTTGCCATGAACCAGTGCAATGACATTTACAGCAACGTAATTGTGCCACGTAATTGTGCCATGCTAGCTCATGGCAGCCTGATCTTCAGTGATGGAATTCAAGTAACACAATAGGGGCAGACAGATGGAGAAATGGCAGTTCCTTTCTCAGCATCTCAGCTCTGGGAAGTCATTCCTGTCTGCACATACTTCTGGGGTGGCTGCACGAAAATAACACCATCGGGATACTACTGGCATGCTGTAATCATGCCATAGTGTAATATCGGATCTGCCAGAAATATCACAGACTGATCTTGTCTCCTGACAGTCAGGAGAGTGAATTCCACAGTGTTTCTAGTGCTGAGCTGCATATTCAGTCAATTTGCAGCTCGATACAAGAACCAGGCAAAGTCACACAGTGACGAGCAGTAACAAGTAACACCCTGTTCCCCTTCAGTCTAGGCGGTGAGGCACGTTGCTTTTCCCAGGCAGTCAACACTGCCCTCTCTGCTGCTTTAGCCAACCCATTCACACCTCTTTTTTCTCTTCTCTCTACTAAAAGAACCACTTTAGGTCTTCTTCTCCCTCTGAGAATACAAACATTCAGATTACCTCCTTATTCTGGGTTTAAAGCCTACATAAGTGCCAACCACTGGAGCCCTTTGGCTCATTCTCATGACTGGTTTCCATGCTGTCTGGGGACAGCTGCCCTTTCAAGCTCTTAAAATACTCACATACCTCTTCAGGATTTAGTCAAGCTACAATATTTATGCTCTCTGGTGGTCCTTTCTGGAGACCTCACCCTCTGCCCTCTTCCCCAGGAGAAGCAGTTGCATGTGGCCACAGGGCCACTGCAGTGTGTGCTTCTCAAGTCACACAGCTGAAATACACAGGTTGCACATAAACTGTGCCAGAATAGTACTTTTTAAAACACTGTTTTGTGACTTAAACAGCTGCTTTCCCTTTCAGTTGTATTTGTTTTCTTACTTTCTTATTACGTCTGCCCAGGAACACTTTTGCCCTGCTGTTCATCTGCGCTACCACTGCACTGTCCTGGCCATGGCCAATAAACCTGTCATCTAAAACCGTAACATCTAAATTCTGGTAAGGTAAGTCTATCTGCGAAGAAGCAAGATGTTGTTGGCAACGAAATTGCTGTCTGCAGGAAAACTCTATGAAGTAAAGTCTGTTTTGGCCACAACAGGATACCTGGAGAGACAGGAGGAGACGAGTGGAATTGGTACCTATCATAGCGAACAACAAGCCTGCTAAGGAGGGATTAACTTGACCCAAGGGGAGAGAGGTCACAGGAGACTGAGATGCCTTCAGAGGGCTTGGCTGTCAGGAATGCTTAGCAATCTCCTAATACCTTACCAATAAAAGACTAGTTATTTTTCTGAACCTTAAGTCACTAGACAACACTAATTCATGCCCAATTCTAATATTTAAAAAAAACCCAACAACCTATTCACAGAGTTGTACATTTAAGTATGATGTTTGAAGACCAGAATTTAGAGAAACACAAACCTTCCAGAGCCATTTAATGTGTGGCCTTATTAATTAACAGCTTTACCCCTATACTGCTTGTCTTGTGATTTTGTACATTACAGTAATAGCAAGACAAGGTTAGAGAACATAGTGACCACAACATAGGATACTTCTAGATTAATACTTTAGGTTGTAAGAGTAGTTCAGTTTTGAAGCTTAGGCAGACCTCATCACGCCATCTCCCACACACTGGTCTGGACTGCAGAACAACACTTTTGAGTGGACAATGGACAGTTGTATGGCCTGCTTAGAGTATCTTCAGTACACAGACACTGAAAAGCCACAAAAAGACAGACAGACAGACAGATGGCAGTGTTCAGCTCTACAAGGTATTTTGTAGATCTTGAGATGTTCAGCACTTTCCCAAAGCTTCAGTTCCCAGAGCTATGTTATTACCTGAGAATCTCTGGTAACGTAAACTTTTAGTTCTCAGGAGTTCAGATAAAAACTTAGCAATTTTAACTGTCATGACTTGAAAACTAATCTTATTATTTGGCAACTTTGCCTTTGATTTTTTTAATGCTTTAAGCTTGCATCTTCTAATTATTTTCCCTAGTGGTGGTGACCCAGAATAATCTGTGCCAAGCTTGGTTTTGACAGAAAAATGAACTGACACCAATGATAACCAAATATTTATATGTCTATGCCTATATTTATATATATATGCTTTATATGTGTGTGTGTAGTTTGTAAAATGTGGTAGCATGCATAAAATAGCTTACCACTTATGAGCTAGTTATTCTAGCCTTGTTTCAACACTATTACTATTCAGTGAAAAATTAGTAACATTTAAAATACTTGCAGAAATTATGTGTTCTAGATTAAAACTAAAACATCCAAATTTAGCCCCAAATGAAACCAAATCATTCAGAACATTCTAGCACTGTTTATTTGACCTTTATTTTCTGATGAACCTTTTGATGGTTCATTTATTCATAATCTTGAGCATATGAGAAGTTCAAAGGTTCTCAGCTTTCATCTGAAAAACTAAATCCATTAGAACCAGAATTAATATGCAAATGGGAAAAGAGCTGCTCTCTGTCTCTCTCATACATGAATGCGTCATGTGAATCCCATACATTGCCTATTAGCCCATCTAGAAAATTCTGAATTGTGAAACTAAGATGATTTCTAGAGTACAGGCTATTGATAATTAGTTATAACGATTGAAAATTTGCTTGAAAATAGAATCAACTTTGTACACTTTATTTATATTATTTTGTTGAAATGGACTAACTGATCTGAATTTCAGAACATTAACATAACCTTATTATAATAAAAACATGATATTTTAAATACAATGGAGAACACAATTAACCTAAGGGGGAAAAAAATCTTTCTTAGTTGAGTAGCTCACATAAGAGTCAGATGTTGCTAATAAAATACATTTAATAGAAACTCAGTTTGGCTTTGAATAGAAAAGAGAATCTATGGTGAACATTCTCCATGAGTCATACATGTTTTTCATGAAATAAAGAGCTTGTGCAGTTTGAATGACTATGTGTTTTTCTTTTTACAAGCCCGTTTGTATAAAAATAATATATCATACTTTCCCCAAATCCAAGATGAGCCAAACTGGAGTCACAAGAACCTCAGGCAATGGGAGGCCTCGATACAACTGCTCTCTTTTCTTTCCAGGAGACAAGAAATAGCTGATATGGTATTGCATAAGGGTCCACTGTCCAAGTGGTCCAGTACTTAGTCTTGAGCTACTCTGCATTTAGGGAGAGGCACAGATACATAGCACCTCCTCTGAATTCATCCAGCCAAGGAGCTGTGGATGCTGAATTCGTTCACCCCAAAAGGGGCGGGGAGATGTCAAAGCAGCCAAAAGACTGTCAAAGCAGCCTCTGTGGCCATCTGAGATCAGTTTTCTGCAGCTGTAGGGTCAGGACCCTACAGCTGCAGAACACTGGTCTCAGCCAGCCACAGAGACTCTCAGATTTAATCTAAGAAAGATTTTTCATTATCTATGCTGTCATCTGTGATGAAGATACCATCAAAGGAGACCGGATCCAGTATTGACAAGTGTGACTAATCAGTGAGCACCCTGAGACTGTGGCATCCCCTGCTCCCCGCTAGCACTGTCGTGCTCACTTTGCACCACAGAGAAAGAAGGAGCATAAGAAAGATCTTAACTTAGGGAATTCTTCATGCTGGGTGATGCCTGTGTCCAATTAGTTTTTCTGGGAAATGATGCAGTCATTTCTAATAGTGAGAGCAGATGCAATATACAGCTTTACCTACGTGAATCCTGGCAATCTTACTGTAAACCTCCCCTGACCTCTCCTGCCGCTTCTGAGGCGGCAGCTGACATCGGTCAGAAGAGTTAATTCATACCCCTCACATGAAATTTTATCAAACCTGTTAAAACTTACTCAGATTCAGCCAAGTGATAAATCTCTGGAAAACCTCCAGTCCAAGGACTTTTTTGCTCAATTTCCTGTCTCTGACAGTGACCAGTACCTTGAGAAGTATCAGAAAAAGGCTAAGCATGTGGTACTCCTTCCTTGGCATGCATCCAAGCCTTGGCCAGGATGTTGAGGTTATCCTTAGAAAGTGGCTTTGATCCACTTGTGATTTCTTAAAAGCAATAGCCAATGTTTTGGGTGCTCACCTAAGGTCTCTCAAAGATCAATTGAACAAGAACTAAGAAGAAAGGAATACTGATACTTTTTTTTTTTTACAAAATTTGAAGGGGTTGAAGGAGTTAAAGTACAAACGGGGCATGTGACAAAAGGTGGGGGATAAAATATAATTTTCCCAGAGGATCACTTATCACATAATTAATGACTATATCATAATATGCTTTCACAAAAATTTCTGCATACAAATTATTAGCAGTCATTTTCCAATTATCAGGTGTTTTGCAACGTAACCAAAATAGGTTTCCTTAATAAGGAAACTTTGTTACTGACCAGAAGTTAATATAAAATACATGAAATGGTACACAGAATGAAGACATTTACAGATTTAAGGCTATGCTTTGGTTTGGTAATTTATAATGATTTTATAATTAAAAAACCATGTTCCAATAGTATTTAATACCAATTTAATATACAATACTGATTTTGGTTTATTAGTACATCAGCAGTTTTGAAATGGAAAAAAAAAATCTTTTGACTCAAATAAAGAGTGGAAAATAAGACTTTTTTTCTCTAAATCTTTATTAAGGTCCTGTCATTATATAAGAGGATGTAAGACAACATCTCTGCCGTTTTTCTCCAAACCCCAAATAAGGATTTGACCCATGTTCTGTTCAAGAATATGCAATGACAACATACATGTAAGAGCTGTATGGAACAAATTGTGATAAAAAGGTAGAGATAATTCTATATTTCCACCTTGGTGATCTGTTTTCTCCTTTTGAGAATATAAGGACAATGAATGTTGTCTTTTAATGATTTAATAAGACATATAGATCACCTTTTTAATTCAGAGAAAAGAAATGCCTCCTTCATGTACAAAGGTCAATTGAAGGCTTGTAGAAATCAATGTAACAGTGATAATGAAAGGTTACAATTTAGATGAAGCCTAGCTATATAACAAGTTAAAATCCAATAATGAAAACTTGAGAAGTGTTCAAGATAAACCCAACAGTTATAACTCTAACTAATAAAAAAGTCCTTCCAAGTAGCTTCTCCAACATTCAAAAAATTAATATAAATTTTGTGTTTGAGATAAATTCTTAAGTCTGCTCAGAGAGATAACCAAATTACAAACTTATTAAAAGGCCATCTGAGCCTCATACCCATGCATGACTGCATATTTTAACTGGAATTAAAAATGGTCACACGATCTCCTTTTCAGTAAATAAGTTGAAAGTCATTTTCCTGGTTAAAGTGGTGCCCACTAATGTTGCTACAGATAAGGGTCTGTCAGCATTTTCATTATGCAGTCCTATTTTTAGAGATTTAATGCAAGTTGGTTGTCAAATCCAGTTCATCGTTGAAATAAGAACTACAGTGACTCAGACCAGTGAATGTGCCTTAATACAAGAAAAGAAAAGAAATCTTGTGTTTAACAGTATTTACGTTAAGAAATGCAAACTAAATGTTTTTAAAGCAAAGGTTAACTACAGAGCAAACTTTTAAACTTAAATAGTTTTACAGGACCCTGGGGTCAAGTTGTGCCCTATTTTTATAACAACTACACTTTATGGCAGTTCTGATTTAGTAAAGATCCTAATCATGTAGGTAACTTAAACGTATGAGTATTCCTTGCATGCTGAAGGCAAATAATACACATAAAAAAATTACTGGATCAGAGACAAAACCTCAAAGGCATTTTGGAGTGCAGGTACCAAGGATGAGAAAAAGATCCTCAAAGCCATATGAATAAGGAGCTATCTATACTTAGAGAGTAAGATGCTTGGCTACAGCGTCTGACTGACTCTCTCCATATCTTCCTCCAGCTGGGATCCTGTGCAGCTGACTCTCGTCTTGCAAATGTGTCCACAAAAGACAGCAAGAGAGATTCCTTTGGGTGGTGAGCCAGCTTGTTCATTTTCTTGGGAGTGGGCTTCAAATCTTCTCCCTGAATCAAAGTAGAGATACAAGTTCAAGTCTTTCCCCTCTTGCCCCTCTACTCTGCTCTTATGAGACCCCACCTCGAGTACTGCGTCCAGCTCTGGGGCTCCCAACATAAGAAGGACATGGACCTGTTGGAGCGAGTCCAGAGAAGGACCATGAAGATGGTCAGAGGGCTGGAGCACCTCTGCTATGCTGCACCTCTGCTATGAAGACAGGCTGAGACAGTTGGGGTTGTTCAGCCTGGAGAAGAGAAGGCTGCGGTTCATCCTGGAGAAGAGACCTTATAGCAGCCTTTCAGGGCCTGAAGGGGCCCTACAGGATAGATGAGGAGGGACTCTTTATCAGGGACTGTAGTGATAGGAAGAGGTGTAACAGTTTTGAACTGAAAGAGAGTAGATTTAGATTAGATATTAGGAAGAAATTATTTACTGTGACGGTGGTGAGACACTGCAACAGGTTGGCCAGAGAAGTTGAGGGTGTCCCGCCCCTGGAAGTGTTCAAGGCCAGGCTGGATGGGGCTTTGAGCAACCTGGTCTAGTGGGAGGTGTCCCTGCCCATGGCAGGGAGGTTGAAACTTGATGATCTTCAAGGTCTCTTCCTCCTCAAAGCATTCTATGATTCTTTCTATTTAGCACCACTTCACTTAATACAATGGCAATATAGCCATGGGGCTATTGTCAGAAGTAAATATAGAAGGGAAGTGAGAAAGGTTCATTGACTCTCCTGGGTAGGAATGAAGGCACTATAACCAAATCTCCTTACATTGATTCATTCAAGTGCCTTTTTCATGTTAAAAGAGATTTTGCAAACGCTTTCGGCACCAGGTCAAATATAACACAGGTTTTCTTGATCAATACACACAAAGAGTACCTAAGATTAATGAGCTCAGCCCCCTGATAACATGTCTTTGCTGGCCAGGTAGGCATAAGTCAGATGGAGAATAGCTGACTTCCACTGGTCCTAAGATCAGCTCCTCCATGCTGCTGTCTTGCTATCTTCCAAA
Organism: Limnodromus scolopaceus; assembly: GCA_028565335.1. Classification (NCBI taxonomy): domain Eukaryota; kingdom Metazoa; phylum Chordata; class Aves; order Charadriiformes; family Scolopacidae; genus Limnodromus; species Limnodromus scolopaceus. The sequence continues at coordinate 28,754,442 of JAOXNO010000001.1, forward strand.
TCCAGGCATTTTTTCCCTTCAGAATCATTTATCTTTTCAAGTTGAGGTCTTTTCAAGCCCAGCCTCAAGAGTCTCACATCTGTCTGCAGTTTTGCCTTTTTGTCTTGCACAGCATGACTCTGTGGCCTTTCTTACATGTGGCCTTTCTTACACCTCTTTCACAATTTGTAATTCACTCAGAAGTCTGAACCAAGGTTATGCATATATGGACAGTATAAGAGCTGCACCTTGGATTCTTGGTCACAGGTAGATGAATCCCAGGGTAATGGTAAAGTCATGGTCCCCCCAGGGCTGCAGGATAACCAAATTCAGGTTCCTCTCTGATTATATTATTAAAGTGGAAGAGCTACAGTAAAAGAGGATGAGAAAGTACCATTCTGGAATAACTAATAACTGATGGCTTAATTATTATGCATCCTCTTGGAATAGAAAAGCTAACAATCTTAGAGCAAAATTAAGATGAGTAAGGATGTGAAACACCACTGTCAGATATCCTTTTCTTTTTCATCTCAACCAGGCGCTTTCACCATCAGTCTGATGGACTGCAGCACAGTCAGAACTAGTTAATGTGGAGGAGGGTCTCTGTTAGTGTCTATGTGCCCACCCATAAACACTTCTTCAACCAAAATACATTAAAAATCCTGGGACCTGGAAGAACACTGGAGCCTGAAAGTTTCTCATTTAGCACCCTGAATTAATTACATAAAAGTTGTCCAGCACCATAACTCTTTTTCTTTTATACCCACTTGGATCTACACCTGTGTTACTCCATTAATTATACTGAGAACAGCTGACAGAGTCCATTTGGGAGTTTGGTGGAAGACCTCGTTTTCCATTTCTTTGCCAGGCAATGAAAGGTTTTGTTTCAAACAGATAAGGGCAGCTTTGGGCATGTTCAGAAGCTTAACTATACTTTCTTGGAGACACAATAAAATGAAAATTATAGTGCCTATGGAGGCAGAGAGGGGACTGTAGTGGAGCAAAGATTACAACTACAAACACAAACTTATAAAGCCCCCCTTAAACTCCTCCTTAGACACCTATCACCTGCTCCTTTAGTATATTCAGTCCTTTATCTAGAGTACTCAAGAGATAAAATCAGGGCAGTGGATATAAATGAGGCCTTCATTTTCAGTATTCATGTTGCATTTTGTGGTAATGATTTAGATCCAAATTCTATTTAGAGCTAGGGAAAATATCTTTTATAAAGAAGTCATTGTAAATTTTGGCAATTTTTGCATCACTTATTCATGGTCCTTTATTATGCCAGCTCTATAAATGGCTAAACAATATCATATAAATAACACCCATTGCAGATTTTTGCTTTTTTTTTTTTAATGAATAATTATCTATCTTGACATGTTCTAGTTGCTCAAACTGCCCTTATTCTCAGATATACAAAAACACCACTAGTAATAGTACATCTAGAATATGTGGCAAGTCCAAGTCACAAGTATCCAAAACTACATTTTCAAGCAATACATAGACATCACAGTGTGCAATACCTATTAAGTTTTATAAGAACTGAGCTGCTAAATCCACATTCCTGTATGATCTCTCAGAGTATAGAAGAGAGAGGCATCCTTTGCATCCTTTGTATTGAATCCTGTGTTAATCTTCATCCTCATTCTTTTTCATGGTGGATCTCAGTAATTCCTCTCAGCTCCCTAGCTCACAGACTAGCTCGAATAGCTTGTTTTTAATGCCATCACCACATAAAGTCTCCATAAATCCTCCTACTGGACTAGATAGCTCTGAAATGTGCTGCAGGCTGTATTACATTCCTTGTTTTGAAAATTTAGGGGCAAATGCTTAAAGAATGCTGTGATTAAGTTGGGTGTTTTGACTACCAATAAGCTGGAGCACACAGGTGCTGTGATTTATAGGACTTTGAGGAGTACTGAGACTGAACTGGATATTTCTATAGTGAAAAGAGATACGTTATAACATCAGCCGGCTCTTCATTGGCCAGGAGAAAAGTGCATCTCCTGGCAGTGTTGTCCTTTACAGGATTACTGGTACTTGGCATAATAATTAGAACAAGCACATATCTAAAAACAGGTGGTAAAACTGACTTTCCTTAATCACAACACTGTTAAATGTTAAGGAGTGGTGTTATTTTCCACCAGGTGTTAGGGTAACAGCCTTTGCAGAATTTCATGTGCCTACTTTGTCTGTGGAAAAGCACTGGGAAGTCCCTGGTTGCCACTGCTGATGGAGGAGTGGGTGTGTGGGATGCAGTGGTGACGGCCCATGAGCTGCCTTTCCCTAAAGCAAGCTGATCAGCAGCTCTGATTTTCCAGTGTCTTACCTTCAGCACTTGCCCCATTGTGTTCTGCCCTCCCCTTCCAGTATGAGGAGGAACTCAAGCCTGACCTAACGTTGGCTCATCATCTTTTAGACTGCAAAATTCAGTTTTGCTAGTCCTGGTAAGTGTTCAAAAGGTTCCACTTAGAGGAGCCTTAAAATAGAAGGGAATGAGGACTGACACATTTTCAGCCGTATAACTAAACAGTCTTGTACTCAGCAGAGAGAGGTTATTTTTACTGGATCCATAGATTGATTTCCATGGGAATTCTGTACCTAGGAGGTGAAATTCTTGTCTTAGAGATACAGAATAAAGGCTGCGAGCTGTTTATGCCACATCCTGCTGTTGGTGTTTCTTATCTGTTTAGATATGTTTGCAAGCACCTGCAGACAGGTGAATTTCAATCAGAGCTAGCTTAGGATCAGGTACTAAAAATAATAGATGCAGTCACTCATTGCAGATCTGCAGTAGACGCTGTAGCTTGGTATTTTAATGACCATGAACCACATAAACATAAATTAACTGTAAACCCTACTGTGCTTATTTTGAATCAGAAAAGTGACATGAGCTCACAAAACTGAAACAGGGATAGAATAGACACTTATGGAGTAAACTTTACCTTTTTTATTTGTTATTTTTTATTTTTAAAATAAAAAAAAAATCCTGCATGAAAGAATTATAATGTAATCTACACAAGAACTTTAAATTTTATATAATTAATGAGGCATACAAAAATTTTTTTTTAGCTTTTCCAGATTATTGGATCCGCCCACAATTGAGAAACATTTAATTTCTTGCACTAAGCAACAGCTATTCTGACACCATTTGAAAGAGTATGTATTCAACTAACTTTTTAATAAGAGCTAATGTTGGTTGGGATCTGCACCTACAAATTGACCATAGTTTCCTACAGGGTTTGGAGGTCAAACTGAAGCTGTGGGGAGCCATGGGGACAAGGCTTCATGCAGCCCCTGGGCCAGGCTCCCTACAGCAGCCAGGGCTGAGCACCAGGGCAGGATCTCACCCAGGAAATGCATTCTCCAGTTGGCAATTGAGGTCAAGATGAGGTCTGGAGACAGGGGTCTGGGTCAGCCTCCGTCCAGGGGGCTGGTAACTCCAGGTAAACTCCTGGAAGGAGAGGGCACTCAGGTCCTTTGCAATATTAATCTGACTCATGGACTTGAACTAAGAAGATCTTTTGGGCTGTTCGTTAAAGATTGGGTAAAAGCCATATTAAAGGAAAAACTATAGTGATGACTTTTCAGAACTTAAATACTGCATAAGATGAAAGAGTTTTTTGAAAGTATTCTTATACCTGACATATATATTTGCATTAAAAGTACTATTTTCAAAATATTTTTATGGAAAAAGTATTCTTCACTCTCTTAGAATCACTATGAGTGGTGATTTGTGTCCTTATAGAAGAAAATGCCCCGTTCCTGACACTTTCTATCCTTTGGGTTGGTCTTCAGATGTAGAAACAAATCCTCCTATTCGGGAAAAACAGCAGCCAACAGCTGTGTTTTGCAGAGCTCTGACCAATCAGATACACTGGTCTGCATTTTCTTATCAAAAATACCAGATTTGTATCAATTTCATAATAAAATTGAAATGCCTGTCAACCTCAGAAACAGGAGTGCAAAATTGCCAAGTATTTCTTAAAATGTGAGGAAGGACATTTTTGCTACAGCTGCCACCAATGTAAAAGCTAAGGTCCCCCCTGGCTAGTGAGAGCCTGACTCCGCACAGGAGCTCTTGGAGTATGCAAAGCACATTGAAATAAGCTTGTGAGCAGAATGCTAAAGCATCCTGGGGGACCTGCTCTTTCCCTCCCTGGGATCCATGGCTCTGCATTCTTCATGCCTGTGACATCAGCCTACTGGTAAGAGTCACCGCTTTTTTTTCTAAAAACTTCTAATTACCAGTTTTGAATTCTAGCATAGTCCTCAGTTCCCCAAACAAAATTATCCCTCACTGACTTACAGTGGAAATTGGAAATCCTGTGTGATTTTGTGTGTTTGGTGCAAATATCTCTTTGATTGTCCTAGTTTTGTGATTCTCAAGGTGTGGAATAAGAAATTTTCAAGTGGAAAAAATAGGATAAAAATGTGGCAAGTAGGAAGCCTGGGTCATTTCTTACAGGTCAGACCATCCCTGCTTCAAAATCTTATGTGCAGTGATAAACAGCTAAATCATCACAAACAGACATTTGAGGAAGTGTTGTCCAGGACTCAAATGCTTGAAATTTGGAATGCTGGAATGAGTTAGTTCAAATTTTCTTAATAAAGATCTTCGTGAAGTAAACAGTTCTAATGTTATATCAGTATCAGGCTTTTGCATGTCACTCTGGAGCTGGAAAGGGATTTTAAGAGATCATTTATCCTGTCCGCACCACAAGACCAGCTGCAGCTATATAATTCAGTTCACTGGCAGGCTGGGGACTGAGGTGACACCAATGCTATTGCACTGAGCGGTGCCAGTGCCCACACCACGGAGCTGGCACAGACGTTTCAGGAAGGGCTGCACCTGCGCCAGCCCACGCTCTCCCAGACAGTTCCTGGCATGCTCTGGGAGTCCCAGCATGCCAAGGACTGGCCACAACAGACATACTGCAGGTCAAGAATTAATATTTTAAATTCTACTGAAAGGCCAATGACAACACTGCAATTTTGGAAAATTGAAAAAAAAACCAAACCCTAGCAATTCTTCTCTTATTGTGTCACGGTGGTTAACACAATTTAAATCTATAAATTAACTCATGGGATTCTGAACAGAAATAAATCATATAATCATATAATCTTAGAATGGTTTGGGTTGGAAAGGACCTTTAAAGGTCATCCTGCCCAGTTCCACCTGCAATGAGCAGGGACATCTTCAACTAGATCAGGTTGTTCAGAGCCCTGTCCAACCCGACGTTGAACATTTCCAGGGATGGGGCATCTAACACTTCTCCTCCGGGCAACCTCTCCTAGTGTCTCACCACCCTCATTGTAAAAAATTTCTTCCCTATATATAATCTAAATCTTCCCTCTTTAAATTTAAAACCATTACCTTTTATCCTATCGTTACATGCCCTAATAAAAATCTGTCCCCAAATGTCTTCTTATGATTAAAAAAACACCCTTCTTTTAATTATCAAAATAAAACACCTTCAGAAGTTCACGACCATTGGAAAGTAAACAGCTCAGTAACTAATAGAATTAAAATACCCCTTTTTTTTCTTGTTATTTCTTATTATTACATGGCTTATCAGTCAACTTACTTTAGACAGTGTCAAATTTTGTTTAGGCCCAACTGATTAATAGCATATTTTGTGACCTTACTTTATTGGGAAAGCCACTTTGCAAAGAAGGGCAATTTTCATTTCAAAAGCACTAGAATTATGTAGTAAAACTCAGTAACAGAAAAGTATTATTGAATGAAACTTTTTTGTCAGGCACAGCCTAACTTTTCCTTTAGGAAAACATATTTCATGTATTAGTTTTGTGGTATTATATAACATGAAGACATAGGAGTAAAACTTGTACTTTGAAAGCAAAACCATCATACATACCACCTGTCCAGAATCTAATTTATAGAGACAGGAATTTTTAAAGGCAGGTATAGAATTGTATTACATGATTTTCAATAATGCTAAGAACTTCCGGTCACACAGCATCTTTTAATAATCAGGTTGTTTGCAGGAATGATTTGGCAGATTAATATTTGTCACTTAAAAATATACTGGTCATAAACTGCATGTGGTTGACCTTTTTTTTTGGTAATATTGCCATCAGTGTACGCATTAAGTTTTAGACTACAAGGATTAGACAGAGATAATGTGACACAAAATGTAGGGGAAAAAAGTAAAATATGCAATTTAATATTTTTTGCCTGGTTTCTGATGTTGACTTCTCTTGATTTATTTGAAGATAAACCCATCAGCTGTGCTCCTGAAAATTCATTTCTAAAGCACGTAAGTTAAATTGCTCATCGTTTTGCTCCAAACTGTTATTACTACCTGTAGTTGCTCAAAAATGTTTATCAAAATGGATTTGATGGAAACTGTGCTATAAAACTATTTCATTAGAAAACAAATAGGAGAGAAACAGCTTGAACTTGAAGGGAATGTAAGAGGTTTTAAAACTCTACTAATTAGCATCTTCCTTAATATTTTATGTTATAACTCTATGAAAATGTAATAAAAACATGTAGAAATACAGATTACTTTTCAGAGGTTTACATTAAAGTAATTAAAATTTGCAATTAAATTTTTTAAAAACTTTCAAAACACCATGGGAAATATTGAAAATATTTTTGATGTTTCATAAAAACAAACTTCAAAATATCAAAACTGTTCACAACTCAGCAGTTCAGAATTATTACTAGCTCTTCTCCCAAATAAATAGACCCAAAATGGAGAAAAAAGACAGAATACTATTTACTATTTTTATCAGTCAGCCAATGAAGATTGGAAAATAAGGCATGAAGTAGCTTATGTTTCTGTTCTTCATAGGCAAAGCAGCCAGGAGAAATAAACAGTATGCTGGGCTTCCTGCAACTGGCTTTTGTTCGGTCATGCATCCCACCGATAAATGTTACACATTTCTTCTTGGTTCTTGGTCCACACATTTTGCTGAGGCATTTGAGGCAATTAAACAGACTCATTAATTTACTGTGAGACAACTAGGAAGTTTTTCTGTCTGTAACCTCTGTTCATTTTGTGGGAACATCTCTTTAGGCGTCTTTGAAGTTGTTTGAATCATCTATTGTCTGCCTCAGTTTTCTCCCTTTAATAGTCTGGCTATGTGCTTAAAGTTAGGCAGATAGTAAAATGCTTTCCCAAACTGAGGTCTCAATTAAAAACAGTCAAAAATATATACCTTAAGAATATTTACAGTCTTGCTGTATCCATGGAAACCTGATAGGTAGAGATCTATTTTATCCAATAGATAACTGTTTCCCCAGATGTATTAACACACACATGCTTGCTAGAAACATCTTTTTTGGTTGTCTTTGCCAAGTCTTCTAATCTCTCTACCTTTCAAGGCAGGGACCCCTCAGCATAGAATGTGAGCATCTGCTTTCCTTCTGCGTTTATGGGAATTCAGATTTTTACATCATCTTCAGGCTACCCAAATGCATTTGGTCATTCTTTTAAATAATTTATGGAATTATTAAATGTATTATATTTATTTTTATATAATTTATAATTGTGCATAATTTGTATAATGGCATTTTGGTATAAATTTCAGCCTAACTTGTAACCATCTTAACAGTTTCCCTCATTTCAATATGGTAGGAAAGGCAATATTTGTAATAATTATTTTATAAAAGTCAGATGCAAAATATAAATAAAAAAACAAACTAGCATGTAAAGGAACACTGAAATTAATCTGTGCTCAGTCATACACTTACTGCTCGTTTACTTACTGTGTTATTAATAAACAGAGGTTCTATTTTTGTTAAATAGGCTCAAGTCTGATATTCTTTTCATCAAAAAGCTTAGGAGCACTATAAGACATTCAGGAGCAGGATTAGAATAACAGAAGAACAACACAGAAGTGCATTATACTGAGTCTTTACTTGTCATAATCAAGTACTATAAAAGCAGAAAAGGGAAGGAACGCTTTCCAGAGAATTGTCTCCTCCCCGAGGCACTCTCACAATCTAAATATCCATCTCATACCTTTTCCACACATGAAACACCTTGCTAACAAGAATTACAGACACAGAGTTGGCAGTCATTAAGAAAATATTTTCAAGTTATATCTCCAAAAGCATTTAGGTTTCTTGCCTTCAGTATGCTTATTTGAAAACTTCTGACCACCCACTCTTCTTGTGATCAGAAACTGATAATCTCCATTCAAAATATAGCCAATTAATTAAATACTCTTCAGTCTTAAAGCTACTTTGCTCTTTAACTCAAAGAATTTTTCATCACCTATGGTGTCTACTTTCATTGCATATTTACAGACACAATCCTGTCTCTTTTCATCTTTTGCTTGGCCGGATTGGGCAAAGAAATTTATTTTAGGGTAAGATTACTTGAATATGAACCCATGGCTTTATATATCTCATTAGCCACCTCATGGAAGCTACCATAACATTTCTTCTTGGTAAATTCAAGACAGCTTATCCCTCAGTGAGAATGAAGAAAAACTACCTTGAATTTATTGTGAGACAAGCGCAGGCAGGCAAAAACTTAGCAAAGGCTACTTCATGATAACCAGTAAACCTGCATCCTTCCCAAATTTGCAGTAATTGTCATATATCCATATCCTGAGACTCCTCTTTCATTGCAGCACCTATTCAGTTTTAATTTTTTTAGGGAGATTTTCATGCACATACTTGAATATACTCTATATCTTTTTTGATCATTTGAGTCATGGTTTTGTTCATTTCTAGCATCACTGGAAAGACTTTGCATGTGCTTCTTTGACAGTCAGCCTGTAAGTGGCTCACAGGCATTCTGTGGTTCACTTGCACATGCAAACTTGCCACCCTTTCTTATTTGTATCTGTTGCGTTCCCAGTTTATGGCAGTCACTCTTCTTCTTAGTCCCTGAGTGCGTGACCTTGCACTTGGTTCTACATGTTATCCTCCTATTCCTCTTACACCAGTCTTCAATGTCATCCAGCCCTTCCTGTATGATATTCTGGAGCTCCTCTGCATTGATTGCTGCTCCCAACTTCATGTCATCAGCAGATTTCATCAGCACACAGCTACTCTTTGTACCAAGGTCACCAATAAAAATATTACATATAATTAACCTCAAGACCTATCCTTGAGGAATTACACTAGCTTCCTTCCTCCAGCAACCATTCCCTTTTTAGCAGTCACCCTGTTAGCCAGGGTTTTTTCTGCTTTGCAGCTCTTGTTTCATGCTCTGTCATCCCCAGAAAACTGTCTTTAGGGCCAGGTGAATCAATTCTTTAAGATTTTGCTCTTTTTCCTTTGCCTATAATGCTTGCTATATCACCAAGGACAGAGATCAGGTTGGCCTGGAATGACCTGTCATGCATTATCCCCCATTGCCTTTTTGACCTACTTTCCATCTGTCTCATTGTCTTTTCCTTCAAATGTTTTAAAGCTTTACAGACTATTCTAATCAGGCTCTCTGGTATATAGTAGAAGAGGCATATATGACTACAAACCATCTTGTAAATAATTAGCAAATGCAAATTCAGATTATTTCCACGGGGTCTAGCGGTAACGCCAACTCAAAACCACCTCCTCTTGTTTTTAAAACAAAGCCCTGATGTCAGGGGTTAAGTTTCCTACATCTTCATAAATACCATAGCTACCTGTCTAGTGGTTCAAAGGACATTAGGACTTGATCTTCTGGTATTATTTCCATTCAAGAAGGCTTCCTAATGTGATCTAGAAACCATATTCTTTAAAACAACATAGTGTTCAACAGAAAGGGTTTATTTTATCATCATCTTTTTTTTCCTGCTCCTAAGCAAGGAGAAATGGATAGCAAAATACCTTCTAAAGGTTGCAAACCTTCCAGGGCAAGTGTCAAATTTGGTGTTTGGCATCATCTCAGTTCCAATATACTTTACAAAGCTGATTTTCTTTTGCTTTTGCACAGAATAACAAGAGGCTCACATCACCTTTATAGTATTTTACCCCACATATATTTTTAAAGCATTTCAAAGGCACCCCTTACAGTAAAGCAGGCTTCAACATTCATGGGCATTCTTCTCAGCTTTCCTGTTCTCACATCATGTACTCAGAGACAGGCTAATTCCTCCTGCCAAAATTAGCTATAAAGAAGTGTATGATAGTACGATGGCATTACTTTATGCATGATGGGCTTCCTCTAGTTTCTTACATTTGCTGGGTTATTTTGGTTTCTTGGCCCTTCAGAGAAGCTCTCACACATTGATCAGATGCAGCTTTATGATCTTTTTACATGTTCTCAAAAAGAAAATAATTTAAAAACTTCTAACCTTCTTACTTCTAGACAGAGCAAAAAATAAAACTCATTAATCATGTCCTGCAGAATGTCACTATTATAGATGCTGTGGAGAGTTGCCACAGTGGCAGTAAAATATTCATATTTTCAGAAAACCAATTACAAGGTACAGTAAATCACTTAAACGTGTTATTGGTGATATTCAGAAAGCAGTGAAAATTTCTTCCTGTACACATAATTACCTGAGGCAACCACTTCTTTTCATGGTCAGTGAGGGGAAAATGATAGTTGATGGTGAAAAGAGGAACTTGTATTTGCAGAGACACTTTCCAGCATAAAAAAGTCACCATTTTTCACCCTTGACTTCAACAGGACCTGAGTGCACTCTTCACCTCAGTGGTTAGCAGAAAACGAGCTCCAAAGATCCCTCTTAAAACCTTGTCAATAACCCATTGAAAGTACAATTTGATTAACCTGACCACTCCTGTAGTACCCCTGTCCATTTGGTCTGTGCTTCCTGTGAAAACAAGACCAAGGAGGCTTTTCCTAGCCTTATAAAAGGACATAGTTCTTTGCTTTGTGATAGTTGTCCTTATTGTCACTAGTATTCCTCAACTTCTACACAAATGTAAGTTAATGAGAAAAAAAATATATGTCATCATTCCTCATGGTCTCAACTTTTAATATTCTAAATCCCTCTCTTACAGCTTTTCCTATCACAGCGCTGACAGGTCGCTGGCATGTGGCTTGGGGGATGCTGGGTGTCATCTGTGCCTTATGTGACCATGGCTTTATATGTACGTGAGGAAACCCCTGGTTATTGTCACCTTAGGCCCTCCTTTAGTTCCTCACCCCTTATACATCTGCATGCCTTTTACATCTTATAAATCTCTGAATTGGAGAATAGCCTTTTCCTAATGGTTTTGTATATTTTATAGCCAGGAACTCCAGGTGCTACCATGACAGAATGAAATAACAGTAGGAAAAAGCCCCATGGGTGTGTATTTTTAAACTGCTGCATACAACGGAATACTGGCTGTGTGGCAGTGCAATTGTTGAACAATGACTGCACATTATTTTCTTTGCCTGGATTCTGCTAATAGTTACTATGGAAATATAAATTAAATAATTGGTGATGTGTTGGACTATAAATACACCTGTAGAAGTAGGCTGCAGTGCCCACTTTTTAAAGCAAAGATTTTTGCACTAGATGTAAATGCAAGAAACTTTTGCCTGAAACACAACAAAAGAGACCTCCTGTCTTCTTCTCTGAGCTGCTCCCTGGACAGCACTCCCAAGACCTGAGTGAGAAGATATGTTGATTTTGGCAGAAAAGACAAAATCTCTCTCTCTCCTTTCTTAACCTCTCCTTGCTTTATTCCTTTCCTTCCTTTTTTCTTCTTTACTCTTTTTGTTCCTTTTTTCTTCTGTTTATTTTTCTGTTATATGCTTTATTTTGTTCTCTTTGACGTCTTTTTCTCACATATCATTCCTTTACTCCTATCATAGAAACTTTGTGGAGTTAACTTGCAAAGTTGATTAGATGGAGAATTATTTCTCAGCACACTTGCCTGAATTTAATTGCTTTTGCTTGGCAGTCCCTCTAAATCTCCTTCCTGTGCTAGACCTCCTTCTTTTGTTGTCAGTGGCTTGATCTTCATAACCTTCTTCTCTTGCCTTGCCAGTTCTTGCAGAAAAAAAATATGGATACTTCAAAGTACCACTGACCTTCTTTGACTATGGATTGATTATGCTGTGCTTTCCAGAAAAACGTGTCACCCAAGAGCCAGCAGACAGTAACCTTTGGTTGCCACCAGGCTGGTTCTCTTGTGTTTACACTGACACAAACTGTAAATAATCCCAATGAAGTCAGTGAGTCAACTCTGTGCATTGGTATATATCTGAAATGAGAATCAGACCTCATACATTTGTATCTCCATATATTGTTAAAAGCTTCCAACAGGCCCACCACAGTATAAATTCTACACACGACAGCTTTAATACCCACGGGCACAGTGCTTACTTATAAAAGTTAACTGGAATTAAGTGTCTAAATAATCTAACGTCTTCCAAGTTCTTGAAAGATCAGATATAGTTTTCCATTGCTTCACTTTTGTTATCGCTATCGGGAAGCAATACTGTGGTCGCTGTCAGTTGTAAAAAGGTACATGACTTTGCTTTTATAGATGAAATGCCCAGACCAGCAGTAACACTTGGCACCACACTGACCATTTTCGTTTCTTATTGCAGTGCTCTGTGATATATTTATAACATTAGCCCTCCACACAGACATAAATACAACACATTTGGCCTGTAATTGCACTATTCGTATACACATAATCTACCTTCTATATAAGTGGCATGCGTGTTTTGTGCTGGCCTAGAAGACTTGAAATGCAGCCACGCACTCAGTCACGTAACACCGACTACATGGGCAGAAACCATCAAACCTCCCATTTGTTAAAATTGGGAAGATGATTTGATCAGAACTTTTCCTACTGTTGTGTGTGCATAAGTATATGCGCACATACACAAGCATATGCACAAATACACACACACACATGCATCCTTTATGAGAATTTTGTTACTGACTTCAGTGAGAGTAATATTTCATCTGTGTGAAGATAAACTGATGGCAGAGAAGAAATAAACTGCAGTTTCTTGCCCTTTGACTTCCTTACCTATGCCTCTGTCAATGGGTCTCTCTTGGGAATGCCTGCAACATAGAAAACCTTTGGGCCACCTGAAAGATGGCTGAAAGTGCTTTAAATCAGCCTCCAAGCCAAACATTTCCTTTTTCTTCAATATGCCAGAACTTCAATGGCCAAATAACATCGTGTTTCTGCCTAACAGGTTTAATAGCTTATTTTCGTTGTACCTCTAACCCTATCCTGAACTTCATTGCACTTGCTATAGGTACCTTTGTATGAATCTTTGTCTTTAAAGCAGACAGCATAATGCATGAGACTGTGTACTACGAAGACGTCAGTAGCTACTTCATAGTTAAATGGTTTCAGATTTGCAGGATTGAAATGTCACTATTTCACACTTTAAGGACTAGATTTCATGTCCAAATTTAACAAATGAATTCTTCAGAGGACAACTGAATTGCTATACTATTTTTGAATTTGATAGTCAGTGACTGCTGCAGCAGAAACAATTAAAATGAACCTGCTGGAGCAATTAAATGTCAAGAAATGAACAATTGTTATCCCTAAAACTTTTAAAGATCAAACATGCATTTATTATTACAACACCTCACAGCATATTTATCAATATTTAAACATAAACTATTGCCAATTCTTTTCATAACATGTCTTTTTGCAGAAAAGCAGTTGGAATCTCACATAACCATAAACAAATAGACATCCTTAAATCTTCTTAATTTTAAGGTACTAAGGATTTTCTCTCGGGTTTCAAAGTGGAAGTAGGTATGTCGGGCAATGTTTTTAAGCTTCCACCTAGTCTGAATTAGGGCTATAAAAACCTGCATGTGCTGATATTAGTTGCACTGTCATGACGAAAGGAAATTCCTATGGAAGTGAGAGGTATGTGCCTACATACTTGGCCTAGGTATTCCGTGTGATCCATAATGCCATCTGTATTGAATGGTGTTGGTGAACATGGTAAGGAAATACCTTGAATTACGACGTTAACTGTAAGTAGTCAGTCATTAGCGTTGCCGATGTTAACATACAAAGTTCCAAGATCCTGCATGTGTTTTATAAGCCACTTAAAATCATCAATAAACTAACTACATTTTCAGTGAGGCAAGTATAGTGCTCGACAGACTGAAGACCAGTAAGTTTACCTGTCACAATTTATGTTTTTTGAAAGAGTCAAAATGCAATTATCACAATTAGGGACTCTGCCTTTTCTCTGAAATTCTGTTAAATGTGATAAATCCATGGAATTTCAGTTAAAATTGTGATAAAAGGAAAAAATTCAATTTCCAGCTGCAGTGTAGCTGGGTGTGAGGCACCTGTGTGCACACCTGGCACATTTAGGCATCAATTGCCTGGGTGGCCCAGGAGTTCCTCAGTTGGTCCCTGCACAGGGGAGACAAATAGTTCACTGGGCGTATTTAATACAAATACTGACTTGAAAGAAGCTGATCAACTGAACTCCACAACAAAGCACTTGACTGACCCTTACAGGAACTCTCCAGGTGGGAATTTTGGACAGCCACTTTCCCCAGGCAGCTCCTGCTGTGCTTAGTCCAATTACTAGACACTATTTCTGTGCTTAAGATGTGCTGATTAACTCCCTGGGTGGAGAAACTGGCAGTGCCAGGGACTCCCCCAGGCAGTTTCTGCCGTAAAATTGACCAAACTCTATATAGAGTATTTTAAATAGTCAGTAGCAACTGTTCCTGAAGATGCAGAAATGATCACACAGGACTGTAATTTGTGTTTAGTTAAGATGGGTCATTTTTTACACAGAATTCAAGATAATCAACAGCAATCATTCACGCAAATGCTGGAGTAGTCACATAGGACCCCGGCCCAGCTGAATTCTAAGAGTTCACTGGAACAGTTCAAGGAATCTCATTTGATATAGCTGAAGTTGTCACTGCAAGGGATATTTGTAACAAATACTCCATTCACCTTCTGGACAGTGACTGACCATCCCATTCAGGAAATCCAATTACATGCATAAACATGTCCATATGCAAAAGATCTTGATAAAGTAGAATTTTCAAAAATATTCTCTCCATGAGTATCTGACCAAAACAAGAGGTGAGTCATTCAGTACACTCCTTTCCATAAACCCTGTGGAGAGTGCAAAGATTCAGAATATTCTTTCCCATTAACGTGTGAACTAGCCTACAGTCTGAGGTGGTACTTGCAGTGGTTAAAACCATATTTCCTTACCTTTCACCTGGTGTTTTCTGTTCTGTATTTTCAGAGGCCACACAGAGTCAGACCTCAGTGTATCTGCTTACAAGTTTTGTAATAGCTTTCCATGGCTGAGAATATATATAAAGATACCTAAATATCTCCTGGCCAACAGAAGAATGACCAGCAGCCTTCAAAGGAGTTTTAAATTCCAGTAACATTGGAGTTTTGCAGATACACTTAAAATATCAGAAACTGTCATCTAAAATTAGCAAGAAACTTCTCTTTAAGAAAGAGAAGTCTGTATGGGGCTGCAATGCCAGAAAGGCAAATGGCATGAAATCTTGAGATTAGCTGAAACACCAGTAATGTGTTTCTTTCCTTATTCTGCTCCAGGACAAACATATCAGGATGTTAGATGCCAAGTGTCGAATAATGGACACAGGAATGGGAATGGACAGAGGCTACATGGGTCGCTCCCTTTAAACTAAGCAGAAGGTAATTCTGACCCAAAGAAGAAATGGAACAGCTCCCCACAAAACTCTGTGAGAGAGTCTGAAATTGAGGTTTCAAAAGTATCATAAGTATCGTCGTAGTAACCAAAGAGAACAGTTCATGTATCTGTTAATACTAGGGAAATAAAAGTAACAGTAGTGAAGATTTGCAAATATTTCAGTTCCTAAATGCTCTCAACTTTTGTATGATAACAGTTTCTTTGTTGGTTTTACTGCAGCCATATTTTTTTACTGGAGACATGATATATGATATTGTCCTGCCACTTTACACACCAAGATGTAAAAATAAAAAAGGACTAATGATAAATCAGAGAAATGCCTACTGAAATCACAGAAACTTCTGTTTCCTTATTCAATTTAAAACCAAACAATGATCTTCAAGAATATTTAAATAAGGTACTGCCAACAGCAGAAAGAAAAATAAGATGAAAGAAAAAAACAAGAATAACATTTCATTAGAAAATAAAAAGCAATTATTTCAGTACATTCTGTTATCTTCTTTCATTAACACTGATTGCTCCCCTTCAGCTGGTTCACTTAACTTGCTGTTTTAATCACTCATTTTATCAAATTTAATTCATCTAGACATAATCATGTAAATTATAAGCAGTAAATCAGGTAACAAGTAATAATGACAGATAATGCAGTTACTTCATTTTATTCTCCATGCAATACAATGACATGGCTTTATCATAGAAGGAAAAGGGAAGCATTACCTTACTTCTCAGTGGTCTGTTTATACACATAACAAAGCAGGAGAGTGGGTTTGGGGTCACAAATTTGGTTATTCCCCTACAAACCAAAAGGGTCTGGAAGAACTGGCCTCAGAATCTTGAGACTGGAAACAAAGATTAGCATTGATCAACATCTGTACACAAGGACTGGGGCCTATTTAGTTACCTGACAGTCATTTCTTCTAGGGAGCTGCAGTAACTGTAACTCTGAATTCCTTTGCTCTGGACTTTTCTCAGCCCACAGCTGTGCACCTGCAAAAATTCGGACGAGTGAGTGCAGGGCTGCATTTATGTGCACATGCAGGGGTACACATAAGCATAACCAGAACAATGGCAAGAAAAAGGTCTGTGAGTCTTAAGGTACTACGTTAACTTGGTGAATTCTTTAAGAAAATACTTTTGCCCCTTAAATGCCTGAAGGAATTTCATCCAGCTATTTTAGCAGTCCCAGTGACTGGACTTCAGAACTCATCCTGAGCAGCCTGTTAGCCCACTGTCTTGACAGTCTTATTCTATAAAGATATACCTCTCCACTTGTCAATACTCAGGCATGTGATGTACCAATCCTGGATCATTCCACGAACAAAAATTCAAGTATTTGAAAGTCTATTGAAAATAAATACAAAAGGAAGACTGGCAGACCCAAAGCAAATGTGTCTTTTAAGATCTCAGACACAACTATGTAGCTAATATTTTTTTTCAAATGTGCAGAATTTGTGCATCTGTAATACCTATATTTTGTAGGGAACAGCAGAATTGTTCAGGATGATCAATTCATACCTATCTGCCTCTGTTTTCCAGCCATATGATGATGTACAATAGTTGCATGAGGCATAAAAACGTCACTTCTGAATAAATGTTTTTAGAGAACAAGCAGTGAAAAATAGGCAAAGAAAATTATTGTGACAGTGCAAAATAAAACCTGTAGTAGCATCTAGAAAACAATGTTGATAATTATCCACTTTAAGAGAACATTATGTTTAACTGAAATAGCAGTTGCTTAGTCTTATCATTATATTCAGTTCACATACGCACAATACGTAGGAATATCTGAAGAATGAAGAAAGCCAGTTACAAGTTTTCAGATCAAAACATCTTCAATTTTCTTCACAGAAGCTGGTCAAGTATATTTGAACTTTTTCAGTAAAACTGTTCACAAAACTTTATTAAAAAAACTTCAACTATGACTGATTTCCTGCTTTGTTCAGTGAATTAACTTTTTTTTTTAAATACAGATCTTTACAATTTAAAATTTACTTTGCTATTTAGAATGCAAGCCAAGAAAGCGTAAAATCATCTTGTTTCTAAAAACAAGCTCAAGTTTATGGAGTCACTTTTCATTCTTCTACCCCATCATAGATTACATTTTCCTCTTTACTTTCCCAGTGTAGCCTCATACCTATAGCGTATTTCTACACAATTCCTACACATAAATTTTCATTTCAGTCCTGCTAGTGGCAGAAATGCCCACATAACACCCCCAAATGTTGGTTTGAGAACATTTCGCCAAAATAATTTTAAAAGTTTCTCTGCCTTGGAACTCCTGATACATCCTGATAATCAGGAGAAAATCAATTTGCTGGTGAAATTCCAGGAGACTTCACTGCACACCGCAGAAAGATGTTTAATGCCTTTTAGGGCTGTCAGAAATATTCACCAGAGCATATTTCAGACCAGTTCTTAAAATCATTTCATGTCTGTGCTTCTGAGCCTCACTTGCTGGGAAAAATCTGTGGCTGCTTTGATAAAGCTTTAGTAGCATCACTCTTCTGATGATAAAAGACTGGAACAGAATTCCTGGGCCTAAGTGTCTATTTATGCAGTTGTTTCCATGAAAAAAGATCTGAATTTCAAGGTCAGTTCCAGCAAGTTCCTACATAGCCCTCAGACAACACAACTTCTGCTACTACTGTCTGTTACTGTCTCAGATGTCAAAACACCAATATGACTGTGAACATGTTTTCTTCTGGTCACTTCATTGAAGACTTTTTCAATGAACCCATCTTGTGCTAACACCCAAATGCATGATGAAAATCAGGAAACACTGTTGAAACCAGAAATTCTTAAAAATAGTAATCTATAACAGTAATATAATATATGCTCCTAAATGACTCCACCTGAAAGCACCACATCTGTTGAGTAAATAGCCTGTATTTTCTGTCTACCATTCAGTGAAGACAATGTAAAGATTCTTCTTTACATCAGCAGACTTTGGACTAGGCCCCAGATCTAGGCAAGCTGTACAAGCACTGGATATACATACATTCACCATTGACCTCTCTTCATTGTGTTCCTCATAAATAATTTCTGATAGTCCCACCTTTTTGTCTCATTCAGGACCATAAACAAAGCACCATCCTTGACTCACACCTTTCTTTGGCCCCAAGTCTACATCTAAATACTTCTTTCTCCATAAAAACATTCACTAAAGGTCTCATCCAGCCACCCTGTTGAAAGTCTTACCAAACTCTCATCATTCTGTATTTCTGTTTTCGTAGCATCTGTTTCTTTAGTCTCGATGAATGCAGTTTTTTGCTGCTCATGTCCATTGATATTAGCACTGCAAAAATTAAATTTCAACCTATCCTTCTGCCCTTTCACCCCTCTGTTTCTCCACTAGCATGTTCTACTCTTCAGACTCAAATGCAATTTAGTCACCTCCATTTTCAAGGTCATCCTTCAACTCACTTCTTAACATCATCAAAATGCATTTGCTGGTTTCCTCACAACTTGTGACCCACTAGCCACTCAGTAATAACTGCTTCTTAAATTTTACACCCAGAGTCTTTCTTCCTTACAGTCTTTCATGCTTGAGAAGACCTTCCAATAACTGTCTTCAAATCTACTTAATTGTTGTCCTTCAAACTCCCACTTAAATCCTCCTGTGACATTTAGCAACACCTGACTTGAGTTAGGCCTGTTTAACACTTTCAGTTACTGCTGTCTAAACATTTCCTTGTGTTCTCCTTTTGTCTGTGTCATATGTTGTCTTTTGTTTTAACTTCAGATTGCAAATACTCTAACACAGACACATTTTTCTTCTGTGACTTCCCACCTCTTCAGACAATACCATTCTATCAATGACTGTGAGCTAAAGGAATAGAAGCAAAAATTATTGTTAACAGATCATGTCAGTTGCTGCATACAACACATACTAAATCTGAAACTTTATTTATAAAGAAAAGCTTTATTTTCATATTCTTTTTTATGTCTTTCTCTAATTGCTCTCCATGGATTTTTCTTTTTTTCTTTTTCATTTTTGCCTTCTTTCATTTAGGAAATTCTCTTCTTCTGTCTCTTCCACCATTATTGCCTTGTGCTTGTTTCCTCATTTGTCTTAGACCAGTCTTAATTTATGTCTCTATTACATTTACATACTTTCTTTCTCTCTCTTCTATGCCTCTCTTTCTCCCTCTCCCTCTTTTCTTCTTCTATTTCTTTTGGAAGATTCAACAGCTACATCTGCATAAAAGGAAATTAACTGAAATTATTCCTGATCTTAATATAAAACTGGACATTCAGGAGTAAATAAGGTGTTTTTGCAATGCCTATTTCAGCAAAAGATCTCCAGTGTATATACTGGAATCCAGTTTCTGTGACAGTCTCATCCGATCAAAATCTAGACCCTCTCATCTTGCAGCTTTTGGTCTCCAAAGAGTCAAGTATGGAAAAGCAGAAACAATTGCATGCCGGTAAGTATGCTACACAACAAACTTCTGAGACAGGGGGAACCAATTACTCCAAATCTATTTCTTTTTGCAGATATGAAGTGAGTTACCATGGTATTACAAAAGATGCAGCACTGGATTTTTCTGAGAGTTAGTGTGTTTAGACAGATGTAGGATACTTCATGAAACCCCATCCTTCCCCATCTATTTTCCTAGTTTTGTTTCAGCCTAAATTTACTTATTTCAGTAGAGGCAAACTGGGTAGAGGTAGTTAGAAATATTTACTTTTTTTTTCCTGTCAAAGATTAAAACTTAAAACCAATATATTTTTTCTACAGTATTTTTACCAAAAAACTAGAAGCCTCTGCTATTTTGCCAAGATAGACTTTAAGGTGATCATAGGATGCTTGCTTCCCTCAAATTGCTCAGAACTCAATAGCTAGCTGACACTTTTAACTTCGTTTAGTTAAAAACACCATTCTCATTGAAAAAGCCACTTCAACAGATTTTTAAAAATCCAATAATGGCATCAAGCTATCAGATCAGATGAAGAATCAGTCTATACAATGTTTTTCCTGCCCATGAATTTTTTTTCAGTTTTTACCTGAAAGAATTTGCAAACAGAGTTACAATATGTGATCAGAAGAATGATTGTGGGGGACACTGAGGGCTGAGAGACAAGCACTGGTGCATGTGAAGTAGCTAAGAAAGTGCTAGTGGAGGAGTGTTTAATGGAAACAGCACAAGAAATCTGTAGAAAATCAGGCTTTTTTAACACTGCTGCCCATAGAAGAGCTTTTTCTTTTGGTAATACCATCTGCTGTGGTCTGAAGGGGGCTTGAGCTCTAACGGATGACTGCTGGTAACTCACTATGGTGGTTTAAAACATTATCAACCTCCGCTGTTTGTTTCCTTGCCTCTATTGAAGGCTGCCACTCCCATAGCAAAGGCATTAAAAAGCAGCCTGTTCCCACAGAAGCCACTCCAATGCACAGGACTTCTAAGAGCCTAAACTGCCTCTCAAAGGGTGCTGAAACACTGTTTTGCAAACTGGACCAGATAAGGCAAGCTGTCTGCTTCCCAGCAACCAGTGTGGCTGCTCTGACAACCTCCAGAAGAAGGTTATTCCACTCCACAGGACTGTCGTGTCCTGAAACACTACAAGTCCCTGCTCAGCAAACATGATTCAGAGCC
Source organism: Limnodromus scolopaceus (assembly GCA_028565335.1). Lineage (NCBI taxonomy): Eukaryota > Metazoa > Chordata > Aves > Charadriiformes > Scolopacidae > Limnodromus > Limnodromus scolopaceus. The sequence goes on from JAOXNO010000001.1 coordinate 28,775,602, forward strand.
TATAGATGACACCCACCAAAACAGAAACTATTCTGCGGTCAAGGTGTTTGTTGTACTGGTTTCTGTATATTTTGTCACAGTGTTTTCCCATATAAAGCAGTACAAAATAAGAAAAGGATGGTGACATAAAATGTACTGGCTGGTATTCACAGTGCACGTTGCTGTGTAAATCAGGACTAAAATCAGGATTTACTGCTCAGAGTCTTATGAGAACTTGTAACCAGTGTAGATCAACATAATAATCATGCTGCCTGTTCTTTAATTGTTCTGCTTTACATTGATTCAGAAAATGGTTGAATTGGACCCTCTTGCTGCATCGTGAACTTCTGCAAAGTCCATTAGACTTCGTCTTACATCAATTAGCGTAGCTGAAACACTCTCTCCCTGGAGTCTTGGTGTGCCTGAGAGCCTCCAGTGCCATCTATGGCCCCTGGAGGACATTTCATAGAATCATAGAATGGATAGAGTTGGAAGGGACCTTAAAGATCATCTAGTTCCAGCCCCCCCCCACTAAGACCAGGTTGCTCAAAGCCCCATCCAGCCTGGTCTTCAACACTTCCAGGGACAGGGCATCCACTGCTTCTCTGGGCAACCTGTTCCAGTGTCTCACCACCCTCACAATAAAGAATTTCTTCCTGGTATCTAATCTAAATCTCCCCTCCTTCAGTTTAAAACTGTTACCTCCTTTCCTATCTCTACACTCCCTGATAAACAGTCCCTCCCCGTCTCTCCTGTAGGCAACCTTCAGGTACTGGAAGGTCATTATAAGGTCTCCTCGGAGCCTTCTGATTCCTTTGGCCTGTGTGGTGCCACCTCTCCATGGTGCCTGCATAGCTCCCTCCACTCTTTTCTGGCTACAGGGGAGGACGTGCAGGGGAACTGGGTGCTGCTAGGATGTTCCACGAGTCCTGTTTTGCAGATTTGTCACACTCCTGGGTAAGCAATGCCATGCCATTATGTAGCTAACCTTAGAAACACCTGTCTCCAAGCAGGTTAAGGAAACCGCAACTCAATGCAATTTCCAAGGCAAATTACCTGAAGAAAGGAAACGACACCTACGGCATTATTTGATCTGAATAGCACAGACGTAAAAGCTCTTGAATGCTAAAAAGGCTTTCACAACATTTTAAAGAATTGCTGATCTGAAAAGCAAGTTTGGAAAACTTTTTCTTACAAAATAAAGGTTCTCCATCACCAGCACGGTGACAGTTTAAGTGAGCTTCCTATCGTGGCAGTTTATTGCTAGTGGCACTAATGGTTGCTGATCCACCAGTCAATATGCACAACACGTTTCTCTTCCAAAGTGGCAGCCACATAATAGTTTGGCTCATATACGAATTTTTACAGTAAGCAGAAAAAAAAATAATTCCCAAACTACTGTATGCCCGTATTATACCTCACTTCAGAAAAGTCAATATATCAAAAAACTCTAGCAATATCCAGTACTGGATATTAATTAATAACTGGAGTTAATTTAGAGAGAGTTATTTTCTTCTGTATTATTTTAAATGAAATCACCATGAAGAAAATAGCTTGCTAATCAAGTAACACTTTTTGTCACCCAGAGGAGAAATAAAAACTGTCTAAATCTTTTCTCCATCTATTGAAAGCCTGAAAATATTTGCCCATAATTCTCCAGGTATTTCTGTAGTCCAGCAGTGAACATACCTGATTCTTCATGCTTTTTCTCAGGCCATGACAGATCCTTCCTTTAGCTCAAGAAGTTCTGTGTCTTGCCACAAGTTCTCTGCTCTACTGTGAGTCCACGGCTGCAGGACTCCTGCCCTGCTGACACCGCGGTAAGGTTGCAGCCACAGATGTCCACCATCCCATGGCAGGGGAGTTGGAACTCGATGATCTTTAAGGTCCCTTCCAACTGTAAACATTCTATGATTCTATTCCTACCATGGTCTGAGAGCAGTCACAGCAGCCCAACTTGACACTACCAAGCTCAAGAGTCTGACAAAAGTCATATTCTGGTTTGTAGCAAATACTTACAACCATCGAGCCAAAGGTAAGGGGAACTGGAGCCATTAGTTGTGGGTGTTCATCTTTTTCTTCCTTGATCATTAGAATATGTAATACTTTGATATTTTTTCTACTCTCTTGAACCACAAGACATTAAATCACGCATGTGATTAGCTGATAAAGAAATGATGTACAAAATACGTATTTAGAGAAGAACAGAGTCTTCTTTTCCTAGGTGAAAATCTGTCACATGCTTCCGTGATGGAAAATGTGTCACACTATCCCTGCTTTCAGTTACTGTGGCAAAAAGCAGAAGCTTTCAAGATAATCTACCACTCGTTACGGAAAAAAAATCACTCACTCCAGATGACTAGGGGAGTCAAATTTTGCAAAGCTGGCTTTAATCTTGAGGCAATCACTTTTCCCCTTTTGACTACTCCATGCTGTCCTAGTTTATGTCACCCCAGGCCTCTAGTCCATCTGGCCTATAGGTGAATCTAACACCACCATCTGTCATTTGTGACAATTTTTTAAAAGTTGTGGTATATATAGGAAGAGCGAGAAAAACAGACATAAGGAAATTCTGGTTGATCTTTCTTTACTGGAGAATCAAGAATAACTTTATTACGGACTCTTCCTGCTTTCTATAAAGAATAAAGAGAAACAAATGACAAACAATAATTATCTTGTCCTGCAAAGACATATTCTTGAGAATAGTAAATTAATTGTTAAAACACCAGCTTGGAATGGGAAACAAAAATGGCACTCGCAATATTTAATTCATTTTTTTTTTGGATTGACCACCGGGAACTCTTGTTTGGTGCATTCCACAATTTTACTTTTTCTCTTGTGCATTTTTCTGCTAGGAAGGAGTCTTTCCCAGACATCAATGAGGATTGACTTAAAGTGCATAAATCTGAAATAAAAAAGAAGAAAAGCTGCCACTTCAGTCCCCAGGCTCCTCACTTGATATTCTCTAGCCCCCTCTAGGCTGGCCATCAATGCCACTAGCAGTGAAAGTGAGAAGCACAGTGTTGCTGATGTTAGCACCTCTGTGTCAATTGTTGTATTATCCAGTGCCCTTGGGATGAGAAAATTTCTCCAAGCTGCAAGCCATTAATGCCACTGTTAAGTGTCCTCCTCCAAAAGCCATTGTCAGAAAAAAGGGAGTGCTCTTCCTATACTCAGTAAAAATAAAATGCAGTATACAGGAAATTCAGGTAATTGCAAGAACACAGAGGCACTCTAAAAGTATCATTTAACCCCTTGGGCACCCAGCATAAGTACAACATAAGCACCTGTGAAGAAAATCAGTAACTGGGATTCACCTTAATTTGGGTAATTTCAAAGTACTTGTCAAAAATATGCTATAGAAATGGGCACATTTGAGGTTCTGTTTACGTAAACATTCCAATACATGCAGACAAAGTATGTGTGAAAATGATATAAAATGGATTTTCTAAGATTTCCAGATTTGATGGATTTTATTGAGGTGGTCATAGCTTCTCTCCTATCTGGTACTTCAACTCAATATCTTGCTCAGAATCAAAAACTATATTAAAAAAAAAAAAAAAAGGAAGAATGAAGGAACATCGCAAAATACCAGCGCTGTTATCTATGCCTTCCTGTGATAATCTGCCTCATTTCCATTTTCTAAATCACCACAAGCAGGGCAGAACAGATATGCTGATATCTTTGGAGCACCTGTAGTCACATCAAGCATAACAAAGTCTGAGATCATCTCCCTTCACAGGAAAAGCTTCAGGATGGAGTGGTGGAAGAATGTAGCAAGAGAATTCTTCATACTGCAGATGAGAGGTACGTGGATTTGGCATTATCTATCCTCACTGAGATTTAACTATACTTGTTGCATGCTAATGCACAGCAACTCATTATGCCACAGTACATTGGCCATGAGAAAAGTCTTATTTTGGAAAACCAGCAACATTGCTTCCATGTTCCTCTGGGGATAGACAGTTTACTGCCGTGATAAATTACATATTTATCTGAGCTTTTGCTTAAATCAATCAGTGGCCATTTCAGTTATTTTAACGTTGATATAAATCAAAATGCAGCTGTTTTTATCTACAGCCAATGCCACAGACACAATGTTGATAAGCACAGTATACAATCTAGATTGAATAACACTGATTCCATTTTCCCATTCTCACTCTTCCCTCAGAAAAGAATCAAATATTGGTTTCTTTACTAAAAATAGCAAATACAATAAGGTGTATTAAGAAAGCCTTTGTCAGAATATCATTATGATTTATTAAATAAGGGATGCTTTGGTCTGGAATACTGAATAACAATAATGCATTTAGAAACATAGGGATTTGTTATTAATGAAGTGTATATATTAGAAATTAATGAACAATGTCATTATATAATACAATATGAAGTTACAAAAAGACATTACTTGAGGGATAAATATAAAATTAAATTGAGGGATAAATTGCATGATGAAGTTTAAATTAATGCCTTTAAACAAAGGAAATTAATATCCATCATGAACTGAATATTTTAAAATAAATTTAATAAGAATATTTATTCTGGACATTGAATAACCATTTTTTTCAGTGTTGGTAATGTAAATTTGATATACTTTTTAAAGAGCTCTTAAAGAAAAAAAATCCTAAAAATTAATGTTGAAACTTATGAATCCAAACTCTACTTTACAAATAAAATTACTGGAAGTACTGTTTTTTCTCTGTAAGCCATCCTTAAACTAGTCAATTTTGTGAAGAAACTTGCCTTTGTGTGGATTTTCCTGTAATTTTCTTCTTCAAGGTTTCTTGCTCATTCCTTTGAAACCTTTAGAAAAGACTGTTTTTGGAAGCAAGAAACAAATGTCTTGTTAACCTGTTCCTTTATTGACAGGTCTTTTCATCTGTGCTGTATTGGTGCCTATCAGTGCATGGGGTACCACTAGGAAGTATGGAATGAACAAGGGATGTATTTCTTACTGACACTTCATCTACATCCATCCACATCCTATGCCCCACCACAAGTACCGTCTCTGCAACTGCCTGTAACACAAACCTACATCACATCTACTACTTGCTTTTGCATTGGTTGAAATGATGATTTTGTGTGGCTAGTGGGATGTAGCTGAACTAAAACATTATGCAAAAAGCTCTCACGGTGAATGGGAGAAAGGAGACAAAACTCAGAGATGAGTCTCAAATCTGTGGCTTGGCCCACCTCTAGTTAATGTAGCTACTCAAGAATTCACGGATGAAGAGGGAACAATGGATGTGTAAAAGCACTATGATCAATAACAAATGAGGATAAAAGACTTCTAAATGGGAATAGCTGCAGTACTGGAATCTATACGAAAGAACAATCAATGATTACACATATTTATGATATGAATAAATCGCCCCAGTACTATTCAGGAAAACAATTTTCCAAAATGTTACTGGCTGGAATTCTTCTCTTTAAAAATTAACTAAAACTTTCAAAATCAATTATTACCCACCAACTACTTTGCAAGCCAGATGTCTTTGGGGAAAGGAAACATCCATGCTGTTCTGATAAATCAGGCATTAAGTGTAGGACTGACAGATCTGATGGAAGCCATCATGATTAGCCTCATCTATATTTCCTTGTTTATTACAGCCATTTTCTATTTCAAGAAAATACTCCCATCTGCCTGCAGCATAGCTTAGAGCTAGAGTAAAAAATCTGTTTTTTCTCACCATACGCAAGCAGACTAACTCAACAATTGTTACACAGAACAGTCGTGGAAAAGAGAAACTCAAAATGTCACATCAACATTGTCACATTCCCTGTTCTTCTAAAGAATTTAAAATTGGACTCTTGCACACCTCAAAAATAGCCATTTAGAGGGCTTATGTCACCCTTTTAAACTGCATCCTGGTAGCTCCTACTTACTTCTATCCTATCAATAATAGGATTTCCAGAATCAACCAGATAGCTCAGTTACTTCAGGGTATAACAAGCATTTACAACAGCATTGTGTTATTTCATCTAGGTACCTTGGGCCAGAATGCTAACAAAACTCATGGGAGCAGAGCAAAGGGGAAATCTCTTGAAGATCCTCCTGATAGCACCATCAGGAGGGGTGTGTGGTAGGCTATGCTCATTATCCATGCCAGTCTTGTGACCCCTGTGGATTTGAGATCATCATGAGAGAGCAGCAAAAGACCACCAGTATCTTTGTAAGGACCCAATCACCTTTGCAGACACAGGGCTTCCTAACTTTCTCGCAGTCCACATTCCCCTCCTCTGCAGCTCACAGCAGCACAGCTTTAGCACGCCTGTGCTACCAAGGCACCTCACCTCCCTCAAAGGCGTCGATTTCCTTAGCCACCTCGGTGAATCCAGTAGGTCTGCAGCCCTCTAGCATTCCCCTTTTCCAGCTCCTTCACCACTTTCAATCCTCCAACAAAACAACTATATCTGTTCTGTATTTGAATCCTGAGACGTGTCTTGGTCTTCTGCTTTGGTACGCAAAAGGTATCTGCACACACACTTAATTTTTCTCTTCCAATTATATACATATAACTAGTTTTTCAATCCCGACAGTTAAGACTCTGGTTATTTGTGTCTTTCTTTAGCCATATTTCTCTTAAATGGCTTCAGTCTACTTTTTTGCCAGATGTAGTTGATCATAATACCCATCTCTACCCAAAATCGCATTGGCTAAAGGGATGTCTGTTTCTTTCTGCTCTAAATATTTCAGCTACAATTGAATTCAATTGCCTTAAAAGGCAAAAATTCTTAGTTCAATACTTTTAACTTCTATTTATTCAAACCTGAATGTTCTTTTGATCAATTTCCAGCCTTACTGAGTCTAGCAAACAGTGAGAAGGGATGGTAAAGGTTAGATCCCCTTCCTTGACCTAAGAAGCCCTAACTCTAAGCTCATGTATTGATCCTGCCCGGGAGACTGTTACCCGTTTGGGAGCCAGCGACCCACACAGCAGTTAACCTGAACCCACACAGGCCTCCCTTGTGCCACACAAATCCTTGGCTGCCTGATGAGCTCAGCTCACTGCAACAAAGCCACCCGTGTGGCCTGGCCTTTACCTAGCAGAGCAGCAAGAATTTTTTGTGAGAACATCCTGTACAAACAGAGTTGTTTTCTTGTAAGGAAATTATATCGTAGCTTGAATGGCTAGAAGGGAGAGCTACTCTCCATCAACAGGATGGAGAAAATACATACAGCCTGTCCCCGATGATGCACAAAGGCAAGGTGCCCAGCATCTGAAGGGGCATAGATTTACTCACTATCCATCTCTTCTTATTCTGTTTTATTGAAGCAGTTATCTTACTAAGCTGTCTGTTGCCAAGCTTTTCTCACCAAGATACAGAAAGGATCCTGCACCTTCTTTCTCTCCCCTGCCAGAGCCAGTGCAGAACACTCTGTGACCTGAAGCCTCCAGAAAATCCTAGGATGCTGGCTCAATGCCTTCTTTCCATGAAATATCTCTTACCAGTTCCAAACTTTAGCTTTGCTTTCCAGTTGTCATAGTCTAAACATTATGAGATACTCTACTGTTTGATGTAATTCAATAGCTGGAAGTAATTAGTATTTTTATATGACCAAATTTTTTTTCTATTAATCATATTTCAGAAGGAGCTTTTGTATAGCTTTTTATTTTAGGAAGATTGAAAACTCCATTTTTTCCCAAAAAAATGCATGAAGCATTTCCTTGAATATGAAAGATGACTCACTTTTAAATATTGTTTTATTCTGTAACATGATTTGGGAAGTAATCAGCCACGAACGGATACTGACTGTCACAGTCTAGTTTCTGCTGGATTGACTTTCACTGATTTTAATAACCCTGGTTCCTACTGAAGCCAAATGGAGCTTCAAATGTTGAAATCCTTGAAAAATCAGGCCACATCTAAGTGCTGGGTATTCTCTTTTCCTTCCTGTACTTACTTGCTTCTTTAATTTATACAAGGTATAGCAACATCTTTAAACATACTCTGTAGATTTTCTGGTGATTAGTTCCCTGATCACAGTATTTCCTCAGGTCTTATGTCAACTGCTGACTAGATCTGAAGTGGCAGTGCAGGGGTGACAAGTAATAGAAATATGTGGCAATGTTTGGTATCCATAAAAAACAGTTTAACATGAGTGGTTCAAAAGTATAGGAAGATTTGTTAAATAATTTAAAGATTTCTCAGGTATTAGGTTTAACCCCAGGACAGAACACTCTCTGATTATTTATAATGGCAAAGCTGGAAAGTGTCAGGACAACTCCAGTGCTTCTGGAATTGTCTCATAATCTCACTTGGGAAACGGTAGACTAATTCAGCTTAATACTCATTTTTATATCTTACTCAAAAATTGTTATTCTGACTTTATATCTTGATATATCATACGGCTGTCAGGATAGAATGTCGAAAAAAAAAAGTCCTTGTCAAATATACCTTCCAATCTTTTCATCAAATTTAGAGCAAAATACTACAATATCTAAGGAGGCTGTTATGAAATACACGCTTCAACTTCTGTTTACTTTTTTAATGAACTAAACTTCCATATGTTATTTACTTGAAGACAGAGAGATGATTGGTGCCAGTCATTCTCAGATTGGGTGTAGCACCTCACACACCTCCTGCTGCAATGCTTTGGCTTTTATTGACACTGATATTCACCTGATAAATATGAACTCTGGACACCATTGCAACATACAATAAGCCCTATGGAAAGCCAAAGAAACTCGCTACTGCAATAGTTGCATCTTTGCTGTCATATGATATAAAAAAGGAATTAAGAGAACTCAGCATTGACAGTACAAGTATAGAAGCCTGAAAACCAGCGGTCATTACTTAATAAAAAATTCTGAGTTTTGTTTTGAGCCTATTGGAAGTTGGATGACAGAAGAAGTTATGACAGCAGGAAGAGAACCTGTCAAAGGAACACCAATGTGTAATGAGAGAAGACATTTCAGAAAATAGAATATGGCTCCATCTCTGCTTGTCAGGATTCATTGAGTCTGAATAGCTCTGAATTCACTGCTTAAAATGGACAGTGTACGCTGACGACTAGTAGCAACCAGCCATTCTTCAAACTACAAATCCATCTCAGAAGGGAATGCATGCCCAAGCACTTCCAGAGCACAGTGTCTCGTTGCATAAGACCACTTAATCATGGTGATTCATGTGATTGTCAAGCATTTACCTGTACTGGCACTTTGGCCCATTTACGGTGGCAAATGTTGTTTATTATTGAAACCTGATTTCTTACATTTTTATAGCATGTGCTGAAAAAGGAGTTAGTGCTTCCTTTCTTTGGCTTGCAAAATTGATGTGTCCCTTGGAGTAAATTCATTACTGGGAAAACAGGAGAACATGAAAAGAAATACATGGGAGAGTTCTTAAATCTAGACAGCTATAGATTACAATATACATCAGGAAAGTGCCATTTCAGTTAAATACAGTGCAAACACAATTTAGTTTTGCATTATGTCTTTCAAGCAGAAATGAAGAAAATATGTCTTTTATGTCTACGATCCTTTGAAAGACCTGTCTCTAGTGGAATAAGAGCTAGAGATTCTTGGAACCTGAATGTCTGCAAGCAAATGTACAAGACAATTTATTCTGGAAGGAAACATCCAAGGCTAATTGGTCCAATGTGCTGAACAACATTTTACAGGCACAACACAAGATGCATGTCCTAAATACACTTATACAAGACAGTTCCTTTCCCAAATATCACATACAGACCTGAAAAAGTTGTTGTCTTACCTAAAATTGTTTACAATCTGAGTCCTGCTACAAAACCTAGTGAGAGATAAAGAGCAAAACTCATACCGATTTTGATGTTGACCAAACTCTAAGATAACTTTGTCTTGTCTCCACCATGAGTGAGCTGAGCGGAAGCCTCCAAGGAGTCTCTCCCCCTTTGCATTAGGTCAGAACTACACCTAGCGGGATGTACAACATACCAAAGTCAGGTCTCACCTTGCTAGTTCAGCACTCCCACAAGGCTTTAGAAAGGTCTCAACAGAGCTACATGGGAATTTGGATTTAGCAGCTAAAGGTGGATAAGTACCGCAGCTTGATTAAAACACATCCTACAATCTCACTGAATCCCAACATAGCCATCTTCCACTCCACAGAGGGAAACAAGATATAGAAGCAGCCCAAGTACTTTGGGGAGTCCAAAAATTTCTCCTTTCTAACAAGAGGTAAAGGAAATGGTAGATTCATAAACTGCAAAGACCTGGCGAAGATTTGGGTACCCATATGCTGTCTGTCATCAGTGATAAATGAACATAAGCCAAGCAACTGTTTTGTTTGAGGAATACTTGTGATTACTTTGCATTTGGAATCATTTTAAAGAATAAGTAAGAGGGCCCAAGGAAGACAGTTAGCAGTAAATAGTAAAGCACAAAGAATTGCAAGTTCAGAAAGAACCTGTTGAAAGCCAACACCTATCTTCTAACAAGCCTACACCTGCACAGGAAAACTTCCAAATGTCTTCATGAGCTGGTCTTAGAATGGCCAGATGCTCCAACATGAAGAGTGATGTGGTGAAGTGTGACTCCCACCTATCTGAGAGATTTGGCACTCCAAGGCCCAGCTCTGATACTGCTTAGCCATGTAACCTTGGCTCAGGCTGCTGAGGAACCTGTGAAGCTGTCAGAAAGAGCACTGAGAAGGTATGTAAAGCAGAAGCAAGTAAGATAAGGAAGGCAAAATTGTAGACACAGGGATGTTGAGAGAGGTTGTTGGCAGCTCAAGGAGGAAAGGTCAAAAGGAAAGACATGAACCTTGGAAGGTATAAAATCTTAAAGGGGAAAATGGTGATTGGGAAAACAGCAACTCAGCACCATGGAGGACACACTCCACTGAGCAGCGAAGTCCAGCCCTACCCCACATGACTGATGAGTGCTGACTGGTGAAGGCTCTGTGGTGAGCTCCCTAACACTTAGCTGAACAGCAGGGTAATCATTGCTAGCTTGTGTTTTTGTTAGCCACTAAATAACCATTCTATACTTGTAAGTTATGTATATCCTATTTGCAGACTCTCTTTGCATATGGTAAAAGGTGCCTGAACAAAGTGACCCGGAAAATTACAACTGACACAGAGAAAATGAGCAATAAAAGAAAACTTGGGATAAGGAATAGGCACAAGTGAAAACAAAGTAAATAAAATATGACCGTGAATAAGAGATGGATGTGTGCCCACAGCCTATTTAGCAAAAGCTACCAGGAGAGAGATTGTTGTGACTCCCTGCTGTGCAAGTTCTCTGCAATACATGATATTTATTTAAAAATAAGTATGCCCCATCAGGAGGTGGATTTCCGATTAGCACCAATAATATCAAATAAAATCAGCATTGCATTTCAGCTTTTCACATATATGAATCGTTAATCTGACATTAACTATGTCTGCACTGCAGTTGCAGACTGACTTCACTGTGTCTTATACTTTACTAACTAACTAGCCTGAATATTGGTGGAATATAACCACAGGGGAAAGAGGGTTCTTTTTCCAGCAAAAGCAGACAAATTCTACCTGCTTCCATATGCTGAGCACCATGATATTGCAGCTAGGCTTTTGCCAATGTTTGAATAAAGCCCGCATTGCTGTGCCTATACTGCAAATAAACTGTTTTGCTCAAAGAGGGGGACAAAGATCACCAAAAAAGCCACTGAATGCAGCTGAGAATGCTGCTGATCAACAGAAGGCGGCCTGCAGGAAAGGCTTTTGAGACAGGCTGCTGGAGCACTGCAGAAAAGGACCCCAAGAAGTGAGTGCCACAGTGATAGAGGAGACTCAAACACCCCTTCCTGGCCCAAACCTGTGGCAGAGGAAGGATGCAGGCTCTTACATGCTTTCAGAAACTTTTCTGAAAAGGGGAAGTATAAAACCAGGGTAAATCTTGGATTGCAGCCTTAAGCAAAGGGCTTTGTAGGATTATGATGTCAAGAAGAAAATAATAATGATCACCAAATCTTAGTACCAAAAGAAACTATGCAAGTCAGATGAAGAACAAATGGAAGTCAGAGAAGAGCTAGAATGACTACTGAAGTTGGGTTAGTTGAAAATGGTCCAGACAGCATGTTTTCCTTAAAAAAACAAACCAAAACCCAATATATCCCATCTCGTTTTTAATAACTAGCCCATTTTCCCTTCACCATTAAGCTAATTGGATTGATTCTGCACAATGGTTAACCACAGTTCTTTTACTTCCATCTTTGCACCTGGGTCTGGCTTGAAGAGCGTTCTCCAAATGCTTCCAGCCAAAGCTGGGATCCAGTGCTCCTTCCTTCTTCTCTTTGACTAGTCAGCCCTCTCTGGCACGGCTTTGTCAAATTCCCATGTTTTCTTAGTCCTTTGTCATATCTTCTAGGTTACAACCTGCTGACCTCTGTAGCTAGTTGGATAGAATGAAGAAATACTCTGGAAACAATAAATGTACTGTTCTAGTGATAATCTCTGTCTGGCACTTTCTACTAAGAAGGAAATGAATTAATAATAGGACTGTTTACTCTGTAAAACCAACCTGTTTTCTGACACAAGAGTTTAATTTTCTTTGGCAAGCAGGCAGGCAGATATATACTTATTTAAATTTGGGTTCTCATAAAATAAGGAGAAGTTTTTGAGAGGAACCATATTTTATGTTTTTCTCTCTTCTGGTGTTCTCTGTTATTCCTCACTCACTGTTTCAATTCTTGTTAAGCTGTCACTTAGCATTTTTTCCCTCTGGAATGACAGCAGGGCATGCTGCTTACACTGGCTAGACAGATGCCTACCCCAGAGAGTGAGCATATCAGCTTCTGGACTGCACAGTCTGTACCAACATGGTATGTGTCCTTGACATCAGATCTTTGGCATTAATGTATGTAGGTGACAAGCTCGTTAGCAAGTCAGATGGTGTAGAAGTTATGTAATTCAAGTAACAGCTAAAGGGCTAATTTTACCGCCTGAAAATAATAAAAACCAAACAATTCTAGTTACTGTATAAATAGTTGTCTGACAATTAAAATCAAGTCAAGTTCCTGCTGCGATATTTAAATGGTTAAAATGTGCCTATAAACCCAGAAATACTGAAAAATACTTACAGTTTAGTCTGATTAAACTGTAAGCCCACTTAAACAGGAGCTCACTTACTGCCACTGACATGTCTAGAGCATCAGCATAAACGCAGCTTTTGCTGTGGGAGGTGATATAATGTCTTTGTAAGGCTTCATTGCTCTAGAGCAGCCTTGGAGGAACATTTTGCAGGGCTGAAACTTTGAAAACATGCAGTTAACCTTCCTATACCAGCATACAAGTCACCAAGAAGAATGAGACTTCTTCACTGTCAGCATTCAAACTGCAAGGTTAGCTGCATTAATTTTATCCTAACTCATCTGTTCATAAGTCCAGCCAATTATATTATGCAATTGTGGGTCCTCATTCCCCAATTTCACTCCTGCTAAGTCACTCCAATGCCAGCCTGGCAACACCTTAACCAAGTCTTAACATTTCTCAAAAGAAAAGAAGAAGATGAAATCTTCCCAAGCTCTTCTGAGGGACTCTTTTGACGAAGTGCAAGGGATTATATGAGATACAGAAGAATTTAAAGCAAAGGGTTAAAATCCACACCCAGCGTAGCTTTAGATGAGGAAGGATTCCAGTATATACAGTGACTTTATTGTAGATGAATACAGTTTGAACACAGAGATTTCAGGTGAGCCACCACCAGTCTGTTTGAAGATACCACGCTTAGACATGGGGTTAGATCCATCTGATTCACCATTGTAAATGTTTACAATGTAGATATCTACAATTGTGTTAGACTTGTAAATTTTACTGTTTATAAAGGGGAAATAGGTTCTTCTGCAGTGTGACTCCTCCCAACCTAAAGCATGCACATAAAATAGACAGACAACTTAAGCCTTGAAAGTATATCTATTTCTCTCTACTGACTACCACGGGAGTCAAGGCTGACTACATCAGATACAGTTGTCTGCATTATTGTCTACATTACTGATCTCTCAAATCAGGTGTGATGAACCCCGTCCTGGTGCCCATGGAACATCTCTGGGACTTCCACTGCATCCATTCAAAAACCTGACACCTCTGTCAATGGAGAATTTGAGAAGTGGATTTGTACAACGGTTTTGTTTTGCATTTCCACTTGGAGAGCAAGGACTGCTTCAGGTATTTTCTTCCCTATGCCATGGCCAGCCAGCCAGCCCTATCTGGGTGCCATGGCAAAACAAACAGTCCGAGCTTACTGCTGTTGCAGAGTGTGTGAATGGAACATTTTCAGGCTTCAGAGAAAGTACAGTGTGAATTTCAAACAGCAAAGATTTGGCACAGTTCTCATTGTATCCCAGTTGATTCTCTTCTCCTGAGGCTCAGGTAGGTTGTCAGCCTTCAAGTGGGATGAGATCCATTTAAAGACTGTGACGTTGCAGGTGTCAGAAAAATCACAGATTCTACTTGAAACCAACGTTTTTAATTACATTTGGCATTCCCATGCATATTGCTGTCACTTCTCTACCTCTGATGGCAATAGGCTAGGGAATGTCCAGCATAATTAAAAACTTTCATTTCTAATATATTCCATGACTTTTATGTACCTTTGAACCTTAGGACTGCTGTACTGAGCAAAGTGGAACGGAAACTACAGGAGTCTGACACCTCAAACACCACATACAAAGTAAGATCCTGACCAGGTACTGCCAGAAAGTGGCTGCCAAAATAAAGCATCAGGAAGCACCTGACTTTATTCTCCCACCCCTCTGTGGAGTTTCAGTCATCTTCTAGTAGTGGCTGCTTAATTGATCACATCTACTTTTGAAACCAGGACTGGAGGAGAGGTGATGACATTGGTGCTGCTCTCTACCTTCTCCAGAAAAGCACTGTGGTTAGGCCACTCGCCTAGAATGCAGAAATTGCATTTTAGGCTGTCCTCCAGCTGACAAGTTACAAACTTCCTCAGAAGACAAAACCAACAGTAGTATAAAGTTGCTGTTCACCCCTCCTGTCAAAGCAGAGACAATAAAAAACCAGCAGCAAGGGTCATGGGCTCAAAAGCTGAGCAAATGAGGAAGATGCCAGCATTTTGACCTTGTGATTAGGGCATTCGTTTAGGACAGGATAGGAATGAGTGATCCTGACCCCTGCTCCCAGAAGAAGTTGTGCAGCTTACAATCAGGTGAAAGAAAGAGCATGATCCAGAGTCCAGAGCCTTGAAGTTCTCATCTTCCCTTTGAATTATCTCACTCAGAAGAGAGCAAATCAGCAGCAGAAGTTTTCGAGGCTTCCAGTAAAACCTCTTCCAAACATATACTGAAGCGTTCAATTCCTCCACCATCTTAAAAACAGCACACTGACAATCTTCTATGATACAATATTTCTCTCAGCAAAGCTTCAAATCCTGAGGATGTATATTGCACTTTGGTGTCAAACATTAACTCTTCCTGCTCCACAGGACACCTAAAGGACAATTCACTGATGGTTGCTGAAAGTGAGTGACAACATAAGCACTACGTCCGATTCCTTCCTGAAGTAATTTATCAGAGAGACGATCCGCAAGGTCAAACAACGCTCTGGTATCACTCACAAGTTCTTCTTTCAATGAATTAGGGAAAAGGACAAATTGGAATGACAGTGCAACACATGTCTACTGTCCCATAAGGTTACCTTCATGCAGCATAATTTTAGAGTGGCCTTAACTTGAATATCCAGTCCAGGCCAACAGTACAACTACACATTTTGCCTGTAGCATTTCTAAGACAGTGAATCAAAGAATACCTAATATCACACATCCATCTTGTGAGGGAAACTTGGTGCTTAGTATGAAGAACTGTATTAAAGATCAATCATGGCATTTGAGAACATTTAACCATTGGATTGTGAGGCATTTCTGTAGTTTCTCTTAAATCAGTATGTTAAACAAATCTAAATTCTACTGCTCTATACATACTTATAATGAATGTAAAATTTCCCTCCATGCTATTGAGCTTTGAGCCTGGAGACACCACATTTTCTGTTTCCTCTTCGCTCACATTTTTTAATGAATTGCAATGGTTCTGCCACCACTGGACAAGAAGCTCATACTCAGAGCAGTAATTTGTACCAACTGTGGGTGCCACCAAAACAAATAGTACTAGACTTGCTATTGACTGAGCTTTACTCTTTCAAAAGAGTTTCCACAACAGTAATCCAGGACTAGTTTGAAATTTTACAAATCAGTGATTTAGAGAGTTAAGCAATTGAAGCATAATTATGAATCAACTTTGCATCCTGTGATAAAAGACTGAAGACAAAAGCATAATGCTTGACTTTCAGTAGTGTATTTGTAACAGCAAGACGTTGATTGGTAAGGTTCCATTTAAGAAAGTCACAAAGGACTAATGCAGAATAGTTTATCAGACAGTGTATTTTGGTTTATAGTAAGCTTTTTAAAATTTTGTACACCATCAAGATGAAGCCGGACCCAAACTAAATTACTGAAATTTTTAAGTGCATGGAGTACAACTCTCTCCAGCACATACAAAACCAACCAGTTTGATGTAACAAATGCCGTCTGCCTCCACTATCTTAATAATATAATAGTTCAAATGCTATAACTTGGAAGTGAAAATTTGTTCCGCAATGCTCTAGAAAGACCCACAAAACTAGAATAATACTCCTAGTCTTCTTTTTCAACTGCTTTGGGGGAGAGCTGTCATCAAGTACTAAGACATCTCTTCAGAAGATGTTTCTTCACTGGTGTTTTACTGGGCTACTGGGCTGCTTTAACCTCTCACAGTAAAACCTCTCTCAATTTCTAATGGAGAACAGCAAGTGGTTGAGTTTGTCATCCAAATGTCATATGTGATTGGCTTTTATCTTAGCAGACAAACCCTTTTCCAAAACAAAGTGGTGGTGGTGCAGGTTGTACTGCCTTTTACAACAGCAGTTGCTGGAACTCCCATTGAGGAAGCTGAAGACACTGAGCAGCCGCCAACTTCTGAACTTGCTGATGCAATCCAGAAGCCTCCGCCCAGGATGGAAATACAACTATGCTATGCACAGTTCTGAATGTAGTAGGCAATAGTATGTATCAATCTAAGATTCACCTGAAGAAAGTCAAACATGGGTATTGATATACAAACACCTAGTTTGTATAGGTGAGCTGCTAGGCTCATAAAGCAGCAAGATTCTAAAGTATTGCAAGTAAATCGGGGTAGTACAGAAAATGCTGATCCAGTAACTATCATTAATTCAATAGCCTGAGGCTGGTTTCCTGATGTAGAAGAAACATTAGCAATATACAGTGTTGCATCTGCAAGGTATTTCAGACAGCTTCTATCCACATGCAGAACATTAGCGTCTCGCAGAGAAATTTCATTTGTTTGCTGGTTAGACTGAGAACTGCGAAACACCTTCACAAAATGTCCAGCCTTTCTACATGTTTACATCCCATGTTTTCTACAGAATTTCTAGGGAGATGTGTAGTTTACTGGGTAGGTTCACAGCACCAAAATCAGCTAGCTTTGTGTGTTTTGAAAATTTGTAATTTTTCTTAGCCTTTGCTTTCAGCCACTTTTGTTGTCTATGTGGTGTGAACAGTGTTTGAAATCCCTTGACTTAACGTTTTCTGTGTCTGCCATTGCCAGCTCCATTTGGTAAGTAAAGGATGTAGCTTTCTGTAGTGTCAGGTCTGATGTAAGTAGTAAATGTTCTCTGATAAGAAATGCAATTATTTCCAATAATAGAATAACTTTCATAAACAACCTTAGGTTTCTTAAAGAAAGTTCTGTAGAGTCTCCCTTTTCTTTTCTCCCTTGAATGAAATTAATAGTGTTAAGATATAAAAATCAGTTTAAGAACCAAAAAACTTCTTCAGTGATGTGAGGCCTGTAATATATTCATCTTTGAAAAAAACTGTAAAATATATTCTGCTCTCTTCTACCAAAATGGTGCATAAACAACACACCTCACACACTGCAGAGCTTTTGACATTCATATTGAATTTTTGTTTTCAAAGACTTTTCATCCAAAGATGAAAAATAATTGAAGGCTTACCCAGGCTTTGCAGAGGAAGCATAGGCAGATTCAAGGATGAGCGAGCCATCCTCGTTGGCAATTCACTGTGCAACAGGAATAAAAAAGCAAACCAAGTTTATTAGTCAGATTATTAAAGAAAGAAAAGTGAATGCCTGAGCAGTGGCAGGACCAAAGGCAGGACAGCCCCTGCATCTCCATGGTGGCCCTGGCTCCTTCTTCCTTCCCTCAGCACAGCCAGTTCCTCTTCCAGTAATCAAGACATGGACATTTTCACCATGTGCAGCAACACTTGCCCTCCTTTCTTCAGTGTGATCTTTCTCATCTCTTAAACCCACCACAGAGGTCATCACAACTTCTTGCTTTACATGTGGGATGTGTGGAGTACCTTGTGCAGCCAGTGCTAAACAACAAGCAGTATATGCCCGAGATCTTGTTTTCCTTTAAGACTTAAATACCACTGTTGCATCAAGATTCAAACACTTTAAAGCTTTCATTGTCCTACCATTTTCTAATTTGCACTGTGCATGAAGCACCCATAGCAGCAGGTTGGTGGTAGAGTCAGGTAGACACCTTTTCCCTTCTTTTTGAAGCAGGGAAGACATCAGATGCTTCAGACAAGATTCAGTTGCCTGAATGTGGGACCTGACCAACATTAGGTAAGTGTTTTGGTGGGGCACCTCACTTCCCATTGGCATTCCAGGAGGGCATGAGGGCTTCCTGAGGTAGAAGCCCCTGCAGATGTCTTGGAAATGAAAGGAAATTAAGTGGCCATAAATAAACATATTTAAGCAGCTGAATGCAGCCTTACACTTAGGTGGAGTCAATCTGAGATTGACATCTAAATCACAATTTGAAAGCAGAGTGAGATCACGTAGGTTGCTAAAAGAAATACCATGCCTGTTATACCGGCAAATTCTTCCCCTCTCCTGTTTAAGGACAGGAACCTTACAAAATTAAGGAAATAAGGAGGTAACATCACCTCCATTCTGTAAAGAGTGTGGGTGAAGCAAACAGGATTAAGAGCTGGCCTTTGATTTTGTGCTGGAGCAGTAGGCACTCAGCATTTCTGAAAGATGGTGCCAACGACAAGGTTCACAGATGGCTCTCTGGTCCCTAGTACCAGACAATTGTCCAAACTTTTAGGACTCTAAGCATAACCCACAAAGTCTGTGCCCAGCCACTTGCTGGTCTAGCAGCTGTGGATATCCTGAAATTTTTCCTGATAGTCACCAGCAAAAATATTTACTTTGACTTTGGACTGTTTAAGAATCTTTTTTTATTATTTTTTTTTTTTTGAAGCTTGCTGTTAAGCCCTGATATTTAAGTACTCAGACCCCTTACTGCATGGGGTGTCCATGGTGAGGTGCCAGCAGTGGGGGCTGTGGGTTGGTCTCTGTGAGGAGCAGCCAGGGCTGCCCCGAGCTGGACACAGCCATTTCCAGCCAGCTCCAAACCACCCACCCCAGGGCAGGGCTGGACCCCACAGACAAGATGGTGGTGGCACCTCGGGGAAAAGAGATTTAGGAAAGGGCAAAAATGCAAGACAGAGAGGAGGAGGGGACAAAAAGGAGTGAGAAACAATCCTGCAGACACCAGGGTCAGAGAGACCCATGTTGGAGAAGTTCATGAAGGACTGTGGCCCGTGGGAGGGACCCCATCCTGGACCAGGGGAACAGCGTGAGGAGGAAGGAGCGGCAGAGATGAGATATTATGAACTCCCTGCAACCCCCATTCCCCATCCCCTGTGCTGCTTGGGGAGGGAGGAAGTGAAGGAGTCGGGAATGAAGGAGAGAAGCTGAGCCTGGGATGAAGGAGGGAAGGGGGGAAGGTGGTTTAGTTTTTGTCTTTTTTCTCATCCCCTTACTCTGTTGTTAATGGGCAAAAAAAATAAATTAATCTTCCTCAAATGGAGTTTGTTTTGATGTGATAGTAACTGGATCAGTTACAGAGTAAAAGGACCTCCCTGTCCTTTATCCCAACCCATGGGCTTTTCATCTTACTTTCTCCCCTTGTCCTGCTGAGGCGGGGGAGTGAGAAAGCGGCTGGGTGGGCATCTGGCAGCCAGCCCAGGCCAACCCAGCACACATGTTTATAATGAATGGCACTTACACTGACTGCATTTAGGAATTTGATCTCAGCATAGACTTGGTCTAAGCATGCTCAACAGGGCAGCTGCAAGTCCCCAAATTATAGTGACTATTCGTATTTGTTAAAAATTATTTTGTACGTAGCAGAACTAGTTTCATGCACGTTCCATAGGCTCCCCTGCTATAATCACGGTTTGATGTACATTCAAGGTCCCACCTTCCACAAAACTGTTTTACCCACACCATGCAGGCTGCTGGCCCTGTAGTGCCCTTGAGTTGTCCCTGGTCCCCAGGCACTGTAATCACAGCCCCCTTGGTTCCCTTGTCCCACTTTTGCTCATGTCCTCCAGCCCCCATCTCCCTTTTCTGTCCTAGATCAGCACTTCTTCCCTAGTTATTCTGCACTGCGGCCAGTCAGACCTGTGCATGGGCTCCCCGGCCAGCCAGAACCCAAACCAAACAAAGAGCCGTTCAGATCACATACCAGCCAGTGCAGGTATTTAAATGGGTGTTTACCTGTGTGGGCTTTTATTCTGATGTCTTTCCTCTACTCAACCACCGCTTTTTTATGACAATTTTAAGAGCTTAATGTCTTCAAGACTTCAGTAAAATTTTGGGGAAATTGGCCAGCCACTTCAAAATGCATTTGTGGTAGGGGAAATGACTGGCAGAGAGAGACAGAAAGATCACACAAAAAAAAAAGGAAAGCAGGCTAACAGTCTATTGAGCTATGAGTCTTTTCATCTTTAATGCAGAGGAAAAATCTGTGAAGACTTTAGAGACTACAGGTGCCATCACATAGCATTTCGTCTTGATCTAAACAGCATGAAATTGTGAGTTTGTATATTTGTACCTGTGATTCCTGCCATCTGCCCCTGAGATCAGGCTGGAGCATTATATGCTGGGACTGCATATCACATTATGAAACATTACATGCAGTGACCTTCAGTCTCCAGGGGCCACACTTCAGTTATTAAAGATGAAAGAGGCAGCAGTCTTCTCCATTTGATTCCTGGCACAAGATCTTCTCTCTATGCAAGGGATTAATATTATTTTTTAAATTATTTTCTATAGCTGTTATGTATGTACTATGTCAGCTTAGTGGAATCATTTTCTTAAAAAAGAACTGAACCATGCATCCAAACTATGTTGAAAGAACAAATTTGAAAGTTACTTTAAAATGAATGCAAAAGTCATTTATGCTAGGATGAGTAAATAATAACCTTACCACTAAGACTTCCTTAGAAATCTATTAAAATATGTAACTGTCATCATAGTGCTTCCTCCTCCACATTTGAGCCAAGAAGCTATCTGTGCCCCTCAGCCAACTCATTGTGCTTTCTCTAAGAAAGTATCTTTCTTCCTTCTGAAATGGGAAAGCGAGATTACAAATCAGAACACACTGTATTTTTACTGACACTCCATTTCTATTAAATACTGTGTGCAAATATTAGTGGAAGAAAAGTTCTTCCAGTGGTAAGGCCAATAGGGAATTGGGCATCTGAGATACTCACTCTGCCCAGGATCCCTCAGGCCAGTCCTTAAATTCCTTTGGATACATCTATATGGCAGAACTCAATGCTGTGAAAAGACAGCCACGTTAGATAACATACAGGAGATCTCATTAAATATTAATTTTTACAGTATGGGCTTTTACATGGGCTCAATACTGTATACTTAATGCTCATTAACAACAGGGTATATCTGCTCTGGAGAACCAGGGTAGCATAGCTACATACTTCTGCTCTCCAGGCTAGCACAGATGGCTCCACAAAGCATGCTTTGTGCTGCACAGTCGTATCCTGAGATTCCCAGTCAACAGAAGAGGGAAAAATAGCCCTCCCTGGAAGCTGGTTAGAAGTTAGAAATCCAACGCTTCTTACTGTGGAAATACGTGCCATTATTACTGCAGCGTGAGACCCCTTTCACAATTCTTGTCAAAATGCAGGACAAAGTATTTTCTATGGTGACTTGACAGATGTCACTTAAGTGCAGAAAAGGAACTGGCCTTAATGGTCCTGCAAGCTGCCACGGAATTCATAAAATGGGATCTAGAGCCAAAGGGACCCAACTTGTCGATCCCGTGGGATTTTAATGTCTCAAAGACATCAGCAGAGTTAGACTTATACTCTAGTGTGCACTTTTTCTAATTGTTCCGACTTCCTCCTCTGATGAGAATTAAAGATTTCCACTTCTTTGGGGGCTGGTAGGACCTTAAAGAAATTAGGAGAGATCACAGAGAAAATTTCAGAGTTTACTTAATGCCCATTAAGTCATTTATATAGTTCCTACATCAGGTTTAGAAATGGGAGTTGAGGTTGAAAGGCTGATTTTACCTCACATTAAACACTCACTGTGTTGTGAGGTAACCTGTTCCTTTCATTTCATTGGCAAAAAGGAGAGCAAGTCCCCTGGGATCCCAAAAGCATGCCTGGGCTAGTAAATAACCTCGGAGAGGAGAAAGGAAATGCACGTAAAAGTGAATTCCATTCAAAAGTACCACACCTTCACCCACTTACTCTGTGGTCAGAATACCTGGCGGCTGCAAGCAAGGCAGTAAGTTATTATTTTTGAAGCCATGCTGGAAATTTTCTTCCTGCCTCCTATTTTCTCCTCCCGCCCAACATGTGAGCAGAGGAGGAGTGTCCTTGATGCACAAAATGCCTCCAGGGGCTGCTTTTGTGGTGCCTCAGCCTGTGCCTCTTGTCGTGCTCAGGGCTGTGCCTAAAGACACTGGCAGGCTCAGAGGGCTGGCAACAAACATGTCAGCATTGTAATCAGGCATAAGAACGTTAAACGAACTGAAAGAACCATGCTGGCTCCACTGTCTGAGCTGAAGGAAATAAGAAGTATGTGTAAAAGTTAATTTAGTTTGCAAAAATTCTTTTAATGTCACAATATATTGTTAGGCACCACAGGGTGTTGGTCATCACTCAGGGAAAGTATTTTAAATATGATTTTCATCTTTGTGATGTCCTTTTACACCCTTATATATGGACTCTGTTTGCATTGTCTCCTATCAGTTTGGTCATCAGGAAAAGCTCTTCAAAGAAAACTATGACTGTAAATAAGGCACAGGAAAAAGCAATTTCCATCAGGCTTATAACTATTTTTCTCTGTGTCCCCCCCATACCAAATCTCTTCAGATTACATATAGCACAAATGGAACGCATAATGTCTTGTGGCATGAATTCTCATTTGACTTAAAAAGCTAACTCCTGCACATTTTGGCCAATAAAATAAAAAAATGCAAAAAGCTGTAAGGGTTTTTATGGCACATAGTGTTTTCTAAGATGTGTATAAGCTTGCCTTATCCTGAAACCATACGTGTCTGTGCTTACAGATGTTGTAACCATCAACTACAGTTACACAAGGATCAGTTACATGAGTTGTTACCTGAACACGTCCTTGCAGGACTGTATCTAATAAATCTTGAAGAGAGAAAAACTGGAAAAAAGCTCAGTGCAAAAACATATTGCAGCATTAAAACACTGCACTGAATAGCAACTGATCGTAACGTTCCTGATATGGCTCAATCTGCCCATTCTGTACATTTTAAACAATTTACCTTACCTCTTGTGTTTTTTAAGAAGGAAAGGAAAAGAGAGGATTATCAAGGGCATTTTGTATTTGTATTTCCTGACACTACTACAGGTTCTAACACAACAGGCACCACACTGAAACATTGATACAGGATGCAACGTGCCACATAATGAGGATGCCTCTCTTTTGTTTCCAGGCCTTTTCAGAATGCCAGGGAGAAAGATGCATTTCTAACTCATGTGCAGGCTGTGTGACACGCCAGCAAAGAAACAACTTCTGCACAGGTTGGGTTTTCATCATCAAAGCATTCATTTCAGTTTCCATTTTTAAATGTATTTGTTTCTCAGACTGTGTCAGTCACCATCACAACTGACAGGTGCGTGTGGCATATGCCACCTTTGTGCTTTGCCTAAGGTCACTCTTCGTAAGCGCTCTACTTTTGGCAAACTATCTTTTCTCTTAGCATCCTTCCTGGGACAGGTGGACAGCCTCCAGTAGTGTTGGAGTGTTTTGAATGTGTGTGAGCATCAATAATTGTTTAAAGTCTATAGATTCCTTTAATTAGAATTAGATAATTAGATATACCAAAGAAACTGAAGTACAGGTGAAATAAAGAGGCTGCGAGAGGCCTGAATGGTGTGTAACAGGCTGGGTCCTCTGAAGGTTCAAATGGGAGAATGGGTAACGTGCTCTCTATAAATTTGAGATAACTAAATTCAACATTTGCCTACCTATTTTAGCTTCGGCTGCATATAAATGGCTATATATTATTCATAATATTTCCTTCATTATGATTTGATCTTCCCACTCGACTCTTAATAAGTCTTGGTTTTAATTAGGCCACCTGCAACTTGTAATGTAATGGAGGCACAACTTTAAAACTATGAATTCAAAACAGTAAGCGCAGCCTCACATGAAGAAACGTACCATGAAAAGTAATTTGACATTATTGTTTGAAGCTTTGCATTTCTGTAATGTGATAAGTGAGAATAATTTCCTCTTGCTGTAATTCTTATAGGACACAATGTTCATTTAATACTGAATTTAATAGAACAGAAAGTGCTCATGCAATGGGAAAAGATTAGAAAAAGAGGTATGCAGTGTGCATTTCAACACAACCTTTCCCACACACCTATTTTACTTATTGCAGACCACCTGTTAACTAAATGCCTCTTGTGACGAGTATCATGTACCCATTGTGGCTGTACCTTTTGGGATACTAAGGGAGAGTGACACTTGTCCTTCACATCATTGGCTTGACAGAAGATAGCAATCCGATTTTCTGATAGTTGATATGTATCACTATGAAAGGGTATGGTGCTGAATTGGTTATTTAAAGGCACAACAGTCATTGTATTTCTTGTTAAAACATTCAAGGGGCACCCTATTGATGTGTAAGTAAAGCCTAAGCAGCACATCGGAATTCATAATGATTCACCGCAAACAAGAATGCTTCAAAAATAAGGAATTTGTTTGCGAAGACACTCCATGCAAACTAAGGCTAGTGAGCTCAGTCCACATTCCGAAGTAATCTTGTTTCAGTTAAATAAACGAGGTTCCAGACATGAATAACAAGAATTCATGAATAATAACAATTCATGAACAGTATTAGTTAACTATTCATCTACAAGTTGATAAAATGTAGCTAGATGTCTAAATTGCAATTTATGTTTCTGAAAATGCAGAATTTGGCAAAAGCATTTAATGTTCCCCTGGAGTTTACATTCTGAATTTTCTTTCTCTAAAGCACAAGGTTTATAATTCCATGGTTTACTCATAAAAGAGTTATCTTTAAAAAGCAATGAGAACATGCTATGCAATAAATGCATTTGTTATTGTTTATTGTCAAGCTCCAACAGGGTAGGTTTAGACTGAGCATTAGGAAAGAATTTTTCACAGAAAGAGTGGTCGGGCATTGGAAT